>JAVJGG010000032.1:8127325-8179520 GCA_035590195.1 Aviceda cuculoides | reverse complement strand
TGGGCGGGACGGCGCGGCGCGGCGTAGCCGGGCTGGCGGCTCAGGAAGATGGCGGCCGGTATCCGGGCGAAGCAGACAGGTAAGCGGCTTCCCGCGGTCTCCGTCGCGCGGCGGCGCAGCTGCCTGCTCCGGGGAGGGAGGGAGGGAGGGAGCGAGGTCAGCCTCACGCTGCGGCCACGGGCTCCTGCCTGCCTTCCCCCGCGTCCTTTCCCTCGGCGGGGCCCCGGGGCGGGATGTGGGCGTCTGCGAGCCCCTTCGCCTCCCCCGGGGCATTCGCGCCCTCTCACCCGGCTTGGGTCTCCCGGCAACGGGACGGCGGCCTTCCTCCTCCTTCTCCTGCTCCTCCTCCTCAGCTTCCTCTGCAGCGGCGGGCCCGGGGTTCCGGGGGCCTCTGGCCGCTGCTCTTGCCGAGGGGGCCCGGCCCCGCTGTGGGGCACAGGGCCGGCCGTGCGCTCTGCCCGGGCGGCGTCGGGCTCAGGCCACCAGGGAGGGGCTGGCGTGGGCCCGGGGCTTGAGCGGTGCCCTTCTCCCGAGGCCGTGGGGAGCTGGTTGTGCTTTCCCTCCGTTTCAGCTTCCTTTCTACTGGTGTCAAGGATCAGTGGGAGGTATTGTTTAAGGCTGTGAAAATAAAGCTGCTGTTGTGGTGCTCCTGTTAAGACAATTTAGGGGCCTCAGAGCACATATTGACCCTCAAGAAATTGAGAATGCGAGATTAACTACAAGTAATTACGTGGGAGGTTTTCTGTGGGTAGAGGGTTACTTATTCAGTCCCTCCTTTTTTCTCTGGCTTGACGTTGCTTTGTGGAGCGTTGAACCACCCATTTGAACATACTCCTAAAGCGTAGAGCGTGTCAACTCCGTAGTCCTCTACTTCCCTTGCTTGCCGCAGTTTTTGTCAAGTAGTTTTGAGCTGTAATCTTGTAACCTTCTCCTTGACAACTGCAGTATCTTTCTGGTGGTGTAGAAGATTCTGGGTGCATTTATTTAACATGAAATGTCTAAAATCATCTGCCAAAAAACCTCAGTCTGAGTCTCTGTGTGGACCTTAAATATTTATAAGTATTCTCCATCTTCTTTTTGTACCAGAAGTCTACTTTGCATAATCTCGTTCCTGTGGCTATCTACCATTAATAGTGCTGTTTGATGTTCCTTTGCAATCCTTTTCTTTTCTTGGCTACCTTTCTGATAGAGCCCACTGTCTTTGAGCCTCTGTTCCATACAGCTTTATTCTCTCCTATTGTGCTTCGCCTTGTTACTTGATTATTTCAGTCAACCTTTAGCACTGAACCCATGTTGTCTTCCACTGGGGAGGTCATTTGCAAGGAGGTAGATTGAATAATTGAAAGATACTCAGAAAAAGGAAAAGATTTATTATCATTTAGTATTTGTATTACCATGTATTTGCACTATCTGTTGTGACCTTTATCCTAGTTCATAACCAGTCAAAGCATATTATTGTGCAAGCACAGTAAAAACCTGATCCTTGCCCTAGAGAGTATTCAGCCTAAAAGTAAGCAAAATGGCAATATAAATACCAAAAAGAAACCCAGAGACATACTGAATGATTGTCACAGCACAACACTAGTCTGATTGCTGTCTTCCTTAGTAGAGAGCTTATGCTGAGTTTTAATTTAAATGATGAACTCTACAAAGCAGCTGCTTCAGATCCAATAGTACCAAAATACATAACCATGCAGCTTTATAGAAAATTGCTCATATGGCTGAAATGTATGGAAGGTGTCACTGGCAGTGAGGGAGTGAAGGCTCCAGGAGCAGTCTGTAATCAGCTTTCAGGATTGCTCTGTGGTTTTTCAAAAAAAAAAAAAAAAAAAAAAAAAAAAAGGAGGAAAAAAGTCTTAAGCAAGTGGAAGGCTGGATTCCAGGGAGACCCAGCACTCACTGCTAGCTTTCTTCCTCCCATGGTCAAGTTTCACTTCTGGTAGCATGATTTGAAAAGGCAGTACACAGGAGGAGGAAGCAGGGACAGACTGCGGACTGTAGAAACATTGCCTGGGCATGTATGGATAGTGTTAGGAAAACCAAAGTTCAACTGGAGTTGAGACTTGCAGCGGGTGTCAAAAGCAATCAGAAGAGCTCGTGCTGTGATGTTAGTAGTGAAAATGTGAATAAGGAAAAATGTTGGATCATTGCTAAATAGAGCCAGTCATTTAGTGGTGATGGACACAGATAAGGCTGAGGTACCCAATGCCTTCTTTGCCTCAGTCTTCACCAACAAATTCTCGCAGGCCTTTGTGTTGCTTTGGAGTCAATCATGAGTGAATCTTGGAAAATATTTATCGTTACGTGAAGGAGAAGGCAAGCATGAATTTATATATGGTAAATCACGCCTGACCAGTCCGATTGCCTTCAGTGATAAAATGACTGGATTTGTAGGCAACACGGGAGCAGAGTATGTCATTGACTTTAGCAAGGCTTTTGACATTGTATTCTTGTATCTAAGTGAGGATGGTAGGGGCTGGAGGGATGGACAACTATATAATTAAAAAAAATGGTTGGATGGTCAGGCTCAGAAGGTTGCAGTTAAATCAGACGTACTATATACCTGGAGGCTGGTAACAACTGGAGCACCACATGGGTCTATCCTGTCACCTGTCCTGTTTAAAATCACTATCAGTGATGTGGAGGAAGTGTCAAAGTGCACTCTCATCAAGTGTGCGGATGACAGCAGACTAGGGGAATTGGTTAATGTACTCGAGAGCAGAGCTGCCACTCAGAGGGACTTAGATGGGCAAGAGGAATGGGCCAACAGGGATCTTTTGAAATTCAGCAATGGCAAATGTAAATTCCTGCACCTGGAAAGGAAGAACTCCTTGCAATGTACAGGTGACAGTGCAGGGGACTGGCAGACTGAAGAGCAGCTCTGCCAAAAAGGCCTGCGAGGGCTCGCAGTGGACAGCAAGCTGAACGTGAGCCCACAGTGTGTCCCCACGTAGCAGCGTCCCGGGTCACATTCACAGGAGCACAGCCAGTAGATCAAGGGGAGTGATTATCCCCCCACCCAGCCTCAGGAGACCACATCTAGATACCATGTCCAGTTTGTGGCTCCCAGGACAGGAAACGTGTTCATGTTGGAGGGAGTTCAGCAAAGGATTACCAGGATGGTCAGGGGCTGAAGCACTGTGAGGTGAGGCTGCAGGACTAGGGCTTGTTCTGCTCGGAGAAAAGGAGGCTTCAAGGGGGGCCTAACAGCAGCTCCCCAGTAACTATGGAAGGGGCATTGAGGAGATGGAGCCAGGCTCCTTTTGGTGGTGTGTGGCAGGAGGGTGAGGGACAACAGACATAAATTGAAACAAGATGTTCAAACTGGATATAAGGAAAAACTTTTTCACCTCAAGGACGGTCAGTGCCACGCGTTGCACAGTGTGGTTGTGGCATCTCAGTCCCTGGAGACCTGACTGGATAAAGCCCTGAGCAGCCTGGCCTGGACTCACAGCTGACCCTGCTTGAGCAGGAGGTCGGACTAGAGATCTCCCGAGGTCCTTTCCAGCCTGAGCTGTCCGATGATACTGTAAACCGCAGGGAACTGCACGTAAACCCCAGGGAACTGCACTGAGTATGCTCACAAGCTTCATTCAGCTGAAGAGCCAAAAGTTAACCATTTCTGCTGCTTTCCATTTATGAGCAAAGTGGTATACATTGCCTTGATTTCTGGGAGTTTTTCCTCTTTGCAAAGCTCTGCGATGATTTTGTTTATGAGTTTGAAGAGAATAGCCACTAACTTCTATTGATGCAAATAGGCTTTTGCCGCTAGTCAAAGAAGAGAGAACAGCACATAGTATATTGTTTAATCAGATAAATGAGGAAGGACTCCTTACTTAATAGATTTATAAGTTAGAGGTAGGTGAAGGAATCTGCTTTGGTTTCTGTGTTGAATGCAAAGTTAAATGAAAACTTACTCCTGTTTCAAAGAGTTTTTCTGCTGCAAATTAGGGGTGGTTTTGTACCCCTTAAAGCAGCAATTTCTTCCTGTGAGTTCTAAAAATGTTTCAAAACGTGTATCAATTTTAGTCAAGTGAAAAGGTATTTTTTACTTGTATGTATACTGTTGTTCCTGTGGGGTAGGAAAAGCAGATCAGGGGAATAAAACAAACTAGTTCCTGCTGTACAGAATGCCCCTTCAGGAAGGTACTGGAGTTATTTTTAAGGCAAACTGCAATAGAATATAGCCCGTATAACTAAGGAGAGAGATTCTTTCTTCATGTTTTGGGACTTGCTTCTTTTCCTCTTGCAGCATCTTCCAGAGCCCATAAATTCTTGCTGAAGTGTGCCACTTGTCAGTCAAAGCTGCATAAAAATAATGAAAATGTGACTTGTTGCGTTTATATTTTATGATGGTTTTCCTCTCAAGTGAAACGTATAATAAAACCCTGGTAATGTGTTTAATCTCTATTGTTGAACCGTAAAGAGAGCAAAGCATTATTCTTCTTTATTTTCCAGTGGCTTTGAAACGTATGCTGAACTTCAATGTTCCTCCTGTTAAAAACAGCACAGGAGAACCAGTGTGGAAGGTAAGAACTATTTGAACAGGAATAGGAGAATTTTAGAGTGTTCAAAAAAGTTCAGATTTTCAAATGGTAACTAACTCGAGTATCTTCTCAACTTGTGCAAAATAATTTTTTCCATGTGTTGTGAATATGCAGAATTGAATATCAGAATTGCTGAGAAAAATACGTATTTGAGATATTGGCTTCTTGAAGACCCAATGACTGATTCTTTAGGCAATGTTTTAATGAGCAACTGGGAAGGACATTTTTTAAATATACTTCGGTCTCATTGATACCTGTTGGGAGAAACTTACATGATACCTTACAGGTGAACTCACAAAGTCAGAAAGAAGTCCATAGAAAGGGAAGAACTATTGATAGCCTTAAATTTAGGACAACTGAGCTCAAGCTACCTTTATTAGCTTTAAAAAGTAAGTAATTTGTGAGAAGTTTTTGCTACTACAAAGCATATATTCTGTCTCTTCATCTATTCAGCTTTCTGTCTCTTCATCTATTCAGCTGTCTTTTTTTTTTTTTTTTTTTGCTATTTCCTTTTTTTATCCTCTTTGCTTCTCCTTTTATTTCCTCCCAAATGCACTCAGAGAAATTCTGCACTTACCATAACAGATTTCTGGCAGCAGATTCCTGTTTGACTGATACTTTTCAAGAGATGGAGTGATGAATTTATTTCCCTTTATCACTGAGGTTTGTTTTTTTTTTTTTTTAATTAGTAAGAACAAACGGAAGTCCACGACAAATTAATGATGAATTATAAATTGGTAAATGTTTAGCACTTTTCAGATTAGGACAGTAGTTCCTTAAACCTGAATTCTTGTATACCTGTATCCTGTATTCTACTGTATCCACTTTTTACACCACTTTGTAAAAAGATGTATATCTGTTTCAGGTTCTCATTTATGACAGATTTGGACAAGATATAATCTCACCTTTGCTGTCAGTGAAAGAGTTGAGAGATATGGGGATCACTTTGCATCTGTAAGTTAAAAAAAAAAGCATTTTGGTTGTTTTTTTGTTTTTTTTCTAAAAAGAACTTTATTTAATATTCCCCCACAATCACAAACAAAACATTGAAAATCATTTGATGAATAACTACTAAATAAAGATTATACCCTGACTTGTTTCTAAAATCAGGTGGTTTTACTCAGAATTGGTGAGTGGAAAGGTCATTCCAAACACTGTTCAGTAGGATTTCTTACTAAGTAGAGGAGGCCCCTGCTCAAAAATAAAAATAAGAATTATCCAATAGGTGTTTTGGGGGAGAATCTATCTGTACAAATCCCTTTGTATTCATATATCTTAAAATTATTTTGGCACAAGCTATTTCATGGAACTGTGCGTGTTGTCTGCTTGTCTCTTTTGCACGTAGATTTCAATTGTCTCTTGTCAAAGATACTATTTTAAGAGATTTCCTTTTCTCTTTCTCCAGATTACATTTATTTAGTTCAGTGTTATTCCTTAGCTGTGGTAATAGTCATGGAGGATCTTTGAAGACACATTTATTTTTTTCAAACATTTGTTAACTTTTACTAAGTGAAGGCTAGAAATGGAAACACAGTTTAACATGTTGACGTGTCAGCAGAAATGTGAGAGAAACGTGTAAGCTCCTTGCCTGTCTTTATTTTAATGAGCAGGAAAGGCAAGTTTAATAGTATGAGATAGGCAGAGGGTTTTGTTATCATGTCAACAATTAATAATTGGTCTATGAACTTCATGGATGCAGTATTTTACCTTCCTCTGAATGGATTAACCTATTTTTGAAGATTTGCAAACCCTTTTCTCAAGCTTTGAATAAACTTCTGAGATCTCTATTAATATATCTAGCCAAAAATTATACAAATACGATTTTCCTATTTTTTCGTGTTTTGTTCTTGCTAAAATCTAGCTAAATATGGAGAGAAATTGTAGGAAATTGAATGTGTCTGTATAAATAAATAATTTCTTTAATTTTTATAATTTTACATAAATCAGAGGAGGAACATGTTAGAGATGTATTTTTTTCTTCCTTTCAGGCTTTTGCATTCAGATCGGGATGCTATTCCAGATGTTCCAGCTGTTTACTTTGTAATGCCAACAGAAGAAAATATTGACAGAATGTGCCAGGTAACTTGCACACTTAATGTTTCAAATGGGTGGACACAACAGAGGTAGTGTGTGTGAAGCACTCGCCAGTGTGACCATTCTCTATCTAGTTCTTGTGCATGTCTGAACACCTTTGCTTGCATTTTTTCTGTACTAGCACATATTTGTCATAAAAATATTACCCAACATTTTTACACACAAAACTTCAATTTCCCAGCAGATTGAAGGGTAAGTATGTCTTCTGTGTTTCGGAGAGAGAATTCGGGGAGTGAAAAGACAAGAGGCAGTGGGCACAAACAGAAATATAGGCAATTCCATTTAAACATAAGAAAAAGCAATTTTAATGAGGGTGGCTGAATGCTGGAACAGATTACCTGGAGAGTTTGTTGAGTCTCCATCCTTGGAGATGTTAAAAACTCAACTGGACACAATCTTGAGCCATCTGTTCTCTTTGACTCTGCTTTGAGCGGGGAGGGGGTTGGACTAGGCTAACCTCAGTTTTTCACATTCTCTAGCAGGAATTCGTGGAAGGTTGACATCAGAGCAAAGGGTACTTTTGGTCAGTGGTAAGGTGTGGAGTAGTAGTTGCTATCTGGTAGCTTAAATTTCATTTCCTGGTTTTGGCAGTTCTGTGTTAGGTTTATTATATCTAGTAATGTAGTCAAAACACTGTGTACAGGGCTGTACGAACAGACAGCTAAGCACTTTCAAAAGTTTAGTTTGTGATGTTCCAATTATCCACAGTCATAGTAGAAATAAGAATGTTTTTTAATCAGTCAGAAGTATATTAGTACATATTCAGGAAAAATGTTGTGATTTTCCTTCCTTTTAGGATCTTCGAAACCAGCTTTATGAATCTTATTATTTAAACTTTATTTCTGCCATTTCAAGAAGTAAACTGGAAGATATTGCAAATGCTGCCATAGGTGCTAATGCAGTAACTCAAGTGGCTAAGGTAAGAAAATCCCCCAGTCTCTAATGTTAGAGGTACTACTGTTACAGTTGTTATTGCATTCTTATGTGGCCAGTGTCATGCACAGCTTTTCTGACTGAATCATGAACAAAATAAATATTTAGCTAGATTCAATGTCAGACATAGAATTACTGGGGGCGGGGGGCAGATCTACAGTCATCTCAGTAATGCAGCTTAATACTATACTTCAACTTAGTCAAAAGTCCAAGTGCTGCAAGACCTTTGTGCTAAATGGTAAGAGGGGAAATACAGTGGTTTCAGAGTATTCCTGATCTCATAAGCTCAATAAGTGGATCCAGTGCATATATAATGAGGTGGGGATTTTGGCTCCTAAATACACAAAGAGTGCAGTTGTCATTTTAACTAGGAAGTGTACGGTGGATGTTTTATACATACACACTGTTATTCAGTACATTCCTATACCTTTATGATTTAAAGGCAGGTATCAGGTATGTACCGTCTTATTTTTGTTGAATAAGTGTACCAAAACCTGCAAATTTTTAACTAATTATTTTCATATATTTGTAAATACATTCACTTTTTCTCACTCCTGTTAGGGAGTACTACTGGCATGAGAGAAAGAAGCTGTTGTGAAATGAAATGAAAACTACTAGTATTGTTTAAGCCTTAGGTCTTCAGCAGGAGTAAACTGGTGTAGCACTGTGAACTAACTTTCTTAAATCTATTTTTGTGTTGTGATGACCCATTAACAGTTTATGCTATAGAGAGGTTTATTTTTTTTCCTGCATGTACAGGTATGTTACAGAAAAACTGGAATTCATGAGCTATAATCTCTTTGTGTAAATATTGCCCTCTTTCCTCCCTCCTGCCTGAGTGCTCAGCACTGTTTATGTTATAGTCCTTCACATTAATAAAAAATAAACCTGTAGTATTATAATGTCCTCTGTATGTGTTTTTTCATTGATGATTCACTACTAAAACTTTGTTCACAGAATACTTCCAAGTTGGACTGTTTTCTTTTAGCACTTGACAGGTGCTTTAATTTTTTGTGTTACCACTCAATCCTTACACAGGCTTTTTAATTAATACATTTTATCTTGCATTTATTTCTTTTAATAGGTCTTTCTGTAAAAGGTTCAAAAAGAAGTAGCAATAAATCACAGAGATTTTTTTATGCTTCATTCTGCCCTGCTCTGACCATTATTCCTTGATTTCTAGGTGTTCGATCAGTATCTTAATTTTATTACTTTAGAAGATGACATGTTCGTGTTGTGTAACCAAAACAAAGAACTTGTTTCGTATCGTGGTAAGTAAAACTTGTATAAAAATTATACTGAAATGTCTAAAGTTGAAATCTACTTTTGAAGCTCGATGATTTTGTTTTGCTTTGATCTGCTTGGAATTCAGGATAATCTGTTAGATGTGTAGTTTAAAGTCATGAAGGAAGCTGTTCTTAGATACTAATTTCAGCATCCCGACTACACAGATATTGTAATACTGAAAAATAATCATGTATTTTTAAATAACAAATTTAGTAAAGCAAAACTGCAGTATAGACATTTATGGATAGTAGGGGGTTTTATACATGGAATAATACAGGAAAAATTTCTTATTGTTTACACATGTAGGTAGACACGGGGTGGCTGCTCTGTTTAGGCACCACTATTTAGTCATAGTCGTTTCTGCAGTTCTTAAGGAATTAAGTCTTTTGTTCCTGTGTGAATGGTCAGTTGGAAAGTTATTGTAAGGAATGCAAAGCAAGAAAGATGAATTTAACTGATAGAGTTTCTTGTATCTTCTAGATAGTGACCAGTCAGTACCTGTTTTTCTTATGCAAGACATGAAATCGTGGGGCTGTGCAAGGGGAGATGGTTAGGATCAGAGGCTGGAGTAGCACAGGGAATAGTCTGGGAAAGGGCATTCTAGCAAATAAGAAATGCTGATTGCTTCTGGAAGCATGTGAGCCAACCATGTCAGCTTCTGTGTAAAGTCTGAGTTGCAAGTGAAGTCAGCCTCATGGAACTCTTTTTTCTTTTCTTGGGACTTCTGTTGGACCTGTTTTGGAACCTAGCAGGAAAACCAAGTGGCTGCCTTAGGTGAATTACCTCTACAGCTATGGTGCTACAGCAGCTCAAGTCAATATGTATACTAGTTGTCATAATTGTCCACATGGTTTTCCTCCCTCCTTTGATCTGATTTCTGTGCTTCCCTGACCCATTCAATGTGCTAAATCAACAGAGAATATCACTCTACCTCTCCTACTCCTCTTACTCAAACAGTTATTACAGGGTGGGTTGTCTTGTTGCCCCTGCTGTAGTTTCCCTCATCTTCTCCTCCTTTTACATCAGAACCAGTAATCATGGAGCTGCAGAGTGTTTGTTCATTTGACTCACTCCATAGAAAATAGCAGCTCATTTATGTGATCTACAAATCCAATGCAAGGGAAGCAGCAGAAGTGTGTAAGTCAGAGGCAAGATAGCCCTGTTTTAGCAGCAGCTCCTCGTTACTTTAGTGTAGTCACAGTGCCTACATGCAGTGTCACACAGTTAATTCCTCATTTATTTGGATGCACAGAACACTAACTAGTGATCAGGTGGAGATGAGAAGTCTCCATAGGCCTAACAGTTAGCACTGAGATTTTTCTCCTCTCTTGCCCTATTTCCAAAGTCAGTACCTTTCTTTGAAACTGAATCCATAATACTGAGTTCTGTCTCACACTGGGGATTCCATTGACAGAATGAAGGGCATTTTTGTTTCAAAAGCAGACTTTTTTTTTTTTTTCCTAAAACTTGCTGTTAAGAGTTTTAGTAATAATTGTTTTGTGATGTGTTTGTGTGTATGTAAAGATACTTGACCGGCTCTCATAAGATTCCTCCTAGCTAACAAGGAATTTGAATTAAAATGACTGAAAATGTTTTGCACCCTTCAGTTTCTATGTAGTTTGTTTTCCTCTCTTGGGCCCCTGAAATTTGCCACATGACATGTGGTTTCACACTGTGTTTAAACCAATCTAGAAGTGGGCTGTTTCCAAAAGCTGATCGATGGAAATCTGATCTCCCATAGAGAGTGATTAGTTTTCCATTAGAGCACTGAGTCAATCCATCTTGCTGTGTGAGTTCTAGATCTGACACAGGCAGGCAGTAGGAGTACAGGGGCAAAGAAGAACTGGTCTTTTTTGCCTTTGGAGAGTAACCCTAGCAGGAAACTGCCAGTTTGTGTATAGATTCACAATATACATAAGTCAGTGTAAGTCTGATGGTGATGAAAGACTGTGCTGTTCTTGAAGCAGCACTGCCATGTATGGCCACACATGTAGCTGAATAGGTGAACTAAGAACAAATATAACAAAAAAGGTTAATTTTCAGTTTCCTGGCTGTATGACTGTGTTTACAGAGAGGTAATGTCAGGACAAATAAGCATGATAACATTCTTCAATTATGTAAAAGCCTTTCACAGACAGAACGGTGATAAGACATTCTCTTGGTCCATGTAGTAATGGACAGGAAGTGATGAGCTTAAATTGTAACAAAAAAGTTTCTGAACAGATACTAGAAGCACTTTCTAACAGTAAGGATAGTGAAATACTAGAATAGATTACCTATAAACATTATGGCGTTTTCATGACTGGGCGGCTTTGGGAATTGGTTTAGACACAGAAATAACAAGGGTTTAACTCATCTTTGGGCAAGAGGACTGGCTAGATAATTCCCCAGGCTCCCTCTGGTTCTGTTTTTCTATGACTGTGTAGAAGGAAGAGTAAATGGGTAATATTGGTATAAAGTCGATCTTCCTGGCATCCTGTTTGATGCTATTTGAATGCTTCTTTACCAAATTTGGATCAATTTTGTAAAGTAGCAAGAAAACGTAGGAGACCTAAGCTTACTATTCTGTAATAGATGCATTCCCCATAAGATTGTTACAGTGGAGAGAAAGGAATATTTAGAAAACATGATAGAACATTTTACTGAAAGATTATTAATGAAGTTTCTCAAAGGTTGACCTAAGGAGCAGTAATATTGAATGTTTGTGTTGAGTGCTATGGTACAAAAAAAGGAGCGTGCTCATAAACTGTGCATGTTACACAAAATTAGAAGGCACTGACAGTATGCAGATTACTGGAACATAAATGAGTATGTTAAACATAATAAAAGGGAGGGAATTAAATTTTAAAATTGAGAAAAGCAAGGGAGTAAAAATAAGATTATTTCCCCCCTGTAAACTGGGAGACCATTGGTTGGAGATAACTGCAGAATTATAGCCCCAGTTAATTTCAAAGCTTTGTCATTACAGAAGAATACAGATATTGGGAACAGTCTGCCTTTCTTGGTGCTGATATTTCAGAAACTTGAACTCAGAATTAAAAAAATGCAGATGAGGGTGCTTCTGTTGCTGCTGTTATCCTAGCAGCCTAGTAAAAAGTTGGACTTACTAAGTATAGCTGCTGGTAGAAATTGCTACTATAATCCATCTCTCTAAATTTCTTAGAGGACAAAAGCTGGGGAAAAAAAGCACCTTTAAAGTTAGAGAATGATTATGGCTGGCCATGCACAAATTTGGGATGGAAGGCTTATTAATGTTCAGAGCTTTGAAGTTTGTTTTTTAAGAAAGAATATAAGACAAGTAATTATGTGAGAAATTTTTTAAAATAAAATAAAACAAACGAGGATGGGATCTATGGCACGAGTCCTGAAATAGTGCTTGACTTGAGACCTGTGATAAGATTAGGTTTGATGTTTCCTGTTCACTATTATATTCTTGTCAGTGTTAATTATTTAATGGAAATATTGCTACATGTGTCTCATTCTGACCTAAATGTGTGAAGGAAATCTTTCTGTCTGTAGTGTGAAATGTTTTAACTTGGGAATTATCCCTAACCTAGAGACTGACAGTAAATTAAAAAAAAAAGGGGGGGGGGGGGGGGAGAAAAGGAAGCTCTATTACAAGAGGTGGGATTTAGAATCTTTAAATATAGATACCTGCATACTGTAATTCTCTTTAAATTGCACAAGTAATTCTTGAAGATTTTATATCTGAAAAACAGTTTCTAAGTGGATGGCCATTTTTGTTCCATAACATGGTTTTGTAGGATGTTTGTAATAATGTCATGGTAACACAATCCAGAAGTTACAGTATATATTGTCAGAGATAATTGGAAAAGATTGTGTAGTGTTTGACCTTATACAGTGAGCAATAATTAAGTTCTCTGATTTTTTTTCCTCAAAGCAAAAAAAAAAAATAAAAGGGAATGTATGTGCTAAGAGAGGCATTTCACAATTTGATCTCTTCTGCAACAAAAGCTGTTGGATATTAACAGCTGTTAGATAAGAAGAGGATCGCTTTCTCAGTATTAAAGTGGCATAAACTTCTTTAACCCTATTCTTAACTCTTTTCCACACTGTTTTAGCCATTAACCGACCAGATATAACGGACACAGAAATGGAAACTGTAATGGACACTATTGTTGATAGTCTCTTCTGTTTTTTTGTTACACTTGGTAAGTTTTCAAATTCTAGCATATTTTCTGTATGCTTTCCTTTTAGAGAAGATCCATATTCAATGAGATACCTAGAAGTTTAGGGTCTTCATATAGCAAATTAAAGGCAGAATTAGATCTGTGACAGAAATCTTAATAGTGCCCTGGATGGGTTAGTGATCTTGCTCAAATCATTGCTGTACATCACTGCAAAAGACAATAAAGGCTGTGCTACGTGGAACTTGAGTCTTAGTCTTCAGTATCAATGGGAGAAGAATAGTGAAATGCAAAGGTTTGGATTCACTGTTTTTAGAAAATCCTAGTTTGCAATGAAGATCAATAATGCTTTGAGTTTGGATTTGTAGCTCTCAAAAACACACAAACCCTGCAGAGATCTAACTGAAATAACTCAAGAAGTAGGAAGATCTATTAAATTTATGTGTTTTACAGTGAGTTTTCTTGATGCTTAGCTCATACATTTTTCTTAGTGATGACATTTATTCTAAGTTCTTTCTTAAGTCAGTCAGTCTGAGATAGCATTCCTACAAGGGGAGCTGGGGATCGCTATGGGACAGTCTGTTCAAGAGAGATTCCCTTGGATCTATTGAGTTCTTTCAAGTGTTAGTTTGATACAGATTAATTCTCTTTTACTTAGTCACTTAAACTCTATGGTATTGGAATTTTCATATTTATATAGATAAGTGAGAAACTGTAGCTAAAGATTTTGAAACCTGAAAGCCAGTGGAAAATGTGCTTTTGAAAATAACATTGCCCTGCAGTGAGTTGTAACTGGTATATTGTGGTGGTGGTGGTGTTTTAGCACTTATTGTTTTCAAGGGACTTAGAACCTTTTGAAACTAACTTTTAATGCTTCTATATGAGATTGTTTGTCCCCTCCACGGTACATTAGCTATCTTTCTAGTGTACACTATGCTTCTCATAAATTCCTGTGAGGTATTCACTTTTGTAAAATGTTATTCAGTATTTCTATATAGTATTTTTTTTTATAGATAAAGACTGCAAGAGAGAAATTTAATATAAGTTTGTATTGTCCACTTGAAAAATTTAATCTTAGAATGTTACTTAAAAATTTGTTTTATGAAAAGTACACTAATTTATAATCTGAAAATTATAATGCAAGTAGAAGTCGCTATCTCTTTTATTAGGAGCTATTCCTATAATCAGATGCTCAAGAGGAACTGCAGCTGAAATGGTGGCAGTGGTAAGAAACTATTTTCTAAGCAAGTATGGTTGTTTTAAAACTTCCCTAACACCTTGTTTCCTTTTCTCAATACTGAGCAGAGATCTAGTGTCATTGTATCCTTTCCCTTATGAACGAAATAAAACAGGGAAAGAGATACACCAGTTTTCCTTTCTGACTTCAGTTCCATGCAACTCATCTATAGAAATCGTTATATTCTGGAATCAGCTGATGAGAAACTTAAAACATGAACAATCATTCCTAATCTAGAGTTTGCCAAGATTTTCTGACAGGCATAATTACAACCGTTAAGCTACATCTACACAGTTTAAAAAGTGGCTGTCTGGCCTGGGTTTTTCTGTATGTCTTAGTAAGAAATGTTTATCTGTCTTACTGGGAGACCCTGTATGTACAAGACATTTTTACGATATCAAACTAAACTGACATTCAACTTGATCATTAAGTAGGGATGAAATTACCAAACTAAATCAGAATTAAAAATCTCTACAGCACTGTCTTCATTGGGAGGCACTGTGCTTCATTTCTTCCATCTTCCTCACATCTTTGTTTGTCAGTGAAGCCTTAATACTGATTAAACCTAAGCATTCAGTACGCATGCATTCATGTTGAGAGTAATCTCATATTTATGAAACACTTAGTGTGGGTAGTGTCTAACAGCCCAATTTACTGCTTCTGTTGTGGTTCCCTCTTGGTGCTTCCTACTGGTATTTTCTATTCACGTGTTTAGGGAGAGGGATAATTGCTTGGGAGGTGATTAGTGGACATAATGGAAACACCTTCTCTGTAGTCCTGCATAAAGATATAAATACTGCAGGGAGAAAATAGAAGGAAGAGGTTTCTTTCTTTCCCATGTGCGGTGGACCTAGATTTCCTGCAGCTGTCACATTTATAAACTACAAAATCAGTACAATAAATCTTTAAATGTTGACCATATAAAGAGGTTCGGAAACCGTTGTTTTGTTAAAAGCTGTTTTGTTTTTTCCCCACGCTCAGAAATTGGATAAGAAGCTCAGAGAGAATCTAAGAGATGCCAGAAACAGTCTTTTTACAGGTGACACACTTGGAGCTGGCCAGTTCAGGTATGGTGTTAGTAATAACTATGTATTTTTATTTTTCATATTTTAGTTGTTTGAAATATCTCATTAGGATAAGTCACCACTGTACTGAAAACTGTATTTACAAGAATTTGGTTCAAATTCTATATTAAAAGAATTTATGTACACTTAAGGGAGTTTTCCAATCTCTCAGCATAACTGGTTTGGAAACTTTTATAGCTAATAAGTGTGCAGTCCTACGACAGTGAGACAAAAATTATTTAACGAACCAGGTAATCTTGTTCACCCTCGAAACCCGGCAAGAACCATGCTCCTACAAATACACTCAGTTTACAGGTGCACACTATGCAGTTGGATGTCTGAATGTATCTTCACAACTTTAGTCCATTAAAAAGAAAGAAATACCTGTGTTCTCACTTGTGAACACTCTTACCGGTTGTAGTTATGTCAAAAGCAAGTGTTTGTCAGCTGATCCGTATATCTGCCAGAGAAGGACCTGCTTAAGGACTACCACTTGGATAATTAGATAGTTAAGGACTGTTAAGACATGACCATTTGAATCCTTTGAGGGGAAAGAGAGGTGAGAAAAGACGTTGTGGATGCTTGCGTGCATCTGACGTGTTCTCAGTAGCCTCCGGTGTATACCATTGACCCCAGATGGAATACTCCACAGGCTGCCTTAGGAAAGTGTATTACAGGAGTTTACACTGTACATGAAAAGGTGAGGAGACATATTGGGAAGACTGTAGCTGATTTTTATCTCAAATTAAGAGCATAACTTGGATAAAAGACACAAAAAACATAAAAGGTGGCAAGATGGAATGAGATTGAAAGGTATTAAGAGAGAGAATAGCTGTGAAACTTTTGACTTCTGCTCAATACTTATGCATTGGTAATTCCACTTAGTACAAAGTAAAATAATCTTTTTATCATTACTAAGACAGTGGTTCATGGAATTTCTGGCAGTGATCAGCCCCAGATGCTTTGGGGAAGGCTGGAGGAACTCTGCAGTAGGCAGTTTGGCTTTTAAATTAAAATATGATGTAGAAGGTAGCTGATATCACTCAGGATGTTACTGGGTTGTTCTAAACGTGTTTAAAGAAATACTAATACAGTGTCATCTTTTCAGCTTCCAAAGGCCCCTATTAGTCCTTGTTGACAGAAACATAGATTTAGCAACTCCTCTACATCATACTTGGACATACCAAGCTTTAGTGCATGATGTTCTGGTAAGAATAAATCTGATTTTGTTACCAAAACTATTTTTTTCACTCAGTTTGTTATTAAACTTAATGCCAGATGCTCTCTTAATCCAAAGTCTGTTTTGTCTGCTTTATTTGGAAGTTGTTTAGTAAAAAACAACTTGGAAGACTTTCTCTGAAAGGTTTATTTAGCAATAACTTCTAAAATAGTTAAAAAGTTGAAATCTTGATATTAGCAAAAAATAGGTAATTCAGCAGTCCTAGCTTTTTCTTCAGTAGTTCATGATCTTTTGTGTTATGTAAACTCCAAACTCGATTAAGCACAATTCAGTTTTGAAAAATAAATTATTTTAAGTTTTTAATCCAATTTTAGTATGTTTGAATTTCTAAAAATACGTATTTCTGTTTTTCTCCGCAAGGTGGCGGAGGTGTTCAGTATAGAGATACAGAGTGGTATAGGACCCTACTGTGAGGAATCTAAAATAGACTTTTTTTTTAATAATTTTTTTGAAATTCAGATAGCCTTAAACCACTTTTATTTTCTCAGGCTTATTTTATAAAACCAATAGTAGATATGTACTTGAATGAAACTAGATACTATTTACCTAAGATTTATGCATTTCATATATAGTTATGGAGCAAATAATAGAAGATAATATGAGTAAGAATAATTACTATCTGGAGGCTTTTATATACTGTAGAGTTAGTCAAGCAAATAATTTCAATATCTAGCTTTGAGAAATATTTTGGTTTTATTATTGAGACTGTTCGAGGAATATGTAAAACATGCACATGTACACATGTGTTTGTATACAAAGTTGATTGTGAACTGTATAGTCACACATACAGTGTTGTCCAGAAACTTGGCATTGCTACAATAAAAATATTTTAGCACTAATGGGATGTTTTAGGACACTTCATTACTTTTATGTAATTTGTTCCTTGTGAGAAGTCCCTTCCTCTTAAACTTAAAGGGTGCTTCTTACAAGTAAACAATTTTTGGCCTGGCTTCTTTAGTAAAGGCATATATGAAAACAACACAGCCTGCACCGTGTTTTCTCCAATAACTGTCAAACTGGCTAGAGACTTGCAAATAGAAGTACTAAATTTCTACAGGTTTCTTTTGAAAATCAGTGAAAGAGTAGGGAATGGGAACCTGAATTAGAATTTTTACAGGTGTAAATACTATTGCACAAGGTCTACACTTATTTCAGTTTGTTACTTGCCAACCATTTAATCAGCAAATGCTCACTTACTAGAAAGTAAATCCATACAAAGCTCCATGTACTTGCCTCCTGCTCAGCTGCCAGGTAGAGAAGGTCTGTGTCTGGTGGCCTCAGGCATGTGTTGGGTCGGACTTTGGTGCATCAAGATGCAGAGGGATCAAAGATGTAGTGGAAGCTGAGGGCAACTAGTGGTACAAATATGAAGGTGTATTAGAATAACACTAGAAGAATGATTTGAGGATCATTGGTTATTTATCTGTACTGCATCAGGCTGCGGTAGTTTCTCTGGAACGACTTGTTAAATTTTGCATGTTGCATCTAATTTTTGACTTGAGTTGTTTTGTTTCTATTCTGGCATGGATCATTTATAGTATTTAATTTTAAATGTGAACTCTACCAAGGGATAACTAGAAACATTTTAAAATTTTGTTTGACTATTTCACTTACAGTGATCTAGTTCTGTATATTGTAATGAACATAATAAAGTGGAGTTTTATTTCTGGAAAAAAATATCTATTCTAAAAAAATCATGGCAGATTCTGTATAGTTGAAGATTTGGCTATCATTATTTGCCAAGCAGAGAGCACCTTTGAAATTTTAAATGTTCTTGAAGAGGGTTAGAACAAAGTCAGCAGGTGGAGGACTTGTTAATCTTTGGTGAAAACCGGAGGGAATATGTGTGCTGCAGAAAATACAGAGCTGTCCTTGGCAAAAGTAATGGGGGAAACAGCCAGAAGACATACAGGGAGCAGTGTGGTGACATATTACGTGACCATAACTGTGTCATCTAGCAAAAAACTGTAGTTTCTATGTTCATGCATCTGTGGAAAAAGAAAAACTATATGGAGAAATAGCAGCTTTGTTGCAAACTGTTGCTTTATCATGCACTCACTATTTCACTAGTATTTGAAAAAATAGGGTAAGAGCTGTGAAGGTGAAGCTAAATAGTCCTCACAGTGCATGTTCCTGTTGCTGATGTCATGAGCTTCTTTGCAGTTTTGATACATTTGCTGTAGTTGTGAAAGTGGAATTCAGCCTTAGAAACACTTTTTCTCTGCAACACAGATACTTCTGTTACTTTAAAGTTTTGGTCAGTTGTTAAACTTCAGTTACTCCTAAAGAATTTATTTTCTGTACAAAAAACGGTGTTCAGAATTCAGTGTCAGAAGACTGCTTGCATGTGAGACAATCAAGTGTCTTTGCTAAATATTTGTTGCTTTTTTTGGTGTTTTCTCAGTAAGTGTGAGTAATTTTGTAGTCCTTATATTGCTGCTGTTGTTATCTATTTAGTTAGTAAACTGTTTCCTGCCCTCCTATGAAATTCTGATAAATAGCTGTGTTAATATTTTTTTAGAAAATATTCTAGAAGATAATTGGTTGAGTATAAAAGACTGATTAAATAATTTTAAAGTGTCAAATATTTACATGATTTCTCTTTTTTAGGATTTCCATTTGAACAGAGTTAACTTGGAAGAATCACCAGGAATGGAAAGTTCTCCAGCAGGTGCTAGACCTAAGAAAAAAAATAAGAAGTCCTATGATTTAACTGCATCTGATAAATTCTGGCAAAAGCATAAGGGCAGGTAAGCTGTATAGGTACAGAGTTTATATTAATTTAGTCAATATAAATTCTAAGTATCCTTCATATTATGGTAGTTCTATTTTTAAGCTTCTTCAAAAATATTTTTTAAGTTTGGGGGTTTTTTGGTTTTTTGTTTGTTTTAAGGAATGATCCTTGTCAATATTCATTGTCCATGTTAATTGTATGTTAGCTTTTTGTTACAGAGCACAAAATTGTTCTTCTCAAAATTATATAAAAATATTGAAAGCAGTGAATATATCTTAGAAAGTTTAAATAAACCTACAGTACGATGTCATTATTTTCACTGATTTGATACTGCTGCATGATTTGTATATTGATATTTCTGAAAACATTTTCATGATCTTCTTGATCATGCAAGCTGTCTGGTTCTAGTGTTTCTATTTGTTGATTTAACTGAGCGTAATGCAGAGTATTGTGTTAGTCCTTTTCCAGAGGTAGCTGAGTCTGTTCAGCAGGAACTGGAATCCTACAGAGCCCAAGAAGATGAAGTCAAAAGACTTAAAAGTATCATGGTAAGTTTTATCACCTATATGTGCTTTATGTAAAACATAATAGGACTTGTAGAGATGCTTAGCCCACTCTGTCAACCCCTACACAAAAATTATCAACATATGCTGAATTTTAGGCATAATAGAAGTACCATATTTCATGAGAAGTTTCAATTTCTTGCATTTATTGGCATTACATTTATATAACTTCCATAATAACTGTAAAGCACAATCCAGGCATTAATGTCAGTATGAGAAAATAGGTTCTAAATGCACTGACTGTATTTGCATGTGTGATCTTTGTACTTATTATGACTGTTTTTATTCTTCTTTCCAAACGCTTCCCCAAAACCCAGGGTATAGAAGGTGAGGATGAAGGAGCAATAAGTATGCTTTCTGATAATACAGCTAAGCTAACTTCAGCTGTCAGGTAAGTAATCAATAACGCATTATTGTTTAATTTGGAACCATTTCTAATTCTTTCTGTCATTTCACTTTTAATATCCTTTGAAATAAATAGCTTTAAAGTAGGCTATTCAGCTCAATAATAGAGTTTAAATGCTTTATAATTCTGGTAAAGTTCAATGCAATGTCCTAGACAAGTGCTTGCACGTGTAACTTCCACAGCATGTGTGCGTGAGCCTTCTGTACATGGCTTTGGAGTGTTTCCTCAGCAAAGCTGAATAATCTGAGTGCATCATAGATTTGCTTACATGCTTCCACCAGAAAAACCCAACTACCTACCTCTGCATTCCTTCCTTAAAAAAATCATTAGTGAAATCCACTTCCTGAAGCATCTGCTTGCTTTGCACAGTGTGTAATTAATTACATTTTGGTTAATGTAGTTACTGTAACATCTATAGGCAAGGTTAGTCATTAAGAACTCTGCATGGGAAATTTACTCTCCTGCTTTTGGAGACCTATCCACCATGGATGAAACTGCAAGTCTGAGATTTAGATATGTTCCTCATTATAAATCTGTTTTTCATTCCACTGATTCCTTGGGGAAGGGAGTTCAGTTTGCTGCCTTTTGCCAAGACCCCAATCAGAAGGAAGAAGGACCGATAATTATGCTGAGGATAGATGGGGTGATATGCCCAGTGTCTTGTGAAATCTAGCATGTGTCTGCATTAGTTAGTTGTCTCTGTGAGTTTCAAAAGTTGTTCTGTATGCTGTGCCTTGGTTAGAATTTGACTGGAATTAGAAAGGATGTGTGATGGATCAAACAGTTTCAAAAAAGTGAGCAGATGTTTCCAAGCTCCCCCTACAAAGTTTTAAAGTTCTGTAGATCTTCTCAAGATGCTGGTTTTCAGGTTAAGGCAGCAAGGTATGAAAGTGACAAGCATCAAAAGCTTTAAAATGATAGCCAGAAAAATAAAATCATATGACTAAAGCTTCATTGGGAAGTTTTATTGTTCGGTTAGCCTCTATATGACTGTTTTCTGTAATCTGGCATTATTAAGGAAGATCTTGTCCCCCCTTCAGAAAAGTGTGTAACACAGTAAACTCCCTATTGCAACGTTTCAGCTCTAAGCTTTAGAATTAAGCTGAGAAGTCCAAACACTGTTAAGATCTTCCATTTAGAAGATCTGGATTTGGAAGAATTAAACTAGGCTTTGCTGTTCTGTTGTCCATCATCTGCTAGCAGGAAGAAGATAGCCTTCAGAGTTGTCTTAGGCTTTACAATTTCTAGAAAACTTAGGGATATCTATTAGTAATTAAAAACCAGAGGTTCTAACATAAAGGATCTCTTGTCTTTTTTTTCTTTCTTTTTTTTAAATGCAGTCCTTTACAAAGGCAGTACTAATCACCTTCCTGCTATAAGGTCATTAATGGCCAATCATCATAGGTAACATTGATTTTATAATTGCTTAAAGGAGGAAAAAAAGTATGGTTACTTAACTTCATGGTTCTTCAGGCCATGTAGTCAATGTCATTAAGTGCCTTCTCATCTGCTTATTATTAAACTGAGTAAGACACTGACTGTTTGGAGTGTTTTGATTGTGAAAGTGTATAGACCTTGAGCAGTCTTCTATACGTGTGATGCCCAAGTGCCAGCAATGAAAATCATGTAGATCACAACACCTTAAGTAACAAATTTTCTATGAAGTAAACTTAACCATTCAGTTTCCCATTTCACAAAAGAAAAGATTTCCATAATGAATCCTGCATAGAGAATTGTTCTATGTAGAAGCACCTGTGACAAATTCCAGGACATCCTGATGTTCTGTTTTTATTTGACAGATATTATTATTTAATATTATTTGACAGATACTATTATTTGGCAGATATTGACACTTTTATATGTATCAGACATTAACTAAATGTTGCTTATATAAGCCATAATTCCAGTAGATTATTTGTTTAGAAAAGCAGGGCATGTATCTGTTGTTGATCACAAGCTTTCAATAGGAACATGAAATTACCCACATTATGTGTATTATTTGCTAGTCAAGGTAAAAACCTATTTTATTGCATTACATGTGGATAACATCTTTCTGTTATGAGAATCATTACATCTGTACTTCATAATTTATTAGTTCCAGTCCTGTTGTATTCTATAATCTTAGGTTTTAATAATCTTTAAAGGTCCCTTCCAACCCAAACTGTTCCATGATTCTGTAATTTTTTTTGTACCGACTGTATACAATACACAATTCAACTAACTATGCAACTCAGCAGGTTAGTTTGTATTTAATCTCTTCAGCTCTCTTCCAGAACTTCTGGAAAAGAAGAGGCTCATTGATCTTCATACAAATGTAGCAACAGCCGTTTTGGAGCATATAAAGGTATGATTGCTCTCCAACTTCAGTTTTCTATCAGTAGTGCTCCTTACCTGGAGAAATATATTTGAGCGTGTGAAGTAAGATAAGAAAGTGAGCCTTCTCAGTTGTGCTACCTTTTACAGAAAGTGCTATGACTTCAGTCTAAGCAATTTTCTGTTCTGTATGTGTTTATGGGAAGGGTACTGTTTACTGTTCAGCGACAAAAATGATACCCAGAGATGTGGCAATAATGATGCAAGTTACTAAACTGGTCTTTTCAGCAGGGTCTGTTAGATGTCTAGTGCATAATTCAAGCACCTCAGAAGGATGCTTGTGCCCTTTTCAGTTTTAAGTCTGCTGCTCTTGTATCAGAGAACTTGCAAACAGTTTCAGTATCAAGTAAAAACCGTGGTTACTACTAGGATAACTTGGAAGATGGATCTGCTTTCACAGAATGAGAACAGAAATTATAGATGAGCACCAAGTCTCACTGAAAATCAGTAGTTAGAAAATTTTACCCCGTGCTATTTGTAACTCATGGAAGGCAATGTGTTTTGAAGCTAACTGTAGCATTTGTAAAGTGCGTAAGATATGTCCTCAGTTATTACTGCTACTGAATTTTTTTAAACTAAGTATTATAAATGAACAAAGGATTCATTCTGAAATTTAATGAATAAATCAATTTTACATAATTATAAAATTGGGGCAGAGATATAAGTGGGTCTATGTTTGGCTCATTACCGTAGGGGCTAGTTTATGTGCTTTTGCAGGATTAGGCATGTCAATTTTCATATCTGGCAATTTAAAAGTAGTGCATTAATACCATTGAAAAAAACCCAGAAGTTGACAATGTCGATATTTTATTTGATGCCTTGTCTGTAAATTAACTTTTCTGAGAAGGATACTGAGACAGTAATGGCAGGCCTACACCAGTAGTAGTTTATATATTATTTGTTGGATGGATGCCAGGTTTCAGAGCAGGATGTGGCATGGCAATAACATCAGTTTTGATTGCCAGTGTCCTCTTGGCAGTGGACTGGAGTCAGATCCACTTGTTTGTTCTCCATTAGGTGATAGTGACACGCTCTTCTGTTACTTAGAGCGGAAGGGATTACCTTAGGGTCCCTCTGCTATAGCACTCTACTAGCCCTTAGGCTCCTTCCTCTGACAGGGAGCCTGCTGTTAGAGAGTTCCCGGGGGACTGGTGATCCATTTCTCCATAAATGATTCTTAATTCTGGTATTGCGCAGTGTTCCGGCTCCTTACCTTCTTATTGTACAGCTGTCAAAGAAGATTGTGAGACAAATGGGCATGCAGTTTCTTCAATATATCAATGATATGTGCCTCGGTATCATCTTTTCTTTTAATTGAGAAAGAATAACTTCCTTCATCTCCAGATATTTAGGAAACTACCTTAAACTAATGGAGAAGCACATACTTTTCTGTTGGAATTTAACTACATTAAAGCCATTTCACTGAATGAATGTAAAGTTTCTTCCAACTGCTTTGTCCTGTCCATTTTCTCCCCTCTTTTCACTCTCCAGTGTTACAAAAAAGTATCTTTCTATCTGGAGCTGTGGAATTTTAACATGCAGGATGATATGATACCTAACGGGTTCCTCAAAAAGGCGAATATCTCAGCCAGTACTTTTTAAAGACATTCTGATGGCACCTTGAGGCTGTGGTTATTAGGGGTTTTTGTACAGTCAAATAATTAAACCATATTAGGGTAAAAGAGAATTTTTTGGGCGTGTGCGTGGTCATGAGGAGCTAGTGAGGCACCATGGTCTTCTTCAGGTTACTGTATTTTCACTTTTAAAATAATCTGGAAGCACATTCCTACTTTAAAATAGACTGTTTGCATTGTCCATTATGGTTTTTTGTTACATGAAGCATTACAGCATTTTTCTTTGCTACGTATATGAGAATCAGTGCAAGGAATGCTACAAGACCTGCTTTAGATATACTAAGTGAATTTCATTTTTCTTGCGGTCATATTTTAGCGTTCAGTTTACAGCTGCTTTCCACATTCTCTTGGATCATTTTCTAAGACACAGCAAGAGGAAACCAGAAATTAATCACATACTCAGGGGTCCTGGCAGTTTTCTGGCATATCTAAGTGTTTAGTGAAATAATGGAAAGAATGCATCACTTTTTCACTAAGTGAACCATCAAGTATTTATTGTTAGTGCTTAGAACAAATGCATGCTTGTTTTGCATTGATTGTTTTTCTCTGACAAAGCTGGTGACTGAAGGACTGTACCCAACGGATAACAGATTTAGGACTAGAATTCTGAGTATCTTTCTAACTGCTTTAGAGCTTCAAGTAATGCTTATTTTTGTGTGTCATTCTAATATGAATACTAGGATTGCTGAAGTATGTTAAGTCACAGCATATAAAAAGGTGTACACATACACTTTTCTAAAATGATTACTTGGACAGGGGGATAGATTAGATAACATCTTGCTAGAATTCTATACACAGGAATTTAAGTGGCAGGTTTTTATGTGAATTATTATCTGTCTTAGATTACTTACACTTGTTTGGTTTAAGGTTTTATTTTTTAATTCCTACATAGTTTTTTTTATCATGTATCTCCCATTTTGCTTGATCTCAAGGCCTGATACTTCAATTGACTCCATTATTGGGATTTCCAGTAGCCTTTCAAATTATCAAATTTGTATTTTGTAAAGGAATTCCACTGTTTTAACTACTCTGTTTCAAATGAGGTTACATTTTTGTCTTACCATGTGAACAGAAGTGATATGTGTTTGTGAAATATGTATGTCACAGTGGTCCAGGCTGTTTTTCTTTAGTTGAGAACTGATAATTGAGTGACTTTCCAGTAAACAACAGGTTTTTCTGAGTTCAGTTACAGTGACATTTCCGGCATCATTCTGTGCAGTTCAGTCGAAGGGAACTAGCTATAGCTGCCACTTTCAGCCTTCTCCCAGAGTTTCTCTTCCTCTTGATATGAGCACACTATAATTACCTGACCAACCTCACTCATTCTGGGGGCTGTTATTTCTGGTTGCTTTCTGTCAGTATCTTTGAGAAATTCCTCCCAGTAAATTCTTAGAAAATTTCTTTTCTCTTCTTCTTCATGTTCTCTCTCTCTCTCTCTAAAAGGAGGAGCCTTTGTACTGTAAAGATGATAGGAGAGTCTCCAACAAGTCCTTAAAAAAATGGCCCATTAAGAGATTTCAATGGGTCCTGCTTCCACTTCTCTGCTTAAAAAAGAAGGAATTTTGTGTTCATCTTGAACTACAGTGCTCAGGGAGAGACTCCCATGCACTTCAGTAATTTTCCCTAAAATTCCCTAAAATTTTCCCAATTTCCCAAATTTGTTTTGGCTTACAAACAGTCTGTTTCTAAAGATACTAAGTTGAAAGCTTTCACAAATATATTTAAAAAAAAAAAAAAAAAAAAGACAAAGCAAGGTGAAGTGTAGCACTTTAACTGCAATACAGGTCCTGTCCCTGAATTGGCAGCTAGAAAGGTCTACTGAATGAGGTTGTTGTAGAACAAGATGTCATATTAGGAAATCAAGAGCAGAAGGCAGAAAGGGGATAACTGTAAATGTAAATGCATCTTGATTTTATTATTGGTTTTATTATTATTTTTCTTCACCTTGCTTACCAGTTTAGCACCCGTAAGAACCTCTTCTTTGCTGTCTTGTTTTACGAATCTACAGGATTATTTAGCTCCTATTCCCCAGCTTTTCCTCTTGGCTTGTCTGTGAGTTTGCAATTGAGTGAGGAAAATTGTACTTAAATTAAATGGGACATCTGCTTCTTATCAGCACTTCTTAGACAAGCTGGCTCTTCGGGAAGTAACTGTTTCATTGATGTGACATATCTGGGAAATCTCTGAAAAGGTAACTAGTAGTGTTTAAGGGTATTCAGTAATCTGTATTAAATTTGATTAGGTGTCCATCTAATTCCTAGCGAACTAGTATTAGAAAAATATTGCCCCAGTTAACATCTTTGCTAGTGGCCTTCATTAGTTATCTAGTTGAAGAAGCAGCTGAATAGACTCACCATATTGATCCGTCCCTTTAGTTCGTGCTTTTGTTGCATCAAAAAGAGTCTCAAAAATTTTACATTTGCTGCTTCCCTTTGATGTCGTATTGTGGGTAGAAATAAAGGACCTGGAGTTTTAGGATTTTCAGTTTGGGTTTCTTTTTTTTCCCCAAAGAGAGTCAAGTTCACACTTCAAAAGTAATTGTCCAAAATTTTTTAAGAGAGTGAGTGTACATGTTACATTAATGTTTCAGTTTAGGCTCAAAGTATAGCAAATATATGCAACCAGTGAGTTTTCTTTGCTGCGGTTAGTCTGTTTTGTTCAGCAGTCTTAGTCAAGGAGTCATAAAGTTGCACGTGGTTGAGAAGAATTTTACCTAGTTTGTGCTCCAAGTAAGTTAACAACTGTAAATCTGTTCTTACAGTTGAAAGTATCTCATGTTTGGATTACATAATTTTATTTAAAAGTTGATCTGCAAACAAATATAATGAATTAATGAATCTTTTTTTTTATGTTGTGCATTTTTACATGCCATCTGAATAAATTTGTCTTGAACAGATCACCAGCTAAGATAATATGGGCATTGCCAAATTCAACAATAATATATTTATCTTAATAGGATTAAGTTTCCACATTTCAAGACAATCCTTTGTTCGTTGGATGCCTTTTTTTGTGGGAAAAATATTTTAAATTTAAAAACATTGAATTTAGCTCCATGTAAGGAGATAAAAATGTAGTTAAAATACAAAAAGCAAGTGAATGTAATGGAAAGACCAGAAAAATTGTAGTAGTTTCTTTGCAATAGTTTTACCTCTCTAGAGAGAGTTAAGGAAACTATAACACAGATAGTCTCCAAGATGCTGTAGAACTGAAGTCACGAAACATGTCTGATGTGCCAGATACCAAATTGCATCTGAAGTAAGGACTTGGAAAAAGGCTGGTAGTTCGGTTCTATTCAGACTTTAAACTAGTGTAACATAACCACTGATAATCACTTTAGCTTTGGTTAAATACAAGATTAATCCAAGGTTTTACAGTAGCTTAACTACCAAAATTTGGCTGTGGCTACTCCTCTAACATGAGCTCAAGGTAAATAAAGCTTGAAAGAAGCTCTAGACCTTTTTTTTTCTTTTTGTCACTTCATACATCTTATATGTAGTCATAGTCACTATGACAAACAACAGAAGACATCCTTCTGCCCCTGAAAGTAGCAAGTGGTCATTTTTTGAGCACTCTTTGTGGTACTTTACTTTCTAAGCTGTAATTGCAATCTTCCACAAAGGCTTTAAGTTAAGTTGCTGTTCTGCAAGCAACTGCTCCTCTCAGTGAGTTCAGTAGATGGTGAATGAGAAATCCAAGTGTTATATAGCTAACTGCATCATAAGCTGATTGCCAAAGGCTTTCAATATTCAAATATTCTTGTGATGTACCTCTTCATTTATTTTGTATTCTCATCTCCAACTATTTTTTGATGAACTTACAATACTCAAAAAGTGAAATATCCTAATAACCTTAGGCTAGAGAAGTACCTTTTTTTTTTCCTTTTTTTGGGGGTGGTGGTGAAATAACTGGTTTTTAAAATTCCATTTCCTTATTTGTGATCTCAGGAATAGTTTTAGTAGAATTCAAAAACATGTGAAAACCAGACTTAGGAAGTTTTTATGTTACTGTCGTTACAACCACCACTGCACTGGGTTAGAAGGTGCCATAGCACTTTTGCATGCCTTGGCATTGTTAGGCAAAATTTCCTGAATCTCTTAACCCAAGAAAAGCCTCAGTGGCTCTTGCCTCACTCTGGCAATATCATTTCAGTCTCCCAATGGGCATGATGTGGAGCTGAAACACTTCCAAGGCAACAAGATGGAGATCCGCTCTGCCAGCCTCCTCTTTGAGCCAATACATAGCTGAATGTGTCCAAACACCAGGATTTAGTTACCAGATATTAAGGTTTTGTAAGCTGAGTAGTGGTAACATTTGTTTTGATGCTACATTTTAATGTTCAAACGCTCATAATGATCTGTGATATAACAGAAGGGTTTTTTTAAGTAAGTTTTGGAATGCATTTGTCTAGATTGTTAGTTCATGATGACAGTCGAGAAGTGCAAAGCTTGGCTATTGGTGCAGATGTATTGCAATGCAGCCATTAGTTGCATGGCCGTGTGATGTCTTCCATAAAGTTTGTGCCTCATTAATTTTGTGCAGTCCCTGTGCCATCCTCCCCAAAAAATGGTTTTCATAATTTCATCTACATGTGTCATTGTATAATGAGAGACTTCTTTTCCAGTGTTAGCAAGATAATCTAATTATGAAGTCTTCTCCATCTTCAGTGTGAATGAATTATTGCAAGCTTTTGATCCGAGGTAGTTACTTCAGTACTAGCTCCAGTTGGCAGTTGCCGACTTTTCTCTAGGATGATGCTTTATTATGTTTAGGAATTTCCCACGTTTATCTGCATTGAGTAATTGCCTTGTTGACTGAGAGACTTGAGGTTTAGCATAAATTTGACATAATAGTCACTCGACCATTATTTTTTCCTATTACAGCATAACACTATGTATGATGACATGTAGTTTTCAGCTATGGCAAAACCATAGTTGAAAACAAAAGCTCCTCTTCCAGTTTAATATATGCATGTTGGACATCCCTTACTTAACTTGCATTTTCATTTTTAATATGAGAATTACATAACCATCAGTTTTCTGAGAGTTAATAAAAGCATATTACAGTTCAAGCTTTAGTTATTTTTACTGAAAATTTATTTTAAAATAAATTTTTTAAAATTGTCTAGATGACTAAATCTATATACCTTTTTAAAGAGGAAATAAATACTCTTTCACAGTGTTATAGATGTTAACCCTAACACTTACTTTTAAACAGAGTCGAAAGCTGGATGTGTATTTTGAATATGAGGAAAAAATAATGAGTAAATCCACTCTGGATAAATCACTTCTGGACATGATTTCTGACCCAGATGGTGAGTACTTTAATTCTGAACTTGGTATAAAATTTGTTAAGATATACAATAAATCTGTACCTGCTGAGTCTTCAGGGCGTTGGTAAAGAGCTTATGTGCAACCTGTGCAATACTTGTAAAGGAAACAGCTTTTTATTGATTTTTAGTAGAAGTCTAGAAAGTTTAGTATTTTGGTTGAGTAATATCCAAAATACTGGCAACTTTTGAAGATCCACTAAAATCCTTTCCTAACTCCTTGTTTCTGAAGGTCAAAATATTTTAACTCTTGTACTTCTCCAGTATTTATTAGTAGAGCATGGAATTGTGTGTGGTCTGAACAATACTGATTCTTTAAAATCCTACTGCATGTTTTATAATGCATATAGACCTCACAAACAGAATGAAAAAGGCTATTTCATAGAATTTGGTTAGATCAAGGGGTTGTAATGTAGGTAGCTCTTGCTTGTGTGAGGAAAAAAAATGGATGGGAGAAGGGAAGCAAGACATAAATTGGCCAGTTCACTGAGAGACTCGCCTGAAGTTTTGCATGCATTGACCCAGCCGTGGAATGTCTGTTTTCATTGTTGTAAGAGCAATGCATCCCAGTTTCTGTTTCATATATGGTTCATGCATAGCAAAGCTTTACACACTGGGTGATACTCAGAGTCTCTATTAGCAGTAGTCACTACGGGTCTTTCTGTAGAAAGCTGAGTCCAGAATGGGTTCTCAGCTCTTCATAGTATCATAGCATCAACTCTCATTTCAGCCTCTCACAACCTGAGGTATATCACAACCCAAGGTACATCACAACCCTCTGACAGATTTCAATATGATCTGATACCAGTTGGCTGGAACAAAATAACCTGCAGAGCAAGATTGTAAAACTTAAGTTATGACCACTGGCCTGTCTGCCTATTGGCAAGCAAATTGGCAACCCTCAAGCATATAGAGACCCAGGGTTCCTGCTTTTTTCCCAGTACGCTCTTTAAGGAAATGTTTTGTTACTGCATGCTTGTATGTGTAGTCTTGTAGCTACATTCTGGACATAATGTCTGCTTAGAGTTTGTATAATGATTCATATTTATAGAAAGAATATATATAAATACTGCTGAAATTTTTAAAAAATCTTTTATTAGTGTCTGTGCTATAGAATCAAAAGGTAATAGCAGAAATAGTATATGGTTAGTAGAAGTCTGAGCTAAAATTTTACAGATCCCATATTGGATCAGGTCTAGAAACTAACAGACTTTCAGGAAATCTAATGTCAGGCATCAATCTGTAATTCAGTACGGGCTATCTTTATTAATACGAAGCTAATAAGAATATGTATAATCTGTACTTCTATTCAGCCTCAATACAAACTAGTCCTTTTCCATATTCAGAATTAACTGTTCATGTACTATTTTGATTTCAGCTTTTATGTTTGTGTGAACTTAGAACAGAAAATATTATGCTTGCTAGTATTTCCTACTGGGCCAATTACTTTTTACCTGAATCCACATTTTCTATGTGTTTTTAGATAGCAGTATAAAGCAAATTGTTTTCCAAGCCTGGTGTATCCTATCAGCATTCCTATTAGCAAAGTTCTTGGGTTTCACACAAGAGAAAGATTAGATTTCCAAGCTGGAGTTTTCCTTCATAAGCTAAATATTCAGGTGTTCACAGTAGCACATCAGCATTTCATATGCATTCACTGGGTTTAAGATAAGTTTACGTAACAAAAGGATTTCCAGGCATGCTATATTGTAAAAGTGGCCAGCTTCCTGTTGTGTGTTTCACTGAGAAATACCAGCAGAAAATATTTTGAAGGAATAATGCGTCAAGTCTTGCAATGCTTTTAGTGGTAAACTATTTGTTTGCATTATCTGTGGAGATACTTGTCTTGTGGACAATGATATCTGCAGAGGTCTTCACAAAAACACTTAGACTTGACCAATTAACAGCTTCAGGCTTCAGCCTCCCATTTCTTACTATGTTGTACTCATCTACCACTCAGGGCTATTAGCTGTCTCCCGGTTTAGTGGTTAGTATTATTTCCTAGAGTGGTGATAAAATGAAAGCTACTGATTTTGCTTTCCTCTGGTAGTTAATCAGTAGCCCTAAAGGCTGCCTCCTGGTTTTTGAGTGGAAAATAAAATTGTTCTGTTCCAGGTTTACAAAGGTAAGTTTTCTTCAGAATGTTTAGCACTCCCCCCCTCTATGCTGTCACAGAGCATAGCCTAGAAAAAAATAGTGAACATTTTACAGGCAACTGACCTGGGTTTTATAGCTGTTTATCACAGCTATGATTTACATCAGTAGTATGTCAAGAGTAAAGTACTTTTGCCAAACAAAGTGGTTTTCCAAAGATTTAGTAAAGTGTACACAATACAATCACAGATTTTTTTTTTTTTAAATTTATTATCTTTTAGTAAGACAAAATATCACTTACACTAATGTGTAAGTGAGATCACTTACACTCTTGTGAGCACAAACCTTCTAGTTTTGTAGACATGGTGAATAGGCCCAGCTAGGGAAATAATATAACATTGAGTGCCAGTCTATTCCAGTTGAAACTGAAACTTAGTGATCAGCAAACTACTGAAACAAACTATACACTGTCAAGCTGGAAACAAAGTTTCCAAGTCAGTTAGTTACAGAAACCAAAGTCAGTTAAACTGTATATTTAGAATGTTTAAAGTGTTCTTTTTACCCAAATGAACTTCAAGTGGATGTCCACCTTGAAAGCTGGCTTTTGGTTTAGATAGTACAAAGTTTCTTCAGTTCTTGGATCTTCTGGTTTAACTGGTATTTAGTAAAGGTTAATAAAACTTATTTCCCAGAAAAAATTATACCAAGTCATAAATGATCATTATAACAACGCTTACTCTTAACTTCTGCCAAGCTAAATACATGCTCACAAATAAACAAAAGTTGCAGATCAGATTAGATGATCCCCTGCTGACATGATCCACATTCCGTAGTGGGGGGGACCAAAACAAAAACCCAGAAAAAATTCTTTTTTCTTACCCACAAGTACAAGAAAGTGAATTTTTATAAAACATTGTACTGCATTAAAAAAGCTTGCTATCTTTAGATAAAGTAGTGGATTACAAATTTGAAACCTTTTGAGAAGCGGTACTTCTGAAATCTTCAATTGACACTATGGTCTTTACTAATAGTGATTCTCTTTTAGAAAAAAGTAGATGGCATTCCAAAACTGCTGTAGTAGGTTATAGTCCAAGTAACACAGGGATGGCCACATCATTGTTTTGATCTGGCAGAGATGAATTTTGATTGCCATTGATAATGCTTCCCAAGAATTTGTAGCAATGTTTTTTTTCTAACCAGTGGTGTGACAGAAGATGATTCAGGAAGTGAAATCCTTCCTGAAGGCAAGTTGGAAGTTCAGGATTTTGCCCTTGACCAAAAGTTCACATAAGTGCTTTTGCAGCCCTCAAGTGTTTCAGTACAGTCAACCATAGGGCTGCATAAACAAATTGCAGAGCTAGAAGATAATGTGGTGTGGTTTTTACTTTTGTGATTTTTCTTTAGTCTTCTCTTTCATGGATCTAATCCCTGCATAAAATAAGACATAATGCCACTACATAATTTTTTTAGTATGTTATTTGAAGATTAATATTCGCTACAAGCAAAAGGGAGAAGTGTAAGTAAACTTTCAGAAACAGTGAGCCAGTCTAACCCAACTTTTAATAAAAGTGCTAAATGTCTGTCATTTTATACACTGAAGGCAGCCATGGTAGTAGATAACTTACTGTCATAACTGAAGGTCTGAATGTACATACATATTATTACTGAAGAGCAATTAACATAGCATATTTACAATTGTAGTTTTTTGTTTGTTCCCCCCCCGCAGCGGGAACTCCAGAAGACAAAATGCGATTATTTCTTATTTATTACATAAGCTCAGCTCAGGCACCTTCAGAGGTATGTATGTTCTTTACAGCTTCCAACACCAAATTCAACCACACAGGATTTTTCTGTATCTTTTCAGCACTGAACAGGTATTTCTGCTTCTCTTTGAAGCGATGTATGAAATGCTCAGGAAATATTAAAACTTCAAATAAATTTTTTAGTATTATCAGGGAATCTTCTTACAAAGCTTTAGCCACCATTTCAAAGGATATGAATGAGTAGTAAGACAGAAGATTATCTTTTGAAATATTTAGTTTACAGTTACTGCAAGACACGTCTTGGCATGCTTTCTATTATTCTGCTCTACTGCTCAATAGAAGCAGATAAAACAAAATGTTAATATGACTCTCTTCACTCTATCCTTGTATATTCAAGCATAATTGGTTCAGTTGACTAGCAGATGAATAAAGGAGAAATGCGTCTTGTGCCAATATCTGAATAATTTGGGAAACTATTTCTTAATATTTCTTTTGAACTTATGATGATTAATTTCAAGGAAGATTTTTATTATACTGTAGAAACATTATGTGGTAGAAAAAATACATTGGGTTAGGCAAAAAGAAAGTATTCTCAGAAATGTATATTAACTTCTCTTCAATTTTTATTATTTGCTGTTGTGACATTTTACAGAAACCACTGTTCTGATAGGTTTTTTAAAGATGCTGGTATAAAAGACTGTTTCCATATCTGAAAGTGCACAGGATTTAATTCCACAAATACTGTTCAGTTTAATGAGAGCTGCTCATAGCAAATTGCATTTTAAGTTCTGTTTTCATAGTTGGTAGGAAATGAGATTAAGACTCATAATTACTTCTTAACTTTGGTTAATGCTATAACTTTACACTGCTTATTTAATATTTAGATAAGGAAACCTTGTCTTTCTGCATAAAGAGAGTTAAGAGTAGTTTCAACCTTTTGCAATTCTCCCCTTCATAATTTCAGATTGATTTGGAGCAGTATAAAAAAGCGTTGATGGATGCTGGTTGTAATCTTGCTCCTTTGAGCTACGTAAAACAATGGAAGTAAGTAATTTCTTGATTCTCCTATGTGAGGCTATAACTAGGTAATTTTACAGAACTCAGCATTGTTACCAAGGAATTATGTGTTACTTCTCATGCATCATTTATTATCCTTAAACTTTTATTCTGGCATAATTTTTTGCTGTCACTGTTATGGTAATACATGCAAATCTTATTTTAAAACTAAACTCCAGTAATGCCAGAACACTGTTGGACATGACATATAATAGTGTCCTTAATCATCTAAGACAGAAACAACTTACCGAATTAAATGAAAAGTTATGCTAGCTCAGACTCCAAATTTTTTTGGTTCATACCAGAGGGCCATGCTGCCTTTCAGTTACTGTAGTTTGACATGGTTTCAAAATAAATTCTTTGTCTTTTAAATATAAAATCTAATTCCTTACAGTTCCTTAACTATTGTCTTTCTAGACAAGTGAGGTGCACGTAGTAAGTAGTTACTTCCTGAAAGAGTTTGAGAAGCAGAAGTTTTTTCACTTTCAGATGACCAGAATGGAACATTCTATAGCAGTATGTGCCATGAGATAAGCATTTGGTTTCTATCCCTGCTTTCACAGGGCTTTCACTAAGATGGCTTCAGCTCCAACCAGCTATGGAAACACTACACCTAAACCTTTGGGGTATGCTTTTGATTATTTTTCTGTAAGCCTTTGGGTTCTTTTAACTTACTTTAGTAGTACTGAAAGTGTGATTAGTGCTATACAATGCCCAGAATAAGACATTTCTCTACTTGTAAAAACTTTTAGGTTACAGACAATTACAAGCACTCATCTCCCCTTAACGGTGCATAGGACTTAATTACACACAAGAAAATAAAAGGATCTGTGACTAAATCCACAAAGTAACTTCATATAGTGATATCTGCACCTGCACATTAAATGTACTCTCACAGGAGAAGAATTCAACACCAGGAAATGGATCTATGACAGCCATCATTTTGAACCTTATTTAATCGATGGCAGAAGATAAGAACAGCCCTGTGTATTCAAAACTGGTTCTCTCCAGGGCTTGGAGACTGTCAGGGATGCAAGAACACACTGCTTTTTCATTAGGATGTCCTGGACTGAGTATCTGTCTGCTTGGTGAAAGGTGTAATTATTTATTTCAAGACATGGAAAGAAAAGATAATGACTGGGCTAAGGGTACATATATCCTGTATGGGATACAGGATATGGGACTTGAGTCTTCCCATGCTTGAGAGGATTTGAATCCTCATTACCAACTTTACTTTCAGGAATGCACTGACACTGTCATAAGGAAATTGTGGTGCAGTATGGTTAGAGAGAGTTGCAGTGCTGTCTCACTTAGAAAAATTACTGTTTGGTTGGTTGGAGACACTGAGCAACTCTGTTAACTCTTGTGATTAGGACACCCACTTGAAAGGAGCACTCAAATCCTTGCATTACTGAAGTTGTAAAACAAACTGTTCAATGGATTAAAGACTAGAACTCAAGACTCCTATTGTGATAGGTGAGGATCTAACTGCTATATTATAGGTGTATTCCCATATACTTGGTTGCCATGTGGTTTGAGGAATATATTTCATGACAAATTGAATGACTTGATACTTAAGTCCCTTTAACTTTAATGAGAGTTGGATGTCAGCATAAAACTTAAGAATCTTACACATTGTCTTTATTTTGTTTTTCAGTCTGTTTTCACGTGTTATGAATACAGGATCACAGTTTGTAATGGAAGGAGTGAAGAACTTGGTACTGAAGCAACAAGTAAGTTTAAAAACCAATTAAAAAAAAAGTATCACATGAGCATTGTGAACACTTAGAAATTCAGTACCAATGTCATATTAATTAAATTAGTTGTACAGTAAAAACCAAACATCAACCTCTGCTGGTGGATAGATCTATCACTTTGTAGCTTCCAGTTTTAAAAGAAGTAATGAATAATGTTCAAATTGTCTTTTAATACTTCCATTTGTAAGGAATTAGATTCCAATGTACGCCCCCCAAAAGAAAATAAACAACAAAAAAAAGACACGCTGGTTGTATAACTCGTTGTAGCTGAAATTTTGAATTGTGGTTCCCAGAACCCTGCTTCCCTGTAGAGGACACATTATTTTCTCCAATAGGCTCTTTCATCAGGTGGCAATAAATAAATATTTACAGTTAAAAATCCTAATTCTGTAATATTTTGACATCAAGATTTCTAAGAAAAAGATCATTTGTCGTATTATAATTCTGAGTGGAAGAATCAGAATTTAACCTAGAAATACAGCATATCAGAACTAAATAATATTAAATCTTACCTCTAATTAAATATGCATCTTTTTGACATAGTTAATCTTATCATAGCTGTTGTTTGTTTAGTCATCCCATTATACACATAATTAATGCATGAAAAGTGTCAGCTATCACATAAAGGTTTTTAAAGATTATGCCCGTGGCTTTTGTAGGGAAGTCAATGAGATTTATTCTGCAGGAATTTCACCATGACTAGATATGACAAGTTGCATTGCACAGTTACAAATCAGTGGCATGTCATGAAATACAGTTGAGAAAACTGTTATAAATACGCAGCTTGCCTGTATATTGTATTTTATAGAGAGATATTCAGATAAACTGTTACTTGTAACAATAGATAATAATTCTATTCTAAATAAGACTTCCTGTTCTTCTTGAATTAAACATTTTGTCATTTCTTCTAACATGTGGCTTTAAAAAGTTAGTAGTATTCTTGACAAAATGGCTAGCTTTGTTTTGGGTTCTGAGTAAGACGCCACAATGCCAATGTTTTCAGGATATTTTTTTCTGGCTTTTAATTCCTTCTCCAGGTGTTTTGGTGTAGTTAAATAAAATACTATTCTTGCTCATATTTTTTAGCCTGATGTAGGTCTGTGGTATTTCTATTAAAGTTAACTTTTTATTTCTCATTTGGTCATTTGGGGATTTACATTGGGTTTTTACTAAGCATTTTTCAGTGTTATTTGTAGATCATCTTTTGGAATGTCCTTTTTTGATATATTCTGTCAACAAGATACATTTCCAATTCTGTTGCTATGTGAACTCTGCCTCAGTTTATTATAACTAAAGTGATTTGACTGTTTAATACTTCAGATTTTTTGTCCAAGCTACCATTTCCCATCTTAAATAAGGAAAAGTCATCTTGGATCTCACAGTTTATTCCTTTCCAGTTCATCCAAGCATTTGTTGCCAGGATTGCTTTTTTACCCATTTCTTTGACAACATCAGTTCTTTTTTAGAATCACATGCTTAATTCTCATCTTCAGAATTCTTTCCTTAAACTGCAAGTATTTTTTTAATAAGAATTCATATATCATCACATGTCTGCATATATTGGTAATACCTAAATACAACTCTGTTCTTATCTTCACACTTCTTTTTACACTTTCTGTTCATCCCCCAGCTAGATGCTCCTCAGATGTTTGCATTTTCTGTACAGAAAGGTAATTTAGCTGGTGATAAAAATGCTCAACCTTTACAAAATATAAGAGAAAAACTGTTTAAAGTAGTATTTCAAATGCTCTGTAAACTATTCTGTAAATAATAGCATGCCTGTGAATAATTCTTAGTAAGCATTTCAGCATTCCATTAATTTCACATTATGTTTTACAGAATCTACCAGTCACACGTATATTGGACAACCTTATGGAGATGAAGTCAAACCCTGTGAGTATAACTGCTTTCACATGGAAAGAGGTGGAACAAATGAAATCTTGAGGCTGTGAGATGTAATATGCCATGGCTATTTTTTTCATGGTAACGCAGTTAAATCTAATCATGCTGTATCTCAAGAATAGATCCATTTTTATAACTATTTCATAAGATTTTTTGCATAAAAATAGTTTCTAAATAATGACAATTTATTGTGTCTCATTGGAACTAATGTTTTTGAGGTTTTTTTTCCAATTCTGAGCTTCTGTTACTCTTGTGCTATACTGAGTTTCTGTTGCTCTGAAATTTCTAAAAGTTGAACCGTGGGCTGAAATTTTCTTTGCATCAAGGGGATTTATTTTGTTTTTAAGAGTGCAGTTTCAGATGTGAAGTAGTTACAGAGAGGTGTGTTAGAGAGAATTTTGTTTCCAACATCTTTAAAGCTTTACTATTCAGAGGAAAATACTTTAGTACTTATGCAGTCTTTCAGTTTGCAATTAGAGTTGGTTTTCTGTCAGAAAAGTCCTCTTTTCCCGCTGTTTCTGTGAAAATTTACTCAGAGTTACATAAGTTACAAACTTTTAAAATGCTTAAATGTTAGCTAGATAGTCAAGACATTTGCTAGAATTTACAGCTAAAAATAGCCCTAACTCTTTTTATGCATAGTGTATAGTCAAAGCAGTCTTTTCTTACTATGTACTTCATTCCTTCAGAACTCTTACATAAAACCATACTGTGCAGAAACTTGTTCTGGAAAAAATCACCTGTTAAAAGTAATTTAGAAAGCTTTAATATGTTTGCCACATTGTATCAGTCGTCCTGTTTTAATGACATCACTGTCAGAGAGATGCAACTGTAATATCTCACACTAGTTAGTAGATTTAAAACATTCTTCTTAGTGCACTTTCAACTTCAGGTATTAACTATATGTAGAGGGAGATAAATAATGGTAAAATATGAAAATTATCAACATGCAAGTAATCTTTTCTTAAACTGTATTTCATAGATAAAATATTGTCATGATTGTTAGCAGAAAATGTGCTTTCTCTTAACAAAGAAATTGACTCCTCTTGTTTTCAGTGACAGTGGATTGTTGTCCCTATTTGCAAGACCTAGGAAAGAGGTACAGAGCTACTTTTATCTAGTCAACCAGTAGAGGTCACTCAGAACACTTAATACAGAAATCTGAAATTAAAAACTACAGATAACTTACAAGCAGGTGGAAAAAGAAACCCATTTTTTTTAAATAAATGCTAGCTTCCTCAGGCTACAAGTTTAGGAATTGATTTGGAAAAGTGTACAAGTCACAAGGGCTTTTTTTGCTGATGTGGTATTGTCACAATTCACTTAGTAGAAAACAGACACGATCGCTTTGATAATTTGGGGAAAACATTGATCTTCTCCCTTGAAAAAGCAGAAATTGAGCCAGTCAGACAGCAGCTTCATATTTCACTGCTATGTCAGAGACTGGTATTCATGGCCCAAAACAGGGAGTCCTGCTTTTCAAGTCATAAAAGACCAGGCAAGCCCTAAAGAATGATTTTGCTAACTGGCAGGCAATTTGACAGCAACTTAATGAGTAAGTTTCAGCTAACAGAAGCAAACCAGAGAGTCACTGTGGAATATGTTTAGACTCGCTGTACCATCAACAGAAGTGAAATTGTATCTGGAAAAGGTCAATGTGTAGAAATACACCACTGTGGCCTCTGTTCATCTCTGATGTTTGAGGTTCTTTTCTATTTCCCAGAATCTTTTGCACGGCAGGCAAAATACAAGAGAGGGGAGAAAAAAAGCTTAGGATTTTATTTTTTTTACAAAACAGAAAAAAAATTCCTTTATAATTAATTGAATCTTACTAACTACAGTGATCACTGTATGAAATGTACATACAGATGAAAGTTGTAATACAAAATTAGAACAGATTATTGAGAAGTCAAACAATTATTACAAAGAATGTAAATAAATTATTTTCCAAGTATAAAATGCAACAATAAAGTAAATATGAAATGTACAACTTGTATGGCCAACATTCACAAATATTACTGTCAGTTGCGATTTTAAACCTATTTAGAATGATATGCTGTGCAAAGCTCTGTAGAGCTATCTGTAAATTACTTTGTGTGTTACTTGTTCCTGCTGCTTCTTTTGTCTCACAGCTGCCAGGAAGCACAAATGAGTCTACACCTGTGCTTTCCAAGTTTTTCGAAAGCGGGAACAGAGCGAGCAGTTCTTATGGGCAGTAATACCATCCTGAGATTTTTTTTTTTAATTTGTCTAGATTGTTTAACTATAGTTACACTTTTTCTTGAAATACTTATTCAGAACCATTCATTGATGACCTTAAAGTAATCTGTTACTTGATTTTTTTATATAGTAGTAAAATTTATTGGTTGAAGCAGGTTTTTAAGCAATTGCTTTTAGGATTATGTTTTCATAAAGGAATGTTCTTTTCATAAATCTAATAACATAGTTGCTTTGTTTTGATATCGCTAAATAGAGATTGATTAAAATTTTAAATCCTCCTAACAAAAAAAAAAATCATATTGTCAAGTATACGTAAATTTTAATCCATAGATGTGAAATTGACCACCACTTACTACAGAATTACGGCGATTCTTTTAAATATCTTCCACAAAATGCTTTGATTCTTCTTATCTTTGATAAGTAAACCTTTAATATTTTTATGACAAAGTCCCAAAGGGGTTTAGCCTCTGTCAATATAGTATGTGCATTTGTATTGACTTAAGCAGTAGGTAAATCTTATTTGCGAATGGAACTGGTATTTGGTTAATGTCATCCCTTTCAGTGAATATAGCATCTTTCAGGCTTAGGATATACCATATGATTACCTTTCATGCATTACAACAAAAAAAATCTAAAAAATGGAGGACTTCCTTAATCCAAACTAGTCATGTTAGCTTCTGCAGAAAACCAACACAGACTGAAAGTCAAGCGTATTTCCATGGGTCTTTTTCCATCTCAAATTTGAAATCTTGAAAATTAAGTTTATAATTGCAAAAGTATGAATTTTAGTCTGGAATTGCTTAGGAAGTCACAGATTCAGTTGTGTCTAAGTAAACTGCTATACAGTTGTTTTTATTGGCAGACTAGCTATTTCTTAAAGTAAACAAAATCTAGTAGGGTTTGTTTCCCTGCACCCTCAGAACTGATTTCAGCAGGAATGGTGTATTTGAAACAACAAAAAAAATAAACTAGCTTATCACATTTCTATTACTTTACGACTTTTTGTGTGTCTACTTACACAAGCCCACAGTGAAAAAACACAGCAGTAACACATTCAGGAGGAAATGTTTGTAATACTGTTTTTTTAACTCTGATTGTTCTAGCATTGATCTGTAATTCATTCTAACAAGCAGGGAAGCTGCAGCTCTTTATCCAAGTTAAAGGTTTCTCAAATACCTCTCAGTTTTAGTAGCAATATCTATCCTTTCCCAGCTCTGTCATTACTTCAAAGTTGCTACTATACCACCTTTACATACAAGGCTGCCAAAATCATAAAGCTGGCAGCCTTTGCAAATTCAGTTTAAATTCCTGGTGGAGCATATAAAAGCATTTTACAGGGCTTCAGTGTGAAATTAGATTTAAATTAAATTTTTTAAAAAATTAAACTTGGGGATGAGAGACATACGTTATATAATTACATATAAGTCCTTAATATCAAATAGATTTGTTTTCTGTGTGTGTTACCACCACACGTACGCTAAATATTTTGTAGTATTAGGGGTAGTTATGCTTTTTGAGCTCCAGTAAACTCCCTAGAAAATGTCTACTGCTCAAGAAGAATTATTTCTGCTCTACAGAATCATCAAAACACAAAGATTTTGCATGTAAGCACCCAGATGAAATCAACTGTAGTCCTGCACGCAGTTTATCCACAAACTAAACTTCACAGTACCTGGATGAAAATGTAGTATAGAAACAGAAGCAAGCCAAGTAGTTGTCAGAAAGAGTTACTAAGAAGTTTTGTTTTTCATCTGTAATAATTGGCAAAAATCCTGCTTGTTGCCAATAAAAATATTGGAAGTGCCTCAGTGTTTTGTGTGAAGAAAATTTTTTTTTTATATATATAGTTTAGACAGTCAGACTTGTCAAATTCTTGTGGAACTCTTTTCTTTAAGAGCTTAATTTTGGTTTAATAGTAGTCATAAATCATGAAATGAAAAGGGTAAGTTACATAACAGTAGCAGATTTTGGTCTATCTTGTATTTAGCATTCATTGCCATAGAAGTGTTTTGTTTTATAATATTAAATCAATAGCAGATCTTTGTAACCTGGAAAATTGTAGCATTTATAACTAACCCTGTGGTGTTCCTCTAAAGCTGGTAGCACCTTAATTTTTCTTTCTGCATACTGCCTTTCTGTTGGGATTTATTATGCAACCAATGTATTTTTTGGAAAGTGTGTAATAGTCAATTTTAGATGAACCAGAAACAAAAAGCTCAATAGCACCCTTCATAGCTCTCTCACTGTTGTTTATTCTGTACTGGTTCAGCTATGTACAAATACTGTAAGTATTAGTAGACACTACAATTAATTTTGAAAGATGTGACTGCTAAGTGCAAAACGACATTGGTTTGACTGATGTTTAATGTAATAGATACAAGCAGAAATTCATAAGCCAAAATTCCAATCTTTTGAGATGAAAAGTATATTTTTAATAGGAGACAGATGACTACCGGTATTTTGACCCCAAGATGCTACGAGGCAGTGACAGGTGAGTTTACCATGAGTTTTGCTTCTTTCCTCGTACCCTGTGAAAGGGCTAACTTAAGAAATCCAGTTTTATTTTACATGCTGACTACAAGTAATTAATTGTAGTCATTAAAGCTAAGTCACAACAGTTGGTGTTGAAAGAATTCACAACAGGAAGTGGATCAACCAGATAAATTTTTATAAAACTGCAAAAAAAATCTTTTGTTCCAGTGACTGAACATGCTGCTAACATGTACATTGGTTTAGTCACAGGAATGTATACTAATATTTAGGAATAATAAATGTTAGAATTCTTTATAGGTGTACTGCTTGGTTTCTTTGAAAATTTGTAGTTTTTCACTGTTAAATTAAAAAGTCATTGGATAATGCACCAAAATTTCTTTATCACTTTTTAAACAGTTAGAATTCTAATTTGAATACAACTCTTCTTTAGTTATTTGTTAATAACCTTCCAAAAAAAAAAAATCATAAAAAATTGACTGCATTTGCTCTTGTATAGGCAGGTGCACATTTTATATTCACGTGCATATCAAGGGAGAGTTGGATATAGTTTATTTTGCCAATAAAAGAGAGGAAGTGGAATTACACTAGAAGTTTATAAATTTGTATCTTTTGCTTTATATCTTTGACCAATAACTGTGGCTGATATTAGAGGTGAGATTATCCTAGAAACAGAGAAGATACTTAATTTTAACATACCTTCTAAAAATAATTTTCATCAAACCTGTGGGAAAACAATCAGCTTGTTTAATTGCAGAGATTTATTACAGGATGACTATGGATAAAATAAGTCCAGACTTGGGTTTAGTTATTTACATTAAAATCTGTCTCTGCTTCCTCTAGTCTTGAAACATGGAAAGTATATTTCTGACAGCATAAGTAGTAATAGGAAACAAATTTCAGATAATGTGTATGTTTCATTGGAAAATATTATTACAGTTATAATTTCAAAGATAAGCAGATTTTCAAAGCATCAAAAAAGAAAATTGCCAGTATTTTATGTTTTATTTTAATTGCAGCTTTCATTGTTTTGTTATGCTTTTATAGCATTCTTGGATGATTTTGTGCAGAAGTGCAAAGATTTGTTTTTTTAAAGCCAAAGGGTTTTTCTCATGTAAATGTGCATTTTTACCTACTCCATGTAGTTCTTACATTGCTTTAAACAATGTAAAGATATGCATTTACACCAGTTCATTAATGCCCCATTCTGTATAGCTACAATAATCGTCACAGGGAGAAACTTTTAATTTCTAGCTTCGGGTTTGTACATACACTCAAGTTATATTCCTTAAATCATTATTTGAGCATGACAACAAAACTGTAATATAGCCATATAGAGGTTTCTTCTAATTCTCCCTTCAACTATTTGTGTAGATGATAAAAAACCACAGCTTGGCTGGCTTGATAAAAATATTACTAGTTTAAAATAACAGTATCAATTAGTATAATTAAGGGAATGATATTAAAAAGTGACTACTTTTTTTCTAACATACTCCAATTTTAAGAAATACTGGCATTTCTACCTATTATTTTTTAAATAGAGTAAGAACTACATTACTGTAATTCAGTCTTAACAAAACAGTATCTTTATATCCTGTGTAAAGCCTACATCAAGTATAAACAGGCTTTGCTCTCTGAAAGGATAACACAAAATGCCTGTGGATTTGTCATATCGTATTCAAACGATGAGAGAATTGGGCTAACAGTTCCACTTACGGGTAGCCTGCAGTACTCATGCCAGATCAAAACAACATGTTAGAGATAGCCATTCTCTCTCAAAACCTATTGTTCTGGTACACTGGACTCTGTGTCGGGTCAATTGTTGTTGGTCACTCAGAGAAAACTTCTTGAAATAAGGCAAAAGGTAAGTTGAAGGGAAAAATGCGATGCTTTTAATCTGTGTTAGAACAGAAGATGTATTTGACTACCTGGGGCTGCAGGCCTGTACAGGGCAGGAAGGTAGTAAGCGAAGGGCAGGAGAGCAGACTGACCCTTCAGAGCTTTCTCTTTGCTTTGTTTGCTTCCTCCTGAAGATGCCAGGTGATGCAGAAAAAGAGGTTTCTCCCCCTCTCCCTGCTACTTCCCTGTGGCCAGGACTGTGTATTCAAATGGAGAGGAAGAGTCTGTACCAGCCAAACTGTAACTTATATCTTCCTTCTTAAATCATTTTAATCCTAATGTTGTTGCTGTGACACCTGACAGCAGAACACATTCCTGCTGCCTATAGTAGTTTTTGTAGCATCAGTAAGTACACATGCAGGCACTGCACACTGACTGGCTTACCTAGTTAAGATTCCAATAGGCAGGATTTGTAAGTGTCATGAACTGTGCTAATACTGATGAAATTTTTTACTCGTATTTGCTCCTAGCTAGCAGCACTATAGTTAGAGCTTTTAAGCTCAAAAAGAAGTGTTGCCACAAAGCTTATGAGTCAAACAGCAACCTTTAAACTAATGAAGTAAAACTCCTGTTTATTCATGTATTCAGTCCTGTAGAATGAATGATTTTCTGTAACAAATCATTTAAATACTTACAGAATGAATGCAGAAGGGCAATTATTGTTCTATTTTATATGTCTAATATTATGTAGTATTCCCTAAACATGATGTGTACATGATACTTATTTTGTGTATTTATATTAATGTCTAATAAAATTTAAGTTGTAGTTTGTGTTTCTTTTTATAGCTCAGTTCCAAGAAACAAAAATCCATTCCAGGAGGTAAGTCACATAGAAATTATTTTTCAATGTTCATGTGTTTAAAAAAAACAATATTGTGAAGTACCAGTCATTCTTGATGATCACAGTTAAGAAAATGAAAAGTCTTGTTTGCAAAAACCACTTAGACTAATTATACCTAGTATTAATTACAATCAGCTATTATTCTGAAGAAGTCTTTTCATCTTTAAAGGACTATGCAAACATTAACTAATATTGGAGGAAAAAAAAAATCTAGAAAATTCTTCTGAAGGTAATTACAGGGATTTATTAATATCCTAATTGGGTACTCAGCAGTTTAAAAGCCCTGTTTTTATACCAGATCTTTAGAATGTTCTCTAGATTTAATCCTTTGTCTGGCTTTAAACAGCACTCTTGACCACTGATTTAAGTGACAGTAATTTAAACAGTCTCTGCAATTAAAGGAAAAAAGCAAAACAACAAATGTCATTTTACACTAATGCCACTAACTTTCAGTATTTTTCAGCATAAGTATTTGCAAATAGTAAAAGTCTTGCTTACCTGATCTTACTACCAGGTTTCATAAGCAAAATCTTTGCCTTGGCAATATACAAATGTCTCAGATTCCTCTTGAAATGTCTTAATTATCCTCCTGAACAAAAGAAATAGACATGGTGTCATATATATATATATATATGGCTAGCAAAAATGTCTATATAAAATTCATATAGTGTAGTCAAACAATTTTGGATAGCGAATGTTAACAAAAATGATGCAACTTTTAAGTCTTCTTTTTCTATTCATTAAACATTATTCTTTTAAACATAGCTCAGAAAATACTGGTGGTCTGTAATGTTATAGATTATTACCAGTAGTAAGTGGGAGTGGGGAAAATAATGAAAAAGTATATTCCTTTATAACAGAAGTATTTTATTTGTGTCCCAAATTAATTCTTAAGCATCCATGGAAATATTTTAACTGTTCCTATGGACACTGGAGACATCTCCGCTCAAAGAAGTAACAGGTTGAAACTGCATATGTTTCAAATATTTCTTAGTAGGAGATAGTGACATGTTAAAAGCTCTCAGCTTGCTGTTCTGCATCTTACTAAAACTTTTTTATTATCTGCTTTAGGGCAGGAAGCTAGTGGTTCTGTATCCAGTTCTTACTAGACTGCTGGGTGATTAGTATGATTTTTACTGCAGGTTTAACGATTTGGTATATATTTTACCACTGAAATGTTAAGAATTTGAATGCATACTCTGATTATATGTGTGTTGCATTTTAGGCGATAGTGTTTGTAGTTGGAGGAGGCAACTATATTGAATATCAAAATCTTATTGACTACATAAAGGTATGTGCACTTGTGTCAGTTGTAGTACATAACTTACTGATAGAAACCAGTTTTAGCAGGGTTTGTGTAACATTTAGTATTTAGAAGATTAAGTCTATGAAACTAGCCTTAATGTCCTTATTATATACAGACTCTGGGAAAAAACTGTCTATGAAATCAGTAGAAAATGTGGAGTATTAATTCAGACCAACAAAGAGTTACTGTTTCTGGTATTTTTGCTCATGTTGCACTTTTTAATTGAGTAAAACTGTGTTCTGCTTTATTTTGTCTTCATACACACTAACATGGTTGGAAACTGTCAGCAGATGCAGCTAACTGAATTAACCTGTTTTCTGTACTGATACATCAAATGCTGTCAGTTTGGCTGTTCATATTGCTTTGGAGTCCTGTTACTAGTTTTCATTTGCTGTTGTTAAATAAAGCAGCTGTAGCATATCATAGCCTTGAAAGTAAAGAACTGCTCAGAATTCTCTAGTTTTCATGAATACCACAGAAGAGATACTGTGGTGCTTTTTCATATGCAACTTCACAACATGAAGTCAGTTCAAAACAAGGCCTACATATAACAGTATCTTATTTTACAACAGTCTTACTTGACCATAATGTCTGTTGTTTCAGAAGCCAACGTAATGCAAATACTATGCTATCTGTCAAAGCAAAGATCAGATCAGCATCAATATCTGAGCATTTATTATTTATCCACATTTAGAAGTTTTTGCTAATGAGTTAACAGAAGCTTATTCTTTATATGCTGCATCATTTGATTCTGTGTAGAAATCATAAGAGGTGTCATATGCACAAAGAAGAAAATACGTAACCAACTATGTAATGCTGGTGTAACAGATTTAAGTTCTCTGGTTCCAGCTGGCCAGCCTAGCAGAACACATGTATACCAAAAATCAGTGCATGGAGAAAAGTAACTACATCATTACAGTTCTTGGAGGGCAGGGGTGTGGGATTCAAGCACTTTCCAGGCATAAAAAAAAAAAATAAATACAAAGGAACCTTGATAAAATTTTGAAGTAGGTAATAAATTACTTAAGAGCAGCAACATACCATTCTTCCTGCCAGATCATGACCTTGTTCATGGTACGATCATCCTGTCCTGTGGTGGACTGGATTGAGGCTTTTCACACAAAAGAATAAATATGGAGCATTAGTCACTGACAAACACTTCTTCCACAAAACAAGTACATGAGAGTTTTATGTCCAGGTAAATCTTGAAGAACGTAAAGTCCGAATGTGTGTTCAGAGTTGTTTCCCCCCCAGCCCCCAATAGGCAGCCATTTTGGAACAGAGCTGGTCTGGATAGGGGAAAGGAGGGGAAGGGGAATATAAATTAAAGAAATTGTTCGGGCTCAGCTTAGCACTTTCCACTATTCTGGATAACTAATTATAGCATTCATTGGGACATCTGCCTGGAGCAGAGTGCACTGTCAAACTTTTGGCTTGCTCCTTGAGTTTACCCAAAGCTGCTTCAGGTGCCATATCATTTCAAAAGAATGCTCAGCAACATGTGTATTAGTGATGTGTATTTGTTACTTCCTACTAAAATAAAACTCTCAATCCCCTAGAGGCTAATACATTTCTCTGATATGTAGCTGCATACTGACAGAGCTGAGGTTTGCTGTGTATGCTTATACGTATATACACAGAGCCTTTGTATGAGGACAACTTAAACACTCAGCACTTCATACAAAGTGACAGGAATAAGAGGACAAACAGGAGGTCATTTGGTAGACAGAGAGGACAGAAGGAACTGAAAACTACAGGAATGGTAACGTTAGATCTTACGGAGAGTCTGAAGTTGGACATAGTGATTCTTCTTCTGGAACCCATGGACAGAGGTTTCTTCATCATCAGTTGTCACAGCTGAAGGGTGCTGTATGTTTCTTCAGACTGCATACTTGGTCAGTGGGAGATGACCTCCCAAGGGGGAAGACTCCCTCACCTTTGTTCCATTTAGCCATTTGCTCTTGAAAAAACACAAAAGGTTACTGAAAGCCTTAATTCCACCTCCCACCCCCCAGAGACTTGTCTGCCTCTCCCAGGTGACTTACAGGCTTACCCAATAAAGTTTGCTTTTCCATGTGGTACATTTCCAGCATCTGTTGTTTCAACAGATGTAGCTTATTAATTATTCTAATATTCAATCAGTCTTCCTCCAGAATAAAAAAAGAGAAAAATCAACAGTTCTGTTCTTGCAAGCAGATACCACAAAGCTTTTATTCACTGCTTTATTTTTCTAAGCACTGTTTTGCCAGTTTGCCTCAGAAAGCACAGAGAAGGTATTTAAAATTTTCTAAAACAGGAAGCAATGTTCGTTCAGCTTTGACATTCTGGTTTTTTTCTGTAGGACAATTAAGAGGAACCCTCAAATCCAATTATTAGCAGTTCTGTGCTAGAATGAACTATTTCACATTGTCAAAAAGCAAATATTTATAATGTCAGTAAGGCAGATTGTGCCTTAAAATAAATACATTGGCCAAGTTCACTTCAACATGCTGAAAATGTGTCATCAAAAGTGCAAGCCATAGGGAGCCTCCAAGAGGAAACTAGCATACTGTTTTGTACAGAAGAATTTAGCGTGTCCTTTAATTTCCTTTTGTAAATGGTTAGAAAGATACTGCTTGATTGTTCCAGTCTACCTGGGATAGACATTATCATTTATCTCAAGAAATGTAAATCCAGCATAAGTTTCTTAGTCATTAAATAATACTGGACTTTGGAAGAGGTTTGGGGTTTTTTTAGATGTTAAGCAGTTTCAACTTGACTCCAATAATTATTTGGAGATGTGGCTCTTTTATTTAAAGTTAATTATTTAGTCGATTAAAACAAAGCACACACATTTTAAAAATTACTTTTTAAGAAGAATATATACGACAGCCTGGAAGTGTATGTAAATGAATTCTAGAGCTGCCTGAAAGGCAACAGTCCCATTTCACAAATATTTGTATAGTTTAAAATTTTGGGGGGTACTAGGCAGAAACAAATGCTATTCAGTCACACTACTGAAGCAGATCTTTCAAAATATCAGTTTAGATCAAAACCAGACCTGTTCAGGCATCAAGATTAAAAAAACTGGCCTGAAAAGCAGGAAGATGCAAGCTCAAGATCCTGCTCAGTGACAAGAATCACTTATTGCCACAAACCACTCAAAATTAATAAAGATGAGGACTTGAACCAGGATTACCATCTCCCCAATTAGCATGTGACCACCAGCTAAGAACTGTTTGAATCTGCTTCTGCTACTTTCTGCTGAAATGGCACAGTTGGTAATATGTATGAAACAAAATCATTTTGTCAAGGCGTATGTTCCTATTTTGCTCTTCGATAAGTAAGTTTTACCTAACTAATACAGGAAAATGCAAAATAATTTAACAGTGAAACAGATTTGTCAAGCCTATGCTTGAACATAGAGGAACCATGGGTTTATTAGCCCAACACTGGAAATTAATTCAACCTGAAACTATGTATTACTTACTTCAACTAATTTTCACTTCCAAGCTGCTAACATGGCACTTTGGTAGCCTATCAAGCAAATGCAGTTAAATTGCAAACTAGGTTTGTCATACAGCCGATTGAAATCAACATAACCACTTCAGAATCCCTTTACCAAAAAAAGTGCTGTTTTTTTTACATCATCACATGGAAATTAATTACAGCTTGAAGTTTTCTGGCTCTAACACAACAAAAATGGTAAATATGTTGTTATTCTTAGCGCAGTGCCTTTATTTTAGGGGATAGGGTTTGCTCAAGTAAGGTTGTTAACTTCCGAAGCCATTCGTAGATCCATTAGAGAACTTAGCATTCTACTGAGTTTAAATGAATGTGTAAAATGCCCCATTATTTCCACTTTCTTTCTGCCTCTGGTCTCTCATTTTCCACTTCAGTTTAATTGCAGGTTTTTTTACTCTGGTGGAACAACTATTCTTTTTCCAGCCAAAAGTGTAAGACTTAAACATCATCAAGTTTTGGGGGGGTTTTTGGCATATAATTAGTTTAAGCCACTTCTGCTACTCTGTTCTGTTAAAGACTTGATTTCTTCCTGTCTTTTCCTTTTTTTTTTTAGGGTAAACAAGGCAAACATGTTCTGTATGGCTGCAGTGAACTTTTTAATGCTACACAGTTTATAAAACAGGTAGGTACCTTTGATAACCTCTATAATATTAATTGCTTCTGTAACTGTGTGTTGACTTACCTTTACATCTCTCCATGGAAAAAACAAACTATTTGTGAAAGATTAATACGTGTTCTTGTTATCTATTTTCACTTGGTGGAAATGGGGGTTTGGAGTCATTATTTTTAATTAACTTTTGAAGTTAATTATTGCCCATGCAATAAAGTTAAGTATTGCCAATGTGAGTTCACAGGTAATGCAGGTGAACAACTTCATAATAATTGCCTTAACATAAATCCTAATGAAAAAAATTACTCGGTTCTTGATACTTTCACAAATAGCACATCTTTCCAGGCTATTCTAGCGACTTTTACAAGTTAAAAACTGCTATTGAACTGTGAACCAATAGCAGCCCTTCAGTAGCTGTCAGCACCTATGGTTTTACTTTCTACTCAGATGAGAATGAGTTGTTATTCAAAAATACATTTTAAAGAACTGAATTAGTTCTTGTTGCATTTGAAAGAGACAAAATGGTACTTACCAGTCTATAACTCTTCAGTCAGCTTAATTAACTTTTTTGTTGACTTGGCTGTGTACACTGCACCTTCACCTCTGAGATTTATTCAGATCTTAAGATTTGAAGCTCAGATCCTCTCCTGTGAGGGTATGAATTAAATATTCTATTACCAGCATACTTTCGGTTGTAAGAGACAAACAAAACTTATAGGACAGAAATATTTACTGTATGAACTGGATATTAGTTGGACTGAAAGAATAAGATGAGCAACCTAATGGTTTTCTGTCTCTTCATGTTTAGCTGTCCCAACTTGGCCAGAAATAAGACTGAAACACCATTACCTGGATGGCAACGTGACAACAGAGAATTGTTACAATATTCAATCTTCATATCTATAATTTTGTCATTATATTAAAACTTAAACCCATTTCATTAATATTATAACCTTTAAAAAAATCTGTAATTAATACGGTGTATATCAACATTTCGGAAATAAACTTTAAAACCTGCTATATTTTTGGCCCACTTTTACACTCTTTTCCAGTCACCTACTATTGGCTGTTCACAGGATCAGGAAACTGTCTTGGATATGCAATTGGTCTGACACACTTTTACAGTCATGGTCAAAACCAAGCAGCTATTTATGAAAATCTTTAAAG
>JAVJGG010000032.1:8107394-8127315 GCA_035590195.1 Aviceda cuculoides | reverse complement strand
ATTACATTCTAAATGCAGTATTAGCTATAGTATACAACAGAGCTGGCTGAAAAGCATAGCATTTTCAAGTTCTTATGTATAGTTTCTGTTACAGTAAACAAAGCAATAGCTTGAAGAAGAGGTCAACTCTGTCTTTAGGAAGTGTGTTCTTCTTCAAAGCCTGACTATTTAACAAAATTGAAAAGGACAAATCTGCCTTTTAGGACCCCAGACAAAACAACCTTAGTCGTCTTGCACTTCTACTTCTAGTTCTTGCCCTTTTATTTTACCAAAGTCGTTATACTTGTGCTTAGATTTGTGCAGTCTTCGCTTCATGGTCCAAAGATGTACCTGAAGATACCTTCAGTACAAGTTTCTGATACAGTAATTTAACTTTTCTCTTAAGAGAAAATTTGTTTGCCTACACAGTCACAGTTTCAAACCGTAAAACGGTGAAATCTTTAATAATTTTCTTCTGCACTTTTTAGTGTAACAGCTTTGACTGTTATGTTTGTGAAGAAACCAAGTCATACTCACAGAGCAGCTCTTAACTGGTTTATAAGCACATATTTACAATACAGTTTCTAACAACTGCATTAGGTAGGGGCAGTTTAGTAGTTAAAAGAATCTCATTATATAATTAAGTTTTGCCAGCAATGATAGCTCAGGAGAGTGTGTATGGGAAGTGAGAGAAGCTAACAAAATTTCTTTGTAGCTGTAGGTTTCTGCCTCTAGAAGCATCCTCTCTGGAAACAGCACTGCTACTGGCAAAGCAATAATATGTCTTCAAAATGATGCTTAACATACTCAAAAAGTGAAAAGAAAACATTTGTCGCAGGTTTATTAACAAACTGTGAGATTGTAAGCATTATTACTGGCTTACTGTAAATTTTTCAGCAGTGGCTTTTTTGCACTGATTTTTCAACGTCGAATGTTCCTTTTGTTCTAAAGGCAGTACTTCTTTCCCAGCTAGACTTTTTCAGAACATCTATACAAGAAATGCAGTTGATCCATTCCTTAAAAGTATCACAATAAAAATATACATAATCTAGACAATGTTATCAAAAAGTAATAATGTTATTTAATTATCTCAGCTGAGTGTTGTAAGGTACTCCACACTACTACTATAAACTTCTAACTTTGCCAAGTCAATAAACATCTTTATTGCAATGTTAATTATAGTTGTTGTATGTGAGCACTCTCCCATACTTCAGTCAGCAAGGACTCACTGTGTCAAATGCAGTTTATTATTCTAATTCCCTATATATACACACTATATTTGTTAGTAAAAACAAGGTCAAAGTGCATTTGGAAAAGAAAATTACACTTAAAGTGTTTACTGCTTCATGTGGGAGTTCTTTCCAGGAGCTTGAAATAATCCATCCCTAGGAACAGTGTGCTTCCCATGCGAAGAGTTTTAACCTTGCAGCTGACAATCAACTTCTGAAAAACCTGCTAACTGCTTTCTGTCTGAATCTTGTGGCAGCCTGTGATACGATAGACCCTGCCCATTTAAACCAGGAGCATCCTAAATCACAGCTTACAGAATTTGCTGTTTCAGTAAACTATGTAAAGATACCAGAAATTCCTTTAACTTTTTGAACACAACCACCAATTTGCAATCTTAACACTGCCTCTGGAGACAGGTTTCATTTGTGCCCAGCTTTATAGCTGGATCTTCAGGTCTGTTGTGTGAGCACACACTGGTCAGTTTGGGGTTTGTTTTTTAAAAAAATGAGTAAATACAGGGTTTTAATACTTCAAACATTCTTCTCTTTCCTCTCCAAACTAGTTTTCTGGCTTTGTTGTACTAGCAGTCCTAAGCTCTCTGTTACCACTAAAACCTCAGATTTACCTCTCTCTCTCTCTGCAACGGCGTGGTTATCACACTTCTTCCCTTCTGGCACAACCCGAGTTATGGCATGCTGATTTTTGTTACGTGGCCCTTTTCCCTGAATACCTCTTGTGGAATTTGGAATGTAGAAGGTTGTACAAGAAGTCTCCATGGTTAATCTAGAGGCAAACAATGTTGAAAGTAAGCTGGCTCTTTGGCAGGCTTAATTTATAGCCCATCACTATGTCCTTCACATCCGCAAAGGTCCCTTGGAGGCCTGTGCTTAAAAGTGAGGTTATGCCTGGCTCAAGCGAGTCTTTTAAGTAAAATAGTACCAGCAGCATTCATGTTGCTAATAAACGTTTTAGGTGGCTGCATGGGGGACCAGGGAGTTTTGGAACTTTTCTAGCCTCTTGTTTGATAATAAGCCTCAGGCAGGGGGGGCTGGCAGGGCAGCGCCAACAGCGGCACCAGCCTCCGGCACAGCAGCTCCAGTTTCCCTGTCTCAGGACTGGCAGTTCTTCATTGGGATCTACCTTCCCCTTTAGGTAAGTGAAAGCAGCACAAGGCTGAATTTCAAGTGCCATACTCATTCTCAGGAAGAAAATAAGTGATTTGGTCTTCAGCTGTGGAAAACTGGCACATCTGTCTTTCAGGAGTGTAGGCAAATCTTACAAATGGTTGCATATACTTGTCACTTAAGAATTAATTCACAGTTTGAAACAATAACCCTTTGCTTGCTTGTTTTAATTCAAAGGTTTTAGAATATTTAGATGGATATTTTGTGAATTAATGATGAATTTAGTGCCTTAGTTTTTCAGAATTAGACACTTTTAAAAAAGGAAAAGTAACAATAAAAAAGGAAACAGAATGAGGAAAAGAAACCTCTGGAGACCACCACTTGATTTAAGTGCCTTTACTAGTATAACGCTATATTTCTTTCCTCTGTTAGAAGAAAATTTTTGCTAAGATTGATGGCATTTACATCAATCTGAATGGAATGCAAAATAGCTTTTTCCCCAAAGCACAGTAGTACTTCAGATAATAGGAATGCTGCTGTCGTTCAGTTACAGAGCCAATACTGCTACACATACAAAGCTCCATAACTGGAGTTGAAAAAAGTGCAGCACTTATCTTTTCACTTAAATGATATAGTCCAAAATGATATTGCTTAATGGTTAGTCCAGTGTGTTGACGGGAGCAACCCTAAGAGTAAAAGGTTTATAAGTAGGTACACAGGAGCTAACTTCAAAACTATCACAACTAAGTTCTTCAGATCTGAAATAAAAGGTATTGGGTCAAAACAACCTCCTATCCCTTGTTACTGGCGGTCATTGGAAAGACCTACTCGCTCTCTTTGGGTGGATGATTCTTTTGTTGTTACTCATTGCTGACAGATGGCTCTGGCTCATCAAAACTCAAGCTTGGTCAGTGTTCTAGTGTTACGGAAAAACTAGCCACAATGGCGATGATTTCTCTGTAGCTTCAGAGATCAGAGAAAATGTTAACAATTTTCTTGCAGTGAAGCAGTAGGTTATTTGACCCACTTCTGTTTTGTTTGGAAGTGGTTTAGTGACCCTACTCCATGTAGAAATCTCAGTCATTTTCAGCAACATTTAAATATATTCTGTTCCTTAATGTGGCCACATGTCACTAAGACACACATGACCTCCTTCAACGGCATCCAAAATCTGCATATTTAATCTACCAGTGCATCAATCTTTTTTCCAAAATTATAAACCCTTAGGTAGTTCAATTGCCACAAGAACTTGAAATTCTAATTACCAACTTTGTAGCTTTCCCTTTATCTGCCAGTGTCTTTCCCCTTCTGAAAACCAAGCAGGAACAAATTTTACATTTTTAAAACGTTATATTGAACTTACCCCAGCTCCTTCTCATAACTGCATAGATTGGCTTTCTTGGTTTGGCAGTGGAGGAGTGATCTTTATCCCGTAAAACCAGACATCCCCAAAAGCCTCAGGACCATCAGTCCCAAGTCCTGCTTCAGTCTTTCCATCTCATGGGCACGCATTCCTATTTTTGGCAATCTAAGGGGTAGATCACATACACAATGCTTTTAAAGAAATTGCTTTTTAGCACCTCAGCATGGACATGCAATGTAACTATTATTTACTGCTCCAAATTCTTCCTTGTATTATGTATGTATCATGAAAATAAATGGATGAAAATGAAGTGCCAGAGAGGTGCATAGCTTCCCTTAACAAGAATTGGTGTGTATTCTCTCCATATTTGCTGGGAGGTTTTGTTTTGGATGTAGTAGTGACGACCTGATATAAATACAGCTCTCCATAGTCCTTCCTATAGCTAAAACCACACACCCCCTTTCTCCCCGAAATAAATTTGTATCTTCGCTCTACATATAGACCTTCAAAGGTTTTGAAATTATATAGAAGATTTAATTTTAACAAATAAGAGCATTACTTTTACTTCATTTTGGAGAGTAAAATTACAGGTCAGCTCAAATAATTTTTTTTTTGTGGCGAACTTACCAAGCTGTTTAATTTACTCCCTGAAATGAACTAGGACCATTTGTGCATTCAGCTACAATGGCAAAGCTTTCTCAGTTCTTACTGCTTCTCTAGCAAGGAGAATAATTGCAACTCCTTGTGTAAGGTACCAAATTTGGTACCTTGTATATGAATGACATCAGGACCTCTGCTCCGAAACATTTATTACAAAGCAAGCGTAGCATTAAATTGATTTAAAAATAGAATCCAAGCATTCAGTCTGATATATGCCTCTCAAAAGATTTTTTAAACCATAAATCAACACGTACAGTTTTTATCTGTTTCAAATGCAAACAACTGAGTTTATATACTTTTTCTAGACAACAAATATGCACCATGTGAAACAGATTGAATAAGGGCAACATTTTCTTCCATCTATAAATCCCAAGATTGCTGTCTTCCTACTTGGTTGGTTTGTTCTTCTATGCATTGGTGTTTTCTGTTAGGTGTTCGTAACAAAGACTATCAGATTACATCACAAAACGGTACAAGGGAGAGATACCAGCCAAAGATCATGGATTATGTCACAAAACATTTCACAGGCAAGCGCACGATTTTTTGTGTGGAGCTTGTATATTAGCAAAGCTAATTGTTATATTGCCAGTTTTGTTAGCACTGAAATAAACCCTCTCTTTTCGTATGTGAATGAAGTGAAACACTGCTGGTGCACTATTTTCTTCAGATTTCCTTACCAGTTTACTCCAGTCCTCAAGCAGGATCTCTTTTGCTTTATTTTCCTGGGATTGTTGACAGCTAAACTACTGAACTCCAGCTGGGATGTGAATTCACCCTTGAACTAGAACATCGATCCATTTCCCATAGATCATTAATCAGCCATGGGCCCTGTTCATTCAGATATAGTTTGAATTGGTAACTCACAGGGAAAGATACCTACTTCTAGATGTTGCAGTCCATCCAGCTGCACTGCTGAGGATATTTTTTTTTCTTTCCTGTGAAAAAAAGCTTTGGCTAGCCAGGCTTCCATCACCATAACCACACTCTGATGAGTTCTTTGAAAGCAAACACCATGAAGATAAGCGCTACTACACGGGGAAGGTAACTGTATAAATCTACCTTCTGTAGGTTTATATCTCCCTTCAGTCTGGAAGCCACCTTTAGCATATGAGGGATATGTGGCAGTTTGAAGGAGCAGAGGGAGGAAAAACAAACAAACAGCTGGAAATCCTCTAGGAGTAAGTGCCAAAGAAGACACACACACTTGCTTGTAGACCCTCACTGTATGCTGTGGAATTGTTCTACAACTCTCATTGGGAAATCGTATAAGTCTTTGCTAGCCACGTCACCAGCTTTCTGATGGATCTGCAGACCACGTTACTCCCCAGGGGAAGAATCTGATCTGTTAACCTTGCCCTGCACAGGGCAAGAAAAAGCACTGTTATTACCAGCCCAGGGCTCTCAGGGAGAAGAGCGAGTGCTCACATCTTTAGCCACACTCACTCCTTGCTGGAAAAGTTCAATTTCTGCAGGCTCAGGGCCCAACATGAAAACAGGTGAACCAAAAAGAGGTCACTCTTCTGCAGGGTGAATTGTTTGGGGTTTTTTTTTTTTTCTGTGATAAAAATCTCTCACTTATTAGCTAAAGTTTCTGTCTTTTTTTCCTTACCTCTCCCCCTCAATTCACTGCAATACCAATGATCAAAAGCACAGTCCCTATACTTTAGGATAGGGTCCAGCTTAGTCACAGTCAGTGAAAACCTGATGAAAACTGATGGAGTTTTATAATTGTGGCAGTCGAACCATGAACACCAAATCCTCAATGTTTTCCAAATTCTTTTTCCTCCTTTAGGTGTCATTAGTAATTTGTTCCGCTGTTCTCCTGGCCTGGCCTCCCTACGTGCAGTCTCTATATGGTCAGGATCTGGGCTTCAAGTGCCAAGCTCACCAATATCCTAGCCAGGCTTTCTACAAAGCCTGACAGTTTTTAAAGTCCATTCATCAACACTGGCATGAGCCCTAAATTACATAAGGGCCTTAGAAACCTGTTCCAGTGTCCCAGCAGAGACAAGGATTTAGCCCCAAAATGCTTGTATTCATACCTCAGAGGAAACAGATAGTTCCCTTCCCAAACCCACAGAAATATTTGTACATCTAAAGTTCCTGAAGCAAAAACACATCAGATTTAGAAGAATCTTTTGGCACAAGATGACCTTGCTTTCTGTTACCTATTTCTAATAAACACTCATTTCGGGAATGAAAACAGTGCTAAGAAAATAAATGCAACTCTGGCTGACTTAGATCCAGAAAGGATGAAACCCGGACTGCATTCTTTGGAAATTTTCACAGTAAGAAATCAAGGACAGAGGTCTCTTTCATTTAGTTAATATGTCACATTTTGCTGCTCTTCAGATATATGTTTGTTTGTTTTTTACAATGACAATAGAAAAGCTAAATTACCTCAAAGGGTATTCACTGAAAGGCAATCTTACTCTAGCCTCCTCCTGCCTTTTACTTAAAATTATTACGTTAAAGGGACTCCATTCTGTTCCAAGTGTTTTTACTGATTCCCCAAAATTTACCCCTTCTGTACACAATATTCCCATTTTTCTGATCATGCCTAGAGCTCCTAAATGTAAGAAAACTTCTACTTCCACAGCTGCATCCTAAAGAAGTCTGTAAGTGAGCAGCCACTGTGTCCAAGTCCAGCTTCTGAAACAGGTTTGTTGGTTTTGGTTTTTTTCCCTTGTCACGATGGAGGTAAAACTGGAAAGGGATGGCAGGACTGATTGCAATTTGCAGATGCATCTTGATTACCACCTTAACTTCCCTTGCTCATTGGAGAACAGTTTCAGCTGTGTCTGCGACCTCCCGACTGCCTGAGCCTCAGCACAGCACAGCCTGGATCTCGGCTTGCAGCACGCAGATTGCCTGCGACAAAGACTCCACGGCAGCTCAAGCTCCGGCAGCGCATCCGAAGCTGGAGGAGCAGCATTCGGTAAGGCCCCGGTGCCGTGGCCTAAGCCAGACAGCACAGAAGGCGTTGCCGCCCGAGTAGGGAATTTGGCTGGGATCAGTAATGGCCAGGAGGGACGATGGAAGAGGCAGGTCCAGATGAGCCACCTTCCTTCTCCCAGCTGAAGGCCCAGATCGGAAGGTGTTGGGATGATACAAGCAGGAGAAAGGGTTCATGGGGCTGGCAGAGCTTGGGGCTAACTTACTTGGTTTACAGAAAGCTCTGGAACAGTCAAATATCAAATCCTCACAGGTGAGGATTGGTAACCGAAGGGGTTTCAACCAGTCTTATAAAGGGAAAATGGAGAATCGGGCCCTTCCCAAGGCACCAAGTTGTAGAGATCACTCAGACAGCAGTGTGGGAAGGGGGAGGGATGATAAAAGGACTCCAGCACAAGCCCAGGAAGGAGATTATCCGCTAAAATGAAAGGCAAGGACAGAAGGTAATGCTATCGGTTAGCAAGCCTACAGAGACACGCTACACAGGGTGCCACGCTCTTTCTGCAGTAGCCACGAATAGAAGAGGACCTGGCAATAATAGTGGGCCCCACCAGGGAATGGTCCAAGGATAGGGGCCATTTCTCTCCCTTCCTTTTCTCTCCTCCACAAGAAGATGGCCAGGAGAAGAGCAGGGCACTGAGCCATGAACCTCTAGTGACCACGTATGATTGGTGGCATCCGTCACCAAATGGAGCCAGGATGGAGGCTGCAGCATCCGAAAGAGAGAAAAAAAAAAAAAAAATCACATCCCACTGAGCCAGGGATGAGACTGGAGGCACAGTGTCATTCTTCACTAGAAGAATGGACTACCAAGGAACTAGTGAATAAATTCATGTATTTAGGCACAATACCGAATACCACAAAAAACAAATGCTGCCTACCCAAAGAGTATTTGCGGATCTGTTGTTAACAGAAGCTATAAGGACCAAGAAAGCACAGGTCAAATGACCACAGGCGGCACCGAGATCTTGCACGCTGTTTGGTGCCACAGCTACAGTTCCACCATATAAAACTTAAATCATCTTTTGCTGCATATAGCACTACAGCCATTTCGACAGGAAGCACAAGAAAACATTAGTTTATGCCAGCTGGCTGCCTTGCGATGCATACAAGCAGGTTCCCAAGTCTTTTGGAGAGACTGGTACTTCTACAAGAATATGCAACTCTATGTGAACCAAATTCTTGAAAAATAATGAAAGACCGATAGTCAAGGAATATCTACTTCCAGTATCTTGTGCTATTTTGTGTGTTCTTTTTTTCATCCCCAAATTCATCAAGACTCATCAGAAATGTCAGTACCTTACATACTACAATGGCAGACATGCAATATATATTTCCACACACATAAGGGCAGAAGCAAATTTCATGATTAAACACAAAACATGGGTTTAGGAATCTTAACATTTTCCATATCACAGTTATAATAAGATGAATCTGTTGTGATCCTTATGCAAGTACTTTTATTATATTTCATACTTGAAAGGTCTGAACACATCTAAATTTAAGAAGTCAGTAGGTCAGTTGTTTTGAAATGGGAAAAGAGTTGACATGATGATGTGAATTAAAATAAAATTATTACTAATCAGATGGCATCAAGTTGTTTTGCTTGCTATTTACATTAAACCTGACTGGTAGGTGGGTATTATGAGCCATACTTAAAATGGAATGCAATCAACTTATTAAAATAATAAAAAAAAAATCCGTTTCAAAAGTGTTTTTCATAACTTGGTGTTCCTTTTTCCATTCCCCACTGTGATCAGAATTTAACTGTCTGAAAGTTCATCTGGCAGCGGAAATGTTATTTCCAGTTTGCCTACAGACACAGTCATTTCTCAGGGGCTGGCTCATAGCAGACGCTTTTGTAGATAGTCTTTAAACTTTGCCATTTCAGAGGCAAACACTCTTGATCAAAGGATTAATAAAAAGAAAGGCCGCGGGAGATTCCTTCTCTGCTGACTACCTCCAAAGGGTCCTGTCGGGTTATGAGCTCTCTGAATCTCAAAGCTACTTTTGGTTTCTACTTTTATCTTCTAAATTTCTAGACCTGTACACCTAACAGCAACTACAAAGCTTCCTTGTAGAATAGGCATACTTCATCTTATTTCACATGCTGATTTTAAGGAGAGAGGGAAGGGGAGTTGTGGGTGGGATGCCAATGCCATAGCGTAAGCAGCTAATTGATACGGTCATCTCCTCCATAGGACGGTGTCGTTGCTCCATGGACCACAGAAGAGGGTATGTTCGTAGGAGAAATACATGGTACTTGCTTTGAGGGCTGTGGCTGAAGAACAGAACCTGGAGAGCAGCAGTCATTTAGCGTGAGGGTACAAAGAGCAAAGGGAAGATGCACCGCAGCCATGCGTGTGAACACCATCCTTTTTCAGAGAGTGAGGCGAGAGCATCGGTGCAACTGAAAGAATGGGAAGGCAGTAGGGAGCCATATGCACGGTAGGAAAGAAACGGCTAAGAGGGGTAAACAGCCACCATTTGAGTTAGATTAGCTCTTAATTGGAGTCTCTTAAAAGAAAAGATGTAAAAGAAAGTACAGGCACGCAGGCATACAGAATTACCCTTGTAGGAGGAAAGTTTTTTCCTACTACAAGAGAAAAGGGCCCTATTCTACTGAAATGAAATACAGGCTATTTAACAAGACTTAACAAAAAAGAAAAAAGAGCATCCGAGAACAATGTATCTATTATAGCCTTGTTTTCCAGCAGATGTTTTGAGGTGACACAGAACAGCTTAGTAGCTGGGTGTTCTGTTTTAAAGTCCATGCTGTGAGTCGTTCCGGAACAGAGCTATTTTGGCTATACAGGGCTTTTAAATTACCATTTTTAAAGTGTACTTAAGCTGGTAAGCTATGTGTAGCTAAAGACTTTTGTTTGAGGAAGAAGGGCAAGGGGCCAGGAAAGGTACCTCCAAAAGAAAAATGGGCTTTATTAAATCAAAGTGCACAGAGTACTAATCTTATCTGTTTTTCATACATCTCTCTGCAGCCTTACTGAAATAATGTATTTCACTTGAATTCAAAACTAACATTTCTAGCACATAGAAAAAGAGCTTTTGCTTTGCAAAAATATTTTTGCAACAATCAGGTGTCTGAATGCACTTCCCAAAGAATGAGCACGAGGTGAATAATGATGCTATAAACTACATTTGACCTTTAAACAGCTTTCATTTTGAAACGGGCCTTCGCTGAAGCAATGGCACTATTCACAATGAAAAATTAAGCAAAGTTGTTCAGCATTAACTTAGTTTCCAGAAGTTTGAACAAATGAACTGCTATTTAAGCGGGAAGAAACACAAGAATTTCCCCAACGTCATTAATTCTTCCTACCTGACAAAAGGCCTGGGAGCAGCCGCGTGGCCGGTCTGCAGGTACCTCTGCAGCGCTCAGGCTGTAGGCGGTCAGTGTTCTTGTACCCACAGCTTATTCAGGTTTGTGGGCAGGAACAAACAACATTATTTTACTCATACCCCACTGTAAATGTATTGCCGCCAGCCTCTGTGCTTGACCAGCACCTTTCACACAAATACAATTGAACTATTTCTAGTGCTTGTCTCGCCCACCACTGCCTGAAAAACCCTTGCCCAGAACACCTTGTGCTAATGCTGCTCCATCATCAATGCTTTTATAGGATGAAACTAATATAACATGACTTCAAATCTCTCTTCACTACCAGCAGCAGTAAAATATTCAAGTACATATGCTATAATTTAAAATGCAGATATGCATTTATGAAGAAAATTGCTTGTGGCCAGCAATATTTGCTGTCATACTATTATTTCTGCCCACAATAAACACTTGGAAAAGAGCACTTTCATTCTGAGGTTGAATACACAAAGCTGTGTCATGTTCAAGCAGTGCCCTTATGAAAAGACACCCATCCAGAAGTTGTAGAGCTACCTCTGAAGACGCTTAGTTTATCTAAAGTCCTGAATTAATACCACGAGTTTTTGAACCCATCATGTTTCTAGTAAAAAGTCCAAACACTTGAGAATGATCGGCTGAAATAAATCTATTTAAAATCCCACAAATTACAACCACAACACAAGTCACAGGAGAAAGGTAGCTTTCTACAGTTCCCGTCTGAAGGGTGAAGCAGTCCTGGCACAAACAGGGTATTGCCCAGCTGCGTGTCGCCTCGCAGCGCCCGTGCTCCTGAGGACACTCCGCTTCCATCGGCCCCTTTGGTAAGCACCCACGCGTGCAACGCCACAAGCGGACGCGCAGGAAGCCACCGTGTTCTGCTGTTCAGTTGGCCAGAAACTACACAAGTGCATAACTGCTGCAGCTATTAAAACTTTTGATGATCAGTTTAATTATTTCCGTCAATAACAAAGAAATCACAGACACCACCACTGCCAACTGCCCCCCTCTCCCAACTATTGGTATCTTTACAAATAGTTCACTAACAAAATTTTAACAACCTTGAATGTTTAATAACAACATAGGGCACTTAAAACTGTCCTCAACCAGGTCTGTGCATGTTTGTATTCATTGTCACCAGGTATCATGTGCTCTAAAGGCTTGTAACTTGAGGTCAAAGTCAGACATTTGCAAACTACTTTGATTTTACTAAAATATGCACAGGCTTTATACAAAAAACAGACAGATTTTTCAAAAGAGCTCATTACTATCTTAGTTCTGCTGCAAATGAAGTCAGCAAAACACAGGAAACAGCAACGGTCATATCAGCAAGACCAGGCAATCCATCCAGCCCGGTCAGTAGCAGCAGCTTCAGAGACAAAACATTTATACAGCCCAGAACTTGGTTCTAATGCAGATTTCCATACACTGAATGACTGGTGGCAACAAATTAGTCCAAGCTATCAATATTTCGTAAGCCATAATCAAAAACCTTGTCATCACAATTACTGTATTTGAGCATTTTATCTCATAAACATTTTTCAGATATGACATTTGTGTCCTAGCTTGCTTGATTTTTTTTTTTAAATCACAAGTTTAATGGTAACATCCCATTCTTGAGAATTCCTAATATACATGCATATAACACAAAGATTTTCTCCAATGAAAACCATGATGCCAACTGCAAGTTTAGAGTTACACATTTGCAAATACCGAGGACAGTACAATACATACCTCTGACCATGAGACAGGGTAGTGAAAGATGGACACAACAAAATCCCAATCACCTCTCTCGCTTCCTCACAATTGAATAAAAGAGCAGAAATGAGTCTTCTAAAAATCAAACACTTTGACAGCTGTGGGAAACCAACCCAAAATTTAAAAGAATGGCTGCCACTGCCAATGGGTCCTTGAGATATTGTTCACCACCACGACAGACAGAAAAGATATGCAATTTAAATGCAAGTACATATTTAGTGTCTTTTTATTTTCTTGAAAGTGCAAACTGCATACCCTTGTTAATACTAACTGTGGCTTTTATAATTTCAGTGTTTATTACACTACCCCTAGGAAACTAAGGGGACATACTAAAATTATTTCACTCTTAATGCTAACGATATTCCCCATTGCTGACTTGCTAATTTTCTCCAAATTACTCTACCAAGTTCTCTTTTCCTCTCTAATTTCTTTTCTCTGCTGGCTCCCCAGACATTTTTCACACACAGATTTTCTTTCTCACTTACAAATCTCTTGGCATTCACTAAAATACTACAGAACATAGTTAAAACCCAGAGGATTAAAATCCATTCAAACCAATTTGGTAGAAAAGCAAGAACCTGGAGGAGTGGGGGAAGACGCTGAACTGTTCTTTACTGACCTAATGGCAAGCATCTCCCCCTGAGAAGTCCTACAGATTTCAGGTAGAAAATCCCCCCCCACCCCCCTCCAAAATCAGCCTCCCTATATAGGAATATTTTTATTTAAATCTCTACTAGTATCTTAAACAATTCAATCACATGAAATAGGAACCATTAGACATGACAATCTTAAAATACACCCTCTGCCTTCAAATACATGTCAGACAAGCAGAGGTAACGCTGCATTTCTCTTCACCTGTTCTTTGCACAGCCATTGAATACCCCATCTGCTATCAAAGGGACCAGTCTAGGCCACACCAAAAGAATTTGTTTCAATGAAATTTTCATTAACACTAAAGCATGACAGGTTTGAAACCACTTATGTTTGAGGAGTGTTAAGTGCCAGGAAGGCAGGGATTTTTGCACTTTCTGAAGCCTGAAAATGAGTATCATAATGAAGCCATGAAGGGAGGACAGGAGAAGGGACTATTGAATTTTTTTTTTTCTTCCTCCTCAAACCACTTAAATATTGAAAAGGCTGAGTGATTCACTTTGAAGTTACACTTTAAAACAGTAAATGTAAGAAATCAGGCAAAGGTAAAATTCTAGTGGTAAAAACTCCTTCGTTTCTTGCTGACCCTCACATAACCCTGCTCCTTGCAGTCAGTCAATAATGCCCTCTGAGCTTTACAAGCTGCACCCCTGGCACTCCACAGCTGTGATATTGCCACAAAATTCATCTTTATCCAAGATGTCAATTGCCCTGCCTGTTTGTGTGCTTCGTGTGCAAAACCTTATAGAACATTCAAAAAATTTAAAGTAAGGGTAATACTCACAAATTTGAAACCAGAAGATAAGAGCTTCACAGTCTAGATTGAAAACTAATAACTGAAAACCACACTGAAACAAAATTATTTGACATTTGTGCAGAATTTCCAGAATTTCTACATAGTGCCACAAAACTGAGAGTCAGATTACCATTACTACCCATGGCTTTGTTTATGAGCCTTTCAGAGCCTTTTACGTACGTGGAAACTGTTCTAACAGCAAACTATTTTCAACCACAAATGCTTAGCCATTATCAGCGAGAAGAGTGTCTACTCAACACTACTAGTAGTTGCCAAAGCTAACAGATTAAGTCAATGTACTCATCTGGAAGTTCTATACCGAGCTATTTTGGAGATACAGTGAGCCAAGAGAGTTCGGAAAGTGTTCAAGCAGTGAGTTAATCTTATTTTTCTGAAGAAGGAAAATTTCCCAAATGCCTTTTCTAATTTGTCTCAGTTTTCCTCAAATAAAACAAAATAAAAAGGAACCCTAGTGGAAGATTACAGATGTACCAGATTAATTATTTTGGTCAAGGGGAGGTCAGTGAGTATGAAAAATGAAAAGCCAATTTTAAACATGGAGGTAAGGTCAGTCCCTGCAAAGTGAATGTGGAAGAAAAACAAAAGCAAATTTATTTAGAAGCCTAAAATACTGTTCTACAGCAATTTTTCATACCTGCTACCCAAAACCACAGGGAAAGAAAAGAAGGTTCATTTCCTAGCAAGTAAGCAAGTAGAACTATTAAAAGAATCAGGTACTCTCTCCCTCTTGTCGGCCAAGAGTTTGAGCTCATGGGAAATTCAGGCTGGGGAAAGGGGAGAAATGAAAGGACTTCAGGTTTCAGGGAGAGGAAATTCATTATCTCCTCTTCCAGAGGCAAAAGGCTTCTGACTTTTTTGGCCCACCCTGTGGCAAGGAAGATTAAGCCCAAAGTAAATATAGAACAAATAATCTCAGAGCTGACAAAAAACGAAAGGTAAAACTCAGTGGGCAGAACAAATCTGAGAAGAAATTCATATGGAGAACAAAAGGGACAGATTCAAGCACTAAAGAGAAAAATGAATTGTTTAGTTAATGAGCATCAGGAGACATCCCCTCCATAACACCCAACAAAGAGATGTTAAACTTGAATCACACTTAAAATAAAGCAAAAGTGGTTTGGGAACTGAGACCGGGGAAAAAATTATTGCTAGATGTTGTGCAAACTAAATAGCATTCCTAAATTTCATTTGAAAATACTGTGTAGATATTTATCCCAATAAAGGAAAGAATTTTGCTCAGCTCTTGCTGGAGGACCAGTTATTATTGAGACTGTCAGGTAAGAAGTATTCTTCACAACTTGTTTGAATAAGACAGAGTTTATCAGTAACTTAATAAGAATAATAATCTTGAACCAATGTAATTTAAAAATTCAAACAAACTGTCACTGAGAAATGAGACAAAAATCAAATAAATAAATAAGTAGTGCAATGAAATAAGGATGGAGGGCCACCTACGTTTTTCCTGAAACAAGACATTTTTTCAACGTCCAATTATTTTCTGGCTGCTCATGAATTTGGAGTTATCCACTTCCTAAAAATGCTCTGTTTTCTGTTAAAGCTTAGTAAGCATAACAATAAGAGTAATTTTTTAATAACATGTACACTAAACATTGCAGTCATTAACAATCAGTGAAGTTACTTGCCATTATGAAAGATATTAAAACCAGAATATAAAAAATAACTATTTGCACAAACAGATTTTATTCAATCCCACTTAATTTTTTTTTTTATGAGCTAGCTATGAGGTTGATGAACATATTGGGGAGATAGGAGAAGAAAAGTGGATTTACATGACAATTCCACTGCTGTCAGAGGGCAATATAGGTATTAGTACACAGTAAAAATCTAATGTTTTCACATCGCTTCTGTTTCCAGATAAACCCTGTTGCTGCTGTTCTTCAACACACCCTGCAAAGCATTGTCCTTTTTCCTCTAGTTCATTTGTCATTTTTCTCCTGTCTGATTTAACATCAAAACAATCAAAAGCACATGTACTTCCAGGCACTGCAAAGGATTTGCCCTTTGCCACATTCTACATTGATTCTCTGTTCTCTCCCTGCTATAGCTGACAGCTACTCAGAAGATGGCTGGTGTCAACCAGGACTTAAACCCTGCAAAGAAAGCTTTCTGGAAAAAAAGCCAGAGCTGACCTGATTTATGCAGGGCAAGGACATCTGCCTTCGGTGTCTAAGGTTAAGGAGAGACCAGTGATCCTGCGCCCCAGGCCATCAATCACTCAGAGCCCTTTGCTCTACAGGGTGTCAGCAGCTCTGAGGGATGCTCCATCATGCAATTCACACCATAGTAACCAGCTGCAACAACAGCAGGATGCAGCAAATGCAAAGAAGAGTCTGGAAAAACTGAGGCTTAATCCCTTATGTCACACTGCTGTGGTCACAGGGCACAAAAGAGGCAGGAAAGTGAATGCTAAACAAGGCTTAGTTGTTAAGATGAGGAGCTGCGGGACTGCTTGTGCACCGAGGAGTACTTCCATCAGCACTAAAGGAATTTTCAAGGGCACAAACTAATCCAAAGCACTTACCTCAGAAACTGTAGTATTCTTCAGAGCATGTACCAAAACCCAACAGACTTCAGGGCTACCTCTACATTAACTAGAGTAAATCTGGTGACACGGTACTCAAGAGACCCCTGCAGAAGACAACTCTCAGAGCCAAAGATCTGAAAGGACTTTGGCTTGGATATAGCTCCTGGAACTCTAAAACTGTAATTTTCATTTTTTCCTCTCCCTCAGTCCCACTGGTCTCAGATTTATATTATGTTCTTATCTGTTTTACTCAAAAAGTAAAATTACCTCTATTAAATAAGTTAAGTAAATAGTTTGACTGAAGGATGTAATCGCAGTAAAATGCAACATATAACTAACAATGTCATAGCATAACCCAGACCGATCTGGTGAAAGATAAAACAAAAATGCCTTTGGTCGAGTTGCACGAAAAATGAATCCTGTTAAAATACAGTCTTTGTAATGGTGTCATTTTTATTTCAACATAATCACTTTCAAATAGGAAGCCCATTGGAAGTGTATGGCTCAATAGCATTTTGACTGCATGACATCTGGTGGCAAAGAAGCTGAAGATGATACTAATTGAAAAGCAGCTAGTAGATCACAGGTAAAGCTGATTTGTTACAGCTGGATCACATAGTTGCCACATGATGCAGATCTGATCTTTCTATCAGTGAAGACTTGCACCTGCATGCCTCCCCCCTCCTCCTTCCCTCCAATCCATCTAAGCAAGCTCCAATATGCCAGCTCTACCGATACCTGGCTAGCTCCCAGCAGAGCTCTTATTCGGGTAAATATAATCAGAGGTATGTCAGGGTACAGTACAGTACAGTAGGTGGAAGAATCGTTCCCAGAGAAGTCAGAAATGTGGTTTTCATGGGTTTATAGCACGATTTTTGAAAGGATCTGAAGAGCAATGGACCTGTTCTAACACTAGAAGGTATAGCATGCGCTGTTCACTTTGCCTCGTGATGACATACCTAGGCCACACAGAGAATGCCTTCACTTTGCAGTAAATTCCCTTTACCAAGGCTCACTTCCTTCCACAGTATACAACTGATTAAAGAGACACCCCACCTCAACACACTTACTACTGCTTATTTTTCACTAGCACCTCTCTCATACTTGTAAACATGCTGTTGAAAGTCTCCATTTACTTTACCACCCTAGGAAACGTAATAAAAACAGTTGAAGACTACGTGCTAGGTAAATTTTCCAAAATTGGTACAGTTCTAATAAAATCCTTTTAGTCCTTTAATCTTCAAAATAACCCAAGAATGTTTCTTGGATCCTTCCCCAGCTTCTCTACAAAAAAAAAAATGAAACAGTCCATTTACACTTTCTCCTTATTTACAAGCTCCCTTTTCTCTACAGAGTTAGTTATTCCTGTCTTCCCAGGTATCACAGCTCAAGAATTTTCCTCACATAGAAGACCATAATCAATAATTCTAGCTGCTACCTAGCTGAAATACTAAATCATCACTAGAAACAAAGCTTTATATAAGAGAATATTTCACAGAAAACTACATTAGCACTTTGATAACTGAAATCAGCAAAACAAGGGACTAAAACAGTGCTAAGCTTCAATCTCATAACTTTTCTCACTGCTCTTTTCTTCCAGTCCTCTTTATTGTCCTGGCTTCTGCCATGTTACTCCTTCTCAACCCTTTTTCTAAAATACTTAAATGTGCTTTTTCTAAGCATATGATTTCTAGCCTCCATGGACTGAAGCATTTTGGGGGAATCAGATTAGCCATGGAAATTTTTAAGCACCAGAGGGCCTGAAAACTCAGATAAACAGTTCTATCACAATCACGAACATCAGTTTCCCAAGTTGGAATATTTTTTTTTTACCCAAGCTTATGGATGTTGCAAAATTACCATTTGAAAAAAAGTGAGGTTTTTTATGATACCTACCAAAATTAGCTTCTGATTAGTCTAAGAAAGTTACATGATTAAAACAGAAACAGCATGAAGGAATACTACAGCTTTTCACTACATGGCCCAACAGGGAAAAAAGAAACCCAACCATCGCTTATATTTAATTATTCTAGGTATGCTATTTCACTGAAACACACTCAAATATGTAGTAAGTTCTCATACTTGATTACATATTTTACACCTTCTGCTTGCATAAAAAGTGCATTTAGAATTACTAAAAATCAACAGATTTAGTGCAATAATAATATAAAAAAGTAAAACAGATATTGACTTACCGTGAGGCATTTACATCCAAATCTTCAGAATGACCTTAGATACAGCATTTCAACAGAGATTTAGAAAAAAAAAAAAAGTCATTTGAGCCACAAGGCTTTAGTTTGAGCCTGGAGGTCTTCACCTAGCTGAAAAAAAAAAAAAAAAGAAACTAATTAGCCAAACTATGGAAAAGGTTGTGGAAATAACTAGCAGACAAATGGGATCCTCAGCTGAAGTAAATTTCTAGAACTTCATTTATGTCAATCTATACCAGCTGAAGCTGTGTGTCCTGAGATCAAGTGGTCTGCAGCTCCTTCTGCTGGGCAAGGGTTAGCTACCATGTCTGTACCTGGGGTGCTTGAGCTGAAGAAAAAAAAAAGGGGAGGGGGAGGCAGAAATGAATTTAAGTTCAGTAGAAGCAAAGAGGTGAGACAAGTGACTGCTGTGATACAGTTCTCGCTGGCTGTATCTGTAAGTTAAGGCAGTTTTTAAGGCAATTTTTAAGGCAGTTATGCTCCACAGTATATTTTTTAGTCCTGGTCTTAGGTGCACAATGTAGGGATCATAGCCCAGCACTAGGGTAAGTGGGTTTCCACAGTCCTGGCTCACTGACTATTCAGGAGAATCGACTGGGGAGGATTTTATCCTCCTCCATGCTCACACGCTTCTAGTTCCTTCTGCAGGAAATAGAATGTGCAACGGGGTAGTGCACATGCTCACAATTTGCCTGAAATACAGACAAGACACATCAGAGATCAAACCTGCAGAGATTAACTCCTCTACAGTACAGATGCAGCCATTCTTCCCTCCACAATGTAGGAAGTATTTATGTTAGTACTCAAAAAGGTAGCAAAGTGTAATAGCTCAGCATGCCATCCCATTTCAAGCACTACTGACCTTTCATTTTCTGATGTATTTTTGAACCAAGTTTTCTATATCCCTATTCATAAAGTTATATTCTTATGCTGCCACACTAACATTTTACATTTCTATAGTGTTTTCATCAGATGATTTCAATGTTGCATGAGGGTCTATTTGCACTTTATTTCTGTTTGCCTTGTACCCAGACTTACTATAAGACTGATTGATTTAGAGTAGGAAGCAAAATGTATCTTGTAATACCTGCTTGTTTGGCATAGGTACATAAAAATTGTTAAAACGAAGTTAACGGTACCCGGTCCACAACTATTAGAAAGAATCTGAGAACTGTCACATAATCAGTTTTGGGCCCCTCACTACAGGAAAGACATGGAGGTGCTGGAGCGTGTCCAGAGAAGGGCAACCAAGTTGGTGA
>JAVJGG010000032.1:8089154-8107294 GCA_035590195.1 Aviceda cuculoides | reverse complement strand
GTCTAGTGGGCAGGGATGATGGTTGGACTCGATGATCTTGTAGGTCCTTTCCAACCTAAATGATTCTATGATTCTAATCTGCCAGCAGGTAGCACTGCTCTGAACAAGCTGGAACAGGCTGGCACCCAGCTGGTAACACATCCCTCAACATGCTAGAACAGAGGATGATCCATGAAAGGAAGAAACGATCCTTTGGACCAGACAGATCTTGACCCACGGAAAAGCATATATAAACATCAGTGATACACTGTGGAGCTCAGGAAAGCTTAAAGCTTCCCTCGGAGAAAAGCTCTTGAGCCTAGCCATCTCAGTCTCAGAGGGAAGAACCACCAAAGCCATCACAACCAGCGATGTGGCATCAGACTTGCATCATCGTATACACAAGGACTGATTAATAAATTGATTAATGTCCGGTTTTTAGTAGTTAACAGAAAAATTACGTATTATCTGAGCATAAATAAATGTTTGAAGTTTTGAGGTTTTGTCTGTCTCAGTCTCTCAGAGTACTCCCATCATGCTGGTCCCAAACTCACAAATAGTAACAGCAGCACCATGTGCAAACACTGATGTCTTACAGCAACCTCACCAAACAGGGAATTATTTTACCTATTTTGGATATGAAGAAACTGAGGTGTAGAGAGCTTAGTTGACTTTTTTTCCGAACTAGCAAAGCTAGTACCGCAGCCTGATCTCCCAAGAGCTGGCTGTGTGGTTCAGCAGAGGGCTGATGCAAGCTTTGCAAGAGATCAAGGCCAACAAGACTAGAGGCCTTTGTACTGCTGACGAGGATCTGTGCTGCCAGTCCAGACCACAGCTCCATCTGGCCCTGTCAGAAGTCATAGCTTGTCCTGATGATCAGAAAACCACAGAAGGTAGACGTTTTCAGTATTCTTGCAAATAAATTGTTTCATCTCTTACTTTGTATGTCTCACCAATGCATGAGAAATATAATCGTTGACCTATTGTGCTCTAACAGTTTGTGAATTATTTCTAATTTCTGTGGTAGAATATATCTACATTATAAATCAAGAGTTTCTTAGTAACATCTCATAAACTTTCAAGCATCTCTTTTTTCCAGACCACAGAATAACATGATGGCAGAATGTTCTGTAAACCTATATATAAAAGTGTGTGTGCGTGCGTGTGTGTGTGTGTGTGTCTGCATCTTGCTCTGCCAAGCCTTGTAGCTGTTGGGTGAAGTTCTGGCAGTTTGGCAGACACAGGGCTCTAGGATTAGTTACAAGAGGGTATTTGCATATAAATCTGTCTCTATTTATGAAGCCTAAGAAAAGTGTCATTGGATTTTACTTTTGAGAGCAAAGTATGAATAACTTCATATAAGCTGAGAAAGTTGAACCTTTTTTCTCTTAAGTTAAAAGTCTCTGTTAGGTTTGAGTTAGGTTTGTAGACATATAGACTATATCTATATTTTTAATGACCCATGTTCGCATAGGTGTTCAGATTGTTTCTATGGACAGGAACACAGCCTGTGTATGCTCTGAAGTTTGAATTTGAACTAGACCCATTCTGTTCCCCTTCTCCCTTTTCCCCTGGTGGATTTTTCACTGCTTACTGATCCAGCTGGCTCGCTTCAGGCTGCAAGTCAGCTTGCATGTAGTGGGTAGCTTGGATTTGACAGCGAGCATCTAGATACACTTACAGTCACCTGTTTTAACACTTAGTCACCTCTTTCCAGGAAGGAAACTGGGGCAAGGGAGGCACGTGCAACTAAGGAAGGTGGGCCGCAGGTTTCAGCAACGAAAAGTGAAGTGTGATGTTGAAATTCAGAGTATAAATAGTCATGACGATGACCATACCTGAGCTGCATTAAAGTTAGTTTGCTTTATGTATGTGACCAGAAACTCCACACCTCTCCTGAATCATCCCTACATTACTGCAGAGCTCCTTCTGAGATGCTTCTGGGAATCAGGAATGTCACTTGTTACAAAAAAACCCAAAATATTTTAAACTGATACTCAGTACCATCTCCTACCATTGCAGTAAATCATCTCGGAACTCAAGAGCCATTCCTGATCACTAGCACTTACTTAGTGAAGTTTTCTTCTCTTAAATTTAAAAGCTAAATTCAAAGTTTCTTCCAAGTAATTCTCAATATCAGAATTTATCTCAGATGAACGTAGCCTCTGCTGCCATTTTGAATGAACAGATCAGTGTTAGAAATGCTTTTTTAGAAGCAGTATTTTATGACTGATTGTTGGCTTCTTTCTGTTCATTTTTGTGAGTGTCTGTCAAGAGATTATTTTTGCAGAGATTACTGTCACTGTAACAGCCTCATCAAAATGGCAACATCATAGACCTCTGTCTTTGACCATAGTTGTAAGATGCTTAACTTTTCACTTCTGGCCCACTATCCTCCTTTAAAAAAACACATGATCCTTCTATTAATATATACTTAATAGTCTACGGAAGTATAACTTCCTATATCTCTGCTCCCCCCGTGAAATAACATCTGCACTAAGAAAAGTAGCAAACTCTCTCACTGCTGAAGCTGTATGTATCCTAGTACCAGCAATGACAAAACAGTAAAATGAACCCCATTTTTACTGGAATGTCAGTTAACATTTTTCCAAGTATAATAAAACACATCAACTGCAACTTTAATAATTTTACCAGCAGTTCTTTGTTTGAATTTACTTTTAGTATAGCTTTAAAATAATTTTCTGATTAAACAACCTGACATGCAATGGAAGCACCGTAGAAATTATTTTGATACTTACACTGATACCCAGTCAGTTTTGGAGCAAAAGGATCAGGTTTTCTGTCAGCATCTCAACTTTTCTGCGCACAACTTTGCAAACTGGTAACAGTTTGCATGGGGAACTTCGCATCTGACAACCCATTTTACAAATTGCTCCCATTATTCCTGGGCCAAATCCTGTAAGGTTTGTTACCTCCCATGGCACTTGATAGGAGTGACAGGTGGTCAGAAGCTTGGAAATTCATCCCCGTGTAGGCTGGCACCTATTAAACATAAGAGCTACTGGTTTTTAATCCCCAGGATCAATTTCTGACTGCTCTATACATATCATCAGGAGGATACAGCTGTTGCAGATCCAACTGAGCAGACAGGAGCAACCTGATGTCAATCTGGGGAGACAAGGGAATTTGCGTCTCCATGGAGAAGAGGCTGCTGTACAAAAAATGTGAAACAGGTCAACATGGAGGAGACAGCTGATGCAACCACAAGAAGAAAATTTCACCTCCTTGAATCCAACTGCTGGATGTGCCTGTGAATGACCGCACTCCTCCACAACAACAGATAAAGGGGCAGAGACTAGCTGAAGGGATTTATTGACATCAAAATGATTCAGGAGAGTTTTATGAATTGAAGCTCGAGAATTAATACAGTTGATGTCCAGAAGAGAAGATGTAACGAGACCTTGTACCACAAGACTATGAGACAGGGAGTAGTTGGAAGTTATGGCAGTTCTTAATTTATAACAAGATTAATACGAGCAGTATTTTCATACTAAATAACTAAGCAGGTAAAAATTAAAAGACTATGTGTTTTTTAACACTCATAATGAAATGAGGTATATCTCCCTCTGCTTCTTTTTCTTTGGGCCCAACCCTTTTGATTTTACAGCGGTTTCTAAATCTGTCCAGTTGGTCAGCTTGGAGGGCAAGCATTGCTTAGTAAGGGCCCACTCAAACTGGATGAATTCATGTTTCCTGTTCTCACACATCTTCACAAGCTTTCTATTCTCAGCCAAGTGGACTATACATAAATATTTTCAATTTTAATATTATAAAAATACTCCATCATGTACCACTTAAATGGCATGCGAGACATGAGTCCCACCTCAAGAGAATAAACATTTCAAAAAACAGATTTAGTTAATTTAAGTGTCTGAGTGAATATGCCCCAAAGCTTTATTTTTTAAATTTTAAATTGTAAATTAAAAAGTATTTTTAAAATTTATTTTATAAATTCTTTTTATCTAGTAAATTTTGTAATTCAGAAACAGAAAAAAAATTGTTGACATAGAAAACCCACTGAGCTGAGATTTCAAATACCTTAAACACATCCAAAAACTTCTATCAATTTTTAAAGACATCTGCTTTAGCTGAGCACTCAAATCAGATGTGAATTTTGTGTTAGTTTATGACAGAATATTCTCAGTTGCTAATCTTTGACTGCAGATTTCTAATTCTATGTGCGAATATGCAGTCAACACAAACAGTCCAACACGCAAACGTGGAAAAGAGCGGTTCATGTAAGATAGTTGTAGAACTACTGATTAGGAGAGATACAGCAAAGTATTCTCACAGAAAAAAATCTGACAACAAATGACCTTTGCAGTTTTAGCAAGCTGAAGTGAGGAGAAGACCAGCTCCTTCCTGCCCCTGGTTAACACCGGTGGAAAGAAGCCTATTGTTTTCAGCAGGAACGGGATCAAACCCATAGCTGCAAAGATGTTAATGGCAGCAGAGTCCACCCTGCATTTGGGACTGCCAGCGCCAGGCCACGAGATGTTGGCACCAGCTGCTCCTTCCCACCTCCGGCTGCGTGGTCCTGATCTTCCGCCGCAGCTTCCCCTCTCCAGCTATGCCACAACAACTGCATGTGGGAGCGCAGGGTAAACCGGATTGCTGAAAATAGCCCTTTTGGAGACTTATTTTTAACCTGGATCCCTTCAGATCATGTCAGGGTGGCCTCACGAGCCATTGTGCGCGTGGGGGTGCGTAGTAATGCAGGATAACGAGTTACCAGCAGCATGCGGTGGGGATGGGGAGCAGAATACAGAGGACTGTTTAATCAGGCTTTGCCCCTAAAGGCAGAGTATTCTGAAACTACCTCCCTGTTTACCAATTTTGTGTACAATATACGGAGCAGAGAGAATACAAGTCTTTCTGTCATACCCATGAGAGAACAACGAAGTTCCAAAATGCTTAAAAATCATTAAAATACTTTTCCTTTCTTTTTGTATCACTGTAGCTAAATATACACATAGAGAAGATCTCTTGCAATATTAAATAACTGTTTTCCTCACTTTCTTTATCCTTTCAGTGTAATTCAGTGCCTCTTCTAAAGGGCTCCATCAAAGCCAAGTCACGGGGTGTCAGAGACATTCCCAAGAGAAATCTCTGCTAACAAACTACATGGCAGCTATCCCCAGCAGAAGCACTTACTCCCAGCACCAGTAACACAGCGCCTTCTAGACAACTTTGTAATGATGGTGTCACAGAGAGGAAGTAGTAGTACCTTCCAGATGAAAGCAAAAATATGTGCACACCAAAAAAAGAAGCCACTATCCATCAGGAATGAAGAGGGGCGCTGCTCTGAGAAATGGGAGAGTAGAGCTGTACTTGAGACTTGCCAGTGCATTTCCACCCACAGAGACTTGAAGAGGTGTCCCACACTTGCACAATGAACACTGAATAAATACTGAAAGGAGGAAGATAAAACTTTTCCCTAAGAAGCTCTTTCTTTTGTTTCTTGATAGATGAGTCCTATCCTTCTTTCTCAAAAGTGGGTCTCTTCTCCAGGCTTCTGGTAACTAGCTGCTATGAGGAAATTTTTTAATAAAGAAGAAGTTTCCTAGCTCAGAGAGCAGCAGAGAGGGAAAAGCCCACATCCTCAGACTGGCTTTTCTTTCAGCTCTTCCATGCATTTTCAATAGTCACTTCGCTCCTGGCTGCCTGTTTGAAGGACTGGCTACACAAACAAGCTGTAAGAACAAGCAGTTCAATTGGTGTTCTGTATCTAAACAGGACATCAATATTAGCTACTTTAATCTTTATTTTTAGATTATTTTTAATCCTTTCACAAGTCTTCATCTCTGAGGCTGATCTGGAATTGATATTGCAGCCAGAGAGGATTTGGGGTTTTATTTAATCCTGCTTCTTCGCTATGTAGCTAAAAGGCTTTTGCCTTGTTAACGATATTATACTCCAGTTAAGTCAATAAATATTCACCATGTCTGCCCACTGCTTGTAACTCCTCGTTGGACAAAAGCCTCAAAGCATTTGAGTAGAGCAGAATAAGATCAATGCTTCAAATGATAAGCAGGCAAAAGAAGCAACAAATACAGCTTATCCAGCCAGTTCTCTTTTCCCTGGCTTTTCTCTCCTCCTGTATACCACTTGCCATCTTTTTTCAACACCTCATTCTCCACCTCTTCCTTCTTCTGTGCTTTCCTCACTTGGTCTCACCCTTGTTGCCAACAGTTCACCGCTTCTCTTTCCAAACTCCAGGTGACATCTTGTTGCCACAGCAATATCAGACATAAAAAATTACATCTGCAACCAACTGCTGTTCCAGCAAAAGTTTGTAGAAATAGGCCTCATCTAACAATGCTAATACTTTTGAATTTGCCCCTAAAATTTTCAGTGCTAACATTTTCACTGCATGCTCTTTGCTCTGTTATCCTTAACATGCTGAAACCCTTCTGCTAACCCATCATATTTACTCTTGTAGATTCCAGACTTTATAAATATCTGTCTATATATGATGTGTAGATATATATATTTATATAAGTACATATATCATTTTTTAAACACCCCCAGAAAAAAAGCCAATGCATGTATATACACTGACATGTACAGACTACTTCCTCCAACCCGCCATTACATGTATAACACCTGTAGATTAATCTCTAATTTTCCTGACTGCTCCTTTACCCATTATTATCTGATCTATCCCTACCATGGATATGAAAACTGTCATCTGGCTGATGCTATACCACCAACCTGATTTCAGCTTTCAATGCAAAATCATTCAACTGCCTTTTCCATAACTCACATGCACGGTGGTGTGTGGAATTCAGCTTTACACAGAATGGAAAGCCATGCTTTGCTTCCTACCAGTTGTGGAGGCAGGTTATTCATGACCAGCCAGATTCCCTGGGTCACCCCAGCATGGCAGGAAACAGCAAGTGGGGTCACAGGCACAAGACCAGTAAAGGCACTTACTTACGGAAGAGAGGACTGTCATGTCCTAAATCGTCTTCTTCCCTCTGCCAGATGTCAGCCACACTAGCGAGGGCTTCCCAAGTTAAGAGAAAGCTAGGCTCACTTGGTTCCCTCTGTTTTCAGTGAAGCACATCTGAATGAGATTACTCCTTTGCCTTCTGTATTATCTGCAGAGAAAGCCAAAGGTGATTAAATTATCTAATTATCAGATCTTCTAAATTATCAGGTAAGCTTGCAGTCCAAAATAAGCTGGTAATGAATATTCCCCAGAGAATAAGAGACAACATTCCCATTTTAATCATTACAGTTTCTACCTGTCAACGGCATGCATCCAACATGGCTTGACATCATTAGGGGGTCATCTTGTATTTGAAGTATGTGGCTAGACTTATACTATGAAATACACTATATACATTCTATTTTCTTCAAAAACCTGCAAAATTATGTCTTATCACTGTGTTTCCTAATGAGAAAATTAACTTAGCTAACTCTGTATTACATATGCCCCCATGAAATTATCCAGTTTGCATTTTGAGTTTTTACTGACAGTTGAATTGCAAAGTTACAAACGAAAAACTTAAATGTCATTAAACTTGAACAGATAATTTCAAATAAACTAATAGTTGGTCATTATGAAAAAAAAAACTTAAAATATGTATCTAATAATTATTCAAAATTAAAAGAAAGCATTATCTATCTCCAACAAAGGACAGAACAGGGAAACTCAGCAAGGGAGGGACAGCTGCAGCACAATATATTTTTTGTAGCCAGGGTTGTGAGGGGAGGTTGTTTGTTTGGGTTTTTTGCATTTGGGCTTTTTTCTCCTGGAAGCAAGGAAAAAAACAGTTAGATGTGGCTTCGCATATGCCAGATGCGACAATGAGATCAAATCCCTTTCTGCGGAAAGAATTGCTTCACAGAGTGTTTGATTTTGAAAGAGCAAGGACTCATTGTCTCTAAATTTTGCTGGATACCAATAAATGCTGGCATTAGTGTGACATTTCCCTTTGAAAGCTGGAGTACAGAATTAATCCTCATAAACAGTGCAGATCTGCAACCCTTGCTATGGCAGAACAGTGCTTACTGTCACAGACTTCAGAACAACTCACGTGAACATGACTATAGGTTACAGTCCCCGGGTCTTTTACTAACAACATTTTCATTTTCTACCTACCAGATGGAAGTGGTTTTTTTCTTATATTTGGGATGTCTTTCAAGGACCTAATGCATTATTAAAATCTTCTGATGAAGTACAGCATTCATAGTCATAGCTTACATATATTTAATCAGTTTAGCTTAGCAAATATTTATAGCATTTGCTAAATGATTAAACAATTCTTCAGAGACATACTAGAAAGTAACATCATAAATTTAGATATATATTTCTTGCGTTACAACAACTGCTTCACTTAGGAAAACTTCTTCTTTAAAAAATTGACACATTTCTCTCCATGTGCCATAATAGGTTATTTTTTACATCTCTCAGGTTGGACAGGGCTGTAAAACACTGGTTTCTCTCCTGCTATATAGTAAATTACAATCTACAAACAAAACTGTCTAAACATCTCTGCCGTGATTCTCTTTCATGCACATGAAAGAAATGTCCATGTGTGATCTGTTTGTTGGTGGTCTTCTTCAAACTGTTTTCCCTAGATTTTTCATACACATATATTTCATAGATGCATTTATATTGGCCTTCAGTTCTGCACATGCATCAGCCAACTCGGTTTTGGTCTACATTGGCCTTATCCCAGGTCTTGTGGGCCTTAGTGAGGTGAAAAAATGTTTATAAAACTGAAGAATGGACCTCCTACTAATGTTCTTTTAAGAAATTGTCAGCATTTGGATCAGAAACATTAAAAAAGTACATTTAAGCATTCCTTTAGCATCATTTCCTGGAAGACATTCTTAATTTTAATTTAACAAATTAATGTTAATTAAATGGCTGCAGTACAAACAAAAAAAAAAGTCAAGAATGTAATCTTGCCCTGTAAAAGTTAAAGATGCATATTCACAAAAAATAAAAATAATCTTTCTCAGCAAGAAGCACTTGCAATAAATCAACTTCTGAGGCTTGTAGCAGCTCTTTGTGTGATATTGTGTGACATAAACAGAAAATCTGAACATGAAGTACCATTCTTGGGAAGAAATTTGACAAAGCCATAATGTGGTCACCTCATCACAGAGAGATCAACTGCTGCTAATAAAAGCAGATATCTTGGAGAGCCAAATCCATGGAAAAAAATGTGAGACTGCCACGCCTGCCACTGGCAGCTGAAAAACAAAAAGTACTTGGCTTTGTGGACGCTTGAGTCCCACAAGCGTTAACTACAGATTAACCTCTTTGTCCTGGTCCTTGATTTGTCTGCTAAGCAAGGCTCCAGCCTTACTCAAAGGTCCCCTTGGCTTCAGGTCTGGCCCCGTTAAGCAGCCAGGGTATCAGGGAGCTGTTATCCTAATACCTGCCTAGAAGACGATGTTCTCGATTCTCCTTTTCAAACATGGCCAACCAAAGATTTTCCTTTCCAGGCCCACCCGCCGCTGGAGAAGCGAAGCGGTTTCTGCAGCACAGGCGCAGCAGCGGCCTCCCCGACAGACCAAGCACGCTCCCCAAAGTCCCTGTGCCCTCCCAGCAGCCTGGGCTGCCCACTGGGGCCAGGCTGTCAGGTGTCTGGAGACGGGCAACCCTCTGCAGGATGCACAGCTACCCCAGAAAATGTCCACCCTTGTAGCGGCCTGAGCTTGCCCGGAAAGGAAAAGTGAAGGGGCACCCGCCAGGGAAGCTCAAGGCTTCCTCGGTGAGCGGCCCTTTCCATTGAGGCATTTGTCCCTATGTCTTTCATATTTCATCCATGGTTTCCTGTCTCTCCCATATTTTTTCTCCCTTTACCTTCATAGCTACGAGACCCTTAAGACATAAATTAAGCTTTTGATATTTTTTATGTTCCTGTTCATTACTTCTCTGCAGTTTTGAAAAATAAAATTTCCCTTAGTGATTTAATTTTTCCATCTTGACCCATACTGACTGCTTCAGACACAGCAAGTTTAAAAGTTCAGGGTGCCTGTTTTACTTTGTGCATTAGAACCACCTACTATATCGACTGATATATGTAAACATTTCTTACTGAACTTACTTCGTAGACATAAGCAAATGCATAAAACTGCAAAAACAAATGAGGAACTTTATTTTTTATGAATAGTGAATTATTCAGAACACAGAACTGCAGGGAGATGTTCTACAAAGTGAGATTAAATCTGGTGAAAAGATTCAGATTGTCTATCTTTTAACTAGTAGTAATGTTAGAATATGTCAAAATCAGATGTTTCATTTCAGAAAAGCAGGGGGGTGTACTGATGCTTTAAAAATAAAACTGGCCACATTTTCAATCAAAAAATCCATTTATTTTTTAATTAAAACTTTAAGGTGAAAAAAAAAGAATAAAACAAAAGAACTAATTTGTGATCAAGTTTAAATAAGATGCTTCAATTTTTGGTTCAGATATAAGTAAAAAATCTATTTTTTTACTCTTCTAACAAAAATCAATTTGTGTCAAAATTGCTACTACAAAAAGAAATTACATACGTCACAGTAGCAAAAGTCATGATATATACAAATAAATGTGTAATTCAGGGACAGTGAATGCCGATAATACTTGAGGTAACAAAAGAAGAACTTCAAATCCCATGCCACATTCACATTTTAAGAATTAACCGATCTCCCTGCCAAGCTAGAAGATACAAGAAAATACTTCCTCTCTTTTGATATCATGATCTGAGTAAGAATTTAAGAGCCAACATAGACAACAGTGTCAAAAGAAGGGAAATAAATATCAATAAAACCAGAAGGAATTAAAACAAAAATCTGAGAACAAAGCGTACGATTTTAAGGCCTTTAAATCCTTTACAGGGTGTGAGTCTCAGAGACATCAAGGTAAACATTGCCATCCTAAACAGTTCCAACAATTCTATCATAACCCATGTTGCTCTTAATATTTTTCTAAACAGTTCTGAACTTAGCAGTTCAGAGAGATTATAGTCCTACAAAAATACGCCATCTACATGCGAATAAAGTACCTTAGATTTCTGTTGCAAAGGGTTATACCAACATCTGTTTTAAAAAATTCTCTCAATGGGAGAAAAAAATGCACAGCCACTAATTTCTGCACTGCTGCTTATTTCAAAATATTTTATATCTCTTTCAAACTATTGATAGCTGACAGGAAAAAAAAGTTTTCACCAAAGTGAAAATCTGTATTCATCATTCGGCATGACTTTTTAAAATAAAAGAAGCATTGTTTTTTCTATCTTTTAGTCTCTGCTGTTTTGGAGGGGAAAATATTTCCTCTCTTTTGATGTCACGATCTGAATAAGTTTTTAAGACCCATTTACCAAGACAGAATACAGTGTTAAAAGAAAGAAATAAAATTAATAAAACCAGAAGGGACTAACCCAGAAATCTCTGGTGGCTCAAAATTACCATTCACTCAAGCAAGTTTTAAAGAAATTAATTCTTCACTCCAACATTTTGCTGAATACTCTCCATATAATGAATCTTTCTTAACTGATTAGAGCTGGTAGAGCTAGAAGCCAATATACTGTTTGCGTTCTCCTCTCAAACTTTTGTTCTTTCAAAAGAAACCAGGCTCGTAGCCCCTTATACCGACACACACTGAAACGGCTCAGACGAAGAGCAGCCTCACAAAAGGCAAACCCAACATGTTGCTAATATGCCACAAGAAAGACTGGCCATAGCGCATAAAATATGAAAAAGCCTGCAGTACATCTTCAGAGGACCGTAAAAACATCTACCCTTAATATTAAACATTCCTCTGAAAAGCAGTGTTTCACCGCCAAAGGTAACCACATATCTCACCAACAGAAGCAATCTGTGGCAATATACAGCTATCCAGACTGAGACCATTACACTGCAAGGAAACCATCATTCTATGCATTGACGCGCAGGTGGCTTCTTTGCATTTGCCCTCTTATCCGTAGCTGCCCTCCAGCCGTCTGCCCAAGCAGAGCTGTGTGATGAGCCCAACTAAGGACGGGTTTTTGAATAATTATGAATTCAAATGATCCTTTTTGTTGCAAAGGATGTGCACGTGGTAAAGTCTTGCTTTTGGCTGATTCAAGCAGAGTTTAGCAGTCTTACCAAGCACCCCTTCACACCTAACACAAAACTAGACCCCAGGCAAAACCAGACATCCTCAGGCATCATTCCATGGTGTCACAAACTGTCCACAGCTCCTTCTCTCTGCAGGAGGAATGAAGGCTGGTGCTCGCCACTGCCTGAGGAGGAGGACAAATGTAAGCCATTTACTTTCAGCTCTGCCCCTTGCCCATTCTTTCCGTACCATCTGAGATGCAGTTACTGAAGTGGTTGTGTTTTTAGCAGTGCATAGCATGGAGTTACAGTAAATCAGTGTTGTGGTAGATACTTTTCACGGTAAGAAAATGTATTCAAATAACTACTGAGGGGAAAAAAAAAACAACAAAAAAATGAAGGGCTAATAAAGAGGGAGAAAAATACTTGCAGCCCCATCTTTTGCTGGAGATGAGTAGTAATGCGACTACAAAAATTCGGAGGCCAAGTCTACCACCCACTGGCGTAAGTTTTGGCTGAGACCCCAAAGGAGATGAATTTTGGAGTACAAATCGAATTCCAAATGTAAAAACTAGTGATTCAACAACATAAATGGTTAGATTTTTTAAATCAGCAAAATATAAACATATATATGTATAAAATATTAACACCCCCCCAAATGTCTATGATAAATGCTGAAGTGAGATCTGAAATGAAATTTTATTACTATTAGTGATAGAAAATAGTGTTCTTGATTTAAAAAAAAGATACAATCTCTAGAAATGATAAGCTTCCCTGGATCAACTATTATTCTTCGGCATGTCCATATTGCACTGAACAAAACAGGAACCCAATTGTTTCTGAAACCTCTGAGTGTTAGCAGAATCTCAGTATTAAATAACTATATAATGATACATAAATAGATACCACAAATCTGTTTACTTGGCTGCTACTAAAATCCTGCTAAAAATATTCTAAACAAAAGATTCTAATAAGAGGTGTTTTAACGACTATTCTTTCTAGAAATTGGTAAGTGTCTTCAACCAGCCTTACCGATGACTAGATAATACTCAGCAAACCCATGGTTTTTTCTTTCAATGAATAAACTATAGCTAGGTTAGACTTTCATTACTTTATGACATTCAAAATCCCAGTGAAATATAAGAGTTACAAATGGTTTTGCATTATTCTGATTTTGGGCAATCTGTCCGTGACACATTTCTGCTTGTCAAAATGACCAGACACTGGTTAGTCTTGGTACCATGTACTTCTCTGGAATAACAATAAATGTATGTCACAGATGGTCTTTGCATGTCGTGCATCTTTACAAATATTTCTCATTTATTTCTTTTTTCTTCATGTATCACAGCAATTAAGAGAAAAGGTACAAATTCAGATTCTAACCCAGAGATATTGTTCATCCCATTCTGCTCCAAATATAAGGGGTTAAAGTGGATAAACAGAATTCACTGTACCTTCACTTTATAAAGTTAATCAGAAAATGTCTTTTCCATTTATGAAGCCTTACAAATATTGTGTGCAAATGTAAGCGTGCATGAAGGAAAGACAAAGAATTCCTTTTTTCAGGAATGGCTACAGTGTGTGTGCATGGTGCCCTGGATTACCCTCAAAATGTGCAGATGACCATTACCAAAGGAAGTGGAGGGAACAGCATGTTCACCAACTGCAGGGCCAGGAACAACAGAAGCCACACGTTCAACAACAGCCGTATGACTACAGGCAGGCTCTGACCGGGCACTTCCCATTCAGGATTAACATAATGTTTATATGAAGCAGAAAAATGCACCTCACTTACCCAAAGCTACATATTTCTCTAAGAAACACACATCCCTGAAATAGGAAGCAGTACCTCTGGCCTCTTGACTGAACAGATGGGTGAGCCCTCAGACTAGAAGTGCCAGCTGCAGAAACAGGATTTGAAATGGTCGGAAGTCATCATCTGTTTCCAGAAAGCAGGCCTTGGGTTTCATCCCAAAGATCAGCACCCCTGGTTCTGAGTGTAAAAAAGAGATGTTTTGACTGGAGGTTTGCTCCTGCACACAATGTCAGTGCTGCCCAAAGTGAAACAGAGGAGCGAACAGGCAGCAGACGGAAGTGGGACCCCATCCTTGCCTTTATTAATTATTTTAGAGTCCTCAATATTTGCACAGAGAAAAATGTTTTCAAACTGGTAATAAAAATACACCTCCGGGCTAACCAAGGTCTTCATTATATCCCAAGCAAAGCGCCCGAGAATGAATCTAGAGTCATTAACCACTTCTGAAATAATCGTTACGGTTTTATATGTGTTTTTAAAATTAATATGTGAAGAAAATTTAATCTGTTTGTTGTTATCTTTATTATTCTGTCCCCAGGCTTCATTTCTTACCTCCATGTCAGTGAAACACGTAAGATAATTATTTAAATTAATACAGCAATAGAATCCACAGTAACAAACATATTTCAAATTTTATCTTAAAAAAAGATAGTCTCTTCAGAGATGATCGTAAGAACCAGCCTTCAGGTTACTCTGGAGAGCACGCAAGGGGACGGGGCAGAGGCGAGCTCAGTACGGGTCACGAGTGAGAGGTGGCTGGTCCTCTGCCCCTTCGTGGGGAAAGCCCTGACAGGAGAGGAGACAGACTCACGCCTAGTCCCTCCTCGCAGAACTCTGCAGTCACTGTATAAAATAAACTGCTGATCTAAAACGTATAAACTGCGGGTAGACAAGGGTCTGCTGCCCGCCAGGAACTGTTTCAAGCTAGCAGTCGTGCTTGAACTCTTAAAAGGCGAGCCCTGCATGCACCTACCTGTCTTCCTCAGTACCCCAACTACTAGGCTAGCCCATGGGAGGATGGTGCTGCGCTCCTCCTGGCCGTGGCTAAAAGCTGGCTGCAGAACAGCCTTCCTGGGGAGGACTCCAGACCATGCAATTGCCAGGCGAGGTGCCTGCTGCCTCTGCAGCCCCTGCTGAGGTGCCCCAGCGGGCCTCGGCCAGCTGCCGCGGTCTGGCACACGTCCGTACCCGGGAGCACTCCCTGCCTCCAAAAGAAGGAGGCAACGTAGTTCCCAGGCTGCAGTAACTCCTGCGCTGAGCCCTGGCTGGGAGCCTGGTGGGTGATGGGGGCCAAAGAGCTGCCAAGGAGCATTTCAACAGTGCGACAGGAATGGTAGCAGAGCTCCAGTGCTCCAGCCTGTGCCCTGGTGCTGCTTAATACTGTATGTATGTATGCACGTATGTACATATATGTAAACAAGCATTTCCCCTGCCAGACACTGTGGCAAGGCTGTAGCCACCCAGCTCAAAGAGTACCAAAAAGTCAGGTGTTACACAGTCTTTGCTTTAGGCGCTGCTTCCACCGTTCATTTGCTTCCTTCTTCTGGCTTAAATGTTTTTATTTATTCTGTGTGTTCTTCCCAAGTGGGCATGTTTCTGTTTGATTTACTAACAAGCCAGTAATTTGGGAGTAAAACGAAAATCAATGTTTCATAAAGGAGCCTAACTAAGGTGATGGTATGAATTAACAAATCGAGCCCAAGGGTGTCAGAAAAGGAGGCTGTGCCCACAGGCATCATAACATTGTTTGCCACGTCCCCTCTAGGGTGCCTTCAAATCACCTGTCTCTACTAAGGCACCAAAGACCCTTGCTGCAGGTGGCTGCCCAGAGCCAGGCACACAGGTATGTGTGCTCCACCAGCCTGGCACCAGTTTGCCTGTCTTGTACTGGCGCTCCTGGCAACACCTTAATGCCCTTCCCAAGACAGCATAGTTTCAAACCAAAACATTCAAGCACAACTCAGTACCTCTTAACCATAAAATTGAAGGTGACGTGCAAAAGTCAATGCAAAACAGTTTGGAGGATGAATTAAGTAGCCTTTGGGAAGAAAGCATATAGAAAAGCATCGTAGGTCTGAAAGGAATGCAGGGACAAGCCAGAAACACAAAACCCCAGAAGATGAAGGGAATCAGAGAAAAGAAAAATGTCAAGAGGAGGAAAAGAGGGGCTGCAATGGGGGTGGGTGAGTGTATTTTCCCAGCGAGTGAACTGCAAGGCACGGGGCACTCACCAAGTGGTATTTAGGGATGAAAGTTTAATTGGTACTTTTTTCTGTCCTTTTTGATCTTTGCACAAAGCCTTTCTTCACACAAAGGACAGAGAGGTTTCTGTGGGGCTGCATGGTATGGCAGCCAGTGTCCCTCGGTTCTGGCATTTCCCATATTTCCCGGGATAAATGGGGTGCCTCTCCCTGGTCTCCTGCCTTTCCCTCAGCCTCCAGAGCAAGATGTTCCCAGGACATTTCACTGCCTTAACCCCCTGACAGCAGTTTCTCTGGCACGCAGTTTGCTCTTGCCGCCAGATCAGGTGCAACACAAGTCCAGGACAAGCCACGACCCGCTCGCCCCCCCCACCCCCCCACCCCCCACCCCTCCCCAGGCTGGGCTTGAGCCCCGCTTTTCTGCCGGCCTCCTTATGGCCTGCTGGCCAGGGAGCGGTCAGATGCCGGCTGCCCGGAGCTCTCGGCCCTTTCCCTCTGCGGGCTGCGCTGGGGGCCAGGCCGTGGGGAAGGGAGTGGGGCGGCCATCCGCTTACCACCATTGACCTGAGGATGACGGGGAAGACAGGCCGTCGGCACTGCTATCCGCACTGCAGGCGTCTTCTCTAACACGCCGTTTGGCTTCCCAGAGCTTTTTCTTTGAAAAATAAAAATTAAGCCAGGCCCCTTTCTCTCTTAACTACTGCAGCTCCAAGAACACCATGAACCGAGGGCTGCCACGGAAAGGGGGAACCATTTCTGGAAAGTACCGAGTACCCTCTGCATCTGGGGGAGACACCTCCAGGAGAGGCGAGCACAGGGACAGAGCTTTAGCGGCCACAGCCGACTCCTTCACTGATGACCAGAGGCGAAAGGTGACCGACCCCCTCGAGCGAAGTTCTCTCCGGCTGAGGAGGGAGCCTGCTGGGGATCGGTAATGCCTTGGGAAGCTCTCAGGATCAGTAGAAGCCAAGAGAAACGCCAGCAGAATTTCCTGACATCTGCACTAACTGCCTTGAGTAATTTTGCACTTAAGATGCTCCCGTAGGAGAAGACTATGTCATGAGGGAAGCATCGCCACCTTTATCCTGTGTGGGAAGCATAAAAATGTGTTTCTGGGATGATCAAAGCTGGGGGGGGGGGAGGATATCATGTTCTCACCGCTTCTGCTCTTTGCTTGAATTAAACTTGGAAAAAAAATAAAAATGAAATTACGAATAACTTACCCGGTCATGCTTCCTACTTTGCTCTATGGGCGGCATATCTCTGAACGGATTGCAGAGTTCTCAGATAGATAGATTTATTTTCAATTATAGGAAGAGATATTTCACAGTGCGCATTTCTATGCAACTGGTTAAAAAAAAAAAAAAAAAACCCGAAGGCGAGTTGCATTGATTAACTGCCTCCCAAAAACCAGCTGCTGCCATGCCCGCTCGCTTCCGGAGCTGACTGCGATGCCTCCACTTAATTTTCTGCCCTGGCAAATCTGCTAACATGCTAATTCCTATGAATTCCGAAAGTTTATTTATATTTGAAAGTTTATTTCTGGGAACAGCCATCCCAGCAGAAGTTAAACAGTGGATGCCGACAGGCAGCAAAGAACACGATTTTAAGGCATTCGTTGAAATAAATGCACTACTGCCTCTCTTCCCACCCATCCATAAGTAATCTGATCATTTCACACTTGTGCCAGCTAATACTTTACGCTACATATGCGTGTACGCATTGAACTGCGAAAACGAAGCAGGCTCTAAAGTGGAGTTTTCTGTTTGGTTTGCTTCTGGGTTTGGGGTTTTCTTGGTTTGTTTGATTTCGGAGGGGGTTAGTTTTGGCTTTTTTTCTTTAATTTAAGCAAAGTTTTGCTGAAGTGAAAGGTAGTGTTTACGCTAATGTTTTAGACCAAATACGAACAATACAGTGAAGCTGGTTAGGTTATTTCCATCTCTTCGAAAGATTAAAAATTAGGCTCTAAATCCCCCATCTCTCTCCTTGGCAGCGCCCAGCGGGACGAGTTAAGGGCACGGCACGGCTGGGCCCCACCAGGCCGGCCCGGGGCGGGCGCGGGGTGCGCGGCTGCGGGGGG
>JAVJGG010000032.1:8068154-8087825 GCA_035590195.1 Aviceda cuculoides | reverse complement strand
CGGGGGCCGCCGAGTCAGGCTCCTCGGGAGGTGGCCCCGGGAGATGCTGCAGAGCGGCACGGAGGATGTCTGGGAGCGCTTCCAAAGGGGGGTGAAACTCCCTCCTGGCAGAGTTTGAAGAAGAGCGGTGGTGACAAGTGTCCCCGTCAAGGGGAGCGCTTACAGCAAGAGTGAGTGGGAGTGTGTTTGTGTGTGTTATAAAGGCACTTGCGCAGTGCTTGGCAATTTGAGTATCTCCGATGTATTTTTTGACCATGGAATTGGTTAAAAACTTCTTAAGCCTGCCCTGACGTTGTTTTGACCCGGAAAGCAAAAGAACATAAGATGACTAGCAGGGCAGGGGCTGCCTGTTGCATCGTGCCCTGTTGGACTGCATCCCTGCTGCTGGAGGGTGGGCTCCCCTGGAGCCAGAATCAATCCGTGGGAACCAGGAGCCATAGGAAACAGTTGAAGAAATAACACGCCAGAAGGACGCAAGCGGTTTGTCTGCCCCTTTCAGCGGAGCCGCTCATCGAGGGAGGGCAGGAGCCTCCAGAAGGATGTGCTTCTGGACACAGGCCTGGCCTGCAGGAGGTGAGTGACCTCAAGTTTTTCTGAATGGCTGTTCAGGATGCCACAGCCATTAGGAAGTAGGATTTGCTTCTCATTTTGCGTTCACTTAAGCATTTGGAAAATTCTTTTGTGCTAAACTGATAATAGCTATATGACACAGGAATGCTATGGCTAAAAAAGGAAAAAAATGCATAGCAATAGAAAGCCGACTCTAACCCCAATTCTTTGCCCTCTTACTTTACAGGTGCATTACAGATGAAGTGACAACAGTCTGTCAGGACACAAGCCAAAAGTTTTCTGTAATGCTTTCTCCCAGGGATGGAGAAGAAGTCACTGTAATCTGAAGGTACCTGGAACCACCTAAAATAACATTAAGGGTATATTGGCAAAATGGAATATTGGTACCAGGATGTGTTTGTAATATGTGAACGGTTCCTGCAAGATACTGTCTCTTACTGTTATTCTGAGCCTAAACTAAGTAGCATTTGGTTATTGAACTAGAAGCTTGCAGGAACTTCTGTAAAGTGCTTAAATTCTGTTGTTCAAAGTAATGGAAGAACATGAGTTTCCTCAAAAATCCACTCTATTTAGGCTCATAATTACTTAGGGAGATCTTAAAGGATCTTATACCTTTCCTTATACTCCCCCTGAAATGCATACAAATATTGCTCAGTTCAACAGTTCTGGTTACCATACATGAGACTGTATGGGTGGGTGAACATTGGCATGTGATGGTAAGCGGCCTTATTGATCACGAAAGGGCAAGCCTCATATTGAAATGAATGATACAGCCCTGACCAGATTTTTTTAAATCCCCTTGCTCTCATCCGGATCAGGATATGTGCTTAAGATTATACGAATTTGTTTGTAATCTCTGAATATGTTTTCCAAAATATAAACTGGTATAGTTCTACTAGTATGTCTCTTTTCCCTAGTATGGATAATCTTTGTGGGAGTATTCCTTGCATGAGATATAAAAAGCAGGCTTGTTTGAATCCTCAAGATAAAAAAAGGACTTCAAATTGTTCTATTTTGCAGAGAAATAATACTGACAGGAATAAAAAGCATAATAGGGATGTACTTCTCTATTTTGTGACTTGTAAAGCTGTCCTACTCTTAGGAATCCCTAATTTTTTGTGATAATGTACACGGGTTTGTCTTTTTTTTTTTCTTTACATAAACAAATTCTGCTTTCCCAAAGCAATGCATGGAAGGTTCAAGATTAGAAAAGCTCATTTTTTGGTTATGGATTTTATTTTTCTACATTCTTTTACATTAGTGACTTCTCTCAAAAATTGAGAACTTCTACAGGTAGCCATAAGAAACAGCTATTCAGGGCAAATCAGAGTATATGGGATAAGGCACCAAAAAGATGGACACTGATGGAATGATTGAAAGCATGGTTATCAGATGGATGTTTTAGGAGACAAGTGAGCCTTTGCTTTTTTTTTTCTTTTTTAGGTCAACAGTGATGGAAGACATTCATCCCTACCTTTAAATACGGCTTAAATCAGGAAGAAATACAGTTTCCTTTCTTAGTACTTTGTTTTTATGGTGTACCCTGATGCAGTGTGTTTCCGTGAGGCTTAAAGAGTGTCTGTTTTGACAGGATGGGATGATGGTCATTTTTATTACAGTTCTGAAAGCCTAATGTTATATCGCAAAACGTAGGTCTCTAGTCTTCATCAGAGTCCAGAATGGGTAGGAGTCTAGGGCTGAGTCCTTTCCTGTAAATTACAAGCTTATCTTTCTTTCTTCCAAAAATACATGGATTTAGAGTATTGGATCACATAAGTATCCAGAGAAATGCCTCCACTGCTACTGCACTTTCATTCTTACATTACAGTGATTAAAACATATGGGTTTTATATCGGTTACCTTATATATGTAGCCCTTTGGTGGTGGTTTCTGCTGTGATGAACTATCTTGGATAGAATAACAAAAACAACCACCTTCTTCAATTTTAATAGTAATGTCACATATGAAATTTATGAGAATTATTAGTGTGTAAGCTGGCAAAGAACTATTCTATATTATCTAGTATTCAGACCTGATTAATACATTATCCTGTTTGCAAAAGATTGCTTGTAGTTTTATGGGTTGGATAGCTGATGATACATTAAGAGGGAAGAACAAAAGCCTCTGCAGAGTTGATATCATATGTCTTAATTTGGTACCCAGTACTTCTCGTTCTGATGCACCTAACATTCCTAATGTTAGTCTCAGTTATAGAATTATAGTTTATAGAAAACTGTATCTATCTACATAGAAAACCAAAATGAAATTGTTGCTTTTTAATTAAACAGCATCATGCACTTCAAAGTGTGCTGATCCAACTGAGGTATGAACAGCTAAAGCCCCTAGCTACGGTATGTCAGCTCTTCAGTTCACACAGCAGCAACTTGCTCCCTTCCCTTGGAAGCCACCCTCTCATTGTGTAGACAAGGATCATGACAGTCTTTAAACTGCCAGTACATAAAAATCCCATGGCCCAATTACAACAGACTTCTGTGTTTTCACAACCAGGGAAAACACAACAAGATTATTCCCCTGCCCCCCATCTTCTGTGCTATGTAAAATGTTAATCTGACATATGACCGTAATTAGTAATCACCTGCTAGTGAGAGAAATACAGATCTCCAAGTGATAAAGGGTTCCTTAAGTAGGCATGCTTAACTACTGTCTTTGTAGGCACAGCCTGCCAAGGAATTTAGTCAAGTACAGTACATTAGAAATGACAGGTATTAAAACTTCCTGTGGCGTCTTGTACTTTTAGAGGCTGGAAAAATGTTGCAGGGTACATGGCACAAGCAGTACTGTGAGAGCAGAGATTACCAGTGATGCTCATTGCAGTGGTACCTCCAAGGATATCCAGCCTTCCAGCTGCTGTTTTATTCTGATGCTCTTGCTAGTTGTCATTTGGTGGCTATTACTTGATTGGTGCCCAGTAATTAGCTAATACACTTCTAGAACTTTCATGAAAGGATTGGGGGACTCAAACAGCAAAGCAAATTGACTTCTTTTAGCATAATACCAGTAAGACAGCACTTTTAACAATGAAAGTATGGAGCTTCTAGGTATAAGCATGTTTTTTTCAGACTTTTGTTTTTAAGGCAAATGTGTAAGACTAAACATGGAGAAGATGTGAGTAGGTAGGACTGTAAGTCCTAAAAGAAACTTCTCTATTTCTTAGGATACTTGAGAATCAGATTAAATCACTCTACAGTGTCTTGCTAGGTGGGCAGCTTTTATCTTGAGAAGGGAAAAATGAAGAAGTATTTACTGCTTTCTTTTTTGTTGCTCTGGACTATATAGACATGTTTAGCATATTTAAGTCATCTTTGTGCTGACAAATAGCAGCAAAGATTTTTCAGGAAGATGTGACTAGGTAGTTTAACATAATTTCAGTATAGCATTAATGAGGATTACATATACTTAAAAGTAAAACTACATGCATGGTCTATGAGCATATGTGTTAGATTTGTGCAGCCAAAATGAACTGACACAATTTCCTGTGCACCTCTGTCTGTAATTATTCTGCTTTTCAGTTCTAAAGTCAGTGAGATTAGCAGGAGGTGTGACCTTTTCCATCTGCTGATGAGGAACAGTATATGCTCCAAATACTTTCAAATACAAGCAGCTTATGTTGGGGTCAGTAAGCACCCTAGGGTAAGTGTGGAAAGAGTGGGCAGGGAAACAGGTGGGAGACAGATCACTGATCCCTGAAACATACTCTCCTTGGGATATAACGCTGTGGTGTATGCACTGATACATTGGCCAGCCTCTGTCAGCTCTCATCTTAATATTGTGAAAAAGTAATAACATTCCGAGTGCATGTAGAAAAGGTTCTTGCACCTTCTAGTGTTCAGCAAGGGCAAGATGTTTTCTTAGGAAGTTCAGAATAAATATGCAGTCATGGGTTGAATTTATGATGCTGAACTGATATTGATCTAAGCCCAAGCCCTAATTTGCTGTGCTATCAGACCAGCTGAATGTGCTGTCCTGTGTAGTAGAAGGATGGTAGTAAGCATCCAAGATAATGACCTCTAAGTTGTCAAAAGAAAGAGCATCAATTTGCCAAGGAAAATTGTATATTGGCATAAATCTGTGTCTGCACACCTACATTGCACATGTGAAAGCTTAACGATGATAATCTGAGGAGCAACTTTGTGGCGGGGGGAAGCAGTGTTCTATGTAAAAAATGCATGTGCTTCAGCTGAATAAATAACTTCTGTCTCACTGGGCAAATCTGACAGTCCTTTGCACAATGATAATGGTGTAAATTCATTGCAATGAATTGATGTGAATGTTATAGATGTTACTATGTTACTGGAGCAAGGATGTGAGTATTCCTTTTTTTACACTGGTCTCAGTAGGATTTATTGCAGAGGCTGAGGTAAATGCTCCTTCATGAATGCCACTGGAGAGAAGATTCAGAGTTTCCCAAGTGATTCATAGATGTCTTTATGGCTGGAGATTACCATGGGGATGTCAGAGTCATTTAATTTCTCCCTTGGAGAGTGCTGTCTACTCCTGTGTTCCACCAGCCCTTGAAGGTCTTCCCCTTGCCCTTTTGTCTCTGCAGTAAACTTACAGATGTGAATTGCTTTTCTTCCTGTAATATTCCTTGAAAATTATTTTAATGTTGTTCTAGTGTTTGCTTTTTTTTTACCCTTTCCACCTTTTTCTCCACTTCTTTCACATAAATAATTTAAGAGTATGTTCTTCCTTGTCATACCTGTATATTTGTAAGCTCCAAAGATGTTTTTACAGACATGCTGGAGCATAAGATGAGACACTGTACCTAATTCCAAATTCAAACATTGCTTTAAGCTTGGAAACTGTAGAGAGATTAAAAAAAACCCGACAACAAACCCTTAAGATTTTCAGGTCACAGGTTCTTCTTTTTTCTTTAGCTTCCACTGCTATCACGTGCTTTACAAGAGGACTTGACCTTAGAAAGGAGACAGAAGATGTCCTTTGCCCAGCAAACTGTCCTCTATGGCAATTTTATGTCTTTGGAGATGGAGTTTATGCCTCTCTTTCCAGTATCTGTGGAGCTGCCATACACAGGTCAGTCAGATGACTGCTAATCAATGTGTTAAGCAAGTTTATATAGTCTTGCCAGACTTTTAAACCTTAACTTTTTGATGCTATCAAAATAAAGATCTTTCTGGATTTCGGGAGCCACATTAACTCAGTGGGAATGTCATTAAGAGACGACAGAACATGGAAGAAAAGAATGGCTGGGTGGTTTGCAAGTTACCTGAGTCGTGTTTTAAGTGCTCCTGAAAATTACTTTATTAACTTTTTCTGAAAGGGCACAGCAGCAGACAGACTTTCACTCTAAGATTACTTAGGTGTCACTGGTAGACATGTAAGGATACAGTTGAAATAGTAACTAACTGGAGAATAAAAGCAGATTCACTTTGACTTTAATTTACACAACTCTTTTTCTGAAATTGTTGAAATCAGCTTAAGCTCCTATGCAAAGAGACCTACCAATGACTTGGCTGAATGTGGTCCATAGACTATTGCTTTTAATCAGTGTTATGCTTTTCTATTACAGCTCTTCTCTTCTGACAGTTGCTTGCTGGGTGTTAGTCTACTTAATGATCTCTTAATTAGACCAGTACCTAGCTGAATTCACTTCTGTGTCAAATAGAAAACTAAAGACTAAGAAAAATATCCAGATAACCCATGCTAAATAGATGTCGTTAGAGAAGCAATAATAATTCCACAGGGGAAGGAAAACGGGCTGGCAGATATCTTATTGAGGTTATCTGGGGCTTTGGGGGTGGTTGGGGTTTTTTTTGAGGAGGGACAAAGATTTAATTACTTATTGGCAAGGTAAAATCTCTCTTGGATCAATTTTTAATAAGGAAATGTTGGACAAAAACAGCTGGAGACAGTGAGATATCTATTTCAGATGCCTGTGAAGCCAGACTGATTCCTGACTGTCAGTCTATAGGGAGTTTCAGACTTCGATTTTAATGCTTTGAGAAAAAGCTTTTGGTTATTAAAGGAGAATTTTTAGCTTCATCTGTTAACTGTCTGTACAACATGATAATTATTCACTTCAACCTTTCACAATATGCTTCCTACCACAAAGTAGATTTGAAATTTTGTAGGGTGTTATGACTCTTAAGATAGGACTGACACTTCAGCAACAGAAATCTGGATTAGACATGAAGGAAAAACCTAAAAAATAAGGATAGACTAAGTAGCCTGGGATATTATAGGAACTGCAACAGACAGTGCAGTTTCAAAAAACCAATAGACATCCATCTGTCTAGAATAACTAGATAACTATAATTGTTCCTATATTGAAGCAAAAGTATGGACTAGATCATCCTGACCAAACTCCTCCTAATTTCTGAGAATCCTATAATTAAATATTATGAATATATTTAAATGTAAATGACTTCACCATGCATATAATCTAAATTACTTAGGTTTTAAGAGGTATTCTTGACACAAATCATCATGTTGAGGTATCATACTATATTAGAGATATTTCTAACATCCTATTCCTACAAATGAGATTTTATTAGCATTTGTGGATTACAGCATAATTTATGCAGAATCCCTTTGAGCATCACTGAAGCTCCTAGGTATGTTCATGTTAACATATACATAAACTACAGTTAAACAAAAAAATCACACCATCTTATTATATTTTTATATTCCAGATAAGACTACTGCCGCCCTTGTAGAAAGGCTGAAACTATTCTTAAGCTTAAGTGAAGCATGGTATTTAAAAAATTGGGGGAATAATTTCAATTTGTTTTTATCCCCAAGCAACAAAGAAACTCTTTTAGAATATGTTGATGTGACGCTGAACTCTATCAGATTATTTTTTACTTAGGAGAAAAAAAACCCTAGAATTTTATAGAGAAATAAATTATTAGAAGGTAAAGGAGGAAACTAAAGGGTTTTTTGAGTGAACATTTATTGCTTGATACTTCAAATGCCATAAAATGCATACTAAACATTTTAAATAATATTTAGGGGGCTATCATTACTATCCAGAAACTTATTTAACGTGTCAGTTAAAATCTTTTAACAAGACTTCAAAAATTCAGGCTATTTTTATAGTATTTAAACTCCAAAGTAAACTAAAATGAACTTTTTTTTACTTTAATTGGATATAAGGAGGAGTTTTGATTAGAAACTCTGTCTGGAATTTCTCAAATGTTGTAGAGGAGACTAAGAGCTAAGGTACTATGAGGGCAGCTAGAAAGAACTTGGAGGTATTGTAGGGTCTGTGTGTATTTGTTTTTAAAGCTTAAGAGTTAGTTTCAAAGATAATTACATGTCTCCATGTGTGTTTTATTGCTAGAACAGGCTTCCTTCTGATCCTTCTATAAAAAGAATGAATGCCTCTGTTCAGTGTGCTTTAAGTGTCTTCATGAGTGTTTAAAAAAAAAAAATTAGACTTTGGTTCTTCATTTTTCTAGTTTAGGCATATACAAAAAGTTTGAAAGAATCTCTGAATCAAAGGTCTCTCTCTCTCTCTCTCACAAATGTTACACAGGAGAGCTGAGATTTCTTCCTGTTGTCTCTTTTTCCTAAGACAATGTTTGTATTTAGTGATGAAGCCATTTATTTTGACATTCTCTTTCTTTACTGGTTGCCAAAGATGTCTTAAACAGAAAAAAAGCTCTTGCTATCAAAACCTTTTTTCCAAAGGGATTGAAGATTTGAGTGTTTTGAAAAGTCGCAAAGAAAGTTTCTAACCAGTTCAACTAGGCGGTGGTCTTGAACCTCCCATGCCAGTGGCAACAGTGACTGTTAGAGAATTCCCACCAAGAAAGCTGGTGGGCCTCAGTTCTATCACACCTGGGGAATACTTCTACAAAAGGAGGAGGTACAAGAAATGGAAGATGCAGATTTCTTTTCAAGATTTGAATAATCTTCCCCTAGGTAATAATGCACAGGCATTTATACATCACTTAACTCTTCACTGAAGTCTGTACCTTATAAATTATGTGTATTATTGTTCACCAGCCCAGAAGCATAGATTATAGAAAAATCCATATTTTTCCACAGTAAGTATCAATATAAATTATACTACTTGTGAAATGTGCACCCCTGTTTGTAAAACCTACATCTAACAATCTCTCTCCACAGACATTGTGAGAACAATGAGGGCTCTAATAGCAATGAAGGAATTAAAATATACTCACACTTTTAATCTGTGTCTTCCAGTAAGAATGTAAATTAACAATGCTCAAGTCTTCCGAATATGAATGACTGTAGTAAAGCATTTTGAAAAAAGCAGAATATAGGTGAAAATCTTCTATTTAGAACTGCTGGTTTTTGAAGACTACCCTTAAATTGGGTGCTATTAGTCCTGCGGGCCTTTCATACTTGGAACAGAATTTGCTGCATGGGAGTTTTGTTGGTTTTGCTGCAACTATTAGCAGCCATAAACACTAGTCCTGGTAGAAAAGGGGTTAATGAATGGAGGAGAGGCTATAGCTGCTTGGTTCTTGGCTAATTTCAGTGCAGGCTGCAAAATCCAACAAAAACATACAAAATACTTGCTCCTTCTTGCTCTGTATTGCAATGGCTAAACTTCATATTGGTGTCAAACTAACTCCAAGAAGATATTCCTAATAGGTAATCACTGTAACTTGCTGTTATCGTGATGTAACTAGATATGCGCTTTGAGAATTTCCTAAATTTCTTTCAAATAAACTAGTTGTGGTTGTTTCAGTTAACTAGGTGTACTCTGTTACATTGCCTGGTGAGTGCAACATAGCTCTGTACCTTAAGCACTGTTGAGTACCAGGCCTGTGCCACTACAATGACTGTTGCTTTAACCTTATACAAAGCACAGTCAGACAATTTTCCACTGCTTCAAGAAGCATCAGTCTTGGGAGCAGTGCTTGCTTATTTTTTTAAACTGAAGATGATTGTGTGAGCATGAGTCAGTTCCCTGCTCCACATATGCTCCAGTTTTTGTGTGCCAGTTCCAAATTGAGACATGATTTCTTATTTTTATATAAACCAAACAATGCTTATTCCTATGAGTAGTTCCATTCCTGTGAGGCAATTATTAACACAAGAAAATACTTTATAATGCATGTAAAGGGTTTAGCAGAATTCAGCTATGAATAATTCTGTATACTACAGATGAATAAGCTTTCTGCCTGTTTTACTTTGTTATATTTGGCTTTTTCTCTCATTTTATGTGTAATTACTCTCAGGAAACAATATTTATTTAATATTGTTCTTTTTCTGGGCAGAAGAATAAAAGATTTATTTGTCGAGGGAAGAATGGAGAACCTCCTACCAGGCTGACACTATGTAGGCATGAAGAACTGAGTTAAATCTACCACTGAGTGATTAATTGGATTAATAATCAGAAGGTCAAATGAAGGACTAAGTTCTCAGCTTGTGCAGTTCTGTTCTAGTGCCAATTCCACTAAATGGAGAGCTAGCCCTATGTGATAGTTTAGATGCTAAATAGGCCTGTAAATTTTTTCATAATCTTCCTAAGTAGTCACAGGGTGGAACAATTTCTAATTAAACATCGGGGTCCCAGAACTCAAGTGTAACAAAAGCATATCATTGTATTACCAAGATGGCCACAAAGTGACCACAAACACCAATGGCCTCTGAGCTGCCCTGGTGTTTGCTAGAAGAATATTGACAAAAAAGTTGTCTGGCCAGAGGGATTTCTGAGCAGCTGTGGATCCCCTGGGAAACTTTGGTACAGTGCCTGCTTCTGCTGCTGAGCCTTCTTTCCTGCCAAAAGCAATAGGGGTGCAGAGGAGACAGAGCACACCCCAGGGGGCCAGAGGATGCTGGCATGAAACCCTGCGCAGCTCGGTATCAGTGATTGAAGGCAATTAGGGAGCAGTAGGAGACTGCAGTTTGGAGAAGAGGAGGATGCTTCTTGGAGTGATGGAGAAAGGTGGATGATGTGGAAGGAGTTTGATGCAGCTGCTGATAGTAGGAAGGAATTATGACAATTCAGGTAATTTGCCTGTTTTGTCTTAAGTCCCTGAGGATAATTGTTTTCATCCAAGGACCCTATAAGAAATGCTGGCTGCTATCACAGCCAGCACTCTGTTGGCAAAGGGAACTGGAACTTTCAGGTCAAAATTATGCTCTTGGGCAGTATGTCAGGCCTTTATCTTTCTGCTCTCCCCTTTCTGCTGAAAAAGCAGATAGCCTACCTGTAGACATATGATGAGCATGAAAACATACCATGTGAGCTTTTGAGGAAATGTTTTGCCTCTGGACTGCAATACTCAATAGGTACTTCTTTCAACAGCCCAGTTGTAGTTCTGCTGCCCTTAGGCTTGGGACTTTTCCTTAGCATACAAAACTTGGCCTATGTTCAAAACTATTTCTCTTCACTTTTTAACATTGTTATACAAGGGAAAAACAATCTTCCTCTATTTCACTGACAGTATTTTGTTATCTTTAGACAATTTTATCTAGCTGATCTTTACCTTACACTTAGAACTAAGCCCATTTAAGGGAAAAGCCACTTGGCTTTATCTGCAACATTTTTAAACAGGTCAATAGCTTATAAACATGCTGCAAAAAGTGTTCTCTCCATCTGCCAAATCTGTCACTGCTCTTACATGTTCTAATAAACAATGGAAAATTTACCCAGAGGAAAATTTTCCTCCTTCTTTAAACAGGAGATGGTATTTCAGCTTTCTACTGCTATGTCTAACATTACTGACTGCAATTACATCTGTAAGGGTTGTCGCCCATGGCCGAAGGTCTCTTTGTATCTAGGCATCAGTTTTGATGTAGAGGCTCCTTTAAGAATGCATTCGAAATTAAGCAAAGGCAAGCCAGACCTCTATCTCTTTCTCTGAGAGTGCAGATAAACAGGTCTTGCACTTTGAGGAGGTGCATGAGGCTCTAAAAATCTTCAGTTCTATCTGCTCATTTACCTCAATGCAGATTTTTAAAGTATGTTTTAGATGAAATTCCTATATTTCCTAAGACCTTTCCATATGTTCTGCTGCCCTTGGCCAGTATACTTTCTTCTATGAGCTATTGTGCAGTGAGGTACTGGATTGCTTCCTCATGTATCTGTTTTTCTGTTCAATTTGTGTGCATTTTTGAGTGAAAAATACCATTTAGGTATAAACTATGATCTGTTATTAACAGTGAAGCTAGGCAAGAGAATGGACTGACAGCTTTTGTATAAAGTTGGATGAAGCAGTGCTGGCAGTAGCATGAAACCTAGCGAGTAAGGAAGCGAAAGCTGTTCCTGGAAAATCTGTAGAGTTCCAGTTTCATCAAAACAGCCGTGGCATGCAAGACACTCACACAGGAGCAAAAAAACAGCAGTGAAAATCAAAGCAAGTTGTAATGACAGAAATAATTCTAAGGAAATGCATAGGTACTTCTTCACTGTTTAAATACCACTGCAGATCTACACAGGATGAATCTCATTTTTAAAGTTGATCATAAATGATTGCAGGAAGGAATTTGCCGCTCTGATCCAGAATATAAAGGCATAATGACAATATGGTTTATTCCGCTTTAGCACGTATGAGGATGCACTCTGAGTAAACTTGCTGGAAGAAACATCCCAAGTAAAATTGATGAGATCGTAAAAGATGGCTTAAACAGTTGTTAACTTACCTACAGAACCAAATGACAAGAGGAATAACTTTGATAAAGCTATAGTTCATGTTATATTCACATATAATATCAACCTCCCACCTGCATTAAAAATAGCAGAGCTGTTATATGGAAATAATGTATCTTCAGAAGGTAGTCTAGAGCTTTATGCCTTGTGATGAAATACAGAATCAAGTGTTTTCAATAAGTAGATAAGGAGCAAATAAATCTACTGCGGTTTCAGTGGAAAGCTTCCAAATTCAATGGAGACTATCTAGACTATTATTTTTTCCCAGAATGATTATGTGGCAATCAAAATGAAAAGACCAATAGACAAAATGAAACAGTATAGAGAAAATTGGTCACACTGTGCCTAAAATAAGCTGAAATCATTGCTTCCAGGAAAAATTATTAGGTTAAGCTTTCAGTATGAATGTCTTCTAGAGTTCAATTCAGCCAGCGCTCAAAGTTGCGAGCCCATGACAAAGAAAGTGGGAAGACATACTAACCTCTTCTTGAGATCTAACTTGGGCATAGATCAGGTTTGCTGATGTAAGCCCAAGTACCTTCAGTGAAATTGCAAGTATAAACTTAAACTAGAAACTGTTCCAATTCAACATATATATTCTATTTCTGACACATATTTCCTGAGACACTAGTGAAGGTTTGGATGCCAAAGAGAGACAGGTACCAGAGAAGAAAATTGTGTTCTAATTAGACTGAAATATTCTAAATACATTAATGTGTTATTTTTCCCAAAGATAACTTTGCCTTACTGAATCTTTCTGTTATTTAAAAATAACCAGTTAGAGGCTCTGGTCTGATTTTTCTCTCACTGTTTTTTAAAGAACTGTGAACTGCTATTTGTATTTGCCAACTTTATAGTCTGATTTTTAAACTCATTCAGGGTAACTTTACTAAAGCTCCTCTGCCTATATACTGTATACAGTATTCCTAGATGAGAAAATATCTGTATATTTTGAAACTGCTATCATAATCTTCCAAGCTAGAAGAGTTAAATATATATAACCACAGTTCAATTTAGAAATGCAAAGCACGTCCATGAATGAGGAATGTATTTTAACAGCAGTCCACAAGGAGATTTATGTGTAAGCTGCCTTTGCCACAGATACCCAGAGCTCGTATTACCAGAAATATATGCAAGATTTCCTAAACTCTGGCCTTGATTATTCTACTTTCACAATATTTTAAATCCGATTACTCTGGGGCCTCTTTTCCAGCAGGAAGCCAAACAGATAAGAAAAATAAACACAAGAGCGCACATTGCTGTCTTTAAGTAGTCTTGAAATGGTTGTCTCCCAGAGTACTGTACCTGCCTAAGCACTACAAAGCGTCAAACTTTTACTCCCTCTTAGAGAAGCTTAACATTGCATTTTGACCTCTAAAAGTAATAACCATACTTTCAGTAGCACATAAAGAGATCTAACTAGTTCTGATGCCTATTATTGTCACTTGAGGTATCCAAATACAACCAACTACAACAGCCTCCCTGCCTGCAAAAACAGTGAAGTTCACTCTGGGCTGCTTTTAACCCTGAAGTTTCCTGAATGCATAAATCTATTGTCCTGCTACGTATTCACACAATTCACAGCCTATAAGCATCTGCAAGATTTTCAAACTAGCTGTTTCTTCATTTGTCTCAGATGGCAGGACAGATCCGGTAGGCAACCTCAAAACCTGTTAGTTGTATCATGAAATGAAATTCAACAAGGGAAAAATTATAGTGGCCTTCTCTAAGAACTAGACTATGACCTCTAAAAACTTGTCTAGGGTCTGGGTGTTTTAGGTTTGACCACCTTCTCAGTTTTGGAAAAATTCCTCTATAGATTTTGCTACAAGTTTTCTTGTTGCTTCTGTTTCTAAATTGATGCTTCTAGTAAGGCATTAAGGAGTATAATAGTTTTATAATACTGAATATGATCTTACAAGATATTTTAATCAGTAAGCTTCATGGTATTTGTTCTGAATTTTTTTTTATTAATCCATTATAACTGTATATTAAGGATGCATTGCAGTATGCTTCAACTAATGAAGATAGCTATGACTTGTTAACTGTTACCTAAGTATGCCAAATTCTGAAGCTGCAATTTGGTATGTTACTCCACATCTCTGTCAATGAAAATTACATGGTTGAATGGCATCTGCTGTTGATATACTATTTCCAAGTCTAGACTGAAAGCAGTCCAGAATCTTACATGGATTGAGTTAGTAACTTGCATTTATTTAATTCATTTCAGATTTCACACTTAATGTTTACTACAGGTGAATAAGAAGAATAAGATGCTTTAGGTTCTGTTCTTATAATTATCACTAATCTAATGGCTGTTATCTGTAATCTCTACCACTTCTGACTTCAGTCTGTAGTTGCATAACAAGATAGCCTACGTATCCATTACTACTATAAACAGCAATTTTTCTTCCCCTTTTTCTTAGCTTTGGTCATTTTGTAGCTAAGCGTACTGAATTTTGTTTCAGTCACAAATATTCATGAGGCATAATGAGCTCAAATACGTTTTGCTGAAGCTCTTTCCTTTAGGAATTGATATGTTCTTGAAACATCACTCTTCTGTGTCAGTCTGAACGTTGCCAGAATTCTGGAATTTCCTGATCTTTTTTAATAAGTCTGTGTGGTGCTCTGCGGAATAGTTTCTTTTAAAAGTCTTTTCAGCAATTTATAGCTTCTTTTAGCCTGAACACAACTGCCTGCCTGTATGGCATGTTTTTCAGGAGGCTAGTGTCCAATATACTAACGATGGTCTAATTGTATTGCATTTTCTTGTGATTAAAATGTCTGATTTGTAACAACTCTTTTTGTATCTCAGCGGGGTGATCACCAATGCAGGAGGAGCTGTAAGGGTACAGACTCTCCCAGGACAGGAAAACTACCCTGCTGTAAATGCCAATGGGATCCAGTCTCAGGTGCTCGCCAGATGGGCTTCATCTTTCTCAGTGACTCGTAAGTGGATCACACTTACTGTTTTGCAAACTATATTTGACATATTAACAGAACTCTAGGAAACTTCTTCAGTGCTTCTGTATGCATGAACAAATGTGATTGCTATCTGTAGTAACAAAAGTTCTCACTTTTAACTTATTTTTTAATCTTCATTTTTCCACAATTTCTTTAAAATACTATTCTAGCTACTCTGTAGCAGAAGCTGATACAAAAAATTGATCACAGTTATTTAGAATATAATGACATGATATCAGGCAGTTGACAGTGCAGTTCCATGACAGTTTAAACTGATCTAAGTCAGTGCTTTCATCTTGCTATTGCAGTTCTGTCCACCTACCGCTTCCAGCTATATAGTTTTGTCCTTTCTCTTGCCCTGCCTGCCTTTGTGCAGACAGTAGCACCTGTTGGGCCCTTCAAAAAGCTTGTGCACCGTTCCCTGCAAACAGAACACTGGGCCTCCAAAAATGGGAATAATGTCAACTTAGATGTGATGTGGTCAAGCTACAGTGTGACATGTTCAGAAGGTTTTGTCTGCATAGTTGAGATACTGTGCCTGACTGCAAACCAGTTATCATGCCCTGCCACCTGGGTGAGGTTAAACCACCCTCATAAAAATGTCTAAAGAAGCCTACTGGTTATATATGTTGTTGTGGTTTCAAAAATATGAAAGTGTATGTGTTTTCTGGTATATTCTTTCAAAGTTTGGGAAACAAATCTCTCTAATGCATTCTTATTGTTTGCATAGCTAAAATTCAGCCTACTCTAAGATACTAATAATCCTTGTATAGTGGCCATTGCAAATTAATAGCTAAGAACTTGGAGTTATAGGTGCTTTTGGTGAGGTTGTAAGTGAAATCCACTTCCTCAGATCACGTCTTGAATGTATCTGCTAGAAATAATGTCTGCTATAGTTCAAAAACCTCATCAATTAGATATGCTGTAATTACTCATCAGCTGCTATTGTTTCAAATGGAGAAGCTCGAAGGAGAAGTTTATTACCTGTAAAACAAGGAGTGCAGTACTGAATTGCACCAAAGATCTGTCTAGGCCCGCGTCCTACTCCAGGAGTGGGTAATGGCAGATGATGAAGAAAGCTTATTGGGAAAACAGCACTCTTCAAACACTTGTAATTTCATCTAAATATACTGAAATAGAGTAAATTTATCCTTCCAATATTTCAACAGGTACCAAGAACACAGCACTTGAAGCAGTTGGGCGATCAGTATCAACAGCACGTCCTTCTACAGGTACGAGATCTCTGCAGTAAGGGAAGCATCCTGTGGTAAGATGTGCTACAGGGGATGAATCCCCAACTAAAATGCCATGTTTCATATGATTTGTATATTTTTAAAGAAGAAAATATATACAATATCTGTTTTTGCAGTGTATCTTTCATTAGCAAAAAGAGGAATCATTTGTAATCAAGGAGATCGATTCTAACTTCAGTAGTGCTCACGTGAATTACGAAAAACTTGAACGAACTTTAAAAAGTACTATGAATAACAGAAAGGAAGGAAAGAGTTCATAAGCTCATGTAATATTCATTCCCATTAAGCAACAGAGAAGACAGACAATGCATTCCTTCTTACAGAAGTACTCAACAGCTGAGTACTGTCAGGACTTACATAGCAGAAATTTAGATGTTATACAAATTTCTCCCCAGAAAATGCTGCATTAAAAGGCTAGATCAGTTTTTATAAAGGTTAGTGGTATATAAATACTGGACTTGGATCTTTGTCATGGTTTAACCCCAGCCAGCAACTAAGCACCACACAGCTGCTCACTCACTTCCCCCCCTCAGTGGGATGGGGGAGAGAATTGGGAAAAGAAGTAAAACTTGTGGGTTGGGATAAGAACAGTTTAATAGAACAGAAAAGAAGAAACTAATAACGATAACACTAATAAAATGACAATGGTAATAATAAAAGGATTGGAATGTACAAATGATGTGCAGTGCAATTGCTCACCACCCGCCGATCGACACCCCGTTCATCCCTGAGCGGCGAATAACTCCCCGCCCTTACTCCCCCCAGTTTATATACTAGACGTGATGTCCCATGGTATGGAATACCCCTTTGGCCAGTTTGGGTCAGCTGCCCTGGCTGTGTCCTGTGCCAGCTTCTTGTGCCCCTCCAGCTTTCTCACCGGCTGGGCTTAAGAAGCTGACAAATCCTTGACTTTAGACTAAACTTTACTTAGCAACAGCTGAAAACATCAGGGTGTTATCAACATTCTTCTCATACCAAACTCAAAAACACAGCACTATGCCAGCTGCTAGGAAGAAAGTTAACTCTATCCCAGCTGAAACCAGGACATTGTTATACAGTTGTTTGTCACAAAACACTGTGATTTTTCTACCAATGCAATCTTCATAGCAAATCGGTATGGAGAAGGAAATCCATGTTCAAGTGTAAATATCCATTTGGAGAGAAATTTGCTGTTGAGTCTGAGTTGGTGCATCTAAAAATTTTAAAGTTCAGGACTTTAAGTTTTGCAGCTATTGTAGTCATTTAAGTCTCTTTAGGCTTTGTATCACTGGTGGCTATTAATAGCATGGCAAACACATTTACAGATGCTGCTTACAGCTAACCCTATTCCCCAAATTTAAAAACCTTATGACTGTCATTTATGATACAACACATGTATTTGAGAGTTAATAAATTAATATAGGACAAAATGTAATTTTTGCCTGTCCCATAAGGAAATCGTATTTTCCAGGTGTATTTATGACTATAATGTTGCCGTAGTATTGCTCTTTCTGTATGTCTTCTCCTCTAAACTGTATTGACAATGTTACAAAAACCACTCTATCCGTGATCCATCTTGCTTAGACTGCCATTCTCATCCATTACTAGTAACTTACAGGTACAGTAAGTTACAAAGTATTGCTACAGGAAAAGGTCAGCAATGCTATCTGACATAACATTTTCTTTGTGTTTTCTGATTTTTTTCTTGCCCTATACAAGTTATGTTTCAGTTTGCTGAACATATTGTACATACACATTGTAGATTCAGTCTTACTGTCAGTTGCTCAGGTATAATTGACAGCTGAAAAGTACCATAAACAGACCTTAAAGCACTTTGTAGTGTGAATGACTACATGCATGTTTTTAAGATGTGGGTATTTAAGTGGGAGCTGTGATAACTCTGGGACAGACAAGTTCATCCATTCTTTTCTATTTTTTTGGTTCTGTTTCATTATTTCTATTCTCCCAGTTCTAGGTCTTAGAGCTTATTATTTTAGCAACTAGTCCATGGCTATTTCTCTGTATTTCTGATTGAGACAAAATAGTATTCAATCAGTTTATTTTCTCTGTCATGACAGCTATGGTTGAGAAGGCGCTTATCGGCTTTCAAATGCTTATAACATTGAAGGAGTTACCCTGTGGCTTAACATTTTATGCACTCATTGTTAGCTCCTAGGTAAAGTTGCTCAAAACTGTGATGAGTTAGAATACCTTTTTGCTTAGGTTTTCATTAGCTTACACATTTTAAAGCCTCTCCTCCACTTAAACACATAAAAGATAATAAATTTGCTATAGTTTTAATCTCTGATAGACAAGGTATTTTTCCTACGTGTAGGAATACTAGACTTAAAGTAGAGAGGATGGTTGTAATGCACTTTAATAGATGAATGATTATAATTGAATGGGAAAAGAAATAACGATTCAAATAAAACTACAGTAAGGAGGAGAGAAACCACTATTTACTTGTGGAGGAATGTAAAAAAATAGAGTAGAAAAATTCATCTCCCGCTGCTGGGGTTATGAGGACTAAGAAAAAGCAGGCTGACAATACAGCCTTTTAAAATATTGCTCTGACTGAGTAGCTAGATCAATTAGGTGTACACAGACTGAATCATGATTGGTACAAGGTGTGAGGAAGGGAAGCAGAAGTGTGAAGGAAAGAAAGTAAATGGGAGACTTCTTTCACTGAGTTAAATCACATGACTCCCATTGCTTTGCACTGATGCTCCTTCTCATCAACTTTAACATGTATATTTTGGAAAAAGTAATATGAGCTAGAAAGTAGTGACGACTCTATTTTAAATTTGGGGAAATAAGTCAGATAAAGGTAAGAGCTTTCTGAATTCTGCCTGAATCTGAGAAACATCTTCAAAGTCTTTGTCTCATCCCGTAAGCATTTTGTTTCCTGAGGTTTTAACCAGAAAAAGTTCCAGAATGCCCAAGTAGCCTTCCTCACCATTCAAAAGCACAAGGTCTTGGCAGTGTGAATCAGTGCACCTCCTTTTTTTGTTAAACAGGCTGCTGCAATCAGCATTCAAAGAATGTAAGAGAAAGGGAGTGTCGTGGTTTAACCCCAGCCAGCAACTAAGCCCCCCACAGGCGCTTGCTCACCCCCCCTTGGCTGGGATGGGAGAGAGAATAAGAAGGGTAAAAGTGAGAAAACTCATGGGCTGAGATAAACACAGTTTAATAGGGAAAGCAAAAGCTGCATGCGCAAGCAAAGCAAATCAAGGAATTCATTCCCCACTTCCCATGGGCAGGCAGGTGTTCAGCCATCTCCAGGAAAGCCGG
>JAVJGG010000032.1:8026580-8068054 GCA_035590195.1 Aviceda cuculoides | reverse complement strand
GGCTTGAGAAGCTGAAAAATCCTTGACTTTAGACTAAACACTACTGAGCAACAACTGAAAACATCAGGGTGTTATCACACTCTTCTCATACTGAACTCAAAACACAGCACCGTACCAGCTACTAGGAAGACAACTAACTCTGTCCCAGCTGAAACCAGGACAATCTTCTTTGTGAATAGACAGTTTGCTTTACAGTTGAAGTCACAGTTCGCTTCCAAACCATTAAAACTGCCCAGTGTAGAGCAGGATTGCTAACTGAGAAATGGTAGCACTTGGGCTGGTGAGCTATAGCAACCCACTCAGCTTTTTCCCCTTCAATAATCAGCTAGGCAGGTGTAGAAAGGAAGGTTAAACTGTTTCATTTGAAAAAGAATATTCTCTAGGGAGTGAAGCAGTAGTAGCGCAAGTTTAATAATTAAACAGATTGACAGTTCTTACTGCATATAGATTGAAATGTAATTCTTGGAGTCTGAGCTTTTTCTCATTCACTTTTGACTGTTCATCTTGTTCTTAAATGATCCATGCTGTTTCTTTCACTAAAGGTAAAAGACCTAAGAAGCCACTTGATAAAAAGGCTGGAAACAAAGGTAGGAACCCACAGATTTAACTTTTGCAAAGCAAAATCCTAATGTTTATTTGGTGTTAAGTAAGTCTAATTATTTTGGATGTTCACAGACTGTAAAGCTGATATTGCATTTCTCATTGATGGAAGTTACAACATTGGCCAACGTAGATTTAATTTGCAGAAAAACTTTGTTGGAAAAGTAGCTGTGATGTTGGGAATTGGAACAGAAGGGCCTCATGTTGGAGTTGTACAAGCCAGGTAAGAACAAATCTATACAAAATATAACTGAGTGATTAATAAGATAAATTAATTAAAACATCACTCCCTATTTTGCAGAATAGTATTCACTCAATAATTGCATAGCAAGAAAAAGCAAAATCTTTCCAGCTGTAGTACTGTTTGCTCTGTGCTACACTGAGATGTCCATGTGAGAAGGCATGAAAAATTTGATCATCATCTGCCTCTGATACTTGATATTTGGATTGAGAGAGCAGCTGGACTTCTCGCAGCCCCCTCTGCCACTGACAGTTTTGTAGCCCATCTTAACAAAACAGCAGAAAGTACTCTGGAAAAGAGAGATGGCTCCTTAAAAATTGTAGAGAGAATTGTCATAAATGGCTGTGTAGATGTACAAAACAAAAAACTGCTCTTGCTAACCTGTAGGTTATTACAGCTAACATTTTCAAATTGTAAATGGTCACTTTTTTATTTTAAAACTATTCATACAACTATGTATGTTCGCAGGCTACAAAACAGTCTGAAAGCCACTGCAACATCTGGCATGTTGGTAAAATTTTTTTTGGAGCCACAGGTCAGTTTGCTAGTGCTCAGCAGCAGCAGTTTTCCAAGGCTTAGCCGTTTTGGCTATTGCTTCTGGAATAAAGGAAGCACAAAGCAGCCTTTAACTCTCTCATTCTAAGAAGATGAAACACCTGTTATATTAACACAAGATTTCTCTATTGCATTTTTCATCATCAAGGTCTGTTCCTCTCCCCTGCCTTTAAGACACCTGCGGAGTAGTTATCTGTGTCTGATTTAATGACCTAGGCTTGCTTTTACAGTCACTAGAAAGACCGACCACATTCATGGTACAAGCCAGCTGAACCGCTTTGGATGCCTCTTTTAGGATGTGATGAATTGCATCCTGAAAAATCCAGTCTGTCCAATGTAGACATTAAAATATGGGGGAAATGAGCCTCACTCTTGCTGTCCTGAGTTTAAAGACTGTGAGGAACAGTTCCTGGAGAAACTGAGTAATCAGTTCAGTGCCTTGAACATTCAGCTCTTCATCAGAAATTAATCTTAGATGCAATAATCTTTATATCTCAAAATGTACCATTTTCACAGTTATCGTGCCATGAGATTCAGCACTGCACAACAACTCTGCTTGGCACAGGGGTTCATTCTAGTGACTCTGATGGAGCATCAGGCCATTTATTCATAGCAGCAGCTCTTTGACCTACAGGTGTTTTTCTTTCTACTCTTCACATGACAAATTTGTTTCCTACTATAAATCAAAAGTGAAATCTGGGAACGTAGTGCAGCTAAAATCTTTCATTTCTTAAATAGAGTCAGTAGCTAATGTACCTTAAAACTTCTCAAATAACTTAAACTGTTTGCCTTTCACAGGAATTTTTTAAAAACAAGGTGTTTCTCATACAAATAGTGGAAAACCTGCCAATTTTCAATTACACGAATGCATTTAGTTTAACATCTGGCCTGTTAAAAAATTTTTCCTGTATATATTTTCAACCTACTGTTTTCAGCTGCTTGATAAATATAAGAATCAATCTGTTCTTGATTTACCTGCCCAGCTAAATAATTCCTCTTGCTAAGGATTGTGAGAATTATTAAGTGAGGATCATACTTCTATTTTAGGAATTAAAATTACAAAGAAGAGTGTCTATTACCAAGAACAAAATGATTCAAAGTGTGTTTTAGCTTGCTAATGCCATAGCAGTATGAAAAGTGAACTACATACTTTATTACTCTGTTTTATATTTCCACAGTGAACATCCAAAAATTGAATTCTATCTGAAAAACTTCACTGCTGCAAAAGAAGCTTTGTTTGCCATAAAGGAACTAGGGTTCAGAGGAGGCAATTCTAATACGGGTGAGTTCATACCTCCATGCAAATACAAATTATTTATTTACATTTCCAAATACTTATTTATTTTAATACATATAACTATGTGTATATATATACACACTGAAGTTCTTATAATTCAGTTAGGTAAGAAAGTGTTTTATATGCCACGCTCATCTTAGGTTCAAAATTTTTCCACTAGAACGTTGCCATACTTTCCATTTCATTTCCAGAAGTTAGGGTTGCTTATTACACATTTAATTAGAGAAGAAGTGCAAATATCACTTCCTGCATTTAAACAGTAATCAACTTTTCACTAGTAACAGAATGATATCTTGAGACAAATTCATATCTAAAAGGCCTAGTGTTTCATTCTTGATGAGTTGCTAATTAAAGAGTTAGAATAATCTTGGAATTAGTAGTAAGTGGTTGTGAAGAGATGTTTGCCAAATGAGGAAACTGAGCATTCCAAATATGTTGCATTTCACAAGCTAAATTTAAGTAGCTCCTCAACTTCCTTCTGGTTAATTTGGCAGGCACTAGTATAGCTACTTCCTAGTACGAAACTAGACCTGTGGGTGAAAAAATGTCAGTGGTTTCTTCCTCAGCTTTATCTGTAGGTTTGGGTGTTTTTTGTTTTGGTTTGTTTGTTTGTTTTTTGTGGGGGTGGTTTGGTTTTGGGTTTTTTGAGGGGGTTTTTTGGTTTTTAACTTCAAGGTTGGTCAAGCTTCATTATCATGAAATTTCCTGGGACGCTCTTTTGCTTTTACAGCGGGTTAGACCTGTAATCATAACCAAAATCCAGCACAATTTCATATAGGAAACTGGTGTAAAAATGTAGTTGCATTGTTTCTTCATATTCTTTTTCTGTTCAAAACTAGGGAAAGCTTTGAAGCACACAGCTCAGAAATTCTTCTCTTTAGAAAACGGAGCACGCAAAGGAATTCCCAAGATCATTGTAGTGTTCCTAGATGGGTGGCCCTCAGATGATATAGAAGAAGCCGGCATAGTGGCCAGAGAATTTGGAGTCAATGTATTCATTGTATCTGTAGCAAAACCCACAACAGAGGAGCTGGGAATGGTACAAGACATTGGTTTTGTTGACAAAGTAAGAAAGAATATCATTATTCATTTTTCAGTCATGGGTATGATTCTAGAGAATTTACTTCATGCTAAAATATTAATGAACTAATGCTTTTATAAATGTGTGTGTATATATATTTCAAAACACGTAGTTAAAATTTCCAGTTGCTACAATTCTTAAGAATAAAGTGAAATTATTTGAAATTTCCAGAGGTTGGGAGGCAGGGATGAATATATTATTTGTTAAAATAAGCTATAGTGTAGTTTTCACTGACTTCAACTGCAGATGTTTGTCCTCAATTTTTTTACAAACAAGCAAGCAAAAAACCCACCCCAAACCCCCACCATCAGGCTCCATTTCTAATCCACCTTTGAAAGAAAATTCTACAGATGTCTGATTATTATCCATACAATCACTGTGTCAGTATTCACTTCTTGACTTTTTGTTTTCAAACAGGCTGTCTGTCGAAACAACGGCTTCTTCTCTTACCAGATGCCCACCTGGTTTGGTACTACCAAATATGTAAAACCTCTTGTCCAAAAATTGTGTTCACATGAGCAGATGTTGTGTAGCAAGACATGCTACAACTCTGTCAACATAGGTTTCTTGATAGATGGTTCCAGCAGCGTTGGAGAGAGCAACTTCCGCCTCGTACTTGAATTCATCAGCAACGTTGCAAAGGCTTTTGAGATCTCTGACATTGGTTCCAAGATTGCAGCTGTGCAGTTCACGTACGATCAGCGCACCGAGTTCAGCTTCACAGACTACACCACAAAAGAAAAGGTCCTCTCAGCTATCCGGAACATTCGCTACATGAGTGGTGGCACTGCTACTGGTGATGCCATTTCTTTCACAACCAGAAATGTGTTTGGGCCAATGAAAGATGGACCTAACAAAAACTTCCTCGTTGTTTTGACTGATGGTCAGTCTTACGATGATGTTAGAGGACCTGCTGCTGCTGCACAAAAAGCAGGTAAATGATGTATCTTTAAAAGCAGTGGAAGTCGATTCATCCTATTTATGCTGTATTGTAAATGTTAAGATTTTAAAGTTTGCAAATAAAGCCCCATTGAGTGAATCAAATGTCATACCTGTTTTAAATCCAGCAAAACATAAGCCCCAAGGAACTGTTTTCCATTAGGATGAAAAGAACTAGTGCTATGGAGCCAGGTATGAGTAGACTCACTCATAACAGCTTAGTGAAAAGCATACACCCAGTCTTATTTCCCTAAACAGGAGAGAAATTAGTAGATTGAAAATAAAAAGCCAAGTAGAGAAGCTCCAATCAGTGATGCCATTTAATACAACATGACTCCTGGTGTCCATCATCATCTAGGAAGCAAATAAGCAGTTTTGGCCAGAAAGCTTATTGGGCTGCTGATGCTTGAAAGCACTAAGCATACACAAAGGATCCAGATTTATTTTCAAAATCATTTTACACTTCTTTACTTGTGTTTCAAGAATGACATTGTAACTGCTACATTCATGTGTGTCACTACAAAAACCAACTAAGACACTAGCTCTTAAGATAACCCATATTTCCTTCTGGATTTTTACTGAGAGAAATCTTCTAATTCCTGATACTTAGTGGTAAAGCTAATAATCTTTGACAGACTGCAGGTATTGAAACATGCATTTCCAATCCAGATTTATTCATGGATGTAGAAATGGCTGGTTTTTTGTGTATCCGTAGGCAAAATGGTCTTAACTATTTTTTTTTTTTTTTTTCTTACTGTAGGAATAACTGTCTTCTCTGTTGGTGTTGCCTGGGCACCTCTGGATGATCTGAAAGACATGGCTTCTGAACCAAGAGAATCCCATACTTTCTTCACTAGGGAGTTCACAGGATTAGAGCAGATGGTTCCTGATATTATTAGAGGCATCTGTAAAGATTTTTTGGACTCTAAACAGTAAAGCAAAAATCTGCTGTTGGATATTACTACTTTGAAACTAAAAATCATGAAACTGAAACAGTCCCTCTAAAGTACAGATGTTTTATTCTTATATATACTATCATAATGCAAGGGAAGAAGGGCTACTTTTTGTTTCTGTAGTCAGTCAAGGATTCATGTGAGCTTGTTAGAAGTTGTACTTAATACTGGAGTGCAGAATTTGGCCAACAGCTATTATTTTCAATACATGTGCAGTATCCCCAAGTTTAAAGCTATGCATATGGTGCACTTAAGGCTATCAGGTATCAGCAGAGGAAACAATACAGCTCTGACATTTTTGCTGTCACTTGTTAGATGTCTTCTTACGAGTTAAACAACATAATTTTAAATACACGGTACTATCATCTTCTATAAGCCTTCTGTAGCTTATGATTCTGTATCTTTTCAAGGAGTTCTGCTGATAGCATGAAGTACTTTCAGTGCTACAGTTGCACAACATCCATTATTGCCAGGCAGTTTAAGAAAAGATATGACAGATTGTAGCTAATCAGTCTATTTTTACTAGTTGAGGTTTTGCTATTGTGAATGATATTGCCATCTGGTTGGCAAAGTTTACATCAAAAGACATTTAACTTCTACCCACAGGTTTCTGTGGATCTGTGTTGTTCAGTTCTTTTGGCACAGATTTTGAAAGGTATTTAAGGCACAGTAGATCTTTTTGAGGATCTGGATCTTAACATATTAGCTGATACTACTGCTTCCTACACCACTGAAGTCAACAGTGATATTCCTAATATATCTGATAACCAGATTTTTTCCTGTCTACGCCTTGTACTGTCTTGATTTTACAAAGTTGTTATTGGCTAGAGAGCTAGAGACAGGAATCTTGGGCGAAGAGATTAAATTAGACCACACACTGGGAACTGAAAGCATTCAAATTCAAATCCAAAGGTATCTCAAACCTTGAAACCTAACTGATTTACATCAGATTACATGGTTAGAAAAAGAAAAGAGTAGGCAGACACGTAAGTGGGATTCAGTAGCTCACAGAATAACAACTTTCTAATGCTAGTAAAAACATCTTTAAAGATGTGTGAGGTTATCTGAAGATGAAAGAATAGTTTTCTTGAAAAAAGGCTTTAATTTGCTTACATACTTAGTAATATGTTGATACATTTATACCTACATGGCTGTGGTTAAAATAATGCAATATTCACTGAGTTATTCCAGGTTCCTGGTGTGAATAACATACTTCAAGTATTCTTTAGAAAATAAAGGTTTTTGCAAGTAAAATATACCGTGGAAAACAAAACAGCACTTTCCCTATCAATCTAGGGTTTCCCTTTTTTCCTCTGCCCTCACTATTGATTGTAAAATTCATCGTAGTTATGGAGCGGCACAGAAGGAATTGTATTCATCAGGCTTCTGTTGTGTATTTTTTAATAACTTATGACTGGCTATATATTACACTAAACATGAATGGCAAAGATGCCTTGTATTTTTCTATTAATTGTTATCCCTAATTTTGTTATGTGTTTATAGATAAAAGTATTCAGCTATTGCTGTATAAATTCATATGCAATATCAACTTTGTGCAAAATTTTAATTCATTTAGTTTATAAACTTTTTATAGAAATATATATTGCAAGAAAACTGGGACTGCTGCTATCTGTTTTAATATCCTGTAACATAAAACTCTATGATTAACCTCATGTAGCATGGCTTGAATAAGTAAGTTGCATGTGGTGCTTCCTAACTGTCTGTATTACCTTACATCCCAGTTTGCAAAGGAAAAAAAATCCTAAACCATCCTCAAGTAGCAAGGATACTATTTATACCAAAATTTTGAATGAGTCAGTATCAATGTTTTAGTCACTGTTCATACTCTGTATGATGCTAGTTGAATCTTCTGAATATAAATCCCATGCAGGTAGTAGAATCACATTTTCCCTCCCACTTTGTTCATGTCATTCATTCATGAAGGAAAAAACAGTTCTGGATCTCTGGGACACTGAAACCTACACAGCTAAATGTCCAAATATTTCCATTTCCCAGGAACAGTGATTCCACGTTACTTGCACCCTTCATACAGCCTGATTACACTGAGGTAGGAACCAGGTACAGAAAATACTTTTTTAAATATACAAAGTTTTTGTGTCAGCAAGAATTTGTGAGCACAGTTTTGATCTGGAAAAAACATCGGTGGGATACAGATAAAAGGATTGAGAGCTGTTGAGATACAGAGCCAGGGTGGAAAGGGTATGGGCTGTGCTGTAAGTAGAAGGTAAGTTTGGAGGAAGAACAGCATGGTAAAAGGTAGCAGACATGGTTTGAAGCTCTGTTTTGGGTAAGAAGGTAGGTAAAGTCACAGTACAAGGGCTCAGTTTTACGCTGCTGGACCAAGCAGTACAAAGAACATGCACAGAGCTGCAGCTACCATCACTTGTGCAAACTCCATTTGGGAACATTGCTGCAGGTATTAGGACTGTCAATCAAGAGTATGGCCTGCAGGGGATCAATTCTGTTCTCCAGGGAGACTGATGAAAACCTGTACGATGAAAGGCATGGCCGGGGGGCTGGACTAGATCTTTAAAAGCTCCCTTCCAACCCAAACCATGCTGCGATTCTCTATGCCCTATTTCCCTGAATAGTTCTCCCAAGGTTCAGGAGGCCTCGGATTTGCAATCCCACTGCTGATGACATACCACTGCACATAAAAAAAAAAAAAAAAAAAAAGGTTCCTTCACTCAGAAAAGAGCAGAAGATTCTGAGCTTAACAGTTTAGGTACTTACTGCAACTCCCAGAGTTGTTTCTGAATTTTACATTAAATAGTTGACACAGTCCAAAACTCATCCCTCCCAGTGGAGCTCCCAGAGCAACCTAAATTTACCAAGTTGTATTAATTTGCTGTCCTAAATAAATTGAAATTACTTTTTGTACCATGACAACTTCCAGTAAGGGCTGCAACCTACAGCCATATGCCTGAGTACTGGAAACATTCACTGTCAGAAGACCAGGGAAGACACCAAATCTGTTTCTTACAGTTCCTGGGGGAATTCTTTACTCATAGGCTATTTTATAACTGAAAGAAGCGCATGACTTTCTCTGTCATTGGCAGTATGCCTTTCTCAGTCCTGGAAGGAAACTCAGGCCAGAGTCTCTGATCCTGCTTCCAAGGCACCTCAGATTTTACACCTCACACAAATCTTAGGCATTTAGATCCTCTCTGACCATGAATCACCTTGTATATATGTATCTTTTGATAGCATGACTCTTTCTAGCTATACACTTGTCTGACAAGGGCAGTATATAGGAAAAGCAGGTATACAGTCCCAGACTGAAGGTCAGTAAAGTACAAAGAAGTCCTCATACTGCCAGACCTGCAACCTGGTAGCAAAAGTCTTTTATATTACATCCTCAAGCAGAATGCAAGAACAACAGGTCTTAGAAGTTGACCTTTATTACTGTCTGTGAAACTATTAATATTGAACCAGCAAGGAACAAGAAAAATCCAAAAGTAAGACCATCCTAACATTCTTAAGAGAAACTATTACCTTTAAAAGTATTTATTTTGCCTTTCAAAGTCAATGCCAATAAAGAAGAGCTATGTACTAACCAGCCAAAAAACATTTGCATCAAAAGTCAATTACTATACTTCTCTACAGTTTATGAAGTAATTTTGAGGTGGGAAGAGATCAGGAAGAACGGGGATGGGTTTTGGCACATATGAAGTAGTATAGTTTCATCAGAAGAGTAGTTTCTCCCATAGGTGTTCTTAATTATAATTACTTCTATTTGCATTTCATATTAGTGTTGTCACGCAAGCCTTCTCTTCTACAAAGTATGGCCCCATACAATGCAGATATTTTATTTTCAGCTCCCCTGTTCTGAAGAAGAAAAGTAGTGACAACTTCTTATGCATTGCTTTTAAGCCACATTTCTAATGGGGCAACTCTCAATATCACTACGTAGCTCCACCAGTTTCATCAGCACTTTCTTTCCTTTCATCAGGCTGAAGGGTAAGTCGGCTCCAGAAAGCATCAAAGCTACAAAAATCATAGAAAACTTCTCTGTTGCACACAAGTGACACAGAAGGCCTGAGCACATTGTCAAAGAAGATCAACTTGTATCTTAAACAAACCACCTGGAAACTGGAGGCTTAGATCCCAGCCTAATAAAATCAATCAAAAAAAATCTTACTGACTGGCTTTGGTTTGGACCCAGAACAGTAAACATAAATGGTTTTCTTGAGAAGCTGAAGCAGAATGTGTTTGAATAGCTTGTGAACAACTGTCATCCAAATATAGACACCAAATATATGAAAACTTCCACTAAACAGTTTATACTTTAAGTATAAGTAACTTTCCAGTTATATATGTCTGTCAACTGGACCACATTCTTTTGCCCTCTTTGGCTTCAACAGGAATTTTGCCTCTGGCTTCAGCTGAAGGAAGAATAGGTTCTGAAAATTTGCTTCTGTGATTAAATCCAAGGTCTTAATCTCTGCTTTGAAGCAAATGCCCACTTTAAATTTAATCTCATTAGGATCAAAATTTCCTTTCCTTTCAAACAATCAAGTTTGGTTAGCGAAGTATCCTTGGTCATAAGCCACTTTCATTACCTGAAGGGTATTTATTGTTTTACTACTCTAAAATTTATGTACATTCATCTGTGTCTACATACAAATGAATACTGCGTCCTTACTATTTTTTTGTTACATTCCACAACCAGAGCAGTTGTCTGTAAACACTAGCAGGGTCAGCTGAACTCTAGCCATCCCAGGATAACGAAGGGGAACAGCACTGCTTTGGCCAGTTCGTTTACGACAGCCAAAAGGAGCAGGTAGCATCGCTTCTTGGCTGCCAAGAAGCCTAACCTCACACTGAGGGCACCCTCCTGGAAGCCAGGTGCTGTTCGGTTTGAATAGACCCTCAGCCTCAGGGTATAACTGAACCTACAGCTGAACTTCATACTGGACCAGTTCCTAAGGCACCGGCATGAGAATCCTGCATAGCTGTTTTTGCTAGCAAATGCTAACTAAACTTTTCCAGTGTCCACTAAGGTCAGATACGGCCTTTACTACTTAACAGCAATCAGAGTATGGTAGAATGTAAGCAAAGGGATAAGAACTATTTTTCTGCCCTGGTGTATGTGATCAGATTACAAATATGATAAACAATTCTCTGCCAAGTAATACAACTTAGAGACAACAACAAGTCAAAAGACTGAGAAAAAGACTGGCAAGGTTTAGGAAAATAATGTGAATTAGATGGGAAAACAGAAGTTACTTACTAACTTAGCACTACATTTAAATTTTTGCTAAGTTTTAAATCAAACAAACTATACCATTAAAATAGTATTTTTTAAATCAAAACCAAATTCACAATTACGTAGTTTCTGGAATTCTCTGACACTACCCTTGGCTATTTTAATAATATACTACTTGTTCAGAAAAGGAAGATGGGGACACAACAGCTTTCTCCCATCTATATATTCTAAACAATGTGAGGTACGCAGCTGTGTCCTGTTGAACTAATTCTGGTGAGGACTAGGAGCCAGTTTAGAAACAAAACAGAGCTGTCTGGCACAGCATGCTGGTAGCAAATACATCAACAAGGACTTTATTCCCCAATGGTCTGATTTGCTCAAATCTAAACAGAGACTAGACTAACACACACAGTTAAGAAAAGTGACCACAATCAGTTGCCTCTGTAAGCCCACATATCTGCCAAAAAAAAAAAAAAAAAAAGTTTCTGACAGAATGTAATACATATGCACCACAGAAACTGTTGGGTATTAGATCACTCAAGCTGGGGAAAATATTTCCAGGCTGTAAGAAATTCTTCTGTATGGCAACTGTTAGCTAAATCATCTTAACAGAAAACTACACTTAGTAAGACTGGTAGAATCAGTCACCTGCTTTATCAAAGGCAAAAGAGTCAAAGCACTAATTCAGGAAGCTAAAATACAGCTCCTGTTTTGCAAACAACTACCCTAATAATGAAGTGGTGTTGAAAAGCATTTTAAAAGATTTGCTGCCATTAAGATGCAATAGTATTTCTAAGTAACAAAGGAAAAACTCCAGGTAAGGCAATCCAGGGGAAACCTCTGGCTTCCAACCAGACCACCAAAAGCACCAAGCACACAAAATGGAGCCAGGACACATACTTCAACGTACTGCCACTGCACGCAGAGTGCCTGCAGCACCTTGCCAGAGCTTCTGCTTTTGAGCTCCTGCCACCAGCATTTGCAGCTGCCAACGGCTGCCTCTCCCAGCGGCCCCATACTGCCCACCAGCTGAGCCCCGGCAGGCTGCCTGCGCGAGAGGCAGCGGCAACAGCCCCGCACCTCCTTTGTGCCTCCCTGCCTGCTGCACAAGGGCATTTTCCCAATAAAGCTGAAGGTTTGCAGATTTTTTTGCTCCCGCCCATTACTGCTGCCTGAAGCAGGGTCTCTTTATTCCCACTGAATTGTTAAGTCTGAAGAGCTTAGATGCAAGATGTCCCTAATCAAACGAGAAGTTTTTTCCTCAGAAAAAGTTTTCTCTTTGGAAAGAAAAACACCACATATTAATTGAAAACCAACAAGAAATCCACCCAAATCTTTCAAGCTACAAAAGAGCAACTGGAGAGGAAAGACACCTGAAACAATAGGAAAAAATCTGCTTAAAAAAGCCAACTAGGCCAGTCACCAGAAAGTCACCGCTAGCATACAACCCCCTTGGCCAGCCCTCGTTTCGTGAGGGAAAACACATCCCCTTGGCCGGCCATTGTTCATGAGCAAAAACCTGGTAGCTCTCAGGCCAGATGGAATCGGTCGCTCCCCCTGCCCAGCCCCCAGACTCACCGAGATCACCACAGCAGGCTGGCGGCCAGAGCAGAAGCAACACCTCCCAACAGGCACACGGCAAGTCAAGCTGTAGCTGGAGGTGAGGGAGAAGCCTCAGGAAACACCTCAGGGGTGTGTGACCAACAGCGGACAGTATCAGCAGCTCTCCCCCTCCGCCGACACCAAAATGGCTGCAAGCAGGGAGGGCAATGCCTTTCCCGCCCTGCCTACTCACAGCTTGCTGCTGGACTCCTGTGGCCCCGTTCTGTCCCCGGTCCAGAATCAGCCATTATCACCTTCTCCAGGTGGCACCACCAGGTGAGTCACATCAGCTCTGCCCCACCCACAGCAGGTGGGCCGCAAGCCTCTGTGCACCCAGCTTATAGAGTCACCCAGCGCTCAGACAGACACCTGTCTCTGTAGGCCACACATGGATTCACGACTCAACACTTACACGAGCTACCCTTTCCTCCTACAGGTTTCTCAAGACCTCTGGAGCTTTCAAGAAAAGCTGAGAGACAAAAGGAGGTGCAAGAAGGAAGTTAGCAAGTCAGCTAGCAGTAATGAATGCTTAAGACTGAATAGAATTCAAAAATCTTTATAATATTATAACAAATGTTCAGCTGCAAAAAGCTCCTCTTCAAGTTACACTGAAAACTGCTAAAAATATTAGTTGTGTAGCTGATCCTATTTATTTTTTGTCAGAAAGGAACCTGAGGATAGAGCTGCAAATCATTCTCTTATGGTGGTCTGCTCCCTTGAGGCTAAAGGGTCTCCAATGCATCCAAGTCAAAGACATCCCAAAAGCACATACTCCTTGATCACCAAGTGAAATATTCATTCTAATGTGTCCAGTACTCTCTGAAGTAGAATGGAGCTTTTCACCTTAAAAGGTTATAAATCTCACCCTGTATTTTTTGTGATAGAAATGAACAATTCTACAAGCCACATAATAATTAAGCTAGTGTTAACTTTATTTGAAAGACCATCACTTTTCAAAGGATTAACACCATTTGTAAAGAATGGGGCAAAACCAATACTTTTGAACTTCACTAAAACAGATACAGCTCCCAGTAATACGCGGTTTAAAAGTGGCACCCTTTAACTCACAGCTAGCACAAAGTCACTGTTAAATTCCTGCCTGTAGTCTCAGTTTTACAAATATATATAAATTCACAGCACTGATCGTTTAGTTTAGAAAGTTTTAAATTCTGTAATAAATCCATCAATTTGAATTAATTTAAAATGAGAGCATCAGAAGTCTCACAGCACTGATAAGATTTAAGTAATAGAACACTATAGATATTCTCCATGTAACTGAAGACAACTGTATATGTTGTTTGCCTATGAAGATACCAAGTGGTTAAAGTTGCTGTTTGTTAGAGGTCAATAGCTAACAACAATAGCTTAGGTACCCAATGAAGAACATAAAGTGGAGCCACATGCTTGTAGGAATCAGTTCTTCTCTCTCCTCCAGTTAAGACGGCATGCCAGAGATTTACTGTTACTCTGACAATGTTGTGTTATAGCACTACGTACTAAAGCAAGAATCGTTCTACTGCCAGATTAAATGCCCTAGCACTTGCTCCTAGACACTGCTGGTGCGCTAGGATGGCTGAGTTGGACAATTATTTTGCTTCAGCTATACCAAATCAGCTGGAACACTGGACATGACCTTCCAGGAGGAAATATTATCAACACCAAATTCAAGATGTATGGGAATTAATAACTAGGAAATTAAAGATCTCCTAATAAGGTTCTAGATCACAGAAAAGCCAGGCCTCACTGACACCTGTTCAGTCTGATGTGCATCTAAAGAAATGACACTATAGCTCCTGTTAAAGTACACATCAACAACGTTCAGTTTACTCTCTTCAGCAGACTTTTACAGCACTAGTCAGAGGTTCAGTGATTCTTGAAAACAAGGGACTTACGACCTAGACTACCTCACATTGCCTCCTTTTTCATTACTAGGGATCTCACCAGAGTTAAATTAACTTCCTTAAACTCTGTAAATATTCAAAATAAAAGTATTTTGTTGCTATATATGCACTTTCAGAAAGTCTAGATGACTTGTCTTATGGGGCCCATTAAGATATCCAGGTAAGAGGGAGGACTAAAAAGCAAGCATGTTGTTTTCCATTATCAAATCAGTCAAAATTTGGTTCTATGTTAAAATTAGAAAACAAAGCAATATATTTTTATGACATTTACAATGCTTTGTAGCTCAAACTATTAATTTTTAAAAATCTATTAATATAAGCCATTTAGTTTGCATAGGACTCAAGATATGTATTCTCTAAGTATCAACAAAGCAAGTATTAAACATGGAACTTGAACCTTCATTCATGCTTGCCCTTTTAAAACAATTCTGGAGCCTTCTGTTAGTTTTTTTTCTTTTATAAAAGTTCTTAAAAGAAAGAACATAAGTATGCGTGTGCGTATATATACACCACCACCACCCTCCCGCACTCTAGTGAAACCAAACACAACTAAAAGGTAAAGTCAGTCATATTTTCATACCATGTACTTTATCCGGGAGGAAAAAGTTACACTCATTTTCCCAGCAGGATTTATGTAGACCACCTTATCTGTGTGTTTAGCCTCCTTACAAAAATATCAGGTGCTCAACTGGGATGCATTTGTTTGAGACACCTTTTATATGATATGGTAGCTAGAAGGAATAGCAGTGAGCACTGTGTGACCAAGCAGCTTTCCACTGATTTGAGAAGGGAAGTGCTAGAGAAGCACATAATAATAAGAGTATGCCAGGACATAGAGTGCTATCAGTTTCAAAATAAATCAATTAACATAGAATAGGAGAAATGAACAGCCTCTGATAATGTATCCTCAAGCCCACAGAGTTTTTCCACTAGGAAAAATCTACCAACCATCTCCTGGAAAATAAATTCTTCCTTAGGATTTCTAAATCAGGGACAGTTCTTGACCAGGGTTTGTTACACCCTTTTTCAGATGTATTTGATACTAATGTAGACAAGATGCTGGACTACAGTCACCACTCATCTGCTTAAAACAGTTCCTACAATAAAAAGCAAGATGGGGAGTAAGTCTGTTAACATCAATCACACCCTGAATGCTGAATGTATTATTAAACACATTTAGATATCTTTCCATTCAGGTTCTGAGCACAAGTCCTTTGGGTCTTACTTACAAAAGAGAAGTAAATCAGTCCTTTCATAAGTTGAGGAGTTTTTGCTAAATGAAAACATTTATTTCAGCACTATCATTTTTTCCCCATCACCAGTACTACAGCTCTTCTCTTCTAAAAACCAAAACACAGATAAAGGTTTTAGCATGTTATACCCCACAATAAACTAAGATTGTATTAGAGCTTATTGTCAATATTCAATAAATGAAGCCTCACCATAGCATTTCATCCACTATGCATTAGTGAACTAAGATGAACGTTAAGATTTCAATTAAGGAAAATAAGCAAATATTTTTGGTTTTACCATTTCAATTTTAATACAATTAAAAAAAAATTAAATGTTATGCATGGCAATGTTTATTAAACAATCACATTTCATTTAAGCATTAAAATGCAGCAGTCTGTAAAAGCTGCCGGAAACAATGTTTGGCTTCAGAGAAGGCGATTATGAAATTACTTCCAATAAAATTCAAATACTCTCTTGTCTGTTGATTAGTTGAATGCTTTAGACTGGAAGGAACAAAAAGTGCAAATCCGCTGAATGTTACTTTCAAAAGTAAAGTCTTAGTGTCCTACAAGCGGTTACTGAAAGGCCTCACCTCAATCTTTACGATAAAGGACAAAATTCTCCAATTTCTATACAATTATAACTTACTGTAACATTTCAAACAACGTTACATTATTACTAAAACAAAATTAATTTCAGAATATAACTGCAGTATTTGCCTACCATGAGCACCTTTTTTTTTTTTTAAAAAAAAAATCTAATTTCCTTGACATGAGATGGCATGAGATACATTCTCACTGCAAAACTGGAAACTTACATGGAACAATACAGTTACAACCACTTATAGGAACATGTTCTAGCTTAAGGTAATTTATACCTAAACATACTACTTTTACATGAAAATCTATGATTCATATTGTGGTATTCTGTTTCTGCTGATACACTTTCAGGAAAGTGACTCATCACAGAGTAGCTAAATGTTGACCTGCATCTAGCCTTTTGCACATCATCTTTATTGGAGAACTTGTAAAGAAATGGACAAAGGTTAATAGATAACATTTGACATATGGGCAAATTTTACGCATTTAGAAAGGAATTTGTTATACTTTTTTTTTTTTTTTTTTTAAATCAACATGATGATTCAGCGGCAGTTGGAATCAAAAACCAAGTATCTTTCTGGCTCCTAAATCACTTGAGAATCACTTCATATACACAGATAGTGAAAAACGGTGTGATTATCATCTTATAAAGGCTCTAAGAATACTAGCAATTTTAAATTCTGGTAAAAATCTTTAAAAATACTGTGGAAACATGTTCTTATATGTGGGTACTGCTGCTTGAAACTGAACAATCGGTTGACATCCAGACAACTATTACAATTTTTCAAAAGCAAAGCAGCTTGTAAGCATAATAAACAAATGGTCATTTTGCTAAAATTTAGGCCTAATTTAGTAATTTGTAGAATGACACTTTCAAACTGTGCAACACAAAATAATGTAGCCAACAGTAACATACAGGTACACCATTTAATATTTATTATATGCATTTTATATACATTATTTTTCAACAGCTGTACTTTTGCTATGTGGTACAATCTTAAAAATTTGCTGATTCATAGTTTGTAAAACAGAAACCTTACAAAACTCATCAAAACTCGCAAACTGATCAGAAAAGTTTTGTGGAAGACTAGAAAAAATACTTTATTGTATTAATCATGCATTACACAAACAAAATCTTTAGTTACACCATAAACTGAAGCACATCTGAAAACAAAATAAAAGCAGGGAATAACTAGTCAAAACACAGCAGATTTATGAATCTTGAATCAACTACTTTTGTATTCTATTTGAAACACAAATAAAAAAATTTTCACGCCAAAAGTTCTGAAACAAGATTTTTTTTTTCTGGAGTCAACTCCACTCCAGGTACTTAACCAGAGGAAAAAGAATTTCTTGGTTTTCAACTTCAGATTTATCAAATGTCCCATTTTCTTATCTATTTTAGACTGTTCAAAGAGTGCCATAATAGATATACAGGGCCCTTTAACACACTACATAAAAGGATATAAAGACCAACAAAAAGTGAAATAAATAACAATAGGCCATTAGCAAGATGGGTAATCCTTGATAAATAAACTCGTAAATACAGTAAGATGTACAAAATATCACATAGTGATAGGATGCCAAGATTAATTTTTTTTTTTCTTTAAAGAGTTCATTCAGGGGTGTTAACCCCTCTGTGTTTCATTTGAACACATTTTACAGTCCTTTATTTATGAAGACAGTTATGCGATGATGATGAATTAGCATCCTTATGCAAGGACTTAGCTGAGCTGTATTAGGCAAAAGAAGGGAAGAGTGTGGTTACACGGCAGCGGGTCAGTGAGATCTCTGTGTTTTAGGGTTCTATAATGCAGAAAAACATTATCAATACAATCTTGAGCACTGTTGTGACAGGCTAAATATATAAAAAGACTTATAAAAACTAGAATTTTATCCAAACATTTTGTGCAACTAATGCTAAAATATTTTAAGTTAAATTTCCTTTTCTTTAAAGCAAAATAAAAGTTTAAAAGGGGAATCTGTGGCATTCAACTGATAAACAGAAGAGTACTAAGAGATGAAAAGAAAGCTACTCTTGGAGCTCACTTCCCCCCACAAGAGCACCACATTCCTAACCCTAAGGCAGCACACAGAGTCCAAAATAAAAGTCTTTTGTAAGATCAGACTCCACGTTTGCTTAAAGACACCTAAAGAACAGACATACGCTCAGTTCATATCCAGTCAAGGCTACAAATACTGTTTTTCTTTTTTGTACTTCTCCCCACCCCCCCCAATACAGTAATTACAGTTAAATGAATGAGCCTGACATTGTTCAAGATGTGGTGACTTTTCACCAACTTACACCTGCCCCACATAATAGCCTTCACCCAGGCAGATCAGATGTAGTGTCTTATTGGTAACCTTATCATTGATGGCAGTGACGCATTCCCTCTTTTTTGTCCAAACAGACCTGCTGTTATGATGCAGGTTTGTTCTGCTATGTCACACAAATACTTTGGCAAGGGCATCAGCTCCTGCACTGGCAATATATGCTTTTGATGGATGAAATGCTACATCATAAATTGATTCATCCAGCTTTTTCCTATGAGCTGTTATTTCTTGCACACATGTCTTGCTGTCCAAATTCCATAACCTAATGGAACAATCATGGCCTGTTTAGGAAAAAAAAGACAAAAACCAAAGTTAGATTTGTCAGACACTTAGGTGCATCATAAATGCAAAATTTACAGAGCATACAGAATATAAAAAACCCCTTACTTCCAGACATTAAATAGATTCCATTAGGATCTACAGCTAGGCTTGTGACAGCATCCAAGTGAGCAACCATAGAATGGATCATTTTACCTAAAAGCAAAATAAACAGTGAATTTCCTGTGAAGTATTCTTTCTTTTAAATAAAATAACATTCCCACTAAATGCAATATAGAATAACACGCTTATTTAGATTCCAACAGTATCTGAATGATACAATTCTATTAGAAATTACTAAGTTTCAACTGTAGGCTCTTGTATAAGCATATGGGTAGATGACACACAGCTCTCAAAAAAGCCATTCCCATTAAAAGCACTCTTTTTATCCATCTGGCATCTTTACTGGTAGCAACGACAATGAAAACCAATCCCAAGATGACTGGGTGATAACCTCAATTTTTAGACCCTTTATTAAATGTCCTAATACCTGCCCCAGTAGGACAAAGTGTTGATGAAGCTTTGTAAAAAGAGATTTACTGAGTCATACCAGAGGTCCATCTATCTCTGTCATTGCTAGGAGAGAGGCTATTGGTGATAAACCAGGGAACAAAATTTAAAAAAGGCAACTATAACTGCCACTTGCCCAGAATACTCTCCAGCTTCTAATAATGAACTGTTCTCTCACATCACAAACCAGAGATGTTATCCCTGCATTCAACTACTCTTAATGCATTTCTTTTCAGTGACCTCCATTCCTCGACTTTAACAACCTCTTTTAGCATCTTACAATGCTTTTTTGGAAGGAGTTCCAAAATGTTTAACTGCACATAAGAACAACCACCTCTTTCTCTTTTGAACCTGTCACCTGTTGGGGTTTATCAACTGAACCTCAGCTCATGTATTGGAAAAGAAAGCAAATAAATCCCTCTAAGGCCATGAGCAACATGAAGGATATCATCTTTGCCCAGTTGTCTGTTTTCCTGAAGAATCTCAGCCTATTTAGTTTCTAAGATTCTTCCTGAAGAAGCTAAAAGCTACTGAAGATCTCTGACCATCTTTTTAACAATTCCCTGAAACATTTTAATTTGACTATAGCCCTTTTGAGATAAGGGAGCCTGAGTAACACAAAATACGCATGTGGATAACACCAAGAATTCATACAAAGGTATTAACAGTGATTCTTTTTGTTGTTTATTCCTTTCCTTCCTCCCAACATTCATTTTGCTGTTCTGACTGCTAAGCAACAAAGCGACATTTTCATCCAACCTCTTCTTGTAACTCCCGATGTTTTACCTTGGGTAAGAACAGTCAGCCAGTGATTATTATTTTATATTATAAAGTTTGTTTTTCCTTACATGCATCATTTCACATTTAGCCACATGGAATTTAATTTGCCTGCTCTTTTTAAGATCTTCAGTTCTTCCTCGTCAGCCTTCATCTTTAATACCCTGAATTAATGAATGTCAGTAAATTGTCAACATACTGTCCCCTGTTCAGATGATTCATATTATGTTTACTTCTATCTTTTATTTCCTAACTCTGACCCAATTATTTGTTCACACAAGATTTTTCTCCTTATTCTACATCTTTGTTTCTTTAAAGTAATAAATTTTAATTTCAGGACAATCATTGCAACGTGTTTAATGACCATAATTTAAATACATGCATTCATGGCAGCTGAGAAGGGGAAAAAACATCTAGCTTCTTGCCTTTGAAAACAAAAACCCTAAGAACACCATCCCCCACTCTGCCCAAACCAAACCAAGCACAATTTAAAACAGGAGTTTTACACATGTGTTTAAAGTCTGCTTATGCTGATTTTTTTATTCTTCCAACTTTGGTAGGATAACATGCAGGAAGTGACCGATAAATTGACAAATGGGAAGTTTATGTTCATTCTTACAATTATTCCAACCTTTTTGTCATTATAGACTGTGCAGTTTTTCCCTATGTCCTTCCTTCCCTTTTTTCCAGATCCATTTCTGTTTTATAAACTTAATCAGCAACTTAAGTGTAATACAGGATTCCATTACTACAATGAATTTAGCATTATTTCTTGCCCTAATAGGTACTTAAGCAATGTTGTTTACAACTAAGAGTTGAAAAATGTAACTGATACATGCTTGGAGGTAGAAGCATGGAAATGATGAAGACAGGAGGAAAACAGCAGACATTCTATAAATTAGCAAAGGGCTAACGTAAGAACACCTTCTTGTCCCTCACAACTCTCTCTGCCTGTTTTGAAAGAGTATTTTCTGACTGCCGAAGTCACAACTGCAACAGATATCACTATTTCATAGAAAAGATACTGAAGAGGTTTAATCTTACAAATACCAAAAGTTCTCTTCTGTGTAAAACTGCATCACTAGTAAGTTTTCTACAAATGGATTTTCCCTATGTCCATCCAGATTTACATTAAACATACTCATACATACAAATTAGGTTCTCTTTATCCTTACCCGTTTTGTTGTCAAAAAATTTGATGTGTCTATCTTCATGTGCTGTAATAGTTACAGGAAGTGTGGGATGACTTACTACCTTGTTAATATGATTATTTGATTGTACACCTGAAAATAAAATTAAGAAAAATATTCACCTGCCTTAAAGAAAGTGTTAAAGTTAAAATGAGAATATTTTAGCACTACACTTTAGCTTACTATATTAACTAATATTATATAAATAACATTTTAGGAAGAGCATCAATGAATCTCCTAAGAAATAAATAATAGCTTCTTGCTTTACAGGGTGGGGCTAAGCCAGGTAGACTCTAGACAATGTACTGTAAGATTAAAGCTATACAAGTGGTTTATACATATGAAAGATTCTTGAGAGAGACAGCAAACAAACCAAGCAAGTACTGCAGGGCAGCACAAGCCAAGTAGAAACAAACTGTGGCACCTATAATATAGGTTTAGCACACACCTCTTATACCTCCACATCAAAAAGGATTTAGCTTGGGGAAAGAAAAGAGACAGAATCCAAATAACTGAAGTCAACTTAACCTATTAGATTCTGTCAGATATATTTATTTTGTATTTCAACTTAAAGAAACAATGACTGGTTTAGGATCTCTTTAGAAGTTTTTAGAATATTCCTTAAAAAACCACTTTCTTATCTTGATATGACAGTGCTTTAAGGCTTGTTCTCTTCATTTCTGTGCTTAATTTTTGTTGATTCCATTTAAGATTCTCTCTTCAAACTACAAAGTTATTTCTCCAATTTGTCATGTTCTTTCTCACTGTCAGTTTTTACACAAGCTACCTAGAATATAACTTTTACACAGTTCTGTAACCTGTGTTGAAGTCTTTACATAACCTACTTAATACTGTAAGTATAATCACCAAGTAAACTAGACTACTTGGAGAGGAGAAGCAAATTCTGCCCTTGCATTATTCTTTCAGATCTTATTACACTGAAAGGAATGACCAGAAACTGGAGGTTTTCCTTATGGAACACTTTCATAGGCTAAAGAAAAGAAGGGGCCTCTCTCTAGAGTCTCATCGGATACATACAATTCTTTAAGAGCTACATTTTTGTAGCACCTTATTTGTTCCGACAAAATTTCTAATATAAAAAGTTACACAGGACAGAGTGTTTAATCACAACCTATGCGGAATTCTACACTGAACTAATATTCTGCTTAATTCACTTATTTACTTATCTTAATATCCTCCACGTCAAGGCTATATAATGAAAAATGTGTTTTAACATGCAATTCAGACAACTGAATCTTGAGAAAACTTAGCTTAGAGAACAAAAACTGTTGCTTTCACTATCTCTAACCGCTTTCAAATCCTGATAATCCACAATCTTTTCCATCATGTCTGTTCCAAGCATCTTTCAGCATCTAACCAACTTTCAAATTGCATGATGCAGAAAAGGAGCAAAACTTTTTCATTTACTTCACCATATAATACAACTTTGATAAAGGCATCTCATCCAAGATGGATATTTAATACAAAAAGCTTTACTTACCAGATTCTATTTGTGATGAAAGCATTACCACTGACTGGGATGTTTCTAAATCATAGATGACTGTGCTGCCAGTGTTAAAAGATGCCACCATATGAGCAGGGTCGCAACCTATAAAGTCAACTGATGTAGGTATTCCATGCTCTAGAAAGAAAAGTATCTTTAAAAAGAATGAAACACTTCTAAAATTCTTGACAGTTTAAACATTTAGTTTGTTTTATACTCATACTTTTTAAAGAAGAAATTTGCTCCCTTCTTTAAAGTAATGCTACAGCACCAGGATTACTTTACTAAGACATCTTTTCCCTTTGGTCCTGTTACCTAAGTTTTGATAAATGGAGATAATGAGCCTGTACGCATCATTAACTGCCTCATCATAGATTTTCAAAACCACTGCAAAAACTTACCTTTCTCTCCATTGTAAGTGCAAATACAGGGCATTTTTTCTGGTGGGTTCCATAATCTAATAGTGCCATCTGCTGAACAAGATAGTAAGTGATTCTTTACACCGCTGTAAGCAAGACCCCAAACTGCATCTGTGTGAGCAATTAATGTGCCAGCTAGAACGTTTGGCTCTGGGAAAAACAAAAGTTCAGAAATGAAAACTTTTTAGTAAAGAAACATTAAATAAGTATTTCTTGTACCTCAACATAAATTAAATTCCATATAAAACTGTGGAACAGCACTTCCTGTGTAAGCAACAGCTAGAATATTACACAGGAGGTCATTTTGCACAACCACTACCATCTTTCTCAAAAAACAAAACAAACCCAAAACAAACCAAGAAACCAAACCCAACAAACACCCCCCCCCAAACATAAACAAAAACCCCCACCAAACCAACAAAACAACCCCACAGCTATGTCCCTTCTTCCTGAATGATACACATTTTTTACCACCTCCTCTCCGAGGCAGTTGCTTCTTCCCTCCAAATTCACCATCTTAACGATGCTTAGTCACAGCCCTTCCTCTGTACAAGGTGCAAACACACCTAACAAAATCAGCTTTCCACTTAAAAACTGACACTTAATGGTGTTTTTACTCAGCGTACTCTGCTGACACAGGGGCATGCTCTAAAACTCTCAAGCACCCTAATAATTAAACCAAAATTATTTCTGTTGTGGAACAGGGAAACACATTCTTATTTTCTTCTCCCTGATACTCCACATTTGTCTTTTATAGAGGGGTTTTTAATCTATTCTCTACCAGGCTTTGAGTAGAGAAACGAGAGAAAAAGATAAGTGGAAAGGAATAAGTTTTGCAGAAAATTAAAAACTAGTTGGTCTGTTGCATAAGCTCACTCATTACACTGACACAAGGGAGAGAGGAAGAATTCTTGACTCTGTCCCATTCAAACTTCAGTGAACCACGGAACTGCACCCTTAGAATTACATTAAACACAAAGTGCTGATCACCATCAATGGCAGGAGAGTGATGCACAGTATGGGAACCAAGATGCCAACCAGAAACATAAGACATAGAATTTGATTACACTTATCTTAGTTTTCTGAGAAATTCCTATCAGAAGAAATAAATAATCATTCAAAAATTTTGAATTTTGGTTCAAAGTAGTAAGCATGCTTTTTAAAAAATTATGATTAATTAAGTTATGATTAATTTTTTTATTTACCATTTAAACCTCAGAAATTGCCCGTCTTCCTATTACAGTTCTACACGAAGTATGTCACCAATGCAAGTGGCAGTAAATAATTAACGTTTACCACACACAAAAAAGTTGAAAACACACAATTTAGTTGACAAATGGCAGCTACATTTCACAAAATCTCTAGAAAACAGATTAGTATCAAGCAGAAAATTAATGTTGAAGACAATGGTCATAAGTTGTTAATCTTTTAAAAGGTACTTACCATAGGTATCATATGGATCCACATTAGGGCTAGGCATGTTCCACCACTGGATGGTTGCATCAATACCACCACTGAAACACTGTTCTCCATTGGAACTAATTGCCAATGACAATACAGGTCCACTGTTGGGAGACAGATTAAAATAAGTTTATTGATACTGCTTACAAGATTGAAGTGAAAATCTGGCTATCTACTTTAAAAAAAAGTTGGAGTGGATTAAGTAGTTAAAAAAATATTCAAACTCCAAAGAAACAATTCTGTTAAAACCTTAAGTCTCAACAAGCGATACCAACCTCTATTAAAATATTCATAACAAATTAACTAAAACTATCCAAATTCAAGCAATTCAAAGAACACCACATTATTTCTCAGAAGCAACAGTAATTACACCTACAAACAGTGAGTTTTTACAGTGCATCTATGCCAATCTAGTAGTTTGCTGTGCTAGAGGTCGTTGTAGCCCTCCCCACCCCCAAATATTTTCTCATCCTATTTTAGGAACTGACAGTAATCTATGCCCCAGTAAACTGGTTCAGAAAAACGATCCTAGGAAGAGTACTTTTTGGCCAAGGTTAGACTTTTACTGGTTTAACTTTGCCAACCTGTTTGCTGTGATACCAGACAAGCACAAGCTATAGCCCGAAGGAAGAAGCAGATCTACTCCTTTGGACACACTACTGTAAAACCGTATTCCCAAAATTAGATGCCTGGCTCATTTGACAGGTCATGCTCAGGATATAAGGAGTCTACCAGTTGTTTTAAGTGCAGATGAGGAAACTAGAATTACGTATTTGAAGATGGTGAAAAGGAAGACTATTGGTTGAATCCACCTATGCATTTGGCAAAGGGCAGAATAAAGCTGAGCTGAAAAGGAATTTTGCTCAAAGCCTGCCTGAGGGGAAAAATAGTAAAATTACTTTGTTACTAGTCTCATTGGAAGTCACAGGGTGGGGATCAGCTCTGTATCAAAACACACCCAAACCTTAGCTTTTGGTATTCAGTAACGAAAGCCCAAATATTAGCCCAAATTTAGAAAAAGAAAGAGCTCTGAAGGAGAATTCAATTGGTCAGTGACCTTCTATCACTCAAAAGAACACTTGTATTTAAACATGAGGACAAATTAGTCACCCAGTTCTAGATAAGTGTGTTTTATGCTTTAGCTAATAAGAGCAAAAGTAGAACATTACGTTCTATCAAGTAAGTGGCTTAAATAGAAGGAGGAGGGTGATGATAGTATGTGTAGCTTTCCTAACACAAACTACTAATTTTTTTTTTTTTTTTTTTTGTCAAGGCCAGCACAGGAAGTGTAATCCCCTTCCACACTCATCAAAGAGCTCTCATGAAGCTTACCTGCTAACTGAGATGGAGACTGGATCTTTAGTTATATAAGCAAAGTACACTCAAACTACTGTGACTGGCTATGGACTGCGCATTTTGTCTTGCCTTCTTATCGGAAGGAAGCAGAATTCAAAATTAGCAACTGAAACTCAGGCAGTAATAAAGCAGTTAATACGTGTTGAAAAATCACTAAGAGTTTTACGAATCCCAGCTCAACTTGCAAGTTTTATTAACATTGTTTAATTCAGGTTAGCTCAATGTCACCATATGCCACAACAAAGATCCTTCCTTGTTTCAGACTAGTTTGTGCAATCTACTTTCCCAAAATCTTGGGCTGGACTGCAATCAGAAATGAGAATATATGTTATAGTGCGTAATGAACCACCATCTGCACACAAAGAAGGCAAACTGGAGATGGGAAAGGAAGAAGCCTGGGTTGACCTTGCAAGAGAACTGACTGCAGCTATCAGAACTTTACTCGGGTATTAATCAACTTTTTGATTACAACAATTATTTCACTGATTTCCAACTTCCCCCAGCCCTGACAGGCATATGCATGAATTAATAACCATGCCCTATCTACTACTTCGGCCTATCCTGGCAATGAAATTTTATCTCTTATTCTTGTTCAAGCCCCTAAAAAATCCAGAATCCTCCTAGCCACTTGCTCAATCTCCTGATTTTTCATTCATTGAATCTGCATTCAATGAGGTTTTTTTTTGGTCCCGATGATTGCATCTGTGAGTAATTGCACCGTGCATCACTTGTACATTCCAATCCTTTTATTATTACAGTTGTCATGGACTGTGCAGTTCATGACAGGGACTCAGTATTGAGCTGTTTTTATTGACCTGTTTTTACAAAGTTTAAGGGACCTTGTCTATACGATGTAAAAATAGAAAACATTTGTGGCTTTTACACTGAAGTGTCTTATGAATCCATGACATAACAACAATACATTTATCAAGCGTTAATTATGTCAAACACTTACATGTGGGCCCTAAATGTGTAGATGGGTTCTACATCTAAAGAGGCACTCCTGAAAGAGAAAGGAGTTATTACATTACATGAAATCTCTACTGAAAAACTCTGAAAACATTCAAGAGTTTAATCAATTTCAAAGGCATTTAAAACATAATTGATGTTTTATAAAAACCCATATACTTGCTTTTTGGCAGGAACAGTTTTCTGCAAATTCCAAAGTTTTAGAGTATGGTCCTCAGAGGCTGTAACCAGCACAGGCTCTACAGGATGAAAAGCTAATGCCCGCACTCCATCAAAATGACTGCGTAGCGTATACTTAGGGTTCCATGTCTTTCGGAAGGCATCTTTATTAGCTGGCAGCTTAAAAAAAAAGGAAAGGAGTAATTTTATCTTGGGTTTAAAAATATGTATAATATATATCTCCCCGTATTTTAGGAAAAGATGCTATTTTTGATTCAGTAATATATGTTCAATCTTAAGTTTGCATTTATCTATTGATCTGTCTATATGCATCTATAACTCCCTCTTTGGCATGCAAGGTACTCTCCAAATTTTTCTATTGTAATAGTTTCTTTCATCCCAGAATGGAATAGAGTACAATGCTGAATACACAGACAAGATTTTCAAAAACCAGTTTTAATCCTTTTGTGCAATGATACTTTAACTCTTCCCCAAAGAAAGATAAAGGTTTGTTTCCTTGCTTATCATGTTGTCTATACCCAAGGAAGAGATTACAACTGTCGAAAGCTCATTTATCACTTAAACACAATAAAAATGAGCTTCAGGTGCCTAGTGAGTGATCTTCCTCAGATAAGTAACTTGACTGAAAATGACAGGAAACAAGTAATTCCTGAATACTTCTACATGTGAAGGTATGTATGCAGAAAAAGGTAAACCAAATTTCAATACACATTTGTCATGATTTTAAACATAACACTACATATGAATATATTTAAAACTCATTAAACTTTAAAAAATATTTATGAGACAATAACTTAGTTGGTATATGAAGCAATATATACAAACTTTACATTTTTATATGGTGAACATCCAATTCATACTCTTAACCTATAGACTGTTAGGCTAAAATACAAAAGTTACAGTTCCTTAATATTAATTATAGGTAACTCAGATGAGTCACCAGAAAACTTCAAACTCTTCTAGTGATTGCAAGAGACTAATTCAGAATTTTGAATACCATTTATATTAGGCAGAGAGCAGACCCTTAAAAGACTACATCCCATTTGTCCTAAGCCTCCATCATAAGGAGAAATACATGTGCAGGTATTTCCCTCTTCCCCTCAAGTAATTATAAAGGGACTTTACAAAACTGACTTTAATTAGATGACCAAAATTAGCAAACTAAGAATGAATGGAAACTAATCCTATCCTCTGCCTTACATACTATCAATTCACCATGCAATGGTTAAAGCACGTTTCTCAACTGTAGGCCAGAATCTCTCAGTATCCCAAGATACTTTCAGCAAGACTATTAAGAGATTAAAATCTCCCATAGCTAATAAAATCTTAGTACATTATATCTGTCAGGACTGAAAATAAAAATCAGATCATAAGGTAACATATACTGTAATAAGTATTCTTGGACCAAATCTATATCCTGGATTGAATTACCACTACTCACTCCAACTAAATTTGATTCTATCCAATCAAAATAAATAGAGAGGTTCAGACAATAAAATTTACTGTTCTGAGTTTCAAATGTGCAGACATTTGCTGTTCCCTTATATTAATGTAGATTTCTGGCCTAAGTGGAAACTATGCCAAATTCAGATCAAGCAACAGAAGCTTGTTATACCAGATATAACCTGGATTTTAAATTTTTTTTTAATACCATCCAACAAATACATTTCATAACAAAGCATTTTGTTTCCAATCTTCCTACTTCAGAGTATACTGAATACCACAATATTTTTACTGAGATTTAAGGTATTTATCACTACACTGCATAATATATACAAGCTCCATAAAAAGCATAATCTTTTGTTTCAGGGAACAGAGTGGAATTCTGGATAGAAACTCGATAGATTTTAAACTTGATAGATATCAGACCAAAATGCATATTTATTTACCTCCCTGAATCTAAAGTGGGTAAGAGAAGGGGGGGAAAAAAAAAAAAAAAAAAGTGTTTTTCTAGCAAACAGAGTCTCTCGATATTTTTAATCCTCATTATGTAACGTATACATCCACCTGGCTAGCTCATGTTGCCTCATGCACCTTTGGTGATCTGAGGCTTAGAGAAATTAAAGCCAAACATTTGAAACAGCAATGGCTAATTTTAGCACATGTTGTTATGTCCCAGATCAGACAGCAGACCTTGATTCTTTGGGCATGACATGCATCCACACCACACTGACTTCTACTACAGTTGTGATGAAGAGTCATTCAAGAAAACCAGGACTGAATACAGTGGTCCTTATTTTTTTTTAAAAAAAAGGAAAATATTTCATTAAATCTTTTTTGTTAAAATGGCTGTTGCAATGGTAATTTCGTTCTCAGCAGTTAAGAGGAACCTGCTAAAATGCAAGGTACAGAATTTACAGAAGTTACGAAAAACAAGGTACATTTCCTATCTTAAGTATAGCTTTAAAGCCTTGATATTTTTAAACAGACTTGAACATCTTGGTTCTTTTAGAGGACAACATGTGCACCTTCCTAGAAATCTAGTTATATATAAGCCAATTTTTTCTTGTTTAATTCTTTCCCCCCATCCATGTTTCCAATGAATCTTGACATCCATACTCCAAGAGTAAAAGAACAACTGACACATCTTTAAAAAGAGATCCTTGCAACCTCTACGAAAAAAAGCTATCCAGTAGTGTATTTCAAAACAAAACCCAAAACAAAACATACACCTCAGAAAAACACAGTCAAGGACTTGGAAAAGGGATTTCCAGATTACAAAGGATAAATGTGAGATACAAAATGGACCAGAGGTATAATGGAAAAATAGTAAAATGTGACACTGTATATCAATATTATAAAGTGTGACATCTCAAAAGCCTCTCAAAACAGAAGGCATGGACATGCTGCCCCCATTGAGTCTTAATGTTCTACTGTAAATGCCAAAATGATAAAGTTGTGAGAAGATGGACTATGAAACCATACAGCTTCACTAGCTCCTTCTCCCCTTTTCCCTGAACTTTGGTGGACTTTACTAAACATGACCAAGAGGGATCAGCTGAAACTTTGGTCGTAGTCCCCTCTCAGCAAACAGCCACAGATTAGAGTAGATGCTTAGAATAATAAAGTCTACCAAACCCAAGAGTTGTTGTTCCCTCACCCAAAACCACCAAACAAAAACTCTGTCTAGGTCAGGAGACACAAACCACTTTAGACATCATAAAAAACCTTTACCATAAAATTTCCTTAAAATCAGAGCAAAACAAAAAACATACAAACCATACACCACAAGGAACTGCTAAACAGATTAGAGGAGCAATCAGAATTGGAAATGCCTGCTTTATAACACTTGCTCAAGCTAACCTAATAAAAATAGCTTTTGCCTTCATTTTGTTTGTCTGTATAGAAACACACAGGCAAGCAACCTGTTCGTTCTGCCTTGTAAACCACGAGCAAACCAGACTTAAAGGAACTAAACCTGAGCTAAACAACAAAAAAAACCCCGAAACCCCAACCAAACAAAAAGCCCTGACACACACACACACACGAAAAAAACCAAAACACATACACACACACACACACTCAAAAAAAAAAGGAAGAAGAAAAAAAGACACAAGGGAAGGAAACTCTTCCTTGCCCCTGCAGTCAACCGAATCCTTAACAGCATAGCAAGGAGACATGTATTTCCTTATTTCAATCAACTACTCACCTACAGCAAACAGAGGAATTAGAAAGCAATAATTAATAACTGTTGTCAGAGTCTTTTAATGTTTTAATGTTACATTTTTTCTTGATAATGTAACTGATTGGATATTTCCAAATTTAGATGTTCTGATAAATGAGGACTTTCCATTTTGCAGCCAGTCCTACAGCAGAAAAACACCATCACCCTATGCAGCTATGCAATCCAAGAATACACAAATGGCAGCATTTGATTTGGTAACAATATTACTCCCTCAGCACACAACTACACCCACTGAGGCAAATATAAAGAACTAGATATCAAAAAAGACAGGACCTGAGATGACTGTACTGTATTACAGATGACTACTCTTGTGGACAAGTTGTGCACTAAATCATTCACATAAGAAAAATTTTCAGCTATAGTTGAAATTCTTAAGATCTAAAACTTAATCCCCATCCTGTCCACATATCCTCTCTTTTTCAAAATACAACACTCCTGAAAGCTAGTGGAACCCTGTTGTGACTTTATTTATTCATGCACTATAAACAGCTCACATAAGCTATTTGAAGAGCATAGACCTATTGGGAGCAAAATGCAGGACGTGGCAATATTAAGTGTTTTGGGGCTTTTTTGTTGTTTTACTTAAACATTAATTTAGCTTAACATTATCTGCTTATCTGGAGATGCACTGGAAAAGGAGGTAGCTTCAGCTAAGCTTATTGGGGCATGAGATTAAGATGTCCTACAAGTACTGTATTACACGTACAAAGTAAGACATGGTCTTATTGCACTGCAGATCCACAGTTATGTGGAAACAACTTCAGAAATTAAGAACTATCACGGAATTTTTAACCTGAAGGAATGCTGTGATGGAGAAGTAAAAGCATCTGAATTTCAGTCTCTTCAGATCCACGACAGGACAGAGATTTCCTTCTTAAATAGAAATATCACAAAAATTCTTTTCATCTGTGTTATTTGATACTTCAAGTTTATCTTTTCTGACACATGAAAAAGTCAGAAGCTACCATGCATTTTTCAGATATGCTTTAAAAGATAGCAGATATGCTAAGGGCACTGGGAAAGGAGGACTGAATAGGAAGCCAGGAAATCAAGTGACAATTATGGTCAATCACTTCTCATTCCTATTTGGTGAATGATCCAGTAAGAAAGCAAAAACCTACTCCTGTCTTTTGTCTCCTGTATGAGGCAGATATTAAAGCATGAGATAACATCTCCCCACACACCTCCCAAACCAAGCTGCAATTAAAGAGCCTCTAATGAAGGGTCTCAATGAGAAAATTTTGAAAGTTCAACTACACTGAAGCAGTAAAATCATCTTCATCTACAGGATCACTGACACCTTCAAACCTTCCATGGATTTGTGAGGTACTGCCTTCTGCTGCAAATTCCTTATTAGCTCAGGCAGTATTTCATACTTGCGTTATTTATCACCTCTATTCTCTGTTTCAAGTTTCCCAAGAGCAAAGGCAACTCCACGTTATATTTTGCATTGCTCTTTGCACAACAAAAACTGTATTGTCAGGTTTGTCAGAAGTACCACACATTCTCCTGAAACAGTTTGATCAGTTGGTGTCAATTATATTATTCATTGTAATGCTTCCTGAGTTTGTCTTGGCTCACCTGTAAATACTCCTCCTTCTTGGAATAAGCAAAATGGCTACACAGTTTTATGAAGCAGCTGTACTTCACAAAAGAGAATAATATATTGCAATGTTGCAGTCAAGCATGACAATCAAAACCAATCTTAGAGCTTCTGAAAGTCTCTCACAGGCCATCCTCTAGACACCAACTTTCCCTATACTATTACAGTTCTTGAAGGAGACATCACAAATTCCTTCTTTTACATCAAAAACATTCTTGCAATCCCTTTGGCATAGAAAGTAGTACGACATACATTTGCCATTATGGCATCAGAACATATTAATGATTGTTTCATTTTGATCTAAGATACTTCTAGCTCAGTATTGGCCTCTGACAGCAGCTAAAACCAACCAAAAATGCCTAAGAAAAAATACAAGAACAGCGATGCTTCTTCTCACTGTTCTTCCAGACTACTACCATTTCAGCCCAGGAACTTCCTGTTCCTTTTATGTATATAGTAATTCTCAGTGGAGAGCTAGTTGGAGAACAACAGATAACAATGACCTATAACAGAGATATAAAGTATTCTGCTAATACTGGAGTTGTACAGATACTGGAATCTATGCTACTATATTGTGATTGATAATCAATCATTCTCACAACATTAAAAACAGCCAACCAAGAATGGAGCCGTGCAAAATACAGTATTACAGACCAACCCTAGGGGTCACCATACAATTAGTCCATGCATTAATTGTCCAGCATACAGGTTGACTTGGGATTTTGGTGGGCAGAAGAGGAAAGAAGGGTGCTTAACAAATATTTTAGATTTTAAAAGCAAAAAGAATCAGAAAATTCTGTTGTTACGAACACGTGTCTTGAGAACCAAATGTCACGCTACCTTTACAAATTTAATGAAGGGCAAGCGTGAACCACCAGACCTTGGTACTCCAAAGTTCTGTACTCAGGAACAGGACAGACATAGAATGTAATGCAACCGCAAAAAAAAATTGTGATCTAATCTCACAACTGTAGCTGCCTCGCTACTGACAGTACACCATTTAGTTTTTTGCCTCAGTTACTGTCAGTAAAATGGGAATACTTAAATAAAATAATCAGTTGACAAGTTCAGAATCTTGATTTGAGATTCTAAACTGCTTTAAAATAAGTATTTTTTCCTCACGTAAGTTAGCATTAAACCAATTCTAAACCATTTAGAAATTATTCAACCAAGTTAATACAGCACTACATAAAACAAACCCCAAACTACTCAACTTCATAATTCCCAGGGGAATTTACTACTAGTTAGGAGTAATACTTAAGAACATCCAGTTCTGGATGTTTCAAATTTAAGCTGCCTTAAAGCATTCACAATTGAAGCTTTTGAAAAACTTTTCTTTGAAGTCCATTTGTTCATAGCTTTCACTGGAACTTAAAAAAAAAAAAAAAAAAAAAAACAAATAATTATCTAAAAAATTTTACATTACCCTCAAGTCAGACACATTTTACATGTGATTACACAAGAGATTTAGCTAGACAGAAGGAAAATCCTGAGAAAATTAGGATGCAAAGAGCTGAAATTGAACTCTGATATTAAGTTATCTGATTTCCCAAAAGTGCTATGTCATTTGAAATGAAACAGACAACCTGAGAATTAATCTTTACTGTGAACAGGATGATATATTATACAAATTTAGAACATACTCCAAATATTTAAGAAAAGTTGTTTCATTTATTTTTATACAGTCCAGTAATAGAAGGATAATTAACATTTTCATTTGTTATTCAAGAAACAGAACTATGTAACATAACACCCTGCAATAACAGAGGAATCTACGTATTAGCTCTTACTTCATTACAACAATTAATAATCCTACCAGTTATAAATACTGAAGGAGAACTATGATTAAAATAAGGTGTGTAGTCACACACAAGCAAAAACTACAAACAATTTATTTCTTCACTTTGCAGATTCTAAGATTTTAATAAAATCCCTATTAATGGTTTCCAGTACAAATACCATGTATCTAACTTGAAAAGTTACAGAGGTACCTTACCAACAAAACAATAATAAAAAAAATGCAAACCAATCACAATCCAAAACCACAAGACACTTTAAATACAATACAATACATAAGACTTACCTGAACACTTCCCTAACCAGACATCAAATGTTACTAGCTAATGAAAAATTCATATAACACTATTGGTAGTAGCTTAATGAATACAGTCAAAGGAATGTCAGAACACTCTGGATTATACAAAAAATACACCCTAAAAGCTTACATCTGAAATATACTACTTATATAGGCTACGCTGTTAACACTACATAAACACAAAGGGGAAAGCAAAGAAACAAGTTAATATCAATATTTGTGTTTTATGTCATGTCTTCTCAACACTCCATATCAGTGTATAATTTCCATTTTTGTTCAAATAAATTCATGTTAAGATGTCAATCTGTATTTTATGTCATAACACATTCCTCCAGTGACAAAATCTGAATTATTTAAGTAGAAAACAAGTCATCTCACTTAATTTTGATTACCCAAATTACTTAGCCCATTCACAAGGTGCTCCCTCCTCCTCCCAAGTAATAGTTTTTGCTAATGAAACCTCTGTTCTCTGCATCTGTAATGTTCAGGGTGGGGGAGAGGGGACCCAACTATTACTGATTAAACTGTATAAAGAATTTTAAAATAAAATTGCACTTACATCATAACTATAGTCTGCATCATTTGTTACTGTCAAGTCTGCAAGGTCTCCAAGGCCCAGTACACTTAACAACACATCATCAGAACCCATAATAAATGACTTGCCTCCTCCAGGTGGAAATGTTATTGGCTCAGCTACAAAGAACAAAACAGTTTCTTTAAGTCTCAATGTAATAATTCAAACTGATGAAAAACTGCATTATTCATCACTTAAAAGCAAAGCAGAGTTTAAAACTGAACTTGTATGCACTACACACTGCCCCAACTGAAAAAAAAAAAGAGCATGAAGACACACACACATGTGCAAACACACACACATATACTAAATACACAATTTGTATATCATGCTTTGTCATTTGCTTTCAACTTACTTTAGAGGTGTTCAATACTACTGACAAGTGACTGACTGACATTACTTTACATTGTAAAATCAAATGTACGTCCCAAGTTTCCAAATTCTCAGCTAAATATTTCATTCACTAAATCATGCTACCTGCCTTCTTTTCATTTGCAAATAAGTCTCTGAGCTTTATAGTAGTCAAATATCTCTACCTGCATGTAATTTTTTTACCTCTCAGGCTAAAGGCCTCCTGCAAAACATCTCTTCTACTTTGATTTTTTTTTTCCAGATGATTAAAAAAAGAAAAACATTGTGAATTCCCTCTCTTATTTTCTCAGCATGATTTTGGATTCTAATTTAAAATACACTCAAATGATATTTATCATAGATAGCTGTGCCTTCCTCAAACTAAAATTTAATATTTTTGTTAATTATGATTTAGAATGAATACAAATTCTATATAACCATTCATTCTGAATTCACATCTGAATAATACAGTTTCAAATATTCTCCTTTTTTTTTTTACACTCTTCAATTTTGTGTATCTCCTTCTACCCACAAATATCAATTCAGCAGTAAGGAATAGGAACAAAGGCTTAAACTTTGTAATACTTTAGAGTATTTTAGAAGCTGCTCTTACTTATTGGTACTCCTTTCCATGCAAAAATTGGGACACTTGTTAGGTAGAGTACTTAAACATTAGCTATGTGTAAACTTTAGCGAAGTGTAAACATCTGCAAAATATGTTAAATAGTATTAGACATCTTTAAAAAAATAAACTTGCTTGACTTTTGGATTTCACTGATTTGGCAGAGAGAGTTATGGTCTCACTTTAATGCCACCCCTTGTTTCTAATCCTCTCAGAAAACCCTTGAAACTCAGAGAAAGTAACATTTCCAGATCTGAAAAACATCCATATCCTATTTTTTGTCTCACAAAAAGAGTTCCAAACAAGAGGACTAATAATCAACACATTCCTGTTTTGAACATGCATCTTTAATTATTCTGTATCATCACTATCTGACAGGTAACCTAGTTACATTCCGTTCCAGATGAAGAAAAGTAACTAAGACCAGGTGTAAAGTTATAAATTTCTGGCATCATTGCTATGGCTACGCAAAGAGGAGCCACCCCAGCTAGATAAAAAAAAATATCACTTCTCACAAATAAAACAAGTTCTAATGCTTGAGAACTACTGCAGTATTAAAAAATGTTACCTTATTGGCACAGGCAACACAAATGTATGTGAGAATCTAAGAATATCATCTATGTAAGAATAAAAACTACTGTTCCTACAACTGCATAAAAAGAGCAAATCATATTCTAACTACGCAAAATCACCTCTTTTTAAAACATTCACAATCCATACAAAGGTCTTGACTCATCAGAATGCTACATTACATTAACAGCCAAAAATAGATTACCATGTACTTATACGGACAAGCTTTTTATTTCTGTTAATATTTTACTAAAACTTTCAATTTGACAGTCTATTCCAAACCACTCATATTTCAGAAAAAGCCATATTCCTGGAAAACACCTAATTATTTTCCATGTTCCCATCCATTTCCCTTATTATTGGTTTTGGGGCTTTTGGGGGGGTGGGGGGAGGCAGGGGGTGAAGGAGCATCCAGTCATCCATGCTTACTAGATGCGACCAAAATGTCTAAGGATTGATTTCTTAGTGAAAGTGTCAGAGCTGAGTATAAAAGCAGAAACAAACAATACTTTATATGAAGCAAGAAATAAAGTAACATCACAAACACTCTCTAGCCAAACCTAAATTGTGAAATCCTCAAATGAATAACAAATAGCCCATCAATTACTCCAGAGACCAAGTTTTTCGTGGTTCTTTTCTGACAGAAAGAGAGTGGCAGAACAAAAAAAATGATATAGGCTACAAAAGAAACTGGGGGGGGTGGGCGTGGGGGGTGTTGTTGTTATCGTTGTTAGGTTGATTTTGTGTTTAGGGTTTTGTTTGTTTGGTTGGTTTGTTTTTTTCCTCTTTTCTCCAAAGACTCCAATACTTCTACCTGCAATTTTCAAACCTGGCTTGCCTCTACTGTCTTTACAAGGTCCCAGCCTCCCAAACACAAGTAGCTATTTACAAGTCCAAGCTCCCAAGTCATTACAGAACAGAGCTGCTGATCACTGTGGAAAGGCGGCAATATGCTAATTTTAAACTTGAGGACACTTTCCATCCCTGTTGTGATGCTGTGACTCCTATTTGATCTTTAGGACAGGCCCACAAGGTTTAAATAAGCCCCTGAACTTGTCATACTAATTCTTTGTGTCATTAATGTCATTTGTCCTTAACAGATCAGCTTTCATATGCTTTATGCTAAAAATGAAGCACTACCACAGAAAAACACTACTACATTAAGAGCCTATATTATAAATTTACCAAGCTGTATTTGCATCAGAGGTGAATATGCCTTTATTTAAAGCTTCAAAATTAATGCTATCCAAAATTCAGAAGCATATTTCTCAATATTAAAGTTGCCAATATGTATGTATATGTTGTATAACTATGTTAGTTTATTTGCATGTTTTACTATTTTAAAATAAGACATATTCAAAGTTTAAAAAATGGCAAGCTGTTTTTATATAAGGAAAAAGCAGAAAAGTAACACAATGAAAGATGCATGATGTTACAGCTACTAAAAAAAAAGACCCACAACTCTGCATACAAAACAAAACCAACACATCAATAGATATATGCAAATGATAAAGTTAAATAAGTTACTTATAGAACGCTTTTCATCTTTAAAAAAAAAAATCCAGGTATTTTTCTAACACACACAGTACAATATTATACTCATAACATAATATATGTTTGAGTTTGCAATCAATAAATATCAAGTAAATATTTAAGTGATGGTACACATTTCTTTGTACATGAAACTAGGTGGAAAAAAATGCAATTATTAAATATTTGCTTGGCCAATCCTAACCAGCACTTCTTACCCTCAAATTTGTGAACATCATACATAATTAAGTCAAAATCAAGCAGTAGTATTTTGTACAGACTGAAACTGCTTTATCTCTACTCAGATATGTATGTTCTCATATATGCTTCTGTTGTCTACTATACAACAGGGACATCTTAATCTTGTTTTCCAGAAAGTTAATATGTGGTACACCAAAAGCAGCAGTTAATGCCTGAGCAATTAGCTGGTACTGCTATTTTTTGTCAATCTGTAGATTGACACTCCCACAACCTATAGATATTAAAAAACAACCCCTGAAAATAATAATTCTCTGTACAATACATTGGATGGAGAATCATGCTGCATTTGATTCTGAAAGTCATGCAATATGGTGAGATGGAAACCCCAGTTTCTTATGGCCAAAACTATGAAGTGTAATTACAGCATAAAAATTTTCTTTTCATATTTAACCAGGCACTTGAGAATGAGAAGAAAACCCAAACCAAAACCCAAACCAAACCCCACACCTTTAGAAGTATAAAAGATACATTCCCAGCCAATTAGAGCAGCCATAGTTTACTTTCCTCCCTGAACGCCCTCCTCCCCTCAAGAAAAAAAAGTGAGCTTAATAACACTTTTTTCCCTATACAAAACCAAAATTATTAGACACTATCTCAGAACTGTAACACTTCAGATTGTAGCACAAACCGTACGTACAGTCACAAGAACATTATGTCTTGGTAACATTCATCAGCATAGATTAGTATGTCCCAGCAAGAAAGCCTAAAGTTGTCTGCAAAACCTTAGCTTTTAAAACACAACTGAATAAATAACTGAGCAAAATCTGCATTTGGTCTTGTTAACGAAAGACATATCTAGAAGGGATTCAGAGACAACACTAAGCTTGTTTGCTTGCAGCTTTGCACCATGTGGTACAGACAAAAACTCAAAAAGACGAGTAGCATTCAGGATAGAATTTCTGATCAAACAGCAAAATTTACACTCTAATATTCAAATTTAAAAGTTATGCAGAAACCACAATTAGCAGATATGATGGTAGAGATATTCATACTACTACTGTTAATGAATAAAGCTCAAACTACTCTGATAAGCTGAAAACATATGAACATATTAAATAGCATGAAAATAGTGTAGACAATCTTTATTTGAAGTGGACAGTGTTTGTGGTACAGGAACCAGGCAATAAAAGTCAGTCCCTATCAAATTCAAATTTAACATCTATTTCTTCAGAAAGATTGTTTTGTCCAATATTATTTTAGATGTAAAATCTCTAAAAGAGACAACAACTATATGGCCTGTCCTTAACAACAAACATCTATGTCCCTTTGCACAACAGGTATGGCCTAAGAAAAATAGCCTAAAACAGACCAAGGTAAGTGTAGGGTCACATGCCTTTAATACCTTAACAAGGCTAAAAGGCAACCTAAAGCATGTAAACACATACTAAACCTAAATACAACTTAAATGTACATGCACAAGTTTTAGCAAGTGGAACTTCACCAGTAGTTTTTTCAATTGCACTCCATAGGTAAATTTGACACTTGATACATCTTTCAGTTGTAAAAAAAAAAAACAAAGATGAAAAGGAAGGCAGCAAAAGAGGTGTGAAGACAAACACTTTTGTGAAATAATAGTTTGGGAGAGCAACAAAAAAAAACCCTCCAAAAATTTCTATTTTTCTGCTTGCCTGGTGACAGGCATTTGTGGTGGAAGGGGTGAAGGAAGAGTAGGAGAACCAAGAGATTATCAGGATCTATAATAATGCAAATTCTTTCCACTTCTGGTATAGCTGATACCATGCCAGGGCTTCTGGGTTGAAGATTATCATAAAGGAGCCAAATCTGAATTCAGCTGAGTATTTTGAATGAGTATGTTCTGAGTAGAGGACAGAATTTACCTAATGGTATTCTAATCTCAATACAAGGAAAGTAATTCCTTTAAAATGAAAAAAAGCTGAATACAAGATTTTGGACTATTCAGATAACAGTTTGCCACCAACTTCCGCTGCTTAAGATAATTCTGAAATTGAAACCAATACTTTGTAAACAAATAAACAGTGTCTTTGTACACTTGTGTATATAGACCAAGAAAAAATTTTAAAAAGACAACATTAAACTTGAGGAAGAGAGACAAATTAGTCTCATAACTTAAATAACCACTTTTAAATCTCACTTTAAAATGCAGACTATGTATCAAATATTAATACTCACCTTTTTTCCCCCCTCAATCAGTAACACCCTATCTGTAAAAGGTTTTGCTAATGGGGCAGGGGGTCTGCAAACAGGGATTTAACAGTGAATAGTTTCAGAACACACTGCTGTACATGAAGTTGTTTAAAAATACTTATGAAATAATGATGAGTTATGATAAGCCACATAAATTCAAGCCATATTCTCAGAAAACCATTTGGGAAGAATCGCAAATAAAATAATAATGTGGCAATCTGCAATTGCATTAAGCTTTACAGAGGGGACAGTAAATTACAGCGTGTGCTTTCTAAAAGAAATCTCCTGAAATACAATAAGTAGCTGAATTTTTTGTACCTTCCTCTGCTCTTGCACCTTCATGATCAGTCATTCTAGAAGAGGGTGACCTAGATTGATTAATGATTCCTGAAGGGATGTGGGGTATCTCATCATCGCCCAGATCAGCTATCATGTCGTGAAGTTTTGTCCTGTTGACTCCTGTAAATTAATGTCAGCAGCAAAGATTCATTTGATTGCTACCGCTTGAGTTGACTGAAGTCTAAAAATCCATTAAACTAATTAAACAAGAATAATTACTGATGGGACCTCCTTGAAATAAATACAATACTTTGGTTTTGTCTTTGTATATTAATAAAATTATCTTTTGGAAATCAAAAGGAGTTAATACATCAAATCTGAAAACTACATGCAAACAGTTTTAATTCACTAAATCAAAGAATAACTCCTTTGTGTTCTGTAGATCTAGTCTACAATTTCCTGTAGGAGAGAAAAAAAAAAAAAAAAAAA
>JAVJGG010000032.1:7983874-8024310 GCA_035590195.1 Aviceda cuculoides | reverse complement strand
GTCATGTCCAGTATATAAACTGGGGGGAGTGGGGGTGGGGGGAATCACCGCTCAAGGATTAACTGGGCATTGTTTGGTGGGTGGTGAGCAACTGCACTGTGCATCATTTGTATATTCCAATCCTTTTATCATTACTGCTGTCACTTTATTAGTATTATCATTATTAGTTTCTTCTTTTCTGTTCCATTAAACTGTTCATATCTCAACCCATGAGGTTGGGGTTTTTTTTCCCCGATTCTTTCCCCCATCCCACTGAGTAGGGGGGAATGAGTGAGCAGCTGTATGGTGCTTAGTTGCTGGCTGGGGTTAAACCACGACACCTTTTAATGTTTTTCAGTATGTTTAGTAACTTTTTGTCCTTCAGCCATAACCTCAGAACAGCCCTCAATCCATTGTACTATACAGAGAGAAACTTCTTTCTGAAGTTTACAAAAGAGCAGCTGCCGTTTCCAACCACTTCTCTGTATTTCATGTTGAAAATCATCAAAATTCAAGATTGTGCCACCACCACAGAAGACTGCGCAGATTTCTGCTTTCAAATAAGTGCAAGCATACCTTCATATAATTGTTGAAGTATTTTAAATGTTACAAAGATTTTTAAGGATAAGAATGTGCTGTCTCTGCATGATCAAAGCACAAACTAGATGACTGTGTTTTATCCTCAAGAAAAGACTAGAAAAATAATAATAATTAAAAAAAAAAAATCAGTAAACATGAACCTGTTATGAACAAAAGCAAAACACCTACAATCCCATCTTAGTGTATCCTTCTTCAGAGATTAAAAGTGAAAAAGGTAATTGAATATTCAGTGCTGAAAAGTTGTAGTCTGAGAAGCCATAAGCTGATTTCTATTAGCTCCAAGATGTAACAGCCCAAGTTGGAATAAAACACAGGGATCCTTCTATATCAACAGGTGATGGTAATGAAAATGGCAAAATCCAAATCTGTTTTCATGCCTATCAACTATTACACTGTATTTCCAGAAATCAAGGCTAGCAAAGTGAATGGGACAGACAGTTTCATAAATACAGAAAAATTAGACTGAGGGGAAAAAAGCATGAAAGTAAAAAATTAGAAAAGTTTCAAGGAAACCAAGGAAAATTAGTAAAGGGATCTTCATTTTAACAGTAATGTACACGTACAATGTAAGATGTGAAAACTATTTTTCAGATTGCTGAGAACACATTACACTGACCTGATTGTATAAAATGAGATATGCATTATCTCCACTATTACGTTCTGAAAATGTGACAGACTGTACCTGAAAACCAGTCATCCCCTGATTTACCTGCCAAAGCTGATCTTATCAAACTTGAGCAAGAAGTTGGCCTTAAATTCAGCATATTACTGTAAAAGGTAAGCCTGGTTTTGTAGAAATCCAACCTAACTCCCTATCTATTTATCACAATGAAGTCCAGAATAGGTTGTGGTTGGTTTGTGGTTTTTTGGTGTGTTTTGGTTGTGGTGGTGTTTTTTTTTAAATATAAGAATCTTTCAATAAAAAGGTTTTGGATTATTTTACAGCTGATATTATAAAGGCAATTGAATTGTGGAGTGGTTTTTGGCTTGTTTTGTTTTGTTTTCTTTTGTGTATTTTAAAGATCCTTTCATAAGGAAGTGTTATTTCCACATAACATGGTGACTATCACGACGGGGTGGGGTGGGAACCACCAAAAAAAGAGTAAATATTACATTATGAACACATACGTGCTGACAAAAGATGACCTAAATTAAGGTGTTCCACCCAAAAGACAATATATGAATGCAGAAGTATCAAAATAGAATCAAATCTACTTCTGTTCACTTATTTATCTCTACATTTGGAATGAAAGTTACCATGCCTGGGCCAGGGCTATGAAGACCCCTGTTACGAAGGCAACTGTGTAAATGAAGATTATGGTAGTTACCAGATCCAACGAAAGAACCCATTAGAATGTCTGCCCTATTATGCTGTCCTCAAAGTATTGCAAGAGTTGATAGTCAATGCATGTTTATTTGATCTTTATGATGATATATATACTGCCATGCAGATAAACTCTGGTATTGCTTGAAATAAGTTCTGGTAAAAGTCTGGCAATACACTGAAGAGCAAAGAGATGAATATTCAGAATGAAGTTCATGAATCATCAGACATGAGAAGCAGGAATAAAGAAGGCCTTTGACATTATTTTCACTCTCAGTGTTAAAAAAAAAAAAATGAGGAAAAAAAGTCTATGAATCAAATAAACAGAATTAAAATAAATCTGCCCAACCTTAAATGCATACTTTTACTGTGTGTGGAGTTATCTCATTCAATTAGCTCTGTGATTGAGGCCAATTTTTAATCAGAAACTACTATCATGAATGTGACAAGTGCAGAATCTCACAAACCACCCTGTGATACTATCTATATGAGCTCAGCGTTTCCCAAGGAGAATTTAAACTTAAAAACCAAAATGCTAAACAGTGACTTACATGACCTCACAGCATTGTGATACACAGTTGCCTCCTAAATATTCTCTTATGTGAACATAAGCAGGTTTCAAAATTACTTTGGATGAAGAAAATACTCCTTTAAGTTTTGATAGTGGAACACACATTGTCAAAAGACAATACACATCAAATAATAATTGACAGCCAACATGTCATGTCATTCATAGTATAAAACTTAATGCTATACTGTTAGCAGCAAATGCAGGAAAGTGGACAGAAAGGAAAGTTTTGATTATAATGTTGCAAAGTTTTAAATTTTGCAACAGGATATTCCAGAGTAATTACTATTTTAAATGATGGTCACCACCAATTTATTCAGCAATGTAGACCATTAAAATGCCTTTTTTTTTTTTTACAAAGTAGTTGTTTTTGATGGGTAAGAATTATGGTCCTCTTCCGGAAATTTTAAGATTTACAGATGCAAAACCAAAATGATGATAGAAATCCTTGATTGCATAGCAGCTAAGGAAGCAACAATTACAAGAAAGGGAAATCCTTTCTAGACAAGCCAAAATAATGCCAATAAAACAAATCTGGAGGCCTGAGAAGAGTTCTTCATACAATTAATAATCCTAGAACAATACTACTTGTCCCTGTTTTACAGCTGCTTACCTTGCACAAGCCAGAAAGTAAAAACTAACCAGTGTAGTGGGTGTGAAAAGATTAGAATCAAATCAAAAGTACAGTTTCAAGAACCTTCTGTATGTGATAACCTAAAGGCACAATTTTTGAGAGAGAAATAAAAATTTCCCCTGAATAATTACTTTATTTTTCCCGCAAGAATTCAAAACATTGGCTGTTATTTTGCAGCCACTGTGCTTCCAAAAGTCTAAAATGTGACACTTAAGAAAATTTCAAATAAAAGAAGTCCACCTTAGTATTAAAAGGAACTTTCTAACCCTACAAAATACTTCATGTGAATTTGGTGTCAACCGCTGATTTACATGTTAAATAAGGATACCCATTAGCATCCAGATTACTATGGTAAGTTCTAATCAAACCAAAGACTAAGTAAAAATCTCTACTTCATCAGAGATTTTATATTTGTATGTACATGCAAGTCATACAAAATTGCTGAAAAAACAATCAGCAGGCACTAACTGAATTTTAATTTGTTAGATGTTACAACATAATTTCAAATCTTAGTAATTCCAGAATTCTTCATGGAGTGTTATATTTTTATTACCACTTAATTTAGTTAGTACATATTCACACAATTTTTCAAATAGAGGAAAAAGTATTTTTTACTAAATATAGCCCAAACCTGTTGTAACATACTTTCAGAATAAGAACACAGCAATCAAGGGAGCTTCTCTAGACTGACATTGATTTAAGGAAACTTTGTCCAGTAAGAGCTTTGTATAGTTGATGACATAAGTTACAAAAGCATTTTTACCAGGTACTTCAATATTGAAGTTTGGTATAACTTATGTAGTTCAAATAGGTCAACTAGTCTGAAAACTCTTAAAGAATAAAGAGGTGTCAACCAAAATGTGGTAACTGCACAGAAAAGTGAAGGGCACCATAAAATAAAGATTATAGCCTAAAGAAAGCCACAAAAAAGGTTTGTATTTACATTACAGGCATTTTTTTATTCTCATTGCCTTAGATTGTAAAAATAATTACAAGCCTATAAAATAGCAATTATACCTCGATTCAAGCTCATATTAAGCAAAAAACCCAACACCACCCCCCCAACAGTATCATAGTATTATACTTCAAGAAGCAGATAAAGTTTAAATCTTTCAGAAAACTTCTCAGGAGTATCCTCAAAATGCAAGTTGTTCATTATTTTTACATTCACATTTCAAAGCATTTAGCTCTCTACCTATTTAACCTTAATTTTTTAATGTGTTTTCATCTAGGAAATGGCTGTCAAAGGTTTTGACTTATTCACATTCAGCAGGTAGAAAGTTAAAGTTGGTTGCCCCCGTTACAGAAAATGATGCTTAATGAAAAAAAAAACAAAAACAGAACTTGTGAGAAAAAATGTCTTCTATATAGATAGGCAAAAAAGCGTTGCATTACAAGATTCAGAATCTGCACTTACTCTTTACCCCTTTCTTCCCCTTTCGTTCCTTCTTGTACTGTTCCTTCAGTTTACTTATTAGTCCCTGGTCTACATCCCAAACCTCAGCAGTTGGGGACAGGTCATCTTTGTCTACATGCAGCATATTATTAAAAGAAAAAAAATCAGCAATTGGCAATGCAAGCTGTTGGCGATTTACTATCATAGCTGTATAAAAGCATTAATAAAAGTTCTTAATAAATCTTTACTTTAAAGGTGCAGTCTCAGTTTTAAGTTTACAAAATTCTAAGCCTCATTTCATACAGTTTTGCAAGGCACTGTATAGTATCAGTTAGATATTTGAAAATTGTACGTTAATTTGTTACTAAGGAGCAAACAAACTAAGTTTCATAACTGTTTATGTTAGATACTTCAAAATACACAAAAATTCATTGGTGTTCAGAAACGATTACTGCATCTTTAGAAAGACAGTGTTAAGAAATTATTCAGCCAGTGTCAAATAAGCAAATAAAAGTATTCATGCTATATCTCTCATGAAAACGCAAGCTGAGTAAGTCAGTGACAGTTTATTCATGAAGACCACCATGCATCCTCACGCACTCATTCTACATGCACAAGAAATAAACCTTGGTCCTACATATAACCAGAGAAACAAGTCTATAGATACAGCTTTTTACATAAAGATGAAGAAAAGTAATTCGCATAGGTGAATAAATTGACATCCCACTAAATTCCAGCAATTAAATTATAATTAGTAGAAATACAACATTCCATGGTAGTTTCAGAAGACTTGTCTTTTTCTGTTTGACAAATATTGCAGAGTTAATTATTCTCAAAGAAAAGTCAAGTCTCCACTTGTCTAAACTATCCATCTCAAACATTTCTGGAAGCAGAATTAATAAAAGGATAAACTTGTTTCTAAGACAAGGTAAATGTAACACTTTCAGAAGCACTTTTGCTAGTAGACAACTAGGCAGCAAACTTGGTCTGTGTGCCAGTTAAGCTTATGCTCACAAATTCTTTAGGCATAAAATAATAAAACTAATTTCCTCAGTTTTCAACTTCCAATCATACCTATGATATCAGTGTTTCCACAAAACAGCAATTTTTGAAGATATAACCATTATAGTCACAAAAGTACACAAGAAGAGCCACACACAGCAGAAACAAAGAAACATGCATTTAGGATGCAAACCAGTAGGAGTTATTCCAAGTACATGTTTCATGACAAAACATTACCACAGATGAGAAGACATACTAGGATACTGATGCATGTACCATCATTCTAATAGGGTTGATCAATGACAAAAGAAACAATCTTGATCAAAGAGGTGGGATATAGAAATGGCAAGGGTGGTGAAGGCATGAAACGGGCACCACAATGGCAAAGTCCCCTCAGCTGTCCACAAAGAACTGTGGAGAAGGGAACAGAACAATGACATCCTACACCAAACTGCAGCTACAACTACCAAACTGCAAACACAAAGACCTCAATCTTTATGAGGACCAAAAGACTGACAGAGAAGAATAGTGATTAGTCAGGAAATACAAGAGGCACAGAAAGGTAAGGCAGAGGATATGCCCAACCAGAAGAGGAAGGAAATTAGGAGAAACAAACAAAAAAACCCGAATCCTAAAACCCAATGAAAGGAAATTCAGTTAAGAACAACTCAAAATTTAAAAAAAAAAAAAAAAAAATATTTTTTAAAAAATCTAAAGCATCACTAATAAAAGGAAAATAATCAGCTAGGTTGCAGCATTGCAGAGAAGGATTCAGGAATTAAACTGAACCAGAAGCTGACCATACATAACAGCAATGTAATGGTGCTGTAAAAAAAAAAAAAAAAAAAAAAAAGCCAAAACAAAACTGCCATTCTGGTATGTTTTAAAAGTTGTGGTTTATTAAACCAGGAGTAGTCCACATATTTCACTGATGGTGATGACAAAATTCAAGTAACATGCTCAGTCTGTGTTCTACACTAGAAGTTTAGAAAATGTCTGTAGATTGGAAAACAAACAGGGCATTAAATATCAAGACAAAGAATTTGAAGGAACTGGACCTGTTCAGTCAACAGAAAACCGGAAAAACGTAAGCCTGCAAACAAATACTCAAAAACAATACTATCGACTGCTGAAAACTAGATCTATCGACTATAGAAAACTAGATAAAACACTAACTGATTAACCAGAGAGGCTGTAAAATTAATTTCAATGAAGATTTTTAGGAAAACCCAGCAGTGTTTCTCTTAGGCATGCCGAAATATACTTAGCTATTTCAGAATAGAGCCATGTAACTAAAAGACCTCCACAATTCCCCCCTAATAGTGAACTTCCTCATACGGCCTGCAGTGTTTATAACCCACACTAAACTGACATCAGGACAGTGCAGAGGATCCAGGTGGAGAAAAGATTTTTAAATTATTTATTTATTATTTAAAAGATGACCCAAGTGACCCTTAATTCCAGTCACACTCTGCCACCCAGAATTCTGAGCACAGTCAGTCATTCTCTGACTCATGGTCCATCTGTAAACAGAACTTTTGAGTTTCACAGAGAGGAGAAATTCAGTGATGATCGCATAGTTAGTCATCAAAGTCATAAGCAGAATAAAAAGACTACATAATATGTAACATAATACATAACAATATGTACATATTCCTGTCTGCTTTAGCAAACAGAAGTTCTATATGCATCCTTTTCTTGATGATACTATATCACAAGGCATTTATAATTTTTTAATCTAAAAATGTACATTCATTTTTTAATGTGCTGCACACTTTAATTCTTTATTTAAGAGTGTTTGAATTTGCTATCTTTCACTATTTTGAAGATAAGCTGTTCCTAAGTAAAACATGTTGCATGACAGAACACTTCAAATCACAATGGTTGAAAATAATTTAAGACTCAAAGTATATTAAATGAAACACTTACAAAAAAATAACGTGTTCCTAAAGAGCCGTATTATAGGAAGGAAAAATAGCAACACAAACTTCCACACTTGGTGGCTGGTTTGCAGAAGTCTCCAGTAGCTAAAACGTAACTATCAAATGTGGCAATGAAATATTTTAGCACATCTGAATAGTCGAAGTATTATCTGTAGGTCTAACTAAAGTATTGAAAGTAATAATAAAGCAAGACTAGGCAACAGGTTTAGAGCCTAAACACCAGAAGTTTCCAGATACTAGATAAAAGCATTATAAAGAAATACACATGTAAACATTTACATTTTTTAAGACAGCCTAAATCTATGGAAGTGTAAGAAGTAATAGAAGAATGCCAGTGACAGGAAAACTAAAACAGGAAGAAAAAAAAGCTGAGAAGAAAACAGAACATAGCAACTATTTCCTTTATGAAGAAAAACATGAACTTTAACTGAAATACTAAAGTTAATGGGTTCAAAATGATGTGACAGGCTAAAATAAATTGGTTTAGGCAATGTATTATTTTATTTTAGAAGGCATTTAAGTGGGACAATATTTGAAGTATTATTTTTGGTAGGTAACAAAGAAGCATTGTCTTTAAATATTTTAAATGTATACACTGATCTTTAAAAAAGTGATATTTAACCCCGAGACCTGATCGATTGTATCCTTAATCATCCATTTAAGGAAAGAACAGCTGTACTAAAATCAGTGACATATTATGAAAAAAGCATTGATACTACACAGTTGGAAGTATGTCTTCTGACTCATTTAAATAGTAAGTTAGTATAAAAATATACAAACTTATGGATATTGTCTTCATATGGCAAAACTCAGAACACATACTTTTTAAGATGAAAGTAAGTTTATGTTTATTTCCTCCTCCCCGCTTCCTTGCCTCAGACATGAGTGTTTTGGTAACAATGAATTAGTGCAGTTAAACCAGTTGTCACAAAAAAAGCTGTCATAATTGTGTAAAAACTCCTAAAATGCTATGGGTTCACTTAAACTGTATAAAAGACATTCAAACTGCTCTCTGAAAGTGCTGTGGGTCAACTTGATTTTTAAAACAGATTTTTAAATTTCATTTTATTTTTAAGTTTGGGACAGCAACTGAACTGCTCAAAAACAAGTTTGAAAAAATTTAGCTTGCAAAGTCAGCATTGCAAATATATCAATCCTCCCATTCTGGGCAACTACCTGAGAAGATGACAGAGATACAACACGCTGGAAAGTAATCTTGGAAAGCAATGACTTGGAATTTCAACGGACAAGCTAGTTCAGTAAGTTTCAGCAGTCTGCTCTGAAAAAATGGATAAATCTTTGCATGAATTGTAGTATCAAGCTGTCTTTCCTTCTATATACAGTAGCAATAAGACTGATGCTATAACCAGAAGTTTCTGCATCACTACACATCTGAAGGGATGTTGCAAAATAAAAGTCAGCTTCAGGGCCTGTGAGGTGTTTTATACCAAGAGATTTGCCTGTTTGGCTAAATAAAAAGATGATCAAGAAACTAATCAAATAGCATCGCCTTCAAAGGGGAACAACACCAAGCAACTAAAATGCTTCTAAAAATAGACGGGTATTATCAAAAATAAAGGTTACAGTTTGTCCGGCTTCATTTTCCAACTAGAAATAAGACTGAGTTTTAAAAATAAAGGTGACTAACCCTTTGATACTAATTTCCAGGAAGGAATGCTTTCTAATCCTGGGTACCTTCAAAATCAAGACTGGATGATGTTCCTGGAACACGTGCCAGTATTTTGATTTCTGTAGACCTTTATATTCTCTTTGCTTACCAAGGTGTTTAAGTATGACAAATTCATCGTCTCAATGACATAAAATGGTCAAACAAGATGATGCAGTGGCACTTTTTGGCCTTACAATGAAAGACTTGCAGTACACAACCACAAAATTGTTTGTACCACAGTTCAGAAACTAAGATGGTCAATTTCCCATTTCAAGGCAGATGTGCATTCATTACTTGGTTCATTAATTCTTTTTCCTACCCAAAATCTCTCCCTCTTCTAGTTTCTTCTTTTGAAACACATAGGCTCCAGGAGTTTCTGACTTAGCATATTTTGTTTCACATCAAATTAGTAACCTACTTAATTTTATTATCTACTCTAAAATTAAAATGAATTTAAAAAAAGTTGGGCCAGTACAAAAGTATTTTTTTGATCCTACTAATGCAAGCCATGTTAGCAATAACATCTAAAAATCTCAGCCAGAAAAACTAAATAAACTAATTGCCTATTTTTACAAGTATACCAAAGAAATTAATTTAACATGAGCACAGGAAGTATAAAGCTCCTGGTCAAAAACAAATAGGGGAAAATAATAATAACAGAAAAGAAATCTAGATTTGAAAGCAAATTTAATTCAGGTATAAAAACATCCAGAATCCTAACCTTTCTTATTCAAGAAAGAAAATAGTCTCCTTTTTTAGTTTTGGAATCACAAACAAAACCTGAAACAAATATAATTATATTTGTGACAACTACAACAGCTTATTTTATATATATATACATATATATACATATATACACATATATATGAAAGTTTCGGCACCCAATACACTATTATCTAAGCATTGACATTTGATCACAATCATCCACACATCCACACCGTCTTAGTAGGTACTGCAACTCTTATGTACTATCATGAACAAGTATTCCTTTGTTTCTAAATGCTTTTATTAGCATCTTACCCCACTCTGTTCCATCTCCTGAACTTCGAGCTTCTCCAGCTCCCTCACCATCTTCAGCTGTCACTAAAAAATCAAATTCTTTCAAAGCTTCTTCAGTATCAGGGTCATCTGTAAGGTCAGCAGCTAAACCTTCATTACCAATCTGCAAGCAGATAAACATTTTTCTGCATTTGAATCATGAACAAGTTTCTACTCAAGTATTTTGGTTAGAAATTATATAGATTACTCTGATTACTTGGTTCCAGGTGAAAACATTTTTCAACATTAAATGCGGAAAAAGACACTTAGTCAGATCTAGAGCTGATTTAAAAACAGAGTGCACCATGCTGTCTAGTGATCACTAGGAAATGAAAAGAATACCGACACTAGGTTTAGCAACAAAAACAATCCCATACATTCCAGTCTTAATTTTTTATTTAAAACATATCGTTTGAAAAATTTTGTTGATTTTCTTGCAATATCAACAGCTCTGCAGAGAAGCTTTACAAACAAACTGTGTTTTCTACTGGTGCAGAAGCCTTTTTTCCCCTTTCACTTTGCATTTCTATTTCAGTGTTAAGCATAAGCTTGGAAAATATGGTGTTTTCAGAGAAGTGTCTTCTTACGAGGTTCTACCACATCTTCACCTTAAACAAAACAAGCAACCCCCCTATCAAGGCACCAGTGAAAAAATTTCTTTCATTCTGCAGATGAAGCAAATTTCCATGTGGGGTTATGTTTCCATGACTTGCACAACATTCTTACACTTTTGCAGAAAGACACAATTTCTACAAAGATAACTATATATGAACTTTCTCTTTTCTATAAAAACCAAGCTTTGTCAAGAATCAAAAAATAAGTGTAATGTCTTCATATGTGCTTGGAGATTTACCTATTAGAAAATCTTTTTATCAGACTATCTACTGCCTTAGAACAAAAAAAACATTCAACCAACTGCTTGATTAATCTATTTACCAGAAGTACAAGTAAGTACCAAAGGTATGGTGGAAAACCCTTCCTGACAAGTCTAGCTGGGAGATAAAGACTTGCATCAAGCTGACCTAATGCTGCTAGCTGTTTAACAAAATTCAATGCAGCCAGAGGGCTCATCATGCTGCAGAAGACTCTACTGAGCAAGAAGTAATAGAACTGTCAGTACAACATTCACAAATCAACCTCTTTACATAACAAAACCTCATTAACAGGGAGACTCTTTCAGTACAGGAGAAAAGGAACTAAAAAGGGACAGGTAATATACAGTCTATTCTACCTAGAAAACTGCTCACAGAATGGAAAACTAAAGAGGAAAATCAAACAAAACTTAAATGAACTTTAAACAGAAGTTTACTAAAGACAACTCTCTGCTAGGCTCTTAACATATCTAGTAAAAAGCTGCATAAAAGGAAGAATTAAATGCGTATTTGACATGGAACTGATTTTTTTTTTTCCCCATTATATGATTTAGTTTCTTCTAAGTAACTGTCCCTACCTTCCCCAAAATTCAGAAAGGATGCATATTGTATTGTGCTAAGTTTGCCTGAAAGGGACTCAAAAGTATGCAGAGAAGCTGAGATGACCAAAGTAGTTATATCTTTCAGCAATTAATTCACACTTGCAAACAGGTTGGTTGGTTGTTTTTTAATTTTTCAAGGTTATATATTAACTAAACCACCAAATTTACCAATAACTCATCTGCTTACAATCTATTCAGATAACAAAGGTACAACAAATATTTTCATGACACATTTGTAAACAACTGAAAAAAAAAAAGATTTCCTTTTTTAAAGGGGATTTCAGATCTCTATATATAAAAATAAATCTTACTTTGTGTTTCTTATTTATCCGGTGCTTTTCTTTTCCTTCTGCAATATCTTCTATCATGTCACTCTCTTCTTCTTCATCACTATCATCTGCATTTTCTAAGAAGTTAAATGTTTCAAGAACATCACCAGAATTCCTACATAAATAAAAACATTAATAGAGACTCTGTTTTACTTGCTGAAGAGATTTTAGAAGATTAATCAGATTAAATGCAACTGCCACCTAACAGCTTAAGAGCTGTAAAACTAGCAAAACAACAAGAAATGGTTGTACGAAGAAGCTTCTACAGCTGCCTAATTCCTTATATAGAAGCATCATTCAACAGAATCTTTCCTTAAAATAACAACTCCAGTGTAGTTAATACAAGAAAAATTCAAATTCAATACACTATATATTTTCCTATATATATGTATAATATACATATATATAGGATATATATACACATATACATATATATGTAATATAGATACATATGTTCCTACGTATAATCAATTTCAGTTAATTTCGTAATCATTTGTAGTCAGCTACACTCACAGCTGTTCAGAGACTCTAGAATTGAAAGCTCAATGTGAACTGACCAGTTGGTATCAATGATTAAGTAAAACATACTTAAACTTAATGCATTTCTTATCTCTTTGCTTACCTTTTGATTTCCTGTCCCTTTTGTTTTGATGAAGGAGATTCACCCCCATTGAGGATCTGTTCTAAGTTCTTTGTCTCTACTGAACCATTTGGTTCTGAATTGGAGAGCCCAAGCAAAGACCTTACCCGCTGGGAGCGTACATCCAATATTGTATCTGTATAACCTACTTCCTGAAGATACCTAGATGCGTTAAGAGAAGAAAGATGAAAGCATATTTGAGGGAAAAGGGAAGAAATTAGTATTGACTGTTAAAAATGAATGCCACTATTATATCATTTATGGAAAAATAAGCTTCATCACTATCCATCTCATATAGAAAAGTTTACTCTATACTGCTTAAAGCTCAAAACTATGCAGTTCTGAAAAATGAACCACTATTTGCCCACCTCAATTACTCTGTTTCATAGAGTAAACATATATACAGCTCCTCATACTTCAGGGAAAAGTTTGAATACACCAATATTCAATAATGTTACTTACTGTCTCAGTAACTGTCTGCCTTGCTTCCAGGTCAATTGGCTATTTTGAGGTACTGCGGGAACCTCCGTATCTTTGGTTTCTTCTGAAAGATACAGTGTCATAGTTGAGTGGTGGTTTTTGTTTGTCTGCTTGGGGTTTTTTTGTTTGTTGTGTTTGTTTTCAAAAGTTCTATTTACTTTTTACAAGATACCAATGAAACTAAAAGCAAATCTTAAAAAAAGCTTTAAATTAGATGCAGTCTTATGCAGTGTTTTTTAATTAATTTTTTTTTTCTAATTCTTTGCTGAAGCATCAAGCAAATAATTTAACGGAACAGAATCAGTTAAAAAAATCCTGATTCCTTACAGGCAAAAAAGGAACTGGAAAAATACTGAACTTATACACAAAAGAAAACCCTGCCCGGATCAACTGAAGTGTCACTGCTAAGAAAGCAGGCTATCTCTCTTTCACAAAGCAGAGATGCTTAGAAAGCAACACAGAAAATATCATTAAAATAACAGAAGCGTGACATATCAGCAACTGGACAAAACAAACATGTCAAGTTCAACACAAATTCCATCAGTTTACTATCAACAGTTAAAATCTAGACCTACTGCACTTTTACTATGGCAGAGACAATAAAACAAGGTACAAACTAATAGTTCAAGGATTTTAACACCTAATTTATACTGCTTTTAAACACAGATGAAAAATCCCATCAAGGAAGAAATGTGAATCATGATCTCCAGTTTCAATCAAGTATAAAAGTACCCCAAAATGTAGCACTTCCAAAACAGAAGAAAACAAACAAACAACAACAACAAAAAAGGTGTGTGTGTGTGTCTCTAAAAATCTGCAGACCCCAATTTTAAGGCACATTACATAAATACAGGCCAACAGGGCGACTTCCCAAAGACTTACATTTCAAGAGAAGCCACATGCAATTCTGTTTATTAAACAGTCCAACGTTGTTACGAAAAATGCTTTCCTTTATCGGCAATATTGTGAAGAGCAAAACTATTATGATCAACTTTATCTCTACATTGCAAAATCAGATGCACTCCAGAATACCAATAAGGATAGCTTATTTTTTCTCTTAAGACTTTTTTCCTTGATTTAAGATGAAAACAGAAGCTCAACAACTTTTTTTCCAGACCAATGCAGTACAATTGTTTTTTCCTCAATCTTTGAAAACTAGCATCCTATAAAAGCACCAAAACTCAACAGTATTTCTCATGTTTATTCTGCAATTACACTTTCCTTCTGGATGGATGGCACAATGGCAAAAAAACATTAAATCCTTCAAGAAGGGGTAAGAAATAATGAGAAGCAGCAGCTAAATAAGGAATTGTATAACCTTACTTAAAGCTTTCTTCAACATTCAGAGCTCTTTCAAAAAAGGAAAGGTCAATTAATTTTGATTTTCAGATTAAACAATATTTACTCAATACCAAACCTTTCCTAGAAATCTTCTCTATAACACACCTAAGAGAGGGTGGAGGGAAGACTGAAAGCTGCAATAAATTGTACAGAGCAAATCTAGAACAGTGTATAAAGAAATTATACTTAAACGGGCTATTGTAAAAAAGTTACCTGATTCAAAAGTTGGCATTTTCAAGTCACCTTGGTTCAATTCTGTGCCATATTTTAATTTATGATATTTTGCCCTGAAAAAGTATGCAAATGTTTAACAAATTAGCATACCATGCTTTTATCAACTCAAAACATTCTACTATTCCCATTTAAAACAACCATACTAACACAATACAATTTATCCAAATAAAACTGTTGTCACAATTATTGCATCATACAATTATTTCTAGTCTTTCAAGAACACAGTTTTGAGATAACCTTTTTACAATTATTCACAATTATCAAATAACTTATAGATGATAGTTTAGTATGTTCTCCAAGAATGCATTCTTTTTAATGTGTGCCGGCTACTAAGAGAACCTTTCAAAAACCAGCAGGTTCAACTATTTAGCAAAGATTATTTTTTCAGTTGTAGCACTGTCACAGCTAGCCAATTGCACTACAATGAATGAACCTCATATTTGGCATTCCTGCCTATTTGCCATGTTCAATTTTCACTTCAATTTCTCTCCTGCTCTGTCTTTACTTATGATAGAAATCTTTCCCTCTGAAGAACCATGTTACAGTGCTAGTTTCCCTCATCACATGCATTCTCTTACTGATTTTCTCTTCCTCAATGACTGGATGGAGACTTAGCTTCCAAATCCTGCTCAGTCCACCTATCCAAACATGCCTCACGCCTTCCTATCTCCTGATCTCTGATCCCCTAACCTCTCCTTCTAGATCACTTTTTAAAAAAATTGGTCTTGGTGATACTATTTCCACGCAGGTACGCAGGAGCCTTCCAAATCTTATTCTCTACGCAAGTTGCCTATCAAAATGTCTTCAGCTCCCTTTACCCCCAGGAATATCACATGAACTACCTATGCCTATATCCTGGAATTCTCTAACTTTAGCCTAGACCTTTAACAATTTGACTTTTGCCTCATAGATCCTTTGCAAAAATACTCAAAAGAACTCTAGATGTTCTGCTGTAGAGCCAAGGTGAAAGATCTCTGTAAAAATGTTAGCAGCCACATTTTAAAGAAGTCTCTATAAAATACAGCTCTTCATAATTCTAAATTAAACATTTGACAGAAGTTCTAAGAATAATTGAACTGTATCTACTCCCACCAATTTTAAAAACTACTCTCAAATATTAAATTTCTTGAGAAAAGATACATGATGGAACATGCACTGGACAAAATCAAGGATTTCCAACAAATCTTCTCAAATGGCTGGGCCACTGTTGTAAGTTTTTCCAAATTGAAGGTAAAAGTTCATCTCAAATGCTGCCTCATATATTTTATGGTATAGAAAATTTTCTTCTAAATTACAGAAGTTTCTGCTAAAATTGCAATCAGGAGCAGTCTCATTAACAAACTGTCAGTAGATGGCACTATTGACCCTTTACAGTAAGATAAAATCCAGCATTTCATAGCAATTACATTGTAACTGAAAAACTGTAAAGCTCCTGAAGACTAGGTATTTGTGTGACCTGAATCTGACTGACTGCCAATTAAACAGAATCATGATTTTTTAAATTATTTGTGAATACATTCATATTTCATCCATGCACTAGTAAGACTGTCTACCCTAGGTGCTCTCTTTAAACTGAGAGACAAAGTTTTGTTCCACATTGTAACAGGTCAGTGTTTCACCAAGCCTTCCAGATAAAGTGTACATACTATAATTTATATACCTCATAAAGTACTTTACATATGCAGGTAAAAAAACCCAAACAACCAAAACGAAAATAATTAAGGAATTGTGAAGTTAAATAAAGCTGACAAAATGTTCTTGCTCAACTCATAACTGAAGCAAATAAAGCACTGTAATTGAAAAGCCAACCTAAATTTGTTCAATCTAGAGCTGTGACAAATACTATTTAGGAGCAGTTGTTCCATTTTGGAGCTACAATTTCAAAACATTAATTAAAATTCTGCTTTAATTGTTCATTAGAGAAGATAACAATGCACCTGATCTCAAATTATACCGATGACTAGCCACTACAAATAAGCCAAAGTACTGCTGCATGTAATGAGATCAGTTGTCTTTCACATCACATCTGATGCACAACTTCAATTTTACAGTAAGAAATTAATCTTATTAAATTCCAATAAACTATATATTTGCAAATGTATTCCTCTCCGTATTGTCACACCAACAAGGGTAATTATTACATACCTTAAAAATCACTAACAAGCTACAGTGTTGTTGACAAGTCAGTGACATTACTCTTCCATACCACACAGTAACTGAATTCTACAAGGGGCATCTTTTGAATCCTTTTGAGTACTGACTTGCTATTCTTCTAAGGCTAGGTTTCCATGTGTGAAAAAGTAAGAGGAAGAGAAACAACGCCCTAAGTTGATTTAACTGCTTGCTGCTATTTAACTGCTGAATCCTACACTCAGTTGCAAGGATATATGACAGCTCCAGTCCAAACCCCACAAAGTCAAAATATAGCCACAGTTTTATGATCTCAGTGAGTCTTATTAAACACAGCACTATGTTAAGGAAGCTTGGAGTAGAATGGCTCAGAGTACAGAACAGAAGATACCTGGCTGGATCTGCAAAGCACCATAAAGGAATATAAAATAGCTACAAACAAAAAATCCCATACATATTAACTACTCAAGGGCTAATTTTATTACAAAAATTGACACAGAACTGCCAAAACATTTAAGGACATTAAAATAACAACATTTTACTTCTCTAAAACACTATCATACCTGTTGCACACATACTTAGAGATACATACTAGAAATATAAAACTATTTTGTGACTACTACTGCATTTGATTTAATCTTACACACTGATGTCCTGTTTCATACCCTTTTTCTGAGAAATCACAACAGTCATCATTGTCTGAATGAGTTTTGTTTCTGACTCCCTATAATCTGGCATTTCACTGCATGAAACTTTTTGACAGCATCAGGGAGTTAGCAACAAAAGAAGGAGAAAGGGGGGGGGAAATCAGATGCAACACTGAAAATTGCTGTCAACAATTTTCAGATTTGAAATTCTCAGGATTTCTTTTGCTTTGGCACTGGTTTCTTTTCATTAGTTGTGATTCTTCACTCAGAGGAACAATGGCAAAAAAACCCCCCATCTATTATCCTGAACTCTTCATTCAGTGCAACAACCAAGAAACTAACATACTGTCCTTCTTGGATGATTTACTGACAAGTCTGTACCTGCTTGCTTTCCTTACTCAATCCATCATACTTTCGCAATTAGATCCCCTCAAACTACTGGGCATCTGTAGCAAAAAATAACAGAAAGTTTCCTCATTCCCTCCCACACATTCACCAATCAACCCCAGTTTCAGTTCCTGGTTTTAGCAATTTTCATGAAAATTCTGGCTGGGATTTAAGCAAGGATTTTCCTCTTGAAAAAATATGCAGTGTTGGCTTGTACCCACTAGCCACAAGAACTAAAGCAAACTGTATGCTTCTGCTGTTCTGCTTCTATTGTACATATGTTTACAACTTTCTTGCCCATCCAATGAATTTTGAAATTTCATAGGAAGTCAAGATTATAAAGGCAGCTGCATTTCAGGAGAAAGCAGGAATGAGGTTTTGCCAATGCCATTCATCTTCAAATTCTGTATTCTATTATATGATGTCTTCACACTCCAGCCGCAATTAACTGCCTCTGATTTATCTCAATAAGTAGGCAATCCTCACAGCCTTATGGTGTGCACTTGCAGAAAGTCTCTCTGTGCAGCACAGAGAGAGTTTATTATTGCCAAACTAACCAAAATGTTTTCCTTCAACTTCAGAAAGTTACTTACACCCAAGACACTTTGGTCTGCCACAACAGCACATTACTCCTTTGATATGTTCAATGTTCTTTAAAGGAAGAGCACACACCCCCCCAACACTTTCCATGCTTTTCATCTGCCTTGAATTTAGAGTGACTTGCACACTACCTGTATAACAATGTAACTGTTAGTCTTATACTGGTTGGAAACCCTGAGCTACTTTCTATTTGGAGGATGGGGCTGAGTGAAGAAACAGATTCTTTCTGCCTATTACTTCACCAGAAAACATATGATGTGACAATATGGCTTTCTGTATGAACACGCACCGTTTTCTGAAGCACCTTTATACTGGACATTTCACAGAGGTATGTAGCCATCCTTGCCAAACCATTAGTTTTTAATTATGAAACCAACTAATCGAAGTTATTTCTGTACTAGTCACTTATTTGTAGTATTAATTCATAATGTAAAATATATTTAGACATATTTACTCTTGGACAACTGACTTAAAAATGTCCAGGTGAAGCCTCACTACACTTTGCCAAAAAATTTTAAGTTTACTCTGGCTGGAATGTTCCACTCAAATCAAAATAAACAAATTAAGGCTACCTATTTTGTTGCCTGATCCTCAAGATATTTACACTGTTGAATTCAGCTACTTTTTAAGAGCAATATGAAATTAAATATAAGAATTGAGTCCACTACTGAAAGTATAGGCACAAGACAAGATTATTCTCCTAGTGTTTTTGCAAAATTAACTACTAATTTTTGTCAAATGAAATAACCAGGCAACAGAAGAGCATGTAGGTTTGAAGGACATTAGCCTGCATGGACTGAATGGAATTTTAATTTTAAAAGCATTAAATTAATGCTACAGAAAACGCACCTACTGAGACTAGAAATTCTAGCATCTACCACATTAAAAAAACAATACTTCAAAATGTAATACTAACTATTAAAGGATTCCATTCTGCCACAAAATACAGTTTTCACCATGCAACACATACAAAATAGTTGTAGGGAATCAAGATAACAATATTTTTCATCCTTTCAAGTTTAAAACCACTGAAGAGCAGGTAAAGGTATAGTAATAAGTAAGTGGTTTTGGAATGTTTATTCTTACTTAGTACACCATTACTCTAAATCAGAAAAGGGAAACTGTCCAATTTGAACTTTCTGTGTTTAAGACACATATCCAAACAGTTTGAAAATTATACAATTTTTTATTATAGCAGACACTAAACTTTAATCAGAAAACATAGTGTAAAGATGACCAGCCATAGAGACAGTTTACATGAAGTAACATAGAATCTTCCAGTAAAGATAGTTTACGTAAGGTGATGGAACTCCTTTTAGTCTGTAAAGTCATTCAGGTCAGATAAAAGCTAAACAATTTGTATACCTACCTTTCTTGTTTTAATGCATATTCTAACATTTTTATTCTTCTCACTAAATCTTTCTTCAAGTTTTCTTGACCCTTTCTTTCCCCTTGTAAAAATGCTATCCGAGCCTGAAAACACACACAAAAAAAGGAAGACAACAGATTTTATTCCATTCTGTTCCCAAAATAAAGCAATGAAGTCTGGCTCAGAAAGAGAAAAAAACAAGAGAAGAAATTGTTTTGCATTAATCACTTCAGTCAGTCATTAACAACAAAAATCTTTCTGCCCTAGAGACCGAGTACTATTTTCTGTTCATAAATGTTGGGAGTTTTGCCTTGAAATAAAGGTATTAAAGTTAGTATAGTAACTGTAAATACAGCACAAACAGCAATCATATTATACGTTTTAACATATGCACACATTTTTGTCCTTATGGCATTGTTAGCATAAATGCTATTATCCATTTTCTTCCAAATCCAAAGCCATACTAAAATAGGTACACAGCATACTTTTAAGCAATTCAGTTTTTAATGCCAGTATATAGAACAGATTAAGAAATGGTCACATGAATTCAAATACAGACTTTATAAATCCATTATACAGGAAACGACTATATTTTATGGATTCACATTTTACTTACTACTGAAGACAGCGCAAGGTCAGAATATCAAAGGAGAATTGGTTTTAGTGTGCTGTTCTGTACGGAGAAAAAGAATGCTTTTTTTTTTTTTTTTTTTTTTTAAAGCATCAATCATATTACCCACCTAACTTACAACGAAGCAATGAAACCTCCTACTTGCACACTAATCTAGTGGATAACAATAAATTTAGTAGAACATACAAGCTATCTCAATTAGTGCAAAAGGTCTAGTGGAAAACTTTAAAGTAGTTGAAAAATAAAGGTAGTAAGTTTGTTGAGAAAAAAATATATCTTGTCTTTTCCAAGCCAAAATCCTAGGGAAGACAAGGAATTTGCAGATGTGAAGACAAAATTTAAACAGTTAATGATATTACTGAATTGGCCATCACTACAGGGAACCACAAACTCATTTGTCCTCATCATAACTTTAAAAATTGACTGAAATCATTGGGTAGCTAATTCAAGACAATATAAAATTTTCTTGGAAGAGGGATTAAAAAGAACAGAATAAGGAGAGTAAAGTAGAGACCACATCGCTCTATGGAGCTTAAGACCAACAACACAATTTCATTATTAAAGGAGGCACAATAAAAAAAAAAACAGCAGAGCTATAATCAGCACCTAATCTATCCTTGAAGATTTTTTTAAAGGGAGTGGTTGTACATTTTTATTACTCTCAGTGGTTAGAGCCTGAAACAGTCTAACCAGGATGATAGCATTCTTGCATTGCTGCTTTCTCAAGACTAACTGATATCACCACATAAAACTTCACACATCAGCCCTGATTTTAGCCCCTCTGGCCTTCTGCTCAATGGTAAACCAAATTAAAATGTGTTCTTTTACCTTGCATTAGCTAACTAATGATTTAATTAATTAAAATTTAAAATCCTAGTGAGAACAAGGCAGTTATGAGTACTGCAGTTAAAAGTCTGTCATGAAAGCACTCTCAACTAACCACTGCCACTTGGTAAGAAAGAGTAATGCACCAAACAGTGCATGATACAGACTTTGTAATGACTGCACAGATATTTCAAGATAAAAGGTGGAGACCAAGATCCAGAATCTGCTATTTTAAACAGTGGGCTTCAAATGGAAGGGGATGGAGGGAGTTGAGCAAACCCAACAACTATACTCAACTGCAATTATGTTACTTAGATTCTAAAAAATACTATAAAATTGAGTCTAATCCAATAGAAACTTAACAGCCTTCTTGAGAAAACTACATTTATACATAATTTGCACTCCTCTAGTATCTGAGGCAGGGAATGACCAGCCAATTTCACAAGCCCGACTTCTTATCCCAATTTTCACTAGACAAGGATAAGACAACAAAAAGTAAACAGTGTCCTTACACATAAAAACAAAAGTACACATAAAATAGTGATAAAAGTAGTTTTTTAGTAGTTTTTTAAAAATACCATATGTGCAACACCAAACTTCAAACACTTGGGAGTTACTGCATGCGCATAGACTCTTTTTACATATATAAAACCAGAACTAAATACTTTGATAATTATCATCTAAGGAAGGTTATGAAAGCTCTTATGCTCCTCCACTTGAATGCAGTTCTCAACTCTTTCCAAAACTCGGGTCTTCTGTAAGTGATGGCCTTCTCCCCTTCTATCAGCCTTCCTTCACTGGCCAGTACCCTTTTATAACTATTTGACAAATCTTAGTTGCCAGCTGCAACTGTTGAGCCTTATTTCATCCTCAGTCTGCTGATAACAGAGAGGAAAATAATATAGCTGCAATCATACACAGAGGGAGGCATCTGCCTCCTAAACGCTCACAGCCAAATTATTTCCTTCTTCTGGAAACACTTCTGGAGTACTCGGCCAAACAGAATCAAGTTTCTGTATTTACTAGGTATTGCCTAGATCTCATATTTTTCAACCAGACAGGTTAATGAGCTAAGTGATCTTGAAAATCACTAGACTACAGAAACACTATAAAAATAAATCCAAACAAACCCCCAAAATCCACCCTACAAAAAAGTCCTTAAAAAATCCTTTACATACAACAATATTTATAACAATCTTCACACGGTGCAAAAGGTAGAACCAGAAAGGTTGCCACACAAGAACACACTTTGTAGCTGGGTTTTTGACATTTTTGTCAATATTAGCAGACTTCTTTTAGCATTGCTTTCTGTAATTGCTTGTATACACATTTGACTGATTTGGGGAATTTTTTTTCCCCTCCATTGTAATCACCACATGGCTAAAACGTGACAGAAGTTATCTATGCAGAAGTTAAGAGCTTGATCTTTGGAAATACAGAAGCTCAATTTAGACTTTAGGAACACTTCGTCATCAAGACCCTCAATACAAAACCAAGAATAAGATCACTGCAGATTTGCTGTATAAATTACATTATCAACTTGCTTCCTTAAGTCTTGAACTGACAAATGAAGAGTGTCAAAACTATCACTTGACATGTTGCGTAACTATGAGCCCTAAGAACATATGGCTAAGAACACAAAATTTCCCAACACTGACTTTTTTGAGAAGCAGTAAATCTCAGGTTTGATAAAAACAGATAAAGTAAACAGATCACTCTCCTTCAGTGTTGTTGTATTAACTTAGGTTCCACAGTCAAAGACAAACGCTCAAGAAATGCTCTCTACATAACAACTGTCTCAATCCTTAGATACTCCTTTCCTTTGAAACAATTCTTGGGAGAGCTAGATTCGATATGATTTATAACTATACTGATGATTAAAAGACTGACTAGCACTAAAATTGGGAAACAAAATGTCACAGAACAATTTGGTACTCACCTTCCCGCCCTCCCAGTTACAACAGAATTCTTTTCATTGTCTTAAACCAATTTGTAAGTCCCCAGGCTGATACTAAGAGGAGAAGTCATCCTGCTCTTATTTCTGTTCCCTCTACTGTGCTGACTTAGCTGCTTCTGCTGCCACACATTAAACCTACTGAGGAAATAACTCTATTTTTTACTCAGTTCTGAATTACATCAGTTTCCTGATCCTACTCTGTATAGCCACAGGAGTACTTAGGCTGGTACAAGGGATGCAAACAGGATACTGAAGTAACAGCTCTTTTCAGTGACAGCATGGTCCTAGATCAGCCAAAACTGACCATGATATCATAACCTGCATGTCCAGGGCACGAGAGTTGCAAAAACAAGAGCAGAGAGACTAAGAAAGTCAAATACAAGACAAGTCTTAACTCTTTTGAATTACAAATTCAATCAAAATATATTTTTAAAAGTGTATTACTAAGACCATCTCTTAAGGAGGAAAAACCATGCTATTTTACTGATCATGTATAAAACGCTAGTTCTTTAAGCAAAAATACAGCCTCCCATGGCTTTAAAAAAATCCAGCTGAATTTAGTTGTGTACAGATTCTGTTAGAATATTTTTCCCTACTGATAGGGCTATGCTTCAGATTCTTCAAACAAGCTCAACCAGGAGCCTCTTTTTTTCAGGGCAGATTCCTCCTCTCCTGCCAGCCTGTCCATTTTCGTATTTATGGTATTTTCACAAATCTCTGATATCCACTATCTTACTACAAAATTCAGTGACACTTGACAACTCTGGGCTCTGTCTACACCTTGGCCCTCAGCTGTAAGTAGGAGTACCACCATATGAACTTGCCCAGTTTTATTAGGAAAGTGTTCAGGGAGCTCCAAGAAGCAGTTAGTGTGACAGATATTTTGTATTTGTGCAAGGATGCAGGAAATAATGCCTGAAACAAGGCAAGATAGAATACAAGGATAAAAAGAATTACTGAACAGCTACTTGAATAGTATAGATCCCATGAAAAAGAATTGTCTGAGGTTAAATAACTACAGAATGCACATATAGAAGGGGACAAATAAAAAAACATCTAATATTCTAGACTTCATAAACTTAATATTGTTTTAATTGCATGTTGTATTTCAGACATACATGCACTACATTTTGCAGCTGGAAGGGTTTTTATCTTTTAAATACAAAGTCTGACCATGTGCAAATTAGGCAATAGTCTTTCTCCCAACAAACTCCAACATCTCAAAAAAGAAACTGCAGTTTTCCGTGAATAGTAGGAATAAGTAAATCACTGATTACACTGACACTCCACATCCCTAGCATGCAATTACACTGCTTGATCAAAGTGTAACAGAAGATTTGAAGTCGTTTACTAGAGAACTTCCACATTACATTATTAAAAATACTGCATTTCACACAGAAGTTGATAAATAAAAATTTAAAGGAAATATTGTTTTCTGAGAAGAAAACGAGGATTTTTTTCACCTTCTTTTTAAAGAAGCTTGAAAGGTCCTAAAACTTAAGAATTATTGCTCTACTTTTCATACAACACTACCCAGCATAGCAGCATTCATATTAAAACTGCATTTTATTGCCTCAACTGCACAGAAAAGCCTGACTTAAAGACAATCTTTATGTTGATCAACGTATTTGTCTTAGCTATTGAGAACAAAGTAGGGAAGTTATTACAGCATTTTGGGCAGGTAAAATTGCATATGCAACCTAAAGGTTATGTAATAACTACATATAGGATTTCATAGTCTCATTTTATTAATGAATCCTGATACGCAGCATTTGAAATATTCACCCAAAATCTCAAACCTAGCAAAATGTATCAAGGGGAAAAAGAGGCACGAAACCTGAATGGTAAAGCATATAAGACTGATTAAAGGACTTACCTTACGCTGTTGAAACACTAACCTTTCTGGTACAATTCAAACAATCAAAATCTAATAGATTTACCAACACAGGAACGCACTCATCCTAATAGTAAGATTATTTTTTAAACACTTTGTTTTAATCATAAGATTATTATCACACAAAAAGACTAACCAAATCCTCATTTTTAGATATTCATTATGCCAAAGATAAAGCAGAACACTGTTTTGGAAAACTAAAAAATACTGGGGAGATGGAAGATTTGACTCCTAACAGTAACTTAAGTGGACACACTTGTGTAGCTACTAATGTTCTAGTTCCCATTCATAAAAGGGAAACTGAATATAAGAGGAGTAGCCTTCACCTTCAGCTTTCAGCAAACGCAGTCCAAAATTTCACCTTATCCAGAACACCTAAACCATCATGCATGTAAAAGCATTAAGCATTTAGAAGAGTTTTAGTGTATCCTTACAGACCTGATTATGCCTATGTATTTATTACAATCACAATTAATCCTTAAACTGTCAACTGAGGACTGAAGATACCTTGCCAACTTTAAACATATATATATAAATAAATATCAATCTTTATTTTGCAAACTAAAGTCTCAAGCAAGATTCTCTCCCTTGTAAGCTGTGCAGTGAGACAGGTGTCACTGGTCATATCAGGATCACACATGTTTCAAAGATATAGCACTTTTAAAGAGCCTGTAGAATAAAAAATAATCAGAATACTTAAACAAAAATTAGAATCACCAGCTCTCATATGTTAACAGAAAACCAGTCCAGAAAACTTCATAAAAACAGTCCAGGTTAAAAATGTGGAAAAAAAGATTTCAACCACTGGTTAATACTAGTGTACCTTTGAACAACATTTGCAAATAAAGAAGATCATTTTCTGCGGAACCTTATGAACAGTCAGTTAAATATCAGGTCAGTAACTACCACACTTAAAGTAGCAATGGTATTAAGATGTTTCCTGAAGGTTCCCTTTTTTTATAGATCTTTTCCATTTGAGCTGATGATCATTTCTTGCTCCTCAACTGATACTTTTTTCAAAGATTCATCTGATTACTTTCTGATCGCTTTTCAAAAGCAATTCCTAACAACTAGAAAAGTAACATCCTTTGTCAACTGTCCCACAAGAGTGGTAGATACAAGAAACCCAGCTAGCTCTACGGAGCAGTCTGGTATGTTAACGACACAACTGACAGATAAACGAGAATTTACTCATCCATAAGTCTCCTTCAGTCCTGCATCAGGTATGGCAAAGACCAGGCTTGCAACTCTCCTTCCCTAAATCTGTCCTTCCTTTTTTCCACTACCACCATATCATCCCCAGTCATTCAGATTCAGAAGTTTGCTTCTTTTCACTACAGGGCCAAGTACTGTCAAGTTTCATCAGCTTCTTTGAACAACTTACAGAAAATCCAGCCTTCGATTTCCTCCTCTTCTATGGTAGGGTCAAACTTCTAAGCCAGAATTTAAACTCAGTGTAACGCTACCTTCATTCCGTCACTATTCCCTACTAGAATTTTTTCATGGAATAATTTTTTCTTGTACTAGGATTTTTATAGCCACTCTCCTAACCAATATGGTATTTGGGAATACTAGAGTAACAAAACTCATACAACTCATGGATGTGTTTTTAAAGGCTAACATCCCCTAAATTTCATGGTCTGGAAATTAAGTAAATTAACTGTCCATAGACTTCTATCCACTACACAGAAGACAGTAGCAGGGGAAAAAAAAAAAGTCAATTGAGACTACAAGTCCAAAAAAAAGTTTGAATCCATCATTTTTAGTGGCTTCTAAGTCTGTTACAAAGAGCATTCTCCTCAAAGACTAAAACGTAGATGTGTAAGAATCGGAAACAAAACAATTTTTTTGGAGTCACAAATATAAGTGCGTTTGAAGTTTATCATTCATTGACCTTTCTTGTACTCAAGTGTTCTTTATGCAACAACAGACTTCTAAAAATTTGTTTCAGTTTAAAACTTACAAACTACTGAGCCCAGTTTAATTTATAAATAAGTTTTTCTTTTCAATTTCAGTCCCAGAGGCAGTCCTTCAGAAAAGTAGGTTCCTGCCTAGGAATTTTTAAGAAAACTGTCATCTTCCTCAAAGAAAAGTCTATTCTATGAGACTGAAGGATTCCATTAACTTCAGGAAAAGTAAAGATAATCCGGTCATTATCATCAACATACTGTAAGAGAACTACTAAAATGCTCCATGCCAAAGTGTCAACAGTATCAGCCACTGTCCCTGTATGCAGGCCCTCCTTCTCCCCACACACCTGACAATTTGTGCAGGCATTTTATTTTAGCATCATTAGAGACTTCTCCACTAGCAAATTTGCATTTTCCTTTGCACCTGACATGCAAATCATCAAGAACATCAGCAATCTAAGCAGACCCAAGATCCAGCAAATTTTATCTGAAAGCCATTAAACAGCCATAATTATTTCTTTAATCAGCTGACAGTTAACAGGAATGCTTGGACGTACTAGATCACCTAATCAGACACAAATGCTCATTTTGACCTCAAAAAACGCTCACTCATTTCCACCTTCGAGTTATTCTACCTTCAACCAATATCAATATAACTCTACTGAGAAATTACAATCTTTCCATTCAAACATTAAATTGAATGCTATCACTCAAGACAATTAAAAAGCCAAGTAAAACATAAGCAGCAAAAGTATTTCTTACAATTTATAAACACTTACTATTCTACGAGGCGTGTGGATAGTATATTTCAACTGCATTTCTTTAGCACATTGAATAATCTATGAAACATGTTTGAACACAAGCTCCCAAGACTGTGAGGCAGTCATGTTTCTAATAATAATTTAGAAAGCTCTGCAAACAAATGTAAATTAAACTAAGTTCTCTTTACAGTTAGGACTGTTTGAAAACGTGAGTATCCTTCCTCAAGAAAGTATGTACTTCCTGAAGATCAAGTCATGTAAAACAAAACTAAGAATTCTACATTTATTTTCTTAACTGACTTGCCACAGGACTTTAATTTGTTCCACATCAGTTTTTTCAATAAATAATATTATCAGTGTTCATATGCCCTTTACAGAAAAAAGTTAATACAGGATGTTAAATACTTTTACATATCAACGTAGGGTCACTTTCAATGAGACTAGAGAAAACTGCAAGACCCCGAGTTATGCAGTTTAATTCGCCAATACGTAGTTTGGTCAGTGCCAAAATTTAACACAAAATACATCCTACATTCATCTCCAGTCAGTGTTTCTTTATCAAACTACCTAGCAGGTCTCTGCCACAATATTCACAATAGCACAAACATCAAAGTTAGCTTTTGTTAATGTCCAGAATGGATTGCTGCTGAAAGCCTCTCGCACACATTACCGAATGAAGCAACAGGAGTACACAAACAAAAAAAACCAAAATGCCACCTCTCAAATGTCTTTACCATTTAACATAGCAACAGTGCAGAGCTTGAGAGCATCTACCTAAACAAACCAGTTTCCTTAACATGTCTCTCACAGGCCTAGTATTTTCACTGTCTTAATAGTTTTTACAAAGTCACACAATCTTTCACAAAACATTGGGAATAAATAGAGGACATAATAAACATCCTGTGTTTTTGCAGACTCAATGCTACATTCTTTCTTTGTCACATACGGCAGCCAAAAATTAATATTTTTTTCCACAGATGAAAAGAAAATCTTATCAGACTACCATTTGGTAAGAAATTATTGAAGTTTTGCATTTTTTTAAATCAATTAAGTAATGGTATTTTCCAAATGTGTGTGCTGGAAAAAACCCACGATACAACTGCAACACCAATGTCAAAAGCTGAACTCTTGCCAAAAATATCAGCTATCAACTGTAAGTGCTCTCTCCCTCAATTAACAAGACTGTATATAGTATTTCCTAACTTTCTATTTTGGAACATTTTGTACATTATTCCAGTATGAAATGCTTAAGGGAAGCAAAGCTTGTGAGTGGTATCTTCTCTTTGGACAAACTAATGAAAACAGACACAGACAAGCTTGTGGACAAGCCAGAGTCCAATCACCAGGTTTGATAAGCAACAGCAAAATACACCATAACCACAGATTAGATTGTGTTTTAGCCACTAGAGAAATATTCTTGACCATCACAGCTATGACACCACAGTACAGCAAGTATTTTGAAGACATTTGGCACCATCATAGACGTCAGTTTATTTGTGAAATGTTCTAAGTAATGCTAAAATAATGCCTAAAAAATTTTCACTCAACTTTGAAGTCTCTGAAGTACTTTTCTGCCCAGTCCCAAACTCTCACATACATTTACCCATACCACAATAATCAGAGCTTCAAAATAAACTGTTGAACATGCTTGTATCTTCTCTATGTATTACTGAAACACAGATATATAAGGGTACTATAGCCAGGTCTGCAGTTTACACACACCACTATGTAATAGTTCTAACTTACCACACAAACTGATTGCAAAACACAGACTAAAGTGCAATGCAACCAGAGCAATTTTAAGAGAACTTCTTAAAGAAAGGTCAGGGTTATTTTACAATTGGGAGTCTTGGAATTACACTGCAAGTGTTCTTGTACCTTTTTTTCTGATTTTAATTTTTCAAGAACAGCTTCTAGCCCTGGACAGGTATATTCAGCAACCCACCAACAAACTAGTGAACTACTGTATTTTGATACTGGTTATCAGTAACCTGATTAGGTCTCTATTTTAGTTAATAAACGAAAAGGTCATTGCCTTTCTCAACAGAAAGTAGCTATGTTGAGTAAATTTCACCTATTACGGTACAGATAGCGCTGGCTTCCTTTTCATTTAAGACAGCCATTCAATACTCTGAATATTCAAGATTAATCTACAGTACTCTCATCATCAAATTCCTGCTTACGACTGCAGTTTTCTCCATAATTGGATTAGAAAACACGAAGCCAAAGGAGTGATACTGAAAATAAGCAAACTATGCATTTGTGTGCCTGTACATACTTACATACACACACATATTTTACTGGAATTTAAGTTGGAGAATAATCTTTTTCTATCTATCCAAACTAGGCAATATATACCACTTTTTATTTTCAATCATATAATTAAGAGATTCATATGTGACTCAAAGTCAAGCTGATGGAGACTTAGTTTTACAGAAGAGCAGTGCAGTCAACTAAAAATACATCTATAAATTCTCTGTCTTCCAGGAGGAAAACAACAGTCTTCTAGCTTCTCTAACAGGATAACTGGCATGGGGGAACCTAGGAAAGCAGGTTTGCAAAATAACAATTATGTAAATAAAATTGATTTCAAAGACAAGAAGATCAATAAATGCAGTCTGACATTTAGACAGACCATATTTCATTCAGTTACCTTTGTCTTGAATCAAATGTTTGACTTAAATGTAAAAAAACAACCAAACCAAAAAAAACCCCACAAAACCCCAACCAACCAAAAAGAAAAAAAAAACCAAACAAAACAAACAAACCAACCAACCAACCCTCAGTAGCTTATTCCAAGGGTCCTTCATTTAAGTATGATGCCTTAAGAAAAAGCATGGAAAGAAGATATAAACTTAATAGCAGTAGGTTCGACTACAGAGTAATAGATGGCTTATTTTGAATCCATTTATATTTCTTCTGTGTCTTCATGTAGAAAAGATTCATAATTTTCCATTCTACAAAAATGATTTTGGTATGTTTTACACTTGTTGCCTGATGATTTCTTTGGCTGTTCTACCAAAAAAAAAACCCTAAAAAAAAAAAAAAAGCCATTACCCAACTTCACACACACATATAGCAGTCACACTATCTACATCCCCACATTGCAATAATTTTCTTTTTTTAATGTGAAGTTTTAGTCTACTGTGTCATACCCCTTAAACTACACCATTTTCTACTTTAAATTAGAAAGCATCTCAATAAGTCTAAAACCCAGGGAAGCACCTACTAAGGCTACCTCTCAGACTTTTTTTTATTAGCCAACAAGACTGAACTCTAAATGGATCACTCTTCAAAATGTTATTTCCAGCCTTCAAATTGTTTTTATGTCAAATTTTCAGCATTCTTTTCAGAATTACTACTACAGAATGGGACATTATATTGCAATGTTGACCTTGCCAGTTCTGCACAGATCACAAGACAGAAATCACTTCCCAATTTCTATATTTATAGCTCCCACTTACAAAGCCACAGATCATTCAGGGGTTTTATGAATTTCTTTTAGCAGGAAACTCACAGCAGTCCTGGAGGAAAGCAACTCAGCATGTTTATTTCAGCACAAGTTCATCCTCAGATGCAGTTTCCCATTCTGTCACTACCATCTATATTGCCTACATTTCTCCTAAATGCATGAACCTTGCAAGTAACATATTTTAAAAACCAAAAAATAGTTACACATCTCAGTTCATTTCTATCTAAGAAGATTCACGTACAGTCTTTTAAAGTGCTGGGCATTTTTTGGAACACATCTAAGCTAGTAAAAAAGTCTTCTTTACAAGAAAATCACCACTATAACCAATAAGACTAATTATACACTGATGGTAACACCAAAACACAGTATTTGAATTTGATAAGATTAAAAATATCTTTACTGTCATCATCACTATAGGGGGACATTTTTCCATTAGGATGAAGTTACATTATGAAGTTAAACAGCTAATAATGAAGTACCACAGTAAGAGCTTCATTAGACACTTAATACTAAATAGAACTAAGAATATTAAGCTCATTCTCTTTATTACTAGTAGTTGTATTACAAGAGCACAGAAATTGGATCAAAGTTGTACACTTCGTAGTGTGGCAGGTCCTTAGAATCACTATAGAGTGGAAAGGGAAGGAAAAACCACAGTGTGGCAAATATGCTTAAGAACGTAAATTTCCTTTTGAAAACAAGGAACTTCTATTTATTAGTTAGGAATATAGAAGGGGAAAGTATAATCTGCAGTAGACTGCAAACACAGTGACCTGAACTGACCTAGACTGTTCTAGTGATGGAACACTCATGTCAATGTTCATCAGCTGCAGGTCAGTAACACACATTCCCAAGGAACAGACAGAAGAGAGCAAAAACTACTGAAGTGGTAGAACAAGAATATAAGAAGCCATCTATATATATGGAAAAGCATACCAGTATTACGGAGCTTAAGGAGCTCTGTGTCATTAAGGCAATGACAATGTTGACAATAACAAAATCAAATACAATAAAGTTCATGGAAATAAAAGTTATGAAAAACAAAAGAGTGAGACAGTTAAAATACAAGTGTTTTAAGGGACACATCACAGGAAGTTGATGAAGAATGTGTATTTTGCACCTCCTAAATGTTAATCAAGTCTCCTGGCACAGAATAGCGCCAGCGCTCTCTAATTTACACCACTTTATCAGAGTTAACAGTCAGTAGTCCTGCCTTCTACTAATTCAACTGTACAACTCTTGCTAAAGCTATGAAACAGAATAGGTCTTATAGAACTTGTAGACATGTTTACATGTTCTCCTTGAATACTTCTGAGAGTTCCATTTGTCTAGGCAGGATCTTTTCTTTTCCCAGGTCTCAAGGTGTATCCCAGGATTCTGTTCCTGCAACCCTGGGAGGGGAGTTAAAGCATGTTATCCTCAAAGAAAGCAAACAATGTTAGTTTCACAACTCTTGAACTGCCAAGTGTTTTAAAGAGTTAAACTCATCTGGCTTGTTACCACTTCTTATTCTCTACTTTGATATACTGTGATATCTGAAATACAAGCAATTGTACTGAAGCTGTCTGCTGGTAAACTTAGTATCAAGCAAAAGATCGTAGTATTCACCTGGAAAACTGTATTTTGAGATAAAAATTATTTTACATAGAAACAAATCACAGTTTTGAGTTAAATACTAGAATCAAGCATTCTCCAGCTTCTCATAGGGGTCACTGGTATAAAGTCAAGGGGGTGGGGGTGGGGGTGTTTGTTTTTTTAATTCTAGAAGGAATATTATTGGACTGTCAATCTCAAATTTGGTAGCAGTCAAGGAGCGACCACATTTTGGATTAAGAGAAACCAAGATGAGCAAATGGAAGAAACTTTACAGCAAGCAACCCATTAAAAAAAAAAAAAAAAAAGTATAATCAGAAAGAACTTCAGAACTTCAGGCATCTGGAGTTTCTGACGTTCACTCCCTATTCCAGGATCATTTCAATCAGCATTCACAGAAGCGCCATTTTTCAGAATGTTAGAGCCAACACATGCAGGATTTTTCAACACAAATATATGCACAAACATGCACAATACCTTCAAAAAGGCTAATAATGCACTCCACCTCTCAGTACCATTAAGTGGAATTTATCCTGAACACAGAAAAATTTATTTTTACCCTTAATTTCTAACAGCAGGTTACCTCTAATCAGCCATTTTTATAAAAAACCTGTAGTGGCAGAAAAAACTACAGACTGTTTGAATTCATGCTGTAGGTTCAGGACTGGTCCTGAAGAACAGCCAACTTCATAATTAGCTCTTAATACCTGTTGGAGCTGAACAGATGAAGGCAGAAGATATCTTTAAACTCAATATCCTGCTGAGCCATTGCTTAGGATAATTCAAGAACAGTCCGAGCGACAAAAAAATAACAATCAGATATGCAAACAAAGCTCTTGCAGGTCATATATTTTTCCTGAAGATTTGTTAAATCAGTGGAGGATCCAGCTTCCCTAGCTACTCTCTTCATCAATTAGGTCAAAGAGATCATTACAACTTTTACCCAACTTCTTAAGTGTCATAAAGGAGGAAGAACACCTACCTCTATCTCAAAACCTACTTTCAGTATGAAAGAAATTATTATACCACCAAACACTTCCCACCAAAAACATTCCCCAGCATGAGATTCCTCAAAGAGTCATTAAATATGCATAGGTGTGATGGCAATGAAACTAAGAAAATACAAGTCCAGTAGTTAAAAAAAAAAAAAAAAAAAAAGTAATTCTTTACCAATAAGTGTTATAAAATTTATCTGCCACATACTTCTAGGCTGTGTCTAAAAGAACACCTCACCAGAGTGAGTGAAATAACAGTTCTGTGCACTGCTTCTAAGTACGAGTGACTTTATTCCAAATAATGATTTATCAAAGAGCAATTATTACACAGTAAAAACACTTCTATCCCAAGTGTTGATAGAATGGAGTTATCTAGGAACAATACTCCAGGAAAAATTACACAACTACTATCAATACCTTCCTGTACATAAACCTCATCGCTATCCAGGTATTTCCTGTTCAATTTCTACATGGATCTTTATGTAACTCAATGTCGTGTATTCTTTTCTTGTGTTTTGCCTCTCAGATGAATACTGCAAGAAAATTATATAGAAATGTTAATGATTAAATCAACTGTTTGAAAAATAAAATTGGAAGAATGGTGCATAAGCAGAAAAGTGAAAACACTGGGGGGGTTTTAATGATGAACACTCTAATCCTCGAGAGCCACAAACAGTATCTCAATTTTATAGTGAAAGAAATATTAACGATGTACCTACCTTCTTTTCGCAGGAAAAAAATCTCCTTATTCTTATTTACCTTGAACTATGTCAAGAAAACTCCTTACTTCAATTTTGTTTGTGTATCTTTTAGGGCAAGCTCTGCTATGTAGCAGCTTCCTTCTAATTTACAATCAGATCTTCTCTGTACAGGTTATTCATCCACAAAAAGGAAGCAGCTCTGCACATTTTCAATTTTGAAGTCTTGCCAAGAAGGCTATGAGGAAGGCAGGATTTACCCCCATGAACACAGAAGAACAGAAGACTTTCAACCTTCAGTAAACAGGCACCTAAAGTTCTACCAGAGGCTATCTGCCTCTAACACAGTTGACTAAACAGCTTATGGAAAGCCACAGTAGGGAAACCCTTGATTATGTCTAATTGCCCTCTACCAAAAATACACAGAACTCTCAATTCAGTGCTTTAAATTGCAAAAGGGACTTAACTCTACAAAGTATGTAGCTGTTTTCACCATTACCTTAGAAAAATGATTAATGCACAGAAGTTTCTGGTTTTTAACTTCTATACGTATCGTATTTTATACAGAAAAATGTTCCAGTATAAAACAAAGCTATTAAACATTCAAATACTTCACTATGTGAATAAAAAATATTTATTTGTACAAAGAGCTACTTCTGCACCCTTGCTACAGCAAGCACCTTAACAGCTTGCATGAACAGAAGTTAGCCATTTCAGATGCATGTATTACCCACACACCTCATGGCATTTACAAGTATCACAAATAAGAATGTTGATCAACTTTTTACAAGCTATTTCTTTTTTGGTTTTGGTCAGTGTCGATTAAGTATCCTTTGTTTTTAAGGACTGCTTTAGTAGCTAGTTAAGTTTAATTTCATAATAAATACTGAGATACACCTGTACAAGGTGTACAAGACAATGAAATAGCAGTTTATCAATTATGCATATTTTCCAACTTCAACCCTCTAGAATGCAATTGATAAACAATGCATGTGGTTAAAATACACTGTGCACTTCACAACTGCAGCATCTGCATTTCCTCCCTGTAACCTTTGCATGTTCTATCACAATTAATGCCCCTGATATCAATCAGTTTGTTATTTAAGCAACACAGTATCAAAACAGCACTAAGTATATTTTCAAACAATCAAACCAAAACATTTCAAAGCCACCTCACTGGTCATGAGACATAAGAATGGCTATGTGTGGTCAGACTAACAGACCACCAACCTCGGTATACCAATTCTAATGGCAGGCAAACAGGCAGCTCCACGGGAGCAGCATAGAAACATAAGAATAAACCTCAGAAGGCATTCCAAATCTCCAAAAACTTGTAAATCAAAAGTATCCTGAGCCAGAGGTAGTATCTTTGAATTTAGACACTCTCAAGGACTTTTCTTCCAGGAACTCATCCAAACACTTTTTGACCCAAGAACATTTTAGCATCACAAATAGCCCCCTGCACAAAATTCCACTAGTTCCTGAAAAGCCACTTTTTTTTTTTTTAAATACTCAATTTTACTTCATGCTTCCTAGTTGCTGAGACACACTGATTCTTTCCTTAAACTAATGACCGTTTTACAACCCTCATAATCACTTTCACTTCCAATCTATGATCAAAACGAATTATTTGCTTGCCAGAAGCAAGGTGAAGTCTATGGTATCAGAAGAATTAATTGTTCCTCCAACTTTAAGAGAGTAACATTCCCAAAATTATCCTCCCTTCAAAACTTGCAAAGTAAACCAAGCTACATGTAGCAAAATATTTCAGCAATTGATTCTTGCTATACTTTGAAAACACTGAGGTTTTGAAAAATGCTGAAACACCGGATGAGTGTATCTACACTCTGAACTTGGTCTCATCTAGTTCATGATATTAACACATTTACATATGTTTACATATTTACAATTACATGTAAAGTCCCTCATTTAGATAATAACCTCAGAACTGAAAGATTCCCAGGAAAATACACTTTTTTTTTTTTTTAAAAAGAAGATCCTATTGGGATGTAATTCTGCAATATTTATGAGGTTCCCAAAGTTCATAAAATTCTTGTAATGAGCTGCTCTCCACCCCCCAGCAGAAGGGGGGGGGGGGGGGGCAGGGAGAGAAGCATGCAAGTAAAATCTGAAATCTGTGGGTTGTTTTGTTGTCTTTTTTAAAACACTTACGTAAAGAACATAAAATGTTAGATAACAAAATGCTCCCATAATGTCACTGAAGAATTGGGAAGAAGAGCATTTGTGAAATTAGATAAACTAGGAACTTCAGCTGTATGTCACTAATGCTGTCATTTTATATGACAGAAAATGTATTAACAACCACATTAATCTTTACGCACGTTTGAGCTACTTAAAAGGATGCATACTGTTCATACCGAAATTGTATATACTTTGTTCTGAGTATTTATGTTTCTTAATTATTCTTCCTATTCATTAAAACATTTGGAAGTAGCATCTACTGTTAATTCTCTCTCAACACATTCTTGAGTGATTTTGAAGTATCAGAGAGTACTCAATCTCATTTTTATCTAGTTCAGAAGACGTGAATAAACTGCACAATTGAGACCTTTATTCCAGCCAAGCATTATCAGCCTGTAAGCCCCAAAAGGAAGTGGAACTCTACTGACTTTCCCCTAAAAGTTGCAAGTCTTCCTATGATACTCCTTTCTGACACAACTTTATCTTCCTTCTCTTGAGAGTTTCTGCAATGCATCTCCAAAGTGCTTTCCCATCCATGTTTCTTTTTCTTTTATGAGACTACAGAGCCACTTACCTCCTAAAGGAAACAGTTATTTCTAACAAATATAAAACATCCAACAATATGGGCTTGCTATAACTCCTCTAAAGTGCACAAACATCTTAGAAAACATGGACTGAATTTATCTCAGTATAACAGCTACTGACTTCAAGGTCATTACATTGACAGATCAAAGTTACAGTTACAATTACAAAACATTATTCCAGTGAAAATCATTCTTTTAGTTCACAGAATAGAGAACAGATCCAGCCTATTACTTCAAGCGATCAACGCACTACGCAAGGCCAGACTATTTCTTTTCAACACAGCAGTGAGTAAATGCTAAAAATGTTACTGTTGCAGCCAGTATTACAAGTGAAAGGAAAAAAGTGTACTATGGTTCAAGTACTGCACTTCTGGTATTTGACATTTCTGCACCTGGTACTAATTTGCACACACAGATTTGGCAAATTATTATGCTGCTTCACTTGTGCACACAGACAAAACAGCCGTGCACCTGAACAGTTGGAAAAGATAGCGTAAAATTATCAATATCCAAGAAAGAATAAACTTATTACAGATCATCTCTCCCTACACCATCACCCCCATACACAAAGAGCACTCCTACTAGGGGTGGGCAATTCTTCCAGTCACTTGAACTGTACAGGAAAAAAGAAGGGGATGGGTGGGGAAATGACACAGGATTCCCATTAATTTCATACTGCAGATGAGGAAGTATCTTATTCTTCGGAAGAATGCAAGTCATAAATTCAGAACAGGTAAATAAAATCACACATAATACTAACTCACTTGGTTTTCCACATACTTTGTATAATGGATCGTTTGCAAAGTTATCAAGTTAACTCGGAAAGAACCTGTAATTGCCAGCACTGAGAAACAATGTTTAGAGAGTTTATTGTCATGTTGAAAGGAAGAAGTTACCTGCATGAGAAGAACTGCATCTAAACCATCCAACTCTCATACTTCCATATTCCTTATCTACTGTCAAGCTGCAGAATTATTTTTTTTCCTTTCAACCCAGGAGGCCTCAATCATCAAACCCCTCACACTTGTACATAGTATCACACAGATGAATAACACTCTCAGCAGTTTCAATGGACAAAACCATTGTTTGGGGTCCAAACTATTAAGGCTTTATCAGTCACAAAATATACTGGGACTTTACAACTTGAGTTATAGAACAACAGAAAAATGCAGGCCTGGTAAACACATCTTTTCCAAAAATATTCTCAACGCATTCCTGTGTCAGTCTTCACCACTGTACAGGTTGACATTTAAAATCCAAAGGTAATGCCCTCCCCCTCTTCTATCCTAGGCTTCCAAAGTTATAAAGAAACCCAGCCTCATGCATACGCACTGTGCAGTGACTATGCTGTCTCAGTTCCATGACCTGATGCACACACGAGGTAGAGTGAATCAACACATACATAGCCAGGGTCAAAACTGCTACAGTATCTTCAGAAATAAGCAACTGAAACAGTATGGCCATGGATGACAAACAGCAACTGCAAACAAAAGCTGCAGACTTGGCAAGAACACATCATGGTGTCTAGAGGCCACATGAGTCCATAGCAGTGCTTTTTCAGTCAGATAGAGCTTTCAAAGTCTCCAGACCGAGTTTTACATTAGAGTACAGAATGTGGCACTTTGTTTTAAAGTAACAAGCCTCTGCATAAAACAAATATTTCAAGATGGTTTTGTTTGCCAACAAATGGCACTAAGCAACTTATTTATAAACATAGTGCTATATTACTAAGACACTAGAGAAAACAAGAGAAACAGTCAATTGTTCTCCACTAACAATGCCCACCAATGTCCACCAAACTGATTTTAAAAAGAGCCATTCCAAAAGGCTTAAAATGGTAAGACAAACAGTAAGTGAAGGAAATAGCAAAACCTCTTCATTTGTTTCCTTTGGTGTTTTTTTTTAATTCTATCTTAATGATAGTTGTAACAAAAATAGTGCAGATTACATGCTTATTATAGAACTGAGAAGTCCTGAAAGAATTGCCTAGGCTCAGGTATAGTTCTTGGTTCTGAAATCTGAAAGTAAGTACCTTGCAAATGTTGGCTACTGTTGCAGCACGCTAATAAAAACTCTAATTACAGTGCAATTTGATGGAATGCAGCTTCAAGACAGTAAACATTCACTCGGTACAAAAAATTGCCAAAAGTTCTTCAGAAGCAGTGAAGTTTGTTATTGTCTACATTTCTGTCCTATAAAAGAATACTGACACCTGTACAGATACCTCGCATTCAGTGGATTTTATAATCCGTACGTAAACTTGTAACAGTCTGTGCGTAGTTTTATTTTTACATGCAAAAGTAATTAGTAGAGGTATCCTTTCTACTAAAAGCAAACATTAATGGCAAGAGATCTATACTGGAACGCCAACACTTGCTCTCTACACTGAAGAATTATGCCATTTTTGTTCCCAAGACAAAGTTGGTGCTTTCATGTATATTACAACCACCACACTGCAGACCCATCAACTCCTCACTACATTCTTCAGCAGTTGTTTCTCCCACACGACATCTCCAAAGGAACGAGACGACAGGAAAGTGAGCACAAGCTCGACCTGCCTCAAACCAGAGCGCCTGGCCAAGTCCCTCACTTGAGATTTACCTGAACACCCCTTCCTCGTCCTCTCCCGCTCGGCCGGGACGCACTCCGGCCTCTTCTCCCCCCCAAAGCCACCGCTCGCTGAGCTTCGGGGAGGCGCCAGCCCTCCCAGGCCCGGAGGCTCTTGCTGCCCACAACGCGCACCCAGGGCTGAGGAGGCCGCCGGCCCGGAGAGCCCCGGAGTCATTGTGCCGAGGGAGACGATCGCAGCTGTCACGGCGCAGCTCGCCCTGCCGCGGGCGGGCGGGGAGGAGGGTTAAAAAAAAAAGGAAACCCCGCAATTTTGCGCTCGTTGCCTCCTTGCGGTGCGAATACACAAAGAGACGGGGAGGGGGGGTGCTGAGGGGAGGGGTTCCCCCCGGAGGCGGGGCCGGGAACGGGGCCGGGAACAGCAACGGGGCCGCGGCCGGGAACGGCAGCGGCGGAGCGGGAGTGAGGGAGGTGCCGGCAGCAGCCGCCGCCGCCATGGAGCCGGTGGGCAGGCGCGGCCGAGCCGCCGAGGAGGGCCCGCGGGCCGAGGAGGAGGAGGTGG
>JAVJGG010000032.1:7939568-7972731 GCA_035590195.1 Aviceda cuculoides | reverse complement strand
AGGGAGTAAATCAAAGAAGAATTTTTTTTTTCATATTCATTTAGAATTTTGAATACTTGAGCATGATTATTACCACAGGGAGCGGGAAGAGAAGAAAAAAAAGAAACTAAAAAAAAAAGCAGTATTAGTTGATTTTTCAGAGAAGTAAAAGTATACATGGGTTATAAATCATCAGACAAGGAATACCAGAAATATTTCTCTTAGAAAAGCATGTTTTTATATGCTTATACTCAGGGGTTTCTTTGGGTCATCTACTCTTAAATTAGCCACTAGCATTTTATGCATTTTAAATAAAGAGGTTTTTCTTTACAGTTCTTTTTCACAGTTCTTAGCATTACATCCCCCAGATGAACTTCATTCATGATAAAGATGGTGTAAGCATTAAGCAGGGAGCTGATGTCACTCTCACTGAACAAGATCAGAAGGATGGAGCAAATGAAACCTCAAAAACCAGTCTGTACTTGAGCTCCCCATATTGTTGTCATCCAACAGTGGATATCTGATAAAACAGCTATTATATAGGAATTTCATCAAGGATTCAACATCAGACATGGCTCCAGTTAAAATGACACTGACTCCTTTTGGTGGGAGATTTTTTTGTTTGCTTGTTCTTATAAAGTTTGAAAATGCAGCATTATAATCCTGGTTAGAACATGTACTATTTAATATAGGATTTCTAATAATCTTGTTATAAACAAATTGCCTGAAATCATACTTTGGCACTTTTTCAGTTTATCTATGCTGAAATGTGTTGGATGTCCCTCTCAGAAAAGAGGACTGGAGAGAATTTTCTCTGTAGTCCATGTGCTTGAGGGTATTACGTTGGTAATTATACATACAAGAGATCAGTCTGCAGGGTCTGTAACTGGTTTCCTAGTCCTAGTACCACAGCAGACATGACAGAGCTCCCTCTGTGAATTCAAGGACATGCTTGAAAAAGTCATTTGCACCCTTCACTGTTTAGATGCCTGGCAAATGTTTTAGGCCATTATCTCAACTAATGTCACACCAGCCTCTTGAAACTGCTGGTACTAAGTATATCACTTTCTGACTATACTTAAAGTTCAGAATTTGCCTCTTAAAATTATTATGATTGCAGTGCCAACCTAAGCAGCGATAACCAGAAATGGAATTTGATCCTGGCAGGACAAGAATGCAGAATAAAATTTAGTCACATCTTATTTATCTAATTGAGCTAATAGTTGCCAACCACTTCTAAAGTTTTATTTTCTTCACTTGAGGCAGAGCAAAAATAGATTTAGTTCTTATACATATAAATGTAATCTATGTCATTCCTTGACCATGTATATAACTTGACCACTGATAGTTGTTAGAAATTTGCTGAATTCATCATACCAGTTTTTTGTATTTTACATAGCATTTCAGGTCTGAAACTAGGGGAACTGAAAAGAGGGGTGGTTAAAGAAATCTCATGCCATTCCATGGTTCTATTTTTAATAGCATATAACATGATGAACGGCAGAGCACTGGAGAAGAGGGCTATAATTCTAGCTGGGGTTTCTGGCAGAAACCACAGAGCTAGAAAGTATAAGTCTGTACTATTATAGATTAATGTGTAGGATTTGGAGAATTTTAGCAGAATCCCAATTTATGATGACAACAACAGAGACAGAACTCTGGGAAAGGACAGAACATCTGTCCTGCTCTAGAAGGACATTTTGTCATCTATTATTTTTAGGCTTGTGATCTTTAAACATTCTCACATACTCTATTTTTATCTAATGGAGTTTACAGATCTTCAATTCAGATATCAGAACAAACATTAACAGAATTGGGGGGAAAGCTTTCAAAGTTGCTTGTGAGATGTAATTCTGAGTCCCCTGCACTTTTATGTGGCTACCCAGGGAAAACTCTTCATCATGTTCCGAATATGTATTCCAATGTTTTCAACTGCTTTTTAATGCTGAGGAAACTTAAACTGATCAGGGTCTTAAAATACAATTTTTGTGATACGTAAAAAATTTCAATTGAAGAATGGCAGAATCACTCAGCAGAGGCCTGTAGACTGGGACTAGTCCAATTTAGAGCATCTTTAAACCATAGAAGTAGCAGCAATTTTACTAGTGGAAACTCTGCCTATAAACCAGGGTTAGAAAGGAAACCATGTTAGCAAACTAAATTTCCTTGGTAGCAGATAAAGATTCCTTCTTTCAGCAGAGACTGGGGAAGCTCCACCCCAACTGTGCAAGATCTTAACTCCTGAGGCTGTGATTAATTGTTTCTACATTTAGACATTTAACCAAGGCGCCTGAGTTAGAAGTTTGGTCATCCTAAGCTCCCATTACCGGCAGTGGAGACCGATGAGTATCTCGAGAAAGTGAGTCATGCCTCAAGTGTGCCAAGTCAACTGTTGAAGATACCCATCTCTTCTGTTGACTGCAGAGAGACCACAAGGGCTTCTAACTCAGACTTTTCAGTTAAATGAATAAAACTACTTGGGGTAAATTAGGCCAAGACTAGAAGGGAAACAATGACTATGTGAAGAATCATGTTGCTGGGGCTAGAGAACAGTTAAAGTGCTAAAGGTCCAAAGCTTGGAGATGCCTTCCCTCTCCTAATCTATCCAGCCACAGCTACCATAGCTGTGGGTATATAAAATGTCTAGATTTTGCTGTTGAAATGATTTGCAGCAACATTTTTAACTGCGCTTTTATAAAAATTGTAAACTTGGCATTAACATTGTGTTTTTGCAGAAGGAGGAAGAGAAAATGTAGGGCTGGAGTTGCCACGATTAGCGACGCTGGTTTTCCACCCACTCATTCAGATGGCATTGCATATATTCAAATTGTTACTTGTGGGTGACCTCAGTGGGTTTTTCTAAGTAAAAATTTCAGAACATTAGCTTTTGTTATGGAGGCAGGTAACACATCAAAAGCAAAGCAGTGTTGCAGGAAAGAGCATGTAATTGTACAGTCCAGAACAGAATCTGAATCGGCCTAAAATTTTGTATCATGATTTTGAAGATTTTCTTTATCCTCTAAAGGGATGTGTAATGTTTAATGACTATGAGATGAGAGATCAAACTGTAACTAATGGTTGTTTCTCTCTTTTTCTTGCAGAGTGAATTAGATGTATCCTTTTCAGTGTCAGAAATCCATTTGTCTATCTCTTTTTGGTGTACATTCCAGTTCATGCTGTCTTCATAGCACTGACTGGCAAACAGTGAAGACACAAATTTTGCACTTACAGTAAGTAGCACCTTTCTGAAAGCATGGCTGATGTTCAATGAGGGTCACCTATTTAAATCCTCAGTCATTAAGATAAGCCTGGAACCATTTCAAGACAGACAGCAAGAGTTTGCTTAGAGAGAACTAAGTACCATTAACACCTAGACATGAAAAGTTACATTCATGGGGGAACTTTCAGGCTTAGCTACTTCAGGGTTTTACTTTCTTCTTTAACTTTACAATAAAACAGACACTGAAATGACTGCAATAATAAGAACCAAATGTTACAGCTGTGTCTTGAGCCAAATAGCAGTAGCATCATTATAAGATTAGATTTGTGCTTCATGAAAGTCTAGGTGAGTTTTACTTTCTGTATCAATGGAAAGAAAGAAAGGCCTGAGAGGAGGAAATTTAGGAAACCAGGCATTGCCACAGATACCTTTTTCTTTTCCCATCTTCTTTCCTTACACAGCTGTATTTTCATGTGTATTTGCAGGGTATTAACTAAAATATATTAAGAAAATAAACTAAAACCAAATAGAAACAAATACTAAAATAGAGCCCTGAACAATTAAACACAAATAGCAAATAAATAAAATACAATACTGAATTCAAAGAAAACTAAACCAGGAGAACGTAGCACAGTCTTCCTCCTCAGTTCTTCCACTCCTACTGCCTGCTCACTCTACTCCAGCAATGCTTATGCCTATGTTGTTGGTTGAATGCAGATCTACTGATACAGAGTTTCAATTATACAACTGAAACACAGTTGCCACCCTGGAATCTAATACTGTAATGTAGTTTAATTACTTTAATTAAGAATTAGTTAGATAGAACAAATTCTGTAAAAACCCAAAAGGAAATAATTAATTTCACTTTTGCAGATATTTTAATGCTTGCTACATGCTGGAACTCTGTCTCATTTACTGAACTTAAATATATATGTATGTATTGTGTGTTTATATATGTATTTCCTTCCTGAAATTCACAAAATGCTGTGGTATTAATATAACATTCCTAAAATCACTTCTTATAAAAGAGCAATAACGAAATTTTGTCATGAAGGGACTCTTAAGGTCTTTGAGTGATTGTATAACTACATTTTTTGTATTCAGTTATTATAGTTAAGGATTAGAACTATGTGTACTTGTGTATTAGGTTTACTGAATTAGAGACTAACCAGACCTATTCAGTAATTATACATAAAAATAGTCCTCAATGTTTCCATATGGTGTACTTTTGAGTCTGCAGTTACCTGATTCTTTTTATCTTAGCTTGTTTGGAGTACTGATGATTCTAAATTCTGCCTGCCTCTGGTCATCATTTTCACACTGAGAGGAATTTCCTGTAGTTAGTCACACAGTTACTGCCAGCAGTCCATTTAATAGCTGAGAAAGGCTGCTGCCTATACAGCACGCTTCTGCATACAATGCTGGTCTACATAGTTTAGAGAAGTTGCATTATATGCCAACACTAATGTTTGCAACAGGTGCAATACAGTGTCTGAATGATTCCTGTAGAAATTCATCTTCTACATGGGTCTCATCTGCATGAGGCTGTAAATATAAATATTTGGAAAATAGGAGTGTGCATTACCATCTTAACTGATAATACTGGAAAAGCTCATGTCTGATGTCTCTTCTCAACATGTATGACATATGAATGATGTACATAATTTTTCCATTCAGAAACGCACTTTTCTACATTATACATTTTAAAATAAATATTTTACTTCTAGATATGTACAAAATAATTCTCCCATTTAGGAAGAAGAGCTTTTCACAAGTTGAGAGGATACCTAAAATAGTTGAAATGAAGTGAGATTGCTTTACATTTAGTGTTGAGGGTGAGATGTAACAATGAAGAAGTGGGTTGTTCAGGATTGTATTTATTTTTGATAACAGCTTGAATAGCAGGCCCAGAAGAACAATATAAGATTGGGATTACAAGTGTTTTAGATGTTAATGCAGTGCAAGCAATAATCCATCAATATGCCTTTCAGAGTGTGTAAGGTAATATCCCCACCTGGGATTAAACCATTTTGTTTGCCAAATAGTCTTACACTAACTCTTCTATTCAGTACAGTTAGCTTGGATGCAAAATACCTGATGGAGGAAGTAATGTCTGAAGGTCTGTAACAGCGAACACCAAATAGCATTTACAGAATCTTTGTATATGAAGTATCTGGCGGGAGACTGTCATGATTTCCTGTCTCTGCGCTATTATTTTTGTGTACAGATCCATAGGAAGTTTATTTCAAAAGTGATAGTGGCTATTCTTTATAGAAAGTAGTGTTTACTAACATGAAAAAAATAGTAGGAAATTACACGAAATCAAAACCCATGAAAAATAGATCATAATCATTAAAGGCTCTTCATCCATGCACAGAGCAAACCCCAATTAAATCTAAAGGCTGAGACCACCATGCAATTGAAATCTTCCTGGAGCCCATGCTAAGCCTGCAGCATGTGCACTGAGTCTTAAAGCTTCCCCAGCTGCAGTGCATTACCCCAGTATTCCTGGCAGTGCAGCTTCTGCTGCTGTGGGACTCCAGCTTTCATTTAGGTCCAAACACCTGAATTCACCCAGGGCACTGGCATCATGGCCTGAGCCTGGAGTCAGCTGTCAGGAGGGGCACCTTGAGCACAAGGCAGAGACTGGGTCCAATCTGAATCCTGCCCTACAGGATTCATATGTAATGTTTATATGTATGTATGACATACGTGTGTGTGATGCTAAACAATGCATGAACAATTGCAAAGTTACTCATAGATACTGCAAAAGTGAACACTGATGAGCTACTAGCCAATTAAGTAACTGCTTTAGAATAGCCATGGTTTTTACAGAAGCTTTTATGTGTGAACTGTAAAGCATTTAGCCATTCTATCATGTCCACTTTCATTCTGAGAGTCAGTCACATACATAAGGGTACCTATGACAGAATGACATAACATTCCTAAAGTTGTTTGGTTTGTTTTTAAAGTATCTGTAAGTAGTGTGGTTGGGCCAGTTGCATGAACAAGTACTGAAATTGTCCTAGGGGTGTTGCTTCCTAATCTGTTAATAGCTCTAAATAAGCCTCACTTCTGTGTATGAAATAAGCAGGTAGGATTTTCTGTAGCTTTAAAACTCCAGCTTGGATGGTGTAGGAGCTACTTGCTTGGTGTGATGATGACAAAGAGACTATAAAAACACAAGTGTTACCACAGCAGCTTTGTAGGGAACGATATGCTGGTAAGCATGAGAGTTTCTAAAATTACAGAAGGTTGGCTTTTCTATTGCTTGAACTTGTGAAGCAAGGCTTACTTGAAGACACATTATGAACTCACAGAAGAAACAGATACTTACGTTCCCCTTGTGGGAGGGGAGGGAGAAGACAGGGTGCTCTAGGACCAAGCATTTGAAGAATGTTGTCTTGAGCCAAAAAAAACATTACATTCCATTGCAACTAGCTGCTGGTGCTCCTAGGATAGATAAAAAGCTTTAATATAGGAATGCTTCGTGTAAATCAATTGTATTCTTCAATCCCCCATGGAATAACACTTTCAGAATACAGTACATTTAAGTAGTAAGAAAATTGAATGATTAATTTATTCTCAAAATTTATAAGGATACACTTGAGTTTGTACTGCAAAATAGGTGGATGAAATGGAAACCTATAAAGATTAGCTTAAAACTGTTGTTATAGAATATCACAGAACTTGAAGGCACCATTTCTCTCCTATTTAACGTCAGCATAATTGTCTAAGGAAGAAATTGTCAGAAAGCATTAAATAGGTTTCAGTGCCTAAAATTTGCCTGCTGTTAGATAGGCTAAGAGTTACTTAGAGCGAATGTTAGAAAAGATAAAGTTGGAATGTGTGACTCTAGATCAAAAAAAGAAGCAACTCCAACTAATCTTTAGTTGAAGATGAATCTCCAGGATGGAAATCGAAGTTTTGTAATGCTGTATATTCAGTAGCAAACCTTCTGCCCCCATAAGTACCTGTGCTGTAACTTATTAAGCTTTTGTTTGTGCTCCTGGGTGTGTTACCTGACCACAAGGTTGGCTGCACTTTATCATCTCTTAATCCTGTACACACCCTTAATTACATGCCTGGAAAATCCTGAGATAACTAACTTCTTCACATAAAGACATTTTAAGTAAGTTATTTATCACATGCAGGTTCTAAATAAGTCTTTTTCCTTTCCTCCTCCTTCCCCTTTCCCCTGCTTAACCATCTGCCTATATAATGTTTTGGGGAAGGAGACACAAGACTGTGTCACATTTACCTCCTCTTAGTACGCATGTGCCATAAAAACTTTGTGATAATAGAAAGTTCCATTAATGTCTTTAATAAGGACAGCTCTTAAAGTTACCAAAAGCCAGCATAACATTTAAATACCAGTTGTAGTTGGTGCCATTTACTTCTACCACTAGGTACGCAGCCACTTCAGCATTGACTGAAATCTGTAAACCAAAGACAGTAAGGGCTCACCTTTTGCCTAGTCTGACAAATTGTTAAGAGCGTTTCCTAACTGAGTGCTCTGAATACTTTTATTACAGACTTTTAGCTACAGATGCAGAGATGAATACATGTTTTCTTCTGCATACTTGTTTAAAAATTCCTGTTAGCCTCTGCACAGATCTAGTGAAAGTCCCCTAAGTCTCTTTTGTGGGCAGCCAGGATTCTTACTGGAAGCAGAACCTTAAATGACAGCTCTGGGTGGAGCACATGGCAGTGCACACGCTGAATATAACTTTTTCCTGTTGCCAGTTGCTCAAACTGGTTTGCTTTGCTGCTTTTCAGATGGGTGTGGTTCTATGACTTCAGGGCTTTAAACCCTGAAATTTGGGGTCATTTGCCAAACAAGTGACAGGTGGAGAGGATGAGCCTTGCTGAGGATCAGAGATACATATCCCTCACTGGGCAGGGCATTCAGATGTGAATGGCTAAGCAATGCCTGTACGATGAGATGTAGTCATGAGACTTAGAGGAAAGGGAAAAACGCCAAGGTTGCTCCCTGTGCAATCTGACTGTTTGCCAAAAACTGCATGGTAAAGGGAGGTGGGAAGGGAACGGAAAAAGGAAGCCAGGATGTAAGGTTGAGGGTAGTGTGTAAAGAATGCTTTGGGACTTACCAAAATCAAGATGATAGATCTTTCCAGAATGGTATTAGTATCCCCATGCAAACTGCAGGTGGAATCACTGGTTCTAGAATATGACTGTGAGATTAACAGGTTACAGATGGACAGAAATCATACCACTGTTTTCTGTAATGGAGTAAGCCAGTTTTGAAATAGCCAGGAACAGCCCTGCAGGGGAATTGATGTCTCATTTAACCATACTGGGTTTGAGTGGAACAGCTATAAGATACTGCTGTGGGTACAGTTTTCCTTTGACATGGTATCAGCTCTTTAGGAAACACAGCAGGGGAAAAAGCAGTGCTAAGTGTGTTTTAAATGTTTTCTTAATCAAGGTGATACAGAAAAATAAGGTGGGAGTGGCAAGTTCCTGCATCATCACTGATCCTGGTTGATACAGGCTTCTGGGGTTTGGATCCTTGGGACTCTCAAAGGAAGAGGAAGGCCTGGAGAGACAGGAGCTCTCACCCCACTGTGAGAACTGCAGCAATGTGAATCAGTAGTAGAGTGTAAAAATTAAAAGCCAGGGGAGTTGGCTTTATCACTTGTTGAAACCTGAATGGAATGTTATCTGACTTCGTTAACAGATCCTCTCGCCCTGTGTAGAGCAGTGCCAGAGGTGAACTTTAAGCAGCAGTAGAAGAGCTGTCTTCCTAAAAATTCTCACATTACTAAAGAAATCCTAACTTTTCAGACTAAAATACTTGTGTAAAGACTGATTTACTTGAAAAGTATAGCATAGGGAGAAATTTGTCTCATGTCTTCAACCTGCCAAGGAAAGTAAAACAACTACCTTTGTCTCTGGAACCGCAGAAACGGAGACTGCTGAAGTTTTAAGGACAGTACTGCTCCTCAGGATTGAAAGGCATGAGTCTGATTTTTTAGAAGCAACTGAGGCCTATGGTCAGACTCAGGAAGAAGTCTGGTATTTAAAATACAACTTAGAATTAAATGAGGCGGTTAAGTTTAGTCCAGCGAATTAGAAGCTATCTGATGAACCATGGACATACCCCAGATCCTGTTGACAGCTATAGTTTCTCTTCCTCACATAACAGTAACTAGTAGTAATTTGGGGGCCTGAACTCTGCTACTACACATACCTAGACATGCTGTGCTCTTGGTCAAGCAGAATGCATTTGTTGGAGCAGCAATGCAATTGTTTACCCTTCCGCACAAATACACAGTAGCACTGAGTTCACCCCAGAGCACTTACAGCAATTTGAAACGGCAGAGGAAGGTGACAGCCTGCTAGCTGTAATCTCATCAACTTGACCGTAGAGGTCCATCCTACAGTTCAGCCTGAACAAGTTCAAGCTTCTACTTTTCATCTTTTAGAAAGGTGGTCACACACAAGGCTGACATGAGACCCTCTGTGCCCCTCTTCTTGCATTACGTATGCAGCAGAGGCAATCACCAAGACAGGGACAAAACTTAAGCTTCTGTCATCACTGGGCTAGACTGTCATACTCAAGAACTCCTGCAGACAGCAGAACCTTAAGTAGAAGGCAGCAGGTGCAGCTGCTACCAACTCGGCTAAGCTTGCCCATGGAGAAAGGTGGGTTTGGAATTCCCCAGGCTGAGGACAGGCTCAGCCTCCATCCTCTACAGTTCTCAGGCAGGCAGCATCTCTACTGTGACATTTTAGAAAAGACTGAGCCAGTCATCATTACCTGAAGTAATGACTTGGGCTTCTGACTTTGAGAGAAAGGATCACAGAAAAATTCCTCTCTGCGTTCCCAAGTACTGGCTTCAGCCCTGGTTCTCTAGAAGCTGTGAATTGTTTGATCAGTCTGGCTTTTACCACTCATTGCAGGGAAAATAAGGCACCTCACTCAGATTAAGAAATTCACTTCTCAAAGCCAGGTGCTAAAAAACTAGGCACGGCGATGTTCAATGTTACTTAACTTAAATCCGTTTCTTGAATTCAGACTTAAGACTGTTCGCTTCCATGAGCTCACATTGTTGCAGCTCTGGTGGTTTAAGGTGTTGTCTCCCCACCACTCGCATTTACCACCTACAAGGAACAAATATATACAAATATAAGTGGCTCCTCAGCTGTTGTCATATACATAAACAATTAGTACTCCCACTGTTCCTGCTCTTTGGCAGAGGAGTAGGGCAGACTGCTGTAGTTAGATCCACTAGAGCTTGTGGGACAGAGCAGTCATGTTTAGAAAATGAGACTTAAGTTTTATTATGCCAACCAGAGGAAAATGTTGATGCATTCAAAAACCTGGCTCTTGCAACTCCACTGACTGGAATGGAAGTCCACTAACATAAACACAAGGACAGGAGCAAACTCAGGCTGTCTTGCTGAGCTCGAATCATAGAATGGTTTGGGTTGGAAGGGACCTTCAAGATCATCTACTTCCAACCCCCCTGCCATAGCGTCAAAAATAGCATAATGGGCAGAGAAGGCACTTGAGAGTCTCATATCTAAGTTGGAAAAAAGTACTGAAAGATGTATTTAGAAGTTACTGTAAAGTATCTTGCTAGCTCCACTGCAGGAGTCCTCAATACACAGGCAAGAGCTAGAAGGAGCAAAATTAAGGCAAAGCTGATCCGTTGAGCACAGCGAAGAACAACACGTTTACTGCGAAGAACATATTTAAAGAGCAGCAACAGGTGGAGAACAAGGCAGATGAAGGGTTATTCACGCCTCTGTATATGCATGGCAGTGAAGCGTAACAGATGTACCCAGCAGGCTTTTTTGCTATGCCTGTTTCCATTTCAGGTTCTGGTGATAAATGGCAACATAAGAGTCTTTTTTCACTAAGTAACCCTTGGCAGTTGTTCAGTGGATGCACAAAACACTAAGGTATGCAGAAGAATGCCTGCGGCTTAACAGCAGAGTAAGGCCTGTCTTTTTTTTGTTTGTTTGTTTTTTTGGTTCTTTGAGACAGATGCTGTTAGAGAATGTTAAGGAAAGACAGACATGGTTACAGACAAATTTCATGTATCACAACAGTACCAATTCATATTGTTTCAGATGATTTTCCTTTAGATGAACATAGAGATTATAAGTATCTTTTAGATACTTTTAGAAAGTATCTTTAAGCTCTTCTTTATGAGATTTATTACTATATCAATGACTCTACATACCAGTGTATTCCTCTTAAGCTATTTTCAAGCAGATCAAATAGTGTTAGTAACTTAGGGTAAGGAAAAGTTAAGAATCAAATTTTAAGGATTTGACAATTACTTTTCTAAGAAATGCAGAATATCTGCATCTTCACGTTCAAGGTTGTTATCCCTCGATAACATTTTATATTCAAGCAATGCGTGGTACTCAGGCAGACAGCAAAATTAACTACCTACCTCTAAGTTCAAGTTCACCTTGCTTCTATTACTGTGTGGTAATCTTCGAGGATGTGATACTGCTGGGGCTTCAACTTCTCTACCACAAACTTCTGACATCTCTGTGGTCAGAAAAAAGTGTCAGTTGAACTGTTCCCCTAGCTCCATTAAAGCAAACAACCAAATAAACTAGAATAAACTAAGAAATACCTGTCTTTGTAAACTTTGATTAAAGAGTAAGGTACCTAAGATATTCTCTGAATTATCTTCATATTGTTCAAAATATACTTAACTTGAAATGTTTCTAGATCATGTTCAATTTGGACAGAGTGCACATAATTTTGGATGAAATGGTGCTAAATGGTTGCATCGTGGAAACAAACAGGAACAGAATTCTTGCCCCTCTGTTTGTGCTTGACAAAGTGGCAGAAAGCTAGGAAGATGCAAGACTGATTAAAGCATTTTACAAAAGATGGTGAAGCCATCAAGAGCATACCAACAGCAGTTTTCGGATGTTGTAAGACTGACTCATGCAATATTCAAATTAGTTGGAAAGTATTTCCTATTTCTCCTATACCCTACGTACCTACTGGAAAGATACAGCTAAACATAAAGTGGAACCTTCAAATTCAGATGCAGCTTTATTGACCCAGCACAAATCCTTCTAGAACAGTCAACATTTTTTATAACTGACTGAAGATAAAGTAATGGAATCTTATACATGACTGTCTAGGTATCACTTTGAATTATGTAGCATTGTGCCAGACCTAGGAGAAGACAGAAAATATGGAAATGTAAATTCAAACTGAGTTTCAGTGCTTCCTTTAAGCACCAACTTGATTTTTTTATTTTCATACAAATGTATTATAAGTTCTGTAACTTCTATGACAGCTAGATTCACCCCTCATCAAAAAGCTGGTTTCACTCCCTTTTCAATGTAAGTAATAGTTACATTTCTTTTGTAACCAAGAGAAGTATAGATGTATTTAGTATTCCTGCACACTGTGTAACTACAAGTATTTGGCACTTAAATATTATAACATTAATAAATGATAATTAAAATAAAAAGTTTGATCATCTTTTATCATGTTGGCTTCATAAATTACACAAAATATTTTCTATTTTGGCACACCAGTATATTTTTTTTCTCTTGTATATTCTATCCCCACATCATGATTAAAATGTTTACAAAAGATGAGTAACAAAAGATATGCAAGTTTCTCAGTACCAGCTGCGTACCAAATCAAATCTCCCCTTCTCCAGTAGGAGGATGTAGCTATGCTAACTTGTATTCACAGGCATACAACATGCTGACTCATATCTGTATAGTACACTAAGTCACTGCAGAGTTAAAAATCTGAGCTCACTTCCACTTACCATTCTAGAATTAAGGTATCTGGCTCCTTCATAACCTCTGCACCAACACCAGGCATGACTTGATATCAAAAGAGTGTACACTGTGTGAGCTTTATGTGTGAAAGCACGTAACAGTCACATTTAAATTGCACCTAGAAACCAGGGTCTAAGGAGCAGAGAGTGAAGTGTTGTGTGGGAGAACAGTCCACATAGCTTTAATATATTAACACATTCAGCAAAACAAGCCAACATTGGATCTGGAGCAGATACTTGTACAAAAGGTTTATGCAACTGCTTTGTTGAAGCACAATAGTCACAGGAGTGGTGCGGGGTGGAGATTTCCCTTCAACTTTGCATTGGGGAAAATTTCAAAGACTGTGCCTGTAATGTCCTACGGATAATGCTATGAAAAGAAATCCAGCATCAGTCTGATTTATATGCGTGAGGCAGAATCTTTTGGCAAGCCCCCCTCAGCAGTGGCCTAGAAAAGATTGTTACCCAAGAGAACTGGCACAGAACAAAACTTGCCACACAGATTCAACTAAACCACTAATTTTTCTTCTCTGGTATCAAGTACTTAAATATCTTTAAAGACATACTAGCATCTTGCTTAATCTTACTGTAAGCCACTTTTTACCAATAAATACCTCACCACATGCTGAAACCAAGACAGGCACTCCATCTCAAGTAAAGCTGAATCAGCTACATCATCTGTCCCAGTTTTTATTCCAATTTAATGAAGAACTATAACCTCAGGTCACATAGGCCAACTGAAGAGCACCAAAACCTGCCACTTGCAGTGTTACCACTGCCAGACTAGTTCTTAAAAAGTTGTGTAATTTTAAAAAGATTTGAGCACAGAGATCAATTCATGAGACCAATTATTGCCACATAACTCTTTTAAATCTTGAAAAAAGTACAGCACATTGTTCAGAACATGTACAGAGATTTAATAACGTAAGAAATATTAATGAAGTATTCAAAGGAGACATTTTTATATGTTGCAAACATTTTAATGATTACTTTTGAGCTTACACATTGGGAGGTTTTTTTAAACTTCAAACTGCAACAAGTTAAATAAATGTTATAATATACAAAGAAAATACAACCAAAAGTAGAACTTGCTTTAAGTGTGCCTTGCACTAGGAACCAGTGTTTTTTAATAGCTTTATCGTTGAGCTGCACAAACACACTTAAGGATTTGATCTTTGTAGCAGGGCATTTGATAAATCAAAATATATTCCCACTTGAAAGGAAATAAAAAAAAAAAAAGAAGAAGGTTGTGCATGATTATATGCAAAAACCCACTAAAATACTCCAATAGTGCAGGCACCATTAAAAGAGAAAAAGCTGGAGATGCCCATTAACTCTAACTTTTAAGGAAGCAAGTTTCTGACCATTTAGCTTAAAGCCAGCAAAACAGGGATCAGTGATGGCAACTGTAGTGTACAAGGTATTAAATGACAAACTTTACACAAATACACTGTTAGAAATTTGTATCAGTGAACACTGAAAATCTGATGATCTGTTCTTTGGAACAGTCAAACAGAACCACCTTAATTTCCAGTTGTGCAAGCCCTTGAAGCATCACACAGTGTTCTGTGCCAATTTCTTGCTGGCCGTGTAGTTACAAGGATTTATTTTGTCATTAGCAGCTAACAAACTTATTCCACATGTTCCTAAAGCCTCACAGGTGAAAAAAAAGGCAAGTCTCATCAGAGCACAGCGTGGAGATCATATTTTTTGCACACAAACACAAGAGGCTTCACTAGTATCAAAAAACACTTTCTCATGTCCCATATTGCAGTCAGCAGCTCAGTTGAGATGGAAGCCTTTCTCCATTGTAGCAGCTAGCAGACGCTCTCTCATAATCTCCTCAGAAGAATACTCAGGCAACTTTAGGTAATGCACGCATGTATTCACAGATGGATAACTTGCATCTGTAGCATCAACCTGAGGAAAAGAAAGAACATTTTTTACTGCAGTTGTTCACAGCACTCCATATTGAAGTTGAAAGTTGTAAGGTCCTCTACTTCACAGCATTTACTGCATACGTAACACCAGTTGTCAAGAAACAGTAGCATCAGGAAAGCTAGACCAACTTATAAATCTGTATGTACGTTAATTCTTTTATACTCAAATATGAAGTCAGCAGACCTGACTCAGGTCAAACAGACCTGAAGCAGAGGTTAGTATTGAAAGCTTACTATGGTTTCATAAATTAAAAACCGGAGGGCGGGGGGACATCAGTGTTATTTCTTAATGTAGCAACAATCACACTCAAAAGCCAAAATAGTTGGTTTGAAGGGCAACCTGAAGAAACCATACCTTGCGTACAACAGTGAGCCGGGGATGTAGGTTTGCCAGTCCTCCTGGTGGCAGTGTTGAACAACCAGTGGTGAACTGGAGAAAAGCCTTCCTTTCATCCGAAGACATACCACACAAGACTCTCACAAATCGAAGGAATCCAGGGCTTAAAATAAATTAAAATAATTAGTTATAACATAACAAGAGAGTGGTTTTTTAATTTCCCTTCACTTGAGACAGTACAATTACAATCTTTAGTCACATCTAAGCAATCATTGTAAGATTCTAGTGCCTGTTCAGTATTGAGTTAAGAATAAAACATCATAAACCCCATAAAAATAATTCTTTGATCTCCTTGCTGAGTATTACACAGAAAAATGTAGGTAAATAAGAACTTTTCTCCATACTTCTCTTGGAGCATTATCCAGGTACCTTGCATATGAATGGGTAGAGAAGTAGACAGAGTTCAAACCTATTCTATGAGAAGATTCCAACTGACTATAATATTTAAGACTTTTCCTGTACCACTTCTGTGGTATAAAGCCACTTCAATTTATATATGATTTTATTTCAATCCTGTTAAAGACCCTCATACAAAAAAAATTGGAAAAATGTAACAGACTACAATAGATCTTCAAGGAATCCTCCAGTTACCACTGCTTTCATCCATACCAGCCCAGGGAATGAAGGGGAGGAGAGGGCATGAAGAAAGCACAGCCTGCTGAAACACTCCCTTGGTATCAGGCAATGTAATCTCAGCTGCATCTTTGGATGCAGGGCAGGGTCAACAGAAGAATCACTCCACACAGCCTCTTAGACTGATCAGGATCCTTCAGCATGCTTATATTAACACAGTTCCAGAAGTAGTTTGTGTGTTATTGCTACCAAACATGACAAGCAGCACAAAACCCCAAAAACATCGAGACCACCTCCTGACAGCCAATCACCAGTATATCTGTTCCCTGCATAGTACATTTTCTTTTTTAACTACACTTGAAGAGAAAGAAATAAGAAAAAAGGGACGAGTAACAACTATACCCAAACAAAAATTATAACCACCACCAAAGATAAAATTAAAAACTCTAAAATGCTATTTTTAATAGCCTGTATTAGTTAGCTGCCATTACATTTCCACCACTTGTTCACATTTGAGTATTTTAAATGTTTTTATTCTCTCTCCTCATAGAAACACCAAGCACCTTCCAACCTATCCATTGTAACATACGTGGTTATTTCACATAGTTTTAGATGATCACTCGCTCTTTAGTGACCACCAATCCCATCCAATTTGGCATCTTCATCTAATGAACATTCTGGACATTTTGTCACTTAATGTATCTTTTAGCTACTATTTTAAAATCACTCAGAATATAAGTACCTACCTATCTCGTGTATATCCCAGTTTAGGTTCAGTATAATTGATGATATCCTCAGCTGCCCAAGAAGGCGATTGATTTCCACAAAGAATCATCTGAACTTCTTCATGGCTGAAGGAACTCAGCTTCTCCATTGGAAAGACTCTATTGAAGCCATCTTTAATTTACACAAGATACAGTTATAAATAAAGTCAAGAGACTGTTTATAAAATAACGTCAGCATTTCAATTATATTTTAATCAAACCAGAATCAATCAACAGTTTCTTAATTAAACGGAACCTCTTCAACATTAAAAGTGGCATAACTAATGCAAATGTGTTACGAAATTAATATCTATTGCATTCTTAATTTTTTTTTGAAAGCCATTCTATGCCATCACTTTAAACCAGCACACCCTGAACACCAGTTAGTCCACTTAACTGCATATATGTTCTGCCATATTTAAAATTACCTCTGAATGCCTCCATCTGTTTCTGTATACCAGTATGCATGCAGAAGTCAAACATGAGATCTACATATTCCTCTGCATTATCCATTGTTACAGTCTGCAAAGACAATAGATAAATACTGTAAGAATTCACTTTGCATTACAGTTACTGCTGAGACAGTAAAAATGTAACTGCTGCTTAAATTGTAAAGGTGGGTTGTTTCCTTACCTCATCGTCACCACCTGGCTTGAGATCCACAGCTGTAAACCCATATACTTTGGACGAAGGGCAAAACTGAAAATTTAGACTTCAAAACACAAAGGTAGTTACTAATTGCAAACAAGTCTGCTACTGTTTTTGCAAATACATCAGGTTTATAAGCTGCACTCCACACACCCAAAAGCATCTCACTACATTTCAAGCCATTGTTTGTAGATCATTTTGTATATACATGAACAGTGGCACTGCAGTACACAACTACAATCAGTAATGGACTACACAGATAATACATGTTTCAAATCTATGGTATGCACATGTGAGTACTCACCCGCTATTTATTTGGCTTTGATAACCATTGATAGCTTTAAGTTACCAGCTTCAAAAGTACTCAAGCAGTTTAATTCAGCTCACAAACTCAAGAAATCCTTTAATTTCCAGCACTAACAGTTACAGAGCCATGCAACATACTAGGCATTTAGGTCCTTCAACACTGCTACTTGCTTTCTCTCTATAACAAGCCATGCTAAAGTCTGCAATTATTGAACTCTGTCTATGCAATCCTTGTGGCACAACATGATTTTAACAAATAACCCGTAATATTAATGGTAGAAAAACTACTTCTGTTTCAAAGGAAATAATTTAAAACTACAAAAGATGACATCCTGACACGAGTTTACACAAGTATGAGCACTTTTATGTCCTTAACATATGCTAAAAGTTAGCATGTGTTCTGTTCAACATGAATTCAAACACTGCACTGTGTGTCTATTAACATAATCTGAAATTTCAATCTGTCCTCTTTAAATGCTCTCCAAAAAACTTGATAAATTTCAATAGTTATCATAGCAAAGAAATTACTGATTCACACTTGTCTAAGGTCTTTACAAGTATTTATGTGTTTCTAGAGAGTTATATGGCACTGCAGTGCAGCCACATTTAAGTTTAAACATTAGGAAACAGAGCAAGCAAGAAGAGAAAATCCTCAAACTAAGGAACAAGAATATAGCTACAGACAGCAAAGTGGATCTTGCTGCATCTCTAATGACTCCCCCTTGCAACGATATTATTTAAAATTAAGAAATCTTGATTTTTAATTACACGTGTTGACATTTTTCTCTAACACAACACTGTTTGCATATTTATAAATAACTATGAAAACTCTTACCCCAAATCCTCTATGCTAAGCGGAGGTCCCGAACCTGATGGATTCTTCAGCATTAATTCCTGAAGTTTTGTGTTCTTTTCATCTTCTGACAGACTTTTGTTGCTTAAAATTTGACGCCTTTTAATTGCAAGGTCCTTAATTTCTTTTAGAAACCTAGCTCTATGCGGATTTACTAATTCAAAGTCTTCCCATGTTAAAATTCCATTAAACCAGGCAGGAGGTTTCGGTTTTGGTGGATCAAGAATAAATTCTGATTTGGAGTCTTCTTCCAGACTTCCTACTGACAGGGAATCATGCCCTTCTTCTGTAGAAGCCTCCGACTGACTTTCAGTACAGTGCAAGTCTCTGTCACCCCGTGATTCATAAATCAACTTACTCATGTTACTTTTAATGTCACCCATACACATGAGTTTAAAAAAAGGCTTAGAAATGGGTAAATCCACAAGTCTATTGTCCTGAATGCATTTAGCCAAGAAAATTCCAAGGAAATGAAAGAGTTTGGTTATTCTTTCAAGTTCATCACTATCTTGTGGGAATGGTGCTGTGAAGAGTCCACATGATCTCTGTACATAGTAGCCAGGGGGTTTCAATCCACCACCAATATCAACCTGATTTAAGAGATGCACAAGAGGAAGTTGACATTGTTAAAGGTGAATTTCATTGTATCTGTGCTGTTTAACTTCTTATACTCTACTTCTCTGTTAAAAAGAGAACAGGTAAGAAAGCAAGTTGTGGAACAGACAGGTCATTCTTGACCATGATGAGTGGCTGCTCACCGATTACATGTTCTTCCCATCCCGGATATCTAGTTCATTTTTCTTTTACACAAGTAATCAGTTTAAAATGCAAATTGAAATATACCTGACGAGACTCATCATCTGGAAAATCGTCATCACAAAGCCAAGCTCCCAAATCTGTCCTTTGAAATTCTGCTGCCACCAATGCATAAAATTCCAAGGTAGGACCAAGGCCTGTTCCTTCCTCCCCTAAAAACTCAACCTAGAAAAACAAAAGGTATGTTAATAATAAAAGAAAATCCTAGTGAAAGGTTCAGTGTTGGTTATGGAACAGGATTTTCAGTATCCCAGCTAGTACATTAGAAATAGCTATCTAACCTCGCTCTGCTAGGCAGATGTGCTTTACCTCTAGAACAGATTTTCTGTCTGCATGAATCTGCATGACATTTTCTGCCCATTCCATCAAGGATTCACCTCGCGGAACTTTCACTCTTTCATGTTTGAGGCGTCCAACTCTGAATTCTCCTGGATCATCACGTCGCACTGTGCTTGTGGTCCTTGTCCGTTCAACAGTGGCTTCTCTTCTGTTCTGCAGCCATACAATTGCTCTGGAGAAAACCAAAAACCAGTTGTTTGAAACTTTGATGTCTACCAGCATAACAACTTGAAAGTAGCCACTATGAAAAGTTACCTTGTTAAGTACTAATTAGCTCCTAATAATTTTTTTTTTTTTTAAAGTTATATACCAAATTATTTCTCAGAAGTATCTGAAATACCCACATATGGGCTGGGCTGCTTCATATTTTATGAATTTAGAAAACTAAATAATTTTTAATTACTATGAAGGGCCAGCCATAACTTCTGATATAACAGGACCGATGAAAACATACAATTCTTGATCTGAATTATTATAGTTTTCAATTACAGTGGAATGAACAGAAGGCAGCATTTACTGCTTTATTTTTTAATCACAGATGCTCAAAATTGTTTATAGACACTTACTACCATTTCCATTATATACTGCAAGGCAGTTGTACATCATCCCATTGGTACTGACGAGTTTTACGGCAAGATTTACTTACGCACTTATTAGAGAAACACAAAACCAAAGTGGAAGTGCAATCATACACATATAGACCCATATCAGTGAAGGAAGAACAGCCAGCTCTAATAGCAGTACTCGCATGAAGTCAAAGCTTGCAGTTCTATGTATTGTGATCTATGCAGCAATAAACTATTTACAAAGCTACCATCTGTTGGTTGTTTTGCAAGTATGGTCAAGTATCATGACAGACAGACGGAGAGTGTACACACCCATGTGCATGTACACACAGAGCTTATATAGAGTATATGAGTTTTAAGCTCTTAAAATACTGGAAATAGTTCTTAAGAATGCTCTTTACTTACCAAGAAAGTACCATGCAAATACCATGTTTCCTGAGGGTTCTCTTTAAAACACAGTTTTTCTAAAATACTACCTTTTTTCAAAACAAAAACAAAACAAAAAACCAACACACATTGCCATTTTTCTGGACCATTTTTCCATAGATGTTCAATTTTTCCTGTATTAATAAGATTTAAACAGGTGTCTTGCAAGACACCACCTTTTCTTCTCTTCCTTTTTCTTTCTTTTTAAATGTCTCATTTTACACTCTTCATGAGGCATTTCTACTGCATATTAGACAACAGTAATTTTTGCAACTCACTGTCTACACTTTTCTTCCTCTTTGAAAAAACAAACAAAAAAAAACCCAGCCAAGAAGACCCACAAAAACTAATTCTTCCACCTCATTACATACAAGTAAACTGGCAAAAAGGTTTACAGTGTTTACATACTCTCAAGGTAATCGACTGTAGCAGCAATATATTAAGGATTCCTAGGTAAGGAAGCACATTAGAGGGTACGCTTAAGTGTTTTAACGTCTGATTTTGTTACAGTTTCATTATGCAGCTAATACTAACTTTCAATATTGCATCTCTTCTTTAGATTTTGTCTCGTTTGTTAAGACTTTAGTGAATTAAAATAAATTAAGCAAAACAATCACCACACCATTGTAGGAACTGTAAAAGATATGTGCTTCGGTGTATGTTTTCAAAAAACATTTAATTCACATTTATTTTCAGAATGTTTTCTATATTGTTTCTTACTCCTTTAATGCAATGAACTGCAACCTAGTCTAATTACTGCCCAACAGGATAACCTAGCTAGAGGTACACATGCAAGTCTTCAGCTAAAGTTGAAAAATGAAATTTCTTCAAAGGAATTTCCTGAAGAATATCAAACAGGCAGTAGGCTACTCAACATAAACCTCTAATACAATGAACAAGAATGTTTCGAGTGTCCAAAAGTCTTTCTGAAGTTTTCCATCTTCTTCCCTTTTTTTCTACTATCCAAAATGATTTACATTTGGCAAGCAAAATCTGTCTCATTAGAATAAGGTCCTTCTGTGAATTAGTGATTAAAAAACCTACTATACTAAAAAAAAAAAAAAAAAAAAAAGAGCAGCAGCAGTAATTTTTTTTTTTTCTGTTTTGTTTTGTTTTTTTTTACCTTGATGCTCCAAATGCTGTGCATGTGAAGTACAACTGTCTTGTTTCAAACGGAATTAAGAAAGGACACTTGCTTGTTAGCTGCTCACACCAGTCTGGCAAAGCTCCACTTGCTAGTGCCAAGGGTTCCTGTAGTTCAACGCACAAGGGGGGAAAAAAAAAAAAAAAAAGTGTTTCTAATATTAGACTCGGGTAATCCCAACAAGTTTGTAAGTAAGTACACAGACACCCAATACACCAAAGAAAAGAGTTTTCACCTGTGTGTGAGCAAGTTTCTTCCTTCTAACTGCTTCCCTCCCTCCTTTAAATGCTAGGAATAAGAAAATCACAGAGTTTCTAGGACTCAAGAGTGGACACAGGGTGCTTTGGCACAAAGACACTACAGCTGTAGTAAATCTTTGCAATATGTACTACTCAAAGCACTGTGGGGAGATCCAAGTATACAGTTACCTGGGGAGAATTACTTCTGAGCTTTGCCCAAAAGTGATTAGATACTACCTCCTCAATACCAGAAGGCATGAAAGAAACTTGGTGGTAGTAAAGATGATCCCCACTGAAACATTACTATAGTCCCTTCTAAGATACAAGTATAATAAAAAAAGACTGCAGAAATTATTACTACAAAGATATTCAGAGTGCCTGAACAGCCTTTAAAAGAAATGAAAAACTGAAGGGATTTTTTTAATGAATAATTAGGGCAACTTAACTGTAATTAAAAAAAAAAAACAAAACACAAAACACCCAAAAACCCCCAAACAAACTCAAAAAGCACATAAGGGACAAACAAGTCAAGAATCTTCATATTTAAATCTTTGTTAAAGACAATGTAGTTCTACTGAAGAGCTACATCTTAAAGTTTTCCTTGTTAATGCATCTAACTGACATGGTACCAATAATATGTTTTCTAAATACAAGTTTTCAAAGCTTTATCTGGAACGTATAAACAATAAAATGTTTGTGAACCCTAATACAATTAATTACCCTTTGTTACAATATCATCAGGCAACAAACACTAAGTTGTAACATCGATGTTTGGTGCAGAAAAAAAAAATTATTCTTCATAACAAAAAGATACAATTCTATTTCAACTTTTTTCTTGGTATGTTTTTATTCAGACTAGTCTGTTCTTACAGAATTTCCTCATCCAAAATATAAGGAACTAAATTACCATATGAAACAATTCAAAAGTCAAAATAGCAAAAAAGCTAATAATTTCAAACAGTCAAAGTAAGGAAGAGTATAACAGAGTCTTAAAAACAACATTATGTATACACAGTGTGCATAACACATTAGTGTAATACCTCAATCTGTTGCAGAATCTTTGTAGTAATTTTTTTGCTTGTGAATTCATCTGGTGGAAAGTTAAACTGAGGATGCTCATCTCCTTCTGAAAATAATCAAGAGAAAATTTTTCCTTTATTTTGTTTTCAATGAAACATTTAAGAAGCTCTGCTAGACAACTAACTTACCTTCTTGAGAAGTTCTTGCTGTGTAAGGGTCACTGGCAACTATATACAAAATGCGAAGTAACTGCAGAACATCTTCTACTCCACAGGAGTTCTGCCCACTGCCAGCTTTGGCCTGAGGTTGTTCCTTTGCCAAACTAAGGATATCAGAATTTTGAAGAGTAGAAATGGCCCCTTGACTTAATCCTGATTTTGATCCATGTTCACAAAAATCCTGTAAAAAAAGAATTGTTAAGAATGAAAACTGTGTGTGTTAGTATCTGTAGGACTGCACACTCCAAGTTAATGATTTGAAAAATCAGAACGGGTTACTCAACACTTAGCTAAATTGTGGATAGTTCAAATCATGATTCAAATGCATTTTAACATGACTATATTTAACAGAAGACATTTAAAAAAAAAAAAAGGGGGAGAGCAGCAAAAACTAAAATTGATATTGGCATATGAACATTCAACTTTCCTATCCATGTCATATCCCTCCTCCACAGAATCTTTAAAGCTGCAAAACAAAGCACACAGCCATTCATAACAGAAAAGGTTTGGATGCAGACATATACCTTGTATGCAGCTATGAGCTGGGAACAATTTCTGTTTTTCCTAATACTTTTATTAGTGCCGGTTAATTTCCAGTGGCGCAGGAAAGCTGAGTCTGCATTCTTCTGCAGGTAGGTTATCAAGTCATTCTTTGGTAATTCGTCAGTGCCAAGGTACTGCTCCACATGCTCTACTGACCAGCAACCCTACAACAGGAACCACCAAACATTGGTTTTTCCTGATTGTAAAGTCTTTAATATTTCACATGCATTACATATGGGTTTTTTTAAAGGAGCATGCATTTACAAATATATTCACTCATATCCTTTAAGTAATTGAAAACTGTTAGTTTTTTAATGTAGCATTTCAAAAACTGCAATAAGATCTGTTTTGCTTTTGTTTAAACAGCCTTAAAAACATACAAAGGCACAGAAGTAAGTCTTACCATTTTTCCACTTTCTTTCTCTTTATCAGAATCCTTCATTTCTCTGTACATGATTCTAGATATCAAAACAACGAGTTAATATTTCATACTCATAGCACATCCTCTAAATTCTGAAGTTATACATTGACTTTAGTTAGACATCAATGACATTTAGATAACATGATATAAAACAGCAATAGCAGCTGCTCTTTGCCACAGAGAACATCTGGAATACCCTGATGTAGCAAAGTTCTTAAGCTCATATTTAATTTTCATTATGTCGATATTTATCTTGCAAAGTATTTAATTTATGTTTCCTTAAGTGAGGTTTGAGTAATCAAGAAACCTTCATTGTGTAAACTGCCCAAAACAACTTTAGGTTCTTCACTACGCATGCACTAACTCTTTGAAATCTTGAAGTCCTGGGGTAGTTTGCTGCATATTAACTTAGGAGATAAGCACATCTACAACTGTTTCTCAAGCTAACTAGAAAATAGTTTTGCTACAGCACACAATTTTTGACACAAGGCAACTGAGAAAACGGGTGCAACACACAAGCACTGCTGAAATCTGAAATACAAAGTTAAATAAACTGCAACTACCTTATTGCAGTTCTTGCTTTCATATAGGTTAGTTTTCTAGTATGACAGAAGTTATGTTGGTGTAGTAAATGGAAAATACAGACAATCATGTAGTCTTACAATTTCTGTCTATTACTATAAAGCTAGTAAGGTCAAATTAGGGTACAAAGAATAGTTGAGGTTGGAAGGGACTTAGTCCAATACTGCTACTCAAATGTCACGTTTAAATGGAATTTCCCGTATTTCAATTTGAGCCACTTTCTCCTTGTCCTTTCACTTGTCGCAACAACAAAGAGTCTATGCTCTGTCTTCCCTACTTCCTCTCATCAGACATACCCATCAGGTAAGATCCCACAAACCTTTTTTTCTCCGGGCTAGACAAGTCCCAGATTTCTCAGACTCTCTTTGTATGACAGACTCTGAGCCCTTTAGTTAGCAGCTAAAGCGAGCTTAGTCCAGCAGCCCTTTGCTAGACTCACTGCAGTGTCCGTGTCTCTCTTATACTGAAGTGCCCTGAACTGGACAGAGCACTTCAGACGTGTCTCACCAGCGCTGAGCAGAGGGGGAAAATCACCTTCCTCAACCTTCCTAATGCAGCCCAGGATGTTGCTGACCTTCTTTGCTGTCAGGGTCCATAGCTGGCTCGCATTCAACTTTATGTCCACCAGGACCCTCGAGGCCTTTTCCACCAAGCTGCTTTCCAGCCAGCTGGCCCCCTGCCTGTACCGGCACATGCAGTTATTTTTCCCCAGCTGCTAGACTTTGCATTTCCCTTTGTGGAACTTCATGAAGTACCTGTCTCCCCATTTCTCCAGCCTGACAAGGTCTCTCAGAATGGCAGCACAACCATCTGGTACAACAATGACTTCTCCCAGTTTTGTTTTGTCTGCAAGCTTGCTGAGGGTCTGCTCTGTCCCATCATCCAGTTCTTTAATACAGAAGTTAAACAGTACTGGACCCGGTATCGACCCTTGGGGTACACCAGCTGGCCTCCATCTGGACTTCATACCAATGATCCCAATCATCTAAGCCTGGCAGTTCAGGCAGTTTTCAGACACTATCTAGTCCATACTTCATTAGTTTGTCAATAAGGGAGAAAGTGTTGAAAGCCTTGCTAAAGTTGAGGAAAATAACATCTGCTGCTTTCTCCTCATCCATTGAGCTAGTCATCTTATCATAGAAGGCTACCAGGTTGGTTACGGATGATTTCCTCTTCATAAATCCATGCCACCTACTTCCAATCACCTTCTTGTCCTTCGTTGTTTGAAAACCGTTTCCAGGACTATTTCCATCATCTTTCCAGGGATGAAGGAGTGGGTGACCACTTTGTAGTTCCCTAGAACTTTCTTGACCTTCTGGGGGATAGGAGGGACACTTGCCTTCCTCCAGTTCTCAGAAATGCATCCCAATCACCGTGACCTTTCAAAGATAATCAAGAGTGGCCAGCTCCTGTGGGTGCATTGCATTGGGTCCCATGGACTTGTATGTCCCATTTCTTTAAGTGCTCCCTAACCTTCTCCCCTTCACATCCCTCACGAGCTTCAGCTCCACATGGGCTTTGGCTTTCCTAACCCCACACTTTCACACTGGGACAATGCCTCTATATTCCTCCTGGGTCACTTAACCCTTCTTCTACCTCTTGCATGCTTCCTTTTTATATTTTGAGTTCTGCTGGGAGTTTCTTTTTCATCCATGCAGGTGTCCTACTGCCTCTGCCTGACTTCCCACACATTGGGATGGATTATTCTTGAGTCTGGAGGAAGTTACCCTTGAAAAATCAATCATGTCTCCTGGACCTCTCTTCTTTCTAGGACTATAGCCCCATGGGATTCTTCCAAGCAGATCCCTAAGCAGACCAAATTCTGCTCTCTTGGTCAATTGCTTGACTTCTGAAATATTATTAACAAGTCACAGTTGAGCATTAGAGATTATAATTTTTTTTGTTTTGTAGTCACAGCACTATCTGTAAAACCAGAAAGAACATCCTGACATAAATGCAAGAAAAACTAATTCTAGCATTGCTTTCTAAAGACGACAAAAAAATTAACATTGTTTCACACCCATTTCCTAATTGGTCACAGTGTTCTCTACACAGAATAATAAACTTGCAAGCTTACGTGTATGTTGGCTCCCAAATACGTCTAAGCTTGTCAGATTTCACATTGCCATTACAGGAAAGCTGTAACAATTTCTGTACATAGTAAAAGATGGTAGATCGGAAGTTTGTTAGGGGCAGTTCTACTTCTCGAGTTGTTCCAAGACCTGAAACTTTCAAGGTAAGTGCTAAACGTGGCGAAGGCATGCACTCAACCTCTTCCAAGAGTTCTGAATGAGGTGTACCTGCATGTGAAAAATCATTTGAGAAGCCATTAACACAAAATATGTAACACATGACAAGTTGGCTTAAATATCAATAAAGTGGCTCAATAAGGAAGTGTGAAGACTTCCTGCACACACGGCAGAGAGATGATACCGAGTTGTAATTACAAGCTATATGTAAGGTCTATAACTGCAGCACTTCTTTACATGAGCAAAGCTAACAGGAATTTCTGAAATCCGTGTTGATCCTTATGTCTTGATAGCATCCCCTTTAATATCACAACACATGCATTCTTATTTTCATACACAGTATCTTCCTGTTTTATCGACTCCTTTCAATTCATCAAAATCAACAGCTGCTCGTTTCCACATAAGCTAAACCTACATATTCCTTTCTGTAATGAACATTGACTACACCCACATTGCTAAACAAGAATGAACTAAGGAGCAAGATCAGGTGCTGTGCTGCTGGTCATACAGACTGCTCAACTACTGTATTAGCTTCCCCCTCGCCTCTGCTTTGGACTGTTTCAGCAAGCCCTCTCCAATCAAAACTGTTCTGGGTAGCTCAACACACAGATTATTCCCTGCAGGTGCAACCAGACATAGCAAAAGATTTATCAATAATCCAAGGTAAATTAATGAGTCTGCTTATTTTACACAGCACTTAATTTACTTTTTCCCTCAATAATGCTTGGACCTGCAGAGGTAGATAAAACTCTTATTCAAACAGAGAAAACCTGCACAGCCACAAAAGTGTGTTATACTGGTTAATAGTGATAGGATCCCCAGAGCCCAAAGGGCCCTTAACAGTTAGTCTCCATCCTAGAGCCAGATCAAGCATCACAAATGTCTTGTCTGCATACCTGGTGGAGGGATTTCCAGGTCAGTTGTCTGTTGAACATTAGTACGACCAGGTCTCGGGTCAAAAGCAGGAACCAGAGCAGAAAACTGTCGTTTCAATACATAGTCATCATCCCATGTTCTTCTACGGCCTCCTTTGGTTTCATACTCCTCCTCTTCCTAAAAAAAAGTAGTTTTTTAGATTCTGCTACAAAGAATAATTTGATCGAAAATTTAAAAGTTAGTTAGGGAATACAGCAGTCATGTAAACTAAAATTGACACAAAGATACCAAAGCTGGCACGTAACAGTATTAGTTCCACTTAACCAGTAAAGCAGGAATCAAGAGAATTATCAAAACCACAGAAAACCAGAAATCAACATAAATGGGCTAACCTTACAACAGGTGTATTTACGACATCTGGAAAGAATTAAACTTTCCATGAAGCACCAGAACATAGGGGAATACAAAGTACTGTAGACCAGTAAACTTGGTGTAGATGTTCTGTGTATTCCACAAACTTTGGAATATCAAAGAGTCAAATAAATCAATGGTGTCCAATACATTAATTTTTTCTGAAAACCAGTAGTGTTTTTTTGAAAGTGTACACATATATTGATATGTAATGTATACACATTTTATCCAGAGATTAAATCAAATACCAAAATACTGGAACTATTATGATGGGAAGAAATCTAATTTTCAATAAGCTTTAGCAAGTATTAACTGCTTATGACTCTTCTACAACAAGCTGTTCAACTTGTTTTGAACTGTTGAACTGTTTCTGCTCAACTCCTCATTGAGAAAAATTACATATTATATCAGACGGAAAATTTTCTTTTCAGGATCCAATTCTTGCTGTGTAATCTTAAGCAAAGACTATTTTAGCTATTTCTGCTTCTTCCCATGAACAACACTAGTAACCTTATTTAATAATTTCTGAAAAGCGATCGACAATCTACAAACTAAGACTATCATTTGCACTGTAGATCCACTTTAGTGCTGGATTTTCCATTCCTAATTTCTTATCTTTGTGCAGACGGGAAAATAATTAAATACTTAGTAATGTACTTGAATTTCTATTAAAAGTATAATCACAGTAGGTTAAAATGCTAAATGTTTTGGTTCAAGCGACTAAAAGTTTTCATAGTAATTACAAGAGAAAGTTTCTATAATTCCATAAAACAATACTTATATTTACATAATAAACATTAAATTTCACTAGTGAAGTTGTATTTTTCCTCTTAGACCTTGCAATATCCATTCTGATAACTTCAATGGTGGTAGAAGGCCAAGCATTATTCATACCACTAAAGAAGAACCAAATGAAAGACCAGAACTCACGATAATGTAGGTGAGACCCATGTGGACTAACCTGCTGCATTTTGTCTTGCTCCCCTCACCCCCCACTCGCCTTTTTTGTTTGTTTGTTTTTAGGAGAGAGATTTCCTCTGGCATACTTAAATTATTACAGTTTGCTTCACACAGGCCTGCAGTTAAAAACATCCCAGAACTGTATAATTACAGAATTCATCAGCCTTCCCACAAAGTTATACCATTTCATCAGCCAGTGAACTAGTGATCCATCATTTCTACTGTCTGTCAATTTGTTCCCAGGCTGTTTTTAAGATATTAATTCTGACCTATAAGGTCTCAGGGTGCGCTGGTGTTCAAAAACACTCTTCTCTGGAATAAACGCTGAAAGTGGTACAATCAAATTTGTACAGAAAGGGCATTGCCCTGTTAGCTGTCCTATCGAGTGAGGCCTTGCAATTTTATCACACCCATTTGAATGCAGGAGAAAACAGCTATCTTAATATACAAAATATATGCAAGAATGAGGAAAAGGGAAAATGAACTGTCTTCATGAAGTAGTATTCAGTTTGCAGCCCCCAAAAAGCATAACATGATTTTAACTCTGGCATTTCATTTAGAGTCTTAATGGACAGGTACTCTGAACTAGTAGTCTGAAAGCTGAATACATTTGTTTTAGTTAATGGAAAGATTATAGCTAGAACCCCATATTGCCAAAAAAATCTGCGGATTTTTAATATATCTGTTAGTCAATTAAGATATCATCTATGCTAACTGTACTGTACCATAACTTCCTCATATTCTTGATCTTCTTGGTTGTCATCTTCATTTTCATCATCTTCTTCATCTGGTTCAGGTAGATCCTCATCATCATCTAACTCTGCTAACAGAGTACTAGCTCGGCAACTATCAAGAAAATCTGTAATACATATATACATTTACATACAGAACCAAAGCCAAGAATAACTTTTAAAGCAAAATTTTGACAATTAAAGAACAGGAGCACTGGGAAGAGTAAAAAAACAAATCTCACTTAAACCAGAAAAAGAGAAAACTAAAACACTGCTTACAGCATAACAAGATTAAAATCTGTGATAAAAGCATACACCTGACAGAAAGTCCCGGGGTCTAGTCAACAGCGTAACTAACAAAAGAAGCACTTAACATTTGTATAATTAAGACTGATCAGCAAGTGATCAGTTTCTCATTTGCTTATATCAAACATTTTACAATTACTCTTATCTGAAATTACAAAAGATGGCAAAAAATTGTACACAAATGTATGCGTTTGATTCTATGGCTAATTAATTTTAAAAACAGACTAGTGATGTAATTTCCACTAAGAATGTGTGGCTTAGACCTCAAACTACAATGTAAATGTTTATTTTAAATGTCCTTTAAGAGTGGTATTTTTAAAGATTCTATTCCTAATTAGTTTCTGTAACAAGAAGCTGAAGACAGATATAAAGTTCAATTGCACCCCCTAGTACTAAGACTTAAAAACTAACCCCCCAAAACCAGAAAAGTTCACAGCAGTCCAAGGCGGACTGTGGTGAATCTTTGAACTTCTACATTTTTCTGTACACATATAAACTATCTATACCACCCAAACACCCTTTCAATTGTTGCTAATACCCCAACCAAAACTTTAAGGTAACTCTATTTGCCTAGTTGTTTATGATATATTTTAAGACTTGTCACCCAATCAAAATATCAAATGAGACTTATTGAAAGAGTAAAGGGAGATGGCATATGCAGATATCTTAACTGACCACCACCAAGCAGCTCAATTCCAGTATCCATTGAAATTATTAGATATTTTTCGAGCAATTTCAATAGGCAACAAAATAGAACACAAGCTTAATCCAATAAGTTTTAAACAAATCAAGTATCTTTTCTTTCAAGAATGTCTCACAATCCAATAAGCTTTACGCTAGGAAGTATTTTCCCATATCTAGCCCAGGTTTTTCTTTACTTCATTTCATCAACTTGATTCCTAGATATTATCAAATTAGTTAACTAAATCTTCTTTCACAGTACTCTCATCCAGCAAATCACTTCTGTCCTAATGTCTGTTTCTAGCACACAGTACCCATGTAACTCTGGATTTTGTTCCTCCAACCACATAATTCCACTCTCCATATCATTTTCCTTTCTGTGTTCTGTCCAATATTTTGCAATTACTATTATGGTATTGAGACACCTGGAACCTCATATACCATTTTAAGTGTATAATGTGCCTAATGGCAGATAGTTTTCAATCACTGATTAATACAAGGTACCTCAGACTGAGTATGCAGCATGCCTAAACAACACAGTCAGAAATAACATTTTGATTTTAATTAGAGGTCATATGCAAACTACATTAGATACTAAACTTCTCTGATTAAGGAGAAGATTAAGTGCCTAAATAAACTATACCATAAATAATAATAACGTGGGATAGAAACTGCTGAAAATAAAGACCTGAAAACATCAGAAAATCCTACTATGTTAACATTATTTTACTTACTGCCTTACAGAAATAGTAACATATGAACAGCTCAACTTTCAAATACTTTTCAGTAAATAAACTACTACATGAGAAAATCATAACAACGGGAGAAAAGGAAAAGTCATTAATGGGAAGTCTGCTTATGTTCATTTAAAAACGAAACTTACCATATAAAGAATATTCTGCCTCCTGACCTGTATCGCTCTCACTAGATGTTGATGTTAGGCTAGTAGTTAGAGTATTACTAAGCGACTGACCAACAGATAAAACTGTAGTTGCTGTAGCTACATTGCTGCTGCTAGTAACACTGGATGTAGACATGGTCACTGTTGATGTGGTACCAGTTGTAGTCAGATTAGGAAAACTTTGGGCACCCATAAGAGGAGAAGCTATAGATAAAGATATGGTAAGATAAAATAAATGATTTGATGACTTGAAGAGTACCATTTACATGCATGACTCCTGTGTTGAAAAATATATTTGGGGTTGAAAAATTATCAGATGTGTTATTATACAATAAAGAAAAACAAGCTAAAGGGGAAGGGTTTCCCAGTGCAAAAGTGCACCCTGCAATGCAGATGCCCATTTCTGAGCATATGCCCTTGCATACATTTAAAACAAATAATTTTATCAAATAAATCCCCAAATCCCACTGTAAATCTGAAATTACTTCATTTCATTTTCAACATATGAAAAGTATTCCTGAAATCTGTTACTTCAATACTGCATATGTCTGTAAGCCTAAAACATAATTAAACCTCTAAAAAGCATTATAAACAAAATTATACAGTTAAAACAGTTTAACTATATATAAATGAATTGAGAACAGAACATAACAAGACAAATGTGAAACCTGTGATTTTTGCGCATTTTTCTAAAGTTCTTAAAGCAGCTCTAACTTGTTATCTTTCACATAACTATTAGCACACATGTACATGATGGGCAACAAGCCTGAGTTGGCAGTACTGCGAAATGTGTGACTTAATACCTTACTTATGTGTATGATTTACACAAATAATTTTCAGAATACGCAAACAACCACTAAGAAGTCACCTTACTGCACATCTAAGTAAAACACAGTAAATGCATTTTAGTTAACTGAAACAAGACTGAATTCACTGTGAACCCAATAGAAAGAATTTCAAGTAGTATAAGTAACTGAGTAGAATTTATACCTATGTGCAATTACACATTTACATCCCAATCTTCAAAACATTTTCTCCCATGCTTATCTTCAAACACAGGAAATTTACCACATGTTTGCACGTGCAGATTTGAGGGGTCACTTATACTTAAATTTAAACCTTATGTTTTTCAATCTACCTTTTCTAACATTTATCAAATGCAAGTTCTGCAATTTTAAAGAAAACATTTTCATTATTGCATCTTATGTAAACTGAGGCACTGCTTACTTAAAAAAAAAAAAAAAAAAAAAAACG
>JAVJGG010000032.1:7915325-7939375 GCA_035590195.1 Aviceda cuculoides | reverse complement strand
AAATAAAAAAGTAAAAATGCAAACAAAATATCAGCAAAGGTGACCCAAGCAGGTATAGTGCTTGAAATTATGTCTATGCATAGGGAGGGAAAGAATGAAATTTAAATTTACGGTTGTTAATAAGCCTGTGCTCATCTCTATGAAAACACGGAAATTTTCCAGACCAAAGGGTTTTTCTTTTGTTGTTTTAGAACTTGAAAATGAGTTGTTCAGTATTCATATCTTCCACCCACTTCTAATTAATAACAGTAAACTCTTTGCTGTTATTATAAACACAAAAAGGCATTAAGTGTCAGCATTTCATTTGCTCTGAATTCAAGAACAAATTGCAACTGGCTACTATACACACCACTTAACTCCTGGCAAATACAAGCATTTTTAAAAGCAACCACTACAGCAAGTCCAGAAAGCCTTGCATCACTAATCACAATTTCAGACTTGACTTTTTGGTTGGGTTTTTCTTTTGGGTGGTGGTGTGGTTTTGGTGGTTTGGTTTGGTTTGTTTTTTTAAACCTGGACAGGCCAAAGAAAAATAATTTTTAAAAAAAAAAAAAAAAACAAACAAACAAAAACAACCACCCAAGCTTTTTACAATGCTCTAAGAGAACTTTGGTGAGATTGCTCAAAGTTAGTCTCTGATCTCTTCTTGGGGCACAAGTTCCCATTTACAGTTTCTATTTTTATAAGATGTATAAAATAAAGTAATTCTTACATAAGGGATAATTTAAAAGTATGACTATATTTTTATATTAAATCAAATTTTTATTTTCCCATATTCTTATTTCCAACTTCAGCACTGTATGAATATCAAACATTCATGAAATCTGTTAAACATGCTATTGAAGTACCTTACTATGTTTTTCAAAGGTGCTCACTCTCGCCCAGCACAAAACTACTTCAGAACCAGAGGCACTGACTGTCTGCCTAAAAGGGGACCAATTACTGGAAATCTTCCCTTGAGTATCTTATTTACATTTTTAATGCAGGCTGCAAACATTTTCCCTCCTCCCAGTATCACAATATGAATGTAAGAATACATCAAAAAATCTCCCCAACAAAAAAGAAAACGCTCACTATTAAAAAGTTTTAGAAATGCTAAAAAAGCAAACACCACATTTTTAAATAAGGAAGCACAGAAGTCCTAGAAAAGCTTGAAAGCTTAACAAGAGACTGAGTGCTTCTTTCTGGCTTGGGTAATTTTACTTTCTCTAACTTGCCTACCTCATGAACTGCAGCTCTCTGGCTAAAATACTATCACCATCACTGAACAAAATACGTAACAAGGCTGGTTGACTAGCAACTCTGATGGGAGCATGCTGAAAATTCAGAATAGTGAACTCGCAACAAGCAGGTTTACAACTTATCTGCTAATACCTTGATCCTACATGTAATGTCAGAACATGCAAATGTTAAAGCATGTACATAACGCCACTTAAATCACTGTTAACTACAAACTTCCTTACACTTAATATGCCTGAACAGTCCACCAAATCCAAGCCTTAATGACCATAGCATGTTTAGAAAATATACACAGTATTAGAGTGCATTAAGTTATTCAGCCTGATAGAATGCAGAAATCTACTAAAATTTCACCATACCGCAGTTTACTTTTTTTCTTTCTACTATGTTCTTAGTTCCTAAGCTCAGAGACTTCATAATATGCACAAACTGCCTTTCCTAAGGAAAATGGAAAAATAACAGAAATGGGCAGATACAAGGTGAATATGCAAAATTACACTTATCAGAAAGCAAGAGTAGCCCACATTAGGTACTGTTGCTAGTCTTCCAGCCACTTAATCTAAACCATACACTCTCTGTCTTCCTAAACATGTAATAGACATCAAATTCAAATTATTTTCTATTTGATGGGTACCACAGTATAATCTGACATCACAGGGCAATGTAACACTTTCCAGCTGACATGAACTCTGTGAGCTCTTCATGAGTTCTACAGGCACACACAAGGTCAAGGCTGCTCTAAGTTAATTTCTCTATCAGGCCAATTCTTTAAGTCTAATGAAAGCCAAAGAAACAACAAAAGCTTCAACTAAAAATAAACATAGCTTACTTACTTGCAGTACTCATGACATTTCTTCCCAAAGTATTAGTATTGTTATCACTGCTACTTCGGCTTAAATTCATGTTGTTTGTGGCATTGGTACGTGCTATGTTTGCCACTCTTCGAACAAAGGACTCCAAGCTGGAAGTTTCTCGAGACGATAAGTTAGGAACGCTTGCACTGGAGCTCATTGGTGCCCCAGCAGCCAACAAAGAACTGACCGAGAGTCTGTTACTTGCTGAAGAGCTCAGAGGTCGTTGGGAAGCTGCTTCTTTATTAGTCAGTTCAGAGACTGAACTCACGTCAGGAGAACTTACACTAACAATTCCCATGGATATAGCACTGGACTCCCCAGGAGTACGTATTGAGTTATCAGGACCTAACTTCCTCTCTGCATTTTCATTTCCCATGTCCGCTGTTAAGGTGCTGGTGCTTGCACTGGAAGATGACCCTACTTCAGTCTGGGGCACACTATCAGCGGAAGACAGAACAACAATTGGTTCATGGACGTCAGTGCCTGAAACTATATTTTGCTCCATTACACTTTCTGATCTCCGCTCCATTTTGGTCGAACCCAAGCTGATGTCGCTGCTACTGGCCACGCTACACACAGAACTGCTGCTTCCTTTTCTACTTGAGGAGCCTGCAGCAGCAGTCGTCTTGTCTGGACAGTTGTTTTTCACCAAGCTGCTCCATGACTGCGTTGTGCCTGAAACAGTGGATGAAACAGGTTTGGGTGATGCCGCTGAATCAGGGTCGTACCCTGGTGCAAGCTTGAGGTCAAACTTTCCTTCTGCGCCCATACGGTAAGAGTTAGAGCCACCAGCATCCCAGGTGACATCAATCCAGCCTGGAAAGGGACAGGAGTTTGTGAGATCCAGCAGAAAGCAGACAGGAGCGTGTCAGACTAGCTCCACAATGTGGGATCAGCTTCTCATAAGGGCTGCATGTCTCAATTAATAAAGTCACTAAATAACCCTTAATGCCAATTAAAAAGGAAGTGTTTAAACTATTTGGTTTTTTTCACTATCAGCCTCTATCTTCAGGGTCCCAGAATCCAGCCAAAAGTGAAGTTTCCTTCAGGAAGGAACCTGACCTACTGGGATCTCTCAAAATTTTATTATTAGATTCTCTAATAACAGGAAGGTATATTAAAATGTATCATCATAACTTTATTAGTATCTGTCAAAAAATTATAATTCTTGCAAGGACATACTATAATGTTTTTCTTCATCGGATGCGTGTGGATAAGCATATTTGCCCGACAGAAGACATTTTATGAAATTGATTAGTTTGGGATTTCTTATTCTTGCCCTGTAAAGTGAAAGAATTAATTCACTGATACTCAGCTTTTTAGTTCAATAATTGACACAGACTCAAACATTTCTTATTCACAGGAAAAATTTTACAGCAGTCAGGTAAGGACTACTTCAAGTAAGATTTCAGGGTTGGAAAAAGAATCCGTTTCATAGAATGAAACTTTATACTGGGACCAAAACAACACTGAATAAGAGATGCTATTCTTCAATTCCTTTATTAAATGATTACTTAGAGTACCAGTATTTTTTTAACAGTTAAATGTAATAAGTCCACAATTATGAGTGTAACATGCAAAATTTAGCTAACTAGGACAGAAATAGGGGCAAAATAATTTATTTTTGCTTGTCTGAGTATGTACCACAATCTTAGAGTCACCTAAAAAATTCATTCTAGTATTTCTTACAGTATGTTAACTGTAACAAAACTTGGTGTCACTATTTTAATCGATACACATTTTCTTTAAAAATAAAATCTCTAAAGCTCAGTCATCTTCTGTAACCTCGGACAGAAATTCAAAAGAAGATATCAGGTCCAGATGTGTACACATATTTTTCTTTAATAAAAGATAAGAGAGCTAATTTGAAGTAAATATTCTTTTTAGTACTGTCAGGTACACTTTTACCTTATAACTACCCAAAAGTCATCACTTCCTAGGCCAAAACAGAAGCAGCACTTTTCTATTTAGATATCACTCTGTAGGAAGGTTATTTAAAAATGGATAAAGTTTTCAGTTATGATAAGTAGAGATCTCATCCCCACATGAGCAGGTTTATATCACGTTATTCTTGTATGATTTTATTCCATCTTCATGAGCTATATCTGAGTAGCTTCATGCCACTAAACTTTTAAAGGTAACGTTGTGAAGCAAATCTGAATTGTCTCCTTCCTACTGTTCATTTACTTTTCTTATCAAATAGGAAAAAAAATTAAGTTCCATACTGTAGTTAAACAGTATCATTTTTCCCCTTTATGAATATCTGAAAGGGTAAAAGCATAACTAAATAACTGTTCCTGTTTTGTGTAGTTCCTTTTCCTAAAATATTAATTACAAACAGTTTTAAATCTGCACAATTTTTTCAATAGTTATGTGCTTGGAGCCTTACCGCTCCATCATTACAGCCCTAAAACTCCTCAAGATTCATCTAAACTTGTCAATAATGAGAAAAAAGTCAATGGGATACTATTTTCAAAATTTTATCTGAAAGATAACTGTGGCAGGAATAAGACTCTGCTGATAACACATTTCACATTGTTTGGCATCACCATTTGATAAACAAACTCCAATTTCACCTATGCTTAAATGGGAAAGTTTTACTGGAACATAGGAACAAAAACTCGGATTTAGCAGAATACTACTCACCAATAATACCTAAGTCTTCAAAGTGAGAATGTAGCTAAGGATACTGTTGCATCTGATAAGAACAATATACAGATGACAGAAGAACTCCCTACAAGCTATACTGAATGGCTTAAATAAGATTCAAAGTTTCAAAACATTTTAAGACATTATACTTTGGACATTTCTCCATGTTTGAGAGCTGATAACTCAACAAACTAGAAGAAATTTTAAAATCTGGCTCAGAATGAGTCTAAGAGTAGCTGAAGACACTTCAGGAACAAGGCAAGTCTTACATACCCCAAAATAGGGGGAGAGGGGGGAAAAGGTAGAAAAGCACCTTTTGTTCAGTTGACAAGATCATCACCTCTTCTGGAGCCTCTTTAATACCTTAGCTTCCTAAGCCTTGACTTTCCTGGCTGTTGCAGATTTTTATTTTGCTCCATAAATTAATTACTTTTCAGGCTTTTAATTAAAAAAATAACAACCTGATCCCAATGAAGCTAGCAAGGTAGGAAAGGTACAGGGTACAACAGAAGTCAAGAAAAATACTGCAAATGCTAAGCTAGAAGAAATGAAGAAGGTAATTATAGATTTTGCAGGCCCAAAGCTTAATTAATCAGTTTGCATCAACCACCTTCATGTACTTTTTCTTCTTTGTAACAGATGTCTAAACAACAATTTGGTATTTTAATTAAGCAAAGCTCTACAAAAGTTTCATTTACAGGAAGAATTTTTTTTCATGCATTAAAATGGAATTTCACAAATGGACCATAACAGTTGTAGTAGTTGAGCTCCTTCTCCCCAAAATACTTAAAATTTTATCAGCTTCTTCAAGACGCTACAAAGTTAATACTTTAATGCTACCTGTTTCACATAAGCTAATCATACTACAAACATTTACAAAGTCAGGCAATTCGTGCTCACCGTTATGCAATTCTCCTGTAACAGTGCCTTCACCCTGTGGGCTTCCATCCTGATCTCTCCATTTCCAATCAATTCCTCTGATTACACGAGCTCCTGGAACCATATATTTCAACACCTGAGAACGGACTAGACGTCGCTGCCTTCGCAGATTTGCTTCAGCTTCTTTAGCAGCTTTTCCTACAAGAAATGTAAATTGAAATGGAAAGACTTTAAAGTATTGAATGGGGAATAATTTTGATCTTGTTTCTAAGCAAGGTCCACTGCAAAAGTTAACCTGCTTTTTCACACCGATTTTTATATTTTAAGTTCATTAGCATCTGAAGAGAACAAATAGGATGTACATATTCTTCTTCTTACCCAGCTGATCTTCACACACTCCATTCACAGTGCCATAAAGTTCAAATCCAGACAGGGAGAGGTAGTGTGTTTGCCCACTGGCATTCTTTCCCATCTGCTTTATTCTAACATGTCTCCAACCTTGTTTCTCATCTTTTGGAGGATCTAAAGGCCATGTTGCTGTAGACCTTCAAATTTATTAGGAAGGGGGCGTGGGTGAGGGACCAAAAAAAAAAAAAAAAAAAAAGAGGCAAAACCAAAAACCTTAGTACCAAAGCAAACAAAACCATAATGCTGATCATGTATGGATAAAATCAGAAAACCACCAAGACTACAAAATAAATAAAACCTGTTAACACTAGGGACAAACTCTGGATGAGTGCTGGTGTTACTGTTTTCTAAAAAAAAAAAAAAAAAAAAAAAAAAACACCAACCACAAAAAACCAAACCAAACCAACCAAACAAAAAAACCCAACAAAAACCCCCACACCACAAAAACCCAAACCACCCCCAAAAAACCCCAAATGCAATATTTACAATGATGGAAAAACACAAATGCCGTTATGTGAACCATACAGGGAACTTATGAATCATTTGTTTTCCAGCCCATCCATCCTTGATAATTTAGATCACCTACCATTTCTTCATAGAGTTATATTATTACACTTACAGTAGACAGTAAAATAGTCTACAGCCAAGTACCTTTTTAACTGAGCTCATTTTTATAAAAAGTTATAAAATACACTGACATACCCTGGTTCGTTGAGACTACAGTCATCAACATGAGTATACAATGTAGTCCAGTTCTGTCCATCCTTAGATACCTGGAAAACCCAATTTCTGAGAGCAGATCGTCCATAACCTCGAGCATGGCGTAATGTGTAAGCTGATGGTATAACCCAAAGGCCAAGGTCTATGGCAAACCAAGCATTCTTATCGTCATTAGTATGACAATTGAGAGCTGAACTGTCACGGCTTAGGATGTCTTCTAAACGGCCATAAGGCAGATTTCTTCCTTCTGAGGACGTAACCACTACTAACCCATAGGCTGCTGGATTTACCCACTCATATGCAGTTCTATATTAAAAAGAGAAATGTACTGTTCAATTATTACTTACATTAAAAAAGAACAGGCATCAGTAACATTTGACATTTACTGTGAATTGTATATTACAGCTGAGTTTATTACAAAACAAAATGACTAATATAATTTTAGATAATTAGATAACTTTAGAGGTGTTCCAAACATCACTATACTACAGTAGTTTAAAAACCAACCAAACAAAACCCAAACAAACAAGAAACCCACCATCCAAACCCCAACAAAACCTAAGAAAACCACAACAAACAAAAACAAAGACCCAAACTTCCCCACCCCTTCATTTCTTAGGTAACCATGCAACAAATTCTCAACACAACTTCACAGATTCATATTTTTCTATTAAATTAAATGAAATGTAATTCTATTGATCAACAGGAAAAGCAAAGATACCTCCTACTCCTAAAAAGATCATAACAGATTTCATTATTAATTCTCTCTTCCCACCCCACGAATCAGTTTATTGTGTCTGACTTCAAAATATTCAGCTTTGAAGAAACTCACTTTGCATTTGTCCCAATCCAGTAAATAATTCCATTTTCATCAAAATCATGTTGATGCCTGAACACAAATGTTTGACCTTCACGTAATTTTCTTACAAAAACAAATGAAGCCCTATCAAAGTCGTACCATTGCTTTGCTACCTACATATGAATGAAAAGAGATCAAGTATTAGAGATGCAGAATGCAACCATTCCTCGTGAACCCTGTGTGGTATGTTGCTCACCATTTTCAGGAGATACTGTTCTAGAGATTCAACAGTTGCCAATGGCTCCATCTTTAGCATTCTACCAGTTCGATCTATTAAAGATGTCTCCCCTGAGGCACGTTCCAAACGAAACCTCAAGCGCCTCGTTAATATCTGAAAGAGCAGGTAAACATTAATACAGGCTTTTCTGCTTAGGTTTTGTAATTCTAAGAAAAGCAATACATTTCACTACAACAGTTTTAGTGGTGTATCAAGTATTTTTGTTGTGCAACTTAAACTATATTCTAATCTAATGCTTTAAAAAGTAATTCCCTAGCACTCCATTTTTTCAATTAACCCAACAATTCTTTAGTATGACAGTCAATGTATAAGTCAATTACACATTGAAGCTAATATTTTCGCTTTTCATGTGTTTTCATGCCTTTTATTTCCAAATCTTGTAGACTAGCAACTACAATAATATAAAAACTGAAAATGCTTTTCAAAATATTCAATAGCAGCAGTGTTTTTTGCAACTTTCTGCAACTATTTTCTAATAATTTAGCTTCAAAACAGAAGTATTCACACTTCACTGCCATCTTGCAAAATCCTGAAGTGTGCTTTCAAACAGAAAAAAACTAAGATTCCAAACACACTGAACAAAAACAAGTAATATTTTTGGCCAAACTGCAGCTTTCCTTGATAAGAAGCTGCTGATCCTGCAGGTGTTGTGTATTACCAAATGAACACACAGCCGTAGAAGGGACCCTTTTAACTATCACAGCCCATCCCTAGTCATCACAAATAAACATGTCTTATAATTGTCTTCAACAAAATGCTCATTCCAGTAGTAAGGATACTTACTAGGGGGCATATTCCCATATAAAGAGAACAATACTTGAAGACAAAAAAAAGAACACACACATTATCTCTTCAATCAAAATTTACTTTCACTTCACAGTGTAACAGTGACAGCAGAGTAACACCCATTTAGGCTAAGTGTTAGAGGAAACACATGCCAAAAAGTTTGTTTCTCTTTAGCTAACTGCATCCACTTCTACAAGAATATGCTTCACACAGACTTAACATGTGTAACTTTTCCTGAAATTCACATGTAACATTCAGTTGTTTATCACTCAGTACAATATATTGCTATCACTGTACATTTACCTGAAGATTATATGTAGAACCTGGTGTATCATACAAGTGGAGAGGTAGACGTTCGATAGATTCTAATACTGCTATCAATTTCCGAATTAATGCAACTGCTGGACGACTGTGAAAGTGAACAGTTACTATGTTAGCACACAACAAAGAATAAAATTCTACAGTATCTCAGAAAATAGTACCTAGCTATAGCAAATATCTCGGCACACTAGTTCTACTAATATCATCTATTCCAGTCACATGATTACACCACAGTAAGAAAAATACTAATCTGCACAGTGATGAACAGAAGTCACCTTTATATTTGTCAACAGATGTACATTCAGTATCATTGACTCTTACAGATAGAAGAAATTCAGTAAAATTTTCAATTGCTACTTCAACAGCAGATACTGTCTTTTAAGACAAATTTTCTATTCCAGAGAAAGACAAATTGAAATAGAAAGAACAGTTCCTTTGTCTGTAAATTATTTTAAACATACCATACTGCTTCACAGATGCAATGGTTTTTTTGGTTTGGTTTTAGTTTTACCTTTCATCGTCTTCATTTTCACTGAATGCTGTTTTGAAAACGTTTATTCTCTCTACCAGTTGACTACAGTCTTGCTTCACATCTAAATCAACATTCTAAGAGAGAAAAAAAAACAAAAAAACCAAAAAAACCACAACTTTACTTGTAATAGAAAGCAATATATTCATTCTGTATACTGGCAAAAATATCTGTTTAGTCTTACTGAATTTCCTATTTAAAATCTGTATGTGAAAAGCTAAATTATATCAGCCATTACAACTGACTATTATTAGATATTAGAACTCATTATTGATTTAAAGATTTTTAATGGCTTATTCAAACTGAAGTCATCTATTGTGATAGCATATATTCAACAGGTAGACTACTGAATGGAGCAACTCTGCCTGATTTTCATCAAGACAGGAAAAAGCCACATTGATAATAGGTTTTTTAAATTAAGGCACATGCCTACTTTTTTTTAAGAGACTTTTTCTTCAGAGACTTATGTTCTACAAACTCACATTATTTAAAACGGTAAGCAATGATTGAACTAAGCCACTACTGCACATTTCATATGGAGAAATAGTATTCTCATCCTTCAATAGTACAATTAAGTTTTCCAGAGCAGTCTTCATTAAATCTCTCCAAGTATTTTCTCCCTCAATACACTGGAAGACAAAAAGACAATTATGGTGAAACAAGGTAAGTTTTTCCACTTGCCTCCTTTCAAAAATGGTGAAACAAGGTAACAGTTTTTCCACTTGCTTAATTTCAAAAATAGCATCCCAGTAAAATACATAACTAGGAATTACACATGTTAAAAAACCCCACATTTCAGACAGACATATTGTGACTTTCCTTTACATCATGACAGACTAATCTGAACATTATGTGATTTCCACTGATGTCACACATTATAAATTAAAGGAGATACACTTACCTGTCTGTTTGTATGAAGTTCCCACGCAGACTCTAACTGTGTTGCTATGTTCCTCAGTGTTACAACCACTCCTCGAGGCATGCTTTCAACAGCTTTAAAATGATCATCATATAAATCTCTTGCCATAGTGCGTACCTACAAATGGATTTTGATAATCAGAAGTCATACCTTACTGTAATGAGACTATTATTATTCTGCAAGATACTAGAAACTTGGTCATCTTTAAAAAAGAAGTCCATGACAGATACAAACAAATAGGGAAGAACCAAAACCTATCATACACCATGAAATGCAGAAGTTGTGAAAGGATAGAAGCACAGGAGAAATAAATGGAAATACTCAGAATTTTATTGAGTCTTAGAGAAACTAAACTTACCATCATATATTGAATTACAGCACAAAGGTAGGAGAAAAGACAGGACTCTCAATCTGCAAATCTGTTTCTTTAGAACTGTATCATGGATCTGGTAGTCTTTTTAGAAGTAAGATTAAGGGGGTTTTATATGGTTTCTGAATGCTCTATTCACATTCCTTAAACCAACTCACACAAAAAGTCCTTATGTGACCTTATACTAAGAAACTACAAAGTATGGATCACACGAGATACAGATTTGATAAAATAAGTTCTTATTAAACAACATATTGCTTATAATAAATTTCCCGCAAAATCTTTCCTCTTCATCATCATCACATGTCCTACAATAATAAGTTTCGCAAGCTTCGGAGCTACACAGTGCAATCCCAGGTATGAAAGAGCACTGCCTTCCTTTTATCATTCCACCTACCCTCATTCAAACAGTATTTTAATTTTCAATTTAGTGCCACTCAGATATAAGTGTCCTTAGATACTGCAGATTTTTGGTACAGAATGTATCAGCTGCACTGTTAGAAACTGCAAGAGAGGTCAAGACTGAAGATTAGCTTGAGCCTTTGGCATGAGCTGGCCACAGAACATACTGTTACTTTGTGTTTTTGTAAAAAGCTTAATACTTGATTTCTTAGTTCCTCTTTTCTTCCCCCAGTTTGAGAAGAGAAAGAAGAATTCTAGAGAAGTTTAAAATGAGGGCATTAACACATTTTGCTTCACTACCACAACTCTTACAATACAGACTGTTCACTTCCATCCTCCTATCTGCCATAATATCCAGTCTAAAATTAGTATCTGAATGTAGTGAATAGAAGTAACATATGCCTCTGATACAACTGTAGTATTGATCATAATACCTTTTCTTTATCCATTAAAAGAAAAAAAGAAAAAGAAAAACCTACAGAATTCTACAAATATAGCTCAGGATGATTGGATTTCCTTACATTTTTAAAAGAAAATTCATCTTCCTCTAGAAGAGCTCAGAGTTTACTAAGACTGTTGGATAAAAGCACCTGCAGAAATGCTTTGTTGTGAGTGAAGTTTTCTCCTTCAAGCTTAGCATAAAGTTGTGTCTAGTTGAAATCAGAAGATTTTAATTCTCTAAGAGGAAGCTACAACTCCATAAGCATGTTATAAAATAAAACAAACTCAATTAAATTTTAAGTATAAAATTCACAGATGCTCACCAACCTTTTGCTTTGTCTTCTCCAGTTTAGATTTCAGCTTTCTTCCTCTTTTGCCTGTCCAGCCAGTCACGAATTCTGACCCTGCGACATATTTTTAGAAAAGTCACAATTTCTCACAGGTATGAAAAGCAACAAACAGAAGACTACCTCATATACACTTGCTCCTACCTGCACATAACACATACCTACATACTTACCCAAAGAGGTTTCAGCTGTAAACGAATGCTTTGTTCCTCTGTTAGATTCAAACACAAAGCCTGGCAGATCTTCTTTCAGTATTGTAGCTTGCTGACCATCGGAATTGTGAATAGCTATTTCTCCTTCTTTTAAACAGGTGAGTGACCAGTTTCCTACAGTAAGTTTAGTTGGCCCTGGTGCTGATAAAATTGGCTGGCTTGTGGTAGATGGTTTTACTTGGCTTCGAGCTCTTTGCAACTTCTCAAGGAACTCACTCCTACTTTCTATTTAAAAAGAAACAAACATTTTTTTTTTTTCTTCCAACAATTGATTCCAACCATCATACATATCAAACAATTTTAATGTTTTTTGCAAGAGCAAAACAACTGAGTGCATTCAATGCAAAACTGAGTTTGAAATAAAGGGTCTTAAAGTGTTCTACATTTTTTCCCAGTATATTTCTGTACTTTGACAATGATTTATTCCACAATCGCATCAAAGTGGACAATGCAACTCTTTCTGAATGGTCCTAATGACAGATGTATTAATTCATCTTTACAATTATAATAGGAAGATCAAAGAAATCCATGATAAACTTTTAGTCTTGCAAAAATAATTTAATCTCATTATGGCCAGCATTAACTATTCTCAAAAGTGAGTTTTTTGAAATGGGAAATTAAATGAACCCTCCAACAGGAAAACAGCAATCAACTTCACAGCTTAAAGCAAGTAGAGAACAGATGTAGAAGTCATATAAAAAACAGAAAAAAAAATTCACAAAACTTTGCAGTCTGACAATCAACATGTACTAAAAGCAAATTTGAGATGAGATAATAGCTATTTGCTCAGATTAAGTGTCCCAAAGGCACCCCAAAAAATTTTTTATCAGCTATACCGCAACTTTTATTCATCTCCTTTTTAGAACCTCTATGTTGACCTCAGAGAAAACAAGCAAGTGACAATTATACTACTTAATACAGTGGCATTATGCTAATTTAAGTTATAATGCAGATGCTCCTATTCCTTTTTTAGTAATTACAAAAAATTTTAAGGATGTCTATATCTCTGAGAAAAACGTGAAATAAATAAATAAATAAAAATCTAACGGCACCACATGAGACTTGATTAAATGCTAGTATTTATATGGAGATATTTAATAGATGACAAACAGGATCATATCCTACTTTTAAGGTATGTAGGTAATCTAGCCTGGAATTATCCAAAAAACTATCTCAGTTTTAATTAAATTACATTTTGATACTGTAGTAATTACAAGGCTGTACACTACATTTGAAATTTATTAGCATAATTCCAGAAAATTTAATTCATTAATAATTTAAAAAATAAAATTTCCATATAAAAAACACAGTAACCTCATTAATGTAAAAATTAAATCTCAACTTCAAAGTTAACTAGTATTCTAATCTTTCAGTGTACTGATTTGATACATGCAACTTTTCTAGTCCATGCACTTGTAAAATTGCTGTTTTCCTTTTGCTGCAATGACTTATGCTCTAGGTTTTCAAAATTTGCCATTGTTATTGCTGTACAATACAAAAATATATAACCTCTATGCAAAAATAATTCTGCACTTGAAGCATAACATTCTTTATTGCTTAAAGTTCATAGCAACCAGAGACACAGTTTACAAAAAGAATTTAAGTTTCCTGTGCAAAATTAAAATTCTGGTAATGAAACCTTTCCAAATTTCCATAATGACATTTCAACAAATTTATTATATAGCATGTTGCACTGAAAGTGCAATGATTACACATGATTGAGAATAATTTTGGGTTCCCTTAGACAGAATTTTGAGACTCACTTAAAGTTTCAGAATTACCATTAAATTTCAATTTTTGCATTGAACTTTTATTTTTTCTAAAAATTAAAACAAAAGAAGTATTAAGCTAATGTGGAGAGGGGTGAGTACAGACCTTCCAAAAATGTCTGTAGTTATGTATATTTTCCCCTCCCACCCCAACTTTCATGATGCAATACACACTAACAAATTCCATTACTCAACCCTCTATATTCTTGCCAGTTGTAAAGTTCCTAAAAAGTATACCGTGAGATTAATCAGTAATGGTTTAGGACAGCAGAACATATAGTATAGTTCAGGACTTATACTATTCTGAGTCTATACTGCACTGTAATAATTTTAGTTAACAAATACTAGTTTCTTATCTCTTAAGTAAAAGAGGCTGCTGCATACTCTTAGAGCTAATGGTTAAAGTCCAGGCAAATTACACTGCAATGTCAGCACTCTTAGTCGATGTCTACTTGACAAAAAGTTGCAAGAAGCCTCATTTAATCCTAGTTTAGCTCTTTCCCTTCCATAATATCCTTGCTAGGTATCTTGTTCAAAAACTTGGGATTTATTCAATCTTTTAAAAAAAGACTAACTTGAAGAGACATATCTTCTTAAATTCTCCATCTGACTTGTTTTAAGTTCTCTTCACTCCAAATTCATCTGAGCCATCCCCATTCCACTAATCTTGTACAGAAACAGTAAAGTCTCATCCCTACACCCACATCATTTGGAAGGAAGAAAGCAGAATTGGCATCCAGGGGCTATGAGGATTTAAGACAATAACCTCATAGATATCTTAAAATTGCATTGTATTATAAACAAGTATCTCAACACAGAAATTGTTTACTGTTTAAGCTATCAGCCTTGTTAAAAAGAATGCAAGGATACATTTTATGACCCCCCCCCAAATATATCTAGAAGTGGTTTCCAGCTGTGTTATGGTCTAAAAACACACTATATCACATTTTGTCTTCATGCCCCCAAATCAATGGATAAAGTCGTTAGCACGTCATTTCTATCCTGAATCATAATATGTTCTGTTATTTCAGTCAATGGCTTGTTGAAAACATAATAATATTGCAAAGCATTTTATGATTTTATGCCTGCAGGTTCATAAATGCATGAACTGTTGCAAAAAAAGAAAAAAAACCCCAAAAACAAAACAAAACAAAAAAACCCCCAACAATAAAGGAGGGTTTTTTCTGCATCCAGAGCAAATTGTGTATTCTGTACAGAAAATTAAAACCACCTGTGCATTGCCAGTGCATAAGGTCTGTTCCCTTATCCTCTCTCCAACAAACAATTAAGACACTGTAATTTGTTTCCCAATCTTGATGAGAAACTTTCCATTACTTTGTCTTCAAACACATGCAATTTCATTCTGCTAGCTAGAAGCAAACAACAAATCACCATTTCAACCTGCTTTTCCTGGGACGGCCACTACAAAGTGCTTTTAATGACTGGGGTGAAAAAATTAAGTATGCATGGAGAAGAATCAAAACAAAACAGTTAATACACTTTTACTGGCAAGATGTTTACTTAACACAAATCACCAAGGAAGTCAAGTTATGGTCACATGCTATCTGATAAAAAGCATCACAATTAACTGACCACCTTCCACCTGTTTACATCCTTTACTATTTAGTAAGCCAATTCCTGCAAAACAAAATAGCTCCAATCAAATTATATAAACAAATATAACAGTCTCAAAACTTAACTTAAACTTGAATTGTAAAGAAGCTACCTGAACTATCGGATCCTCCTTCAGGGCTGCCACTGGAATACATTGTGGCCAGTTTTCCATCCAAGATAAATCTGAACCATCCATTACTACCATTAGATAGCTCCAGGGCTGCAGCATCGCTCCAGATATACAGACAGTCCCTTCCCCTAATGATTGACCAGTCTCTCCAGTGATATGGTTTACCCTGTTGCAGTTCTTTAGCATCCTCCTGTGGTTCATCCTCCTGTAATAAAATTGTATTAAACAAACAAACAAAACCAAAACAAACAAACAAAAAAAACCCAAACAAAAAAAAAACAGAAGAAAAAAAAACCAAAACCAACAAAACACCAACACAAAACACAGACATTTAAAAAAGGCTTGAGGAGAAAAAGAATTACTCAAACCAGAAGTATAAGAACTATATTTCTTCTGTCTGTAAAAAGTATGTTTAAAAGTATTCTTTAATAGAGTAAGATACTTCTAAGAAGTTTCCTTTCAGATATAGATTTATCTACTCAACACTAACAACAGCTGACTGACTGGGACATCCACCTCTGTTCAAAACTTGTATTGTGAGAAAAGAATCGCAAAATGGTTGAGGTTGAGAAGGGACCTCTGGAGGCCATTATCCTGGTTTTGGCTCAGATGGAATTAATTTTCTTTCTAGTAGCTGGTACAGTGTTATGTTTTGGGTTTAGTATGAGAAGAATGTTGATAACACACTGACGTTTTCAGTTGTTGCTCAGTAGTGTTTAGTCTAAGTCAAGCATTTTTCAGTTTCCCATGCCCAGCCAAAAAGAAGGCTAGAAGGGCACAAGTTAGGAGGGAATACAGCCAGGACGGCTGACCCAAACTGGCCAAAGGGGTATTTCATACCATGTGACATCACGTCTAGTACATAAACTGGGAGGAGTTGGGGTGGGGGGCGGATCGCTGCTTGGGAACTAACTGGGCATTAGTCAGCGTGTGGTGAGTAATTGCTTTGTGCATCACTTGCATATTTAATTTCATTTATTATTTTTATTGTTGTCATTTTATTATTGCTGTTATTATCATTATTATTTTCTTCCTTTCTGTTCTATTAAATTGTTCTCATCTCAACCCTGGCATTTCACCTCCCCGCCCTGATTCTCTCCCCCACCCCACTGGGTGGGGATGAAGTGAGTAAGCAGCTGCGTGGTGCTTAGTTCCTGGCTCGGCTTACACTAAAAAAAAAAAAAAAAAGCCACAAACCCCCAAAGAACCCAAACCTCACAGTAAAAAAGCTTAACTATACACTTAAGGCTTAACTATACTTAACTATACGGAATTGGTCTGTTATCCATTCAGTTCATCTGAGTAGTCAGTAATATGACTGTTGGAAATTGGTAGATAACTTCAATATGCACCTATGTTTTCATTACGTAGAAAATATTTCTATTTTTGTATTTTTAATATTCCATAAGAATGCTTAAAACATCTGCAATTATTTGATGCATGTACATCGAAAGAGATGCACTTTGTTCAGAAAGGATTAATTTTGTTTAGAAGTCATTTTCAAAACGCTGGACAAAAACAAGTATCAATCAACTTGACCACAAGTTAAGTATGAATAGGAAAACTCAGCAGATAATAATGTGCTAACAGAAAATGAAGTTACAGAAAACAACAACAGAAACACCTAAAACAAGTGGCGTAAAATAAGCATTAATTCAATAACCTACCTAACTACCTTGCCCTGGACATTTTCGTAACAGTGAAAATTGTACTAGAAGTGTTGGTTTTACAGGAACAAATAAGGCTATCAATTCTGTACTTACCTTCTCAGGTTTAGACTCTTCTTCATTTTCATCATCAGATGATGGCCCCGCCAAAGTCGACACTTTACTAATTACACCAAGTCTAGCCAGTTGGTCTAGAAAAAGATCACCACCTTTATCCACCAAATCCCTTATGATCTGCAAGGCTAGCAAATGGCCATCATCATCATCCTGTAATACATTGGGACAGAAAAGAAATAATAAAGAAGGCATCTTTGCTTAAAAATATCTTTACATGCTAAACTTCACACGTGGTCACGGATGCTATAAACACTTTAGGGTTAGTTATTAACAAGTATCTGGAATCAATGAGCGTAACTCCCTTTTTTGCACTGGTTTCATAAAAGGACAAGATTTTCTTTCTTCCTACCTCTTGATCAAGAACTGTAGCTGTTATCTCAACCAGTATCGTGGGCAGATTGTGGCCAGCATCAGAGTCACAAACCTCTTTCAGCAGCGCCTCAGAACAAAAATGTATCATTTTTCTAATGAGGGCAAGACTTGCTTTCCTTTAAGAGAGATCGGAGTTGGGGGGGAAGAAAAAAAAGATTCTTACAAAGATAAACCAAGCAGTAATCAAAGCAACAAAAAAGGTTCAAGATAACACTGCTTTTGCACTACATTTATGCATGCTTTGAAAACAAAAAATTTTTTTACATGAGTTTCAGTTCTCATTATTGGAATCAAAACTGGTTATTGTTAATAAGTCCTAGATTATCCCTATCACCTACTGATCATTTTTGATTCTACAGCACTATGAGTCTAATGTATCTTCCTCTCCTCAACCCTTCTCTGGGTAAACCTATTATATATTCTGTCTTTATCCACTCTTAGTGATGGCAATTCGCTTCTGCACACTTCATCTTCCTCCCAGGTATCCAGCCTTCCATTTCTGTCACATACTTCCCATGTTTTGGCAAGATCCCTATATTTTAAAGTCTAAAATTACTATTAGATCACGCAGCTTTCCACTGTAATAACTACAATTAATTTTCAAGCCAATCACTTCTGTACGGTTAAAGTGAATTTTTTATTTGACTTTTAAAAATATGAATTAGCTGATTCTCAAAGAAAACTTTAAAATATAGAGAGCCAACTACTTCTTTCCACAATCTGCAAAAACAGTTAATCATACACAGATTGTTAACATAATTTCTTATTTCCTTCATTTAAAATGACCTAGTTTAAGCTTCCTATCATCAGCTCATGTAGAGTCTCTCTCCACTAGGGCGGTGTATTTTCACCCCTCACAGTGCCTATAAACACTGGAAACACAAATAAAAGATTAAGCAAATCTTATATTTGTAGTGTAAAAGGCTGAGAGGTTGTAGTCAGACGCAATTTATCACAACCATTATCCCACCCACAGTATTCCTTTTTAAGTATTAAATTAGATTACATTCTTTAAATTCTCTCAGTAAGAGGCATCTTCTCCAGTTGATTAACACTTAAGCTGTTAAGAAGTCTTCTAAAACCTTCTAAAATAGCTTTTTCCAGTCTTTACAATTTTCCAATGAATGTATCTTGATACCACTTCATTGTTTTCCTCCTAAGTTAGTACTTTTATTATAGTGACTACAAACAGCTGTAACCAAATACACAGTATACACAGTCTATACATGGTACTGTATGAACATAGTATTCTTTCATGCTACTAAAGTCAAGAGTATGCTTCTCTCTCCCACTTCTGATTAACTATGTTTTCCAAGACACCACTTCCCCAGAAAGGAAAAAAACATTAAGTAAAAATCAAACCACCACTTCTATTTAAACAGAAATATGTTTAAGTGTCACTTGCCTTGAACTTTTAGATGTTATAATTTTTAATGAAAATGAATCCACCTTGGCTTTTTTAACAGAGTGTGTTAAGAAATTCAAAATATGCAGGGAAATTGTCTACCATGACAATATTACCTTATTGAAGGCAACATGGTTTGTTGAAATGTTTGTGCAAACACAGGCAATAATCTTTTCAAGTATATGGGTGCCATTTCTGGATCTCCTTTGGGTTCATTACATTCTTCCTCATCCTTGTTTGCATCTTTCTTTTTCTTCTCATCTCCTTTGTTAACAGGACACATCCAGTCCCCTGGAAAATATTTTTTTCCCCAACATGTTCAATGGCAAAAACCTACCAACTAACCAAAAAACCCCTTCAAGTAAATAAAGAGGTTTCTTTAATAACATCTAAATACCTGAACAGGAATATGCATTCCTAAAAATATAAAATTTACATATGCAAGACTTGTTTAAGAAAACTGTTTGATAACACGTACCACCAAAGACTGCTCACAGGAGAAGCTCAAAGTCCTTAAAGTGAACTAAATATGAACACATAACCACCTGTGGCTCTAGTGCTACAAAAGTCTCATGAACAGATAAAGCACAGCTCCCATGTAGAAAGAAAGGATACCAGAGAAGCTACCAAGGCTGACATCCTCTGAACCCACAGCAAAATCCCAGTCTAGCCCCATTCTGCAGCTGAAGAGCAGGACCACCGGCACCATTCGTGCCCAGTCAGCAGTTGCTTCAGTAATCCCCATCCCTTAAGAACATCTAAAATATTGAGGTTTTCATATGCATTTTGCAGGTTAAGGAATGTTAGCCACAATTTTTTTTTTTTAGATTAATCTTAATAGCGCAAAATTCTAATAATTGAATTACTAAACATATATAAGCATTTCTACTAGCAAGGGTATGGAATTAAAAACTGTACTCACCTGGAGACTGAAGAATAGCTACTACTTCACTGTGCCCCCTTTCACGAGCTTTATCTAAAGGAGTTTTCCCATCTTCATCTCTCAAATCAGGGTTTGCACCATGTCGTAAGAGAGTCTGAGAACAAATGATTTTAAATATAAAAAAACATTACGTTTCCTTCTTCCAAAGTAGTAAACATGTTTTTCATACATCTTTCCTAAACTTTTCTCATGCTTGTAAGCAAAGTCAGAACATTACATGCTTTTTCTAACTGTAGAGCTTTTTTTCATATTAGTGCCCTATTATAATGAAAAAAAAATCTGTATTTTTATAAACACTGTAAAGAACATGTAAATACTTGACAGTGCACATGTTAAACTTATTGCATCAAAGATGTTTTCTACAGAACAAGGCAAAAAGTCAGTACGTAAGGCTTTCTGTCAGTTTAAATCATACCTTTGCTACCTGAGGCCTTCCAAAACATGCTGCATAATGTAATGAGGATGACCTCTGACCTCTGTTAACATCAGCACCCCTTTCACAGAGAAATTCTACCTGTTAAACAAGAAAAAGGAAACTAGTTTTTTTCATCTTTACATAAATAACCTAAGTTTTTAAGATTCTATAAAACTAATTTACCATTTCCTGAGTTCCAAAAGCTGAGGCCCAGTTTAAAAGAGTTTGTCCTACATCATCCATAAAATTTACTTCAAAAGCTGAAAGATACAATTAAATAAAATAGTTAAAGCTCCCAGAATTATGAATTAAACTTCATCAGTACTCTTTAAATGAATGGCAGGTCTTAAAAAAAAAAAATTAAGTATCCTCAATAATTCTAGGGAAGTATTTATGCCCTTAATTGCAATTAAAAAAAAAGTAGCAGCATAGGAATTATTACTAACAAAATCTGTTGTGTATTTAACAAAATAAGTGAACATGTATATAAAGATTTTCAAGGTACTACCTAAGCATTTGTTAAGACGCCACAGATTATAAAAAGATACTTTATTTATCTCATTTTCTTTTTCCAAGTATTTTTGCTTACCTCCTGTGTCAATAGCATCTATTAGTGCATCAGTATCCTTACTGCGGATGCAATCTATCAGCTGCCGGTGAGAACGTTCCCCAGAACTATCCAGTCTTCGCAATCCTGGGATTCTGCCTGTAGATCCAGCACTGGATTTTGGCAGGGCTTTTCTCCCTTCGAACAGTAGCACCAAAAGAAGATCTACTAACCGCATGGTATCCAGTACACATCTCTCATCACCCTGCAACGCACTTTCTATAGAATCTGGAAGTTCAGATCTTAGGAGATCCTGGAAATAATTAAAAGTCTGAACAATAAAAAATATACAGGGCTTTAGAAAATACTATCAGAATTGGGTTTCATTTCCATATGAAATGTTTCCTTTTTTCCCCTCTTCATAAATAACCTATGTGTATGTATATATATAAAAATAAAATCTATAAACCTGTATATCTATATATAAAATAGAAACACAAATCTCGCATATATTAAAGTACGTGAAGGAAAAACCCTATGAGAACAAAAGGTACAGCATAAAAGGATTTCTTACATGTGTTACTACTGGAGAGCCTCTACACAGGGTTGACAACAGGCTTACAATAGTTGACACCTGATTACTTAATTTAGAGTCTGCAGCTGTAGATGGTGCTCCAGTGCTACTCCGTCCGGGTTTGCAAGCTGAAGATGGTCCTGATGCTATCCCACCAGCAGCTGCCATGCGAGATAACAACTCCTCCGTTAAGCCATGCTTAGCTAATGGGGCTGGGTCAACTCCACGCCGTGTGAATCTGTCAGCTAATGAAGCAAAGCATCTCAGAGCTCCATCTGAAACCTAAGAAAGAAATGCAAGATAAATGATGAAAAATCTGTTACTTAACATGAGAAGATGCTCACATGATATTCACAAGAATACAGGACACACAGAAGAAGCCAATTTCCCCAGGGTCTCTTCAAAGTCAATGAATGGAGGAGACAGGCTTTTCAAGCCAGAAACCAGAGTTTCTGAGTCAGAATCCAAAAGTGCTCTGAACTGCTCGCTGAAGGATTGTTTGAAAAAAAAAAAAAAAAAAAAAAAAAACAAAACCAACCCATAACTTGGTATTGAAATATGGACCACTTAACCTTCTGGTTGTTCTGATGTTAGAAACTGTTAAAACAGCTTCTCATAATAAAACTTTAAAAAAAACCCACAAAAACCCTAAACACCAAGAAAATGCACTATGAGGTTTTATTTCCTAACTTTCACACATTTAATGAATTTCAAATTTGTTTCTAAAAGAACACTGAAGACAAAAATTTCTTTGCAGTTTTATCTTCTATATTTATAAAATACAAAATATTCTAGTATGTTATAATTTGACATTTATAATTAATATTATGCTACTATTACAATGTTTTATTATTGTGATGCTTTCTATTAAAAGAAATGCTATCAAACAAGCCATTAGCTGAGGTACCAACTCAGAACTCCCAAAGTATTAAACTGACAGTGAAGTTTGATAGTTAAAGTTGTATTTAAATGTCTACATACTTCTCTTAAGTAAAAGAAATTTTTCAATTGGACCAAGCCTAAAAATAGTACAAACTGGGAAAAGCAGATTCTACCCTTAGGTAACTCAGATTGTCCACTGAGAACTTGACCCAGGAACATACAAGTATTTTTGTGACAATAAAATACAAACTCCCAAATTTAAGTTTCTCACTAAAGAAAAAAAAAAAACAACCCACAACTAGAGACACTGTGGAAACAAGGCTTACTGATGATCCTCTTAATAATCTGGCAAAAAATACTGCTGGCCAACTGCCCAGGAAAGGATCCAACTTCTTTTCATGTCAGTGTTGAAAAGAAAGGGAGGTTTTGCCTTTAATATCTCTCTCATCTATACACTAAAAGTGTCTCCATCTTTCAGATCAGGAGGTTTGCATAGGCATATCAAGATGAGCTGCTTCAGGCACATTTGCCTTCGTAGATGTGCAGTAGCAAACCAGAATAGTGTCAAGAAATATTAAAAAAAAAAAAAAAAGAAAAAAGAAAAAAAGAAAAACCAACAACAAAAAAACAAACAAAAAAAAAACCCCCCAAACCCCACACCAAACCAAATCAAAAAACAGCCACAAAACAAAAAAATCAACAATAACTATTCTTTACCAAATTCTAAATTACTACAGTTCTCACTTCTTAAAATGTCATCAACTTTTAGTGCAGCCCATTTTCAAAATGCTTGTCAGCTATCACATACCAAGGGCTTAAAGACAGTTACTCATCAACACAGAACAAGATTAGAGTATTAGCCAGACTTCATGAAGTTAAAATCTTAAATCTCCATTAAGTTTGCAAGGATTTGAAAAACAAAGTTTCTCCTGAATAAATGCAAAGCATGCTAAACTTCTGGCATGGTCTCTGCATGCCAAGCATTCTGGTTTATCAGTACTCTTTTGCAAGGGATTTTTTCTTTAACTTGTAATGGTCACTACTCGTGTCCTCTGGCATTTTGCAAAAGTTCTCTGACAGCATGATGGATAAACAATTCTGCCAGTCTTTATGTAATCTGTATATACTTTATGGATTTTTACCAGAATAGCTCTGGCAGAAATGCACAGGAGAAGTTCAGCTTATTTAACATACCTTATGAGCTGCATCAGTTTACAAAGGAAAAGAACAATGTGGAAACTGCAAGTTTAACAGAAAGGTTAAAAGACCAAACATAGATAAGCTGTTCTTAGGGCCACATTCATCTGGTCTGAACTCTTCCCTCAAATGATGTTTCTAACCGGCAGCCCACAAAAAGTGACCAAATCCAACAGTGTAAAAGGAGTGGGGGGAGCAACAAAACTTTACAAAGAAAGTTACTGGGTAAATCCATAATACACACC
>JAVJGG010000032.1:7893123-7909564 GCA_035590195.1 Aviceda cuculoides | reverse complement strand
ACACCATGTGGAAGAGGCAGCAGAAACTTTTTATGAAGATTTATTAAGGACAATAATAATGACTGAAGAGAAAAAAAGAAAGGAAAGAAGCAATACTGAAGCTCTAATTTAAGTGCTAAGTTCTTTTTCCCCTCCTTTTATCTGAAGCAAATCAAGAAGCAATGCACACAAAATCATAGGCTTGAAAGTAAAACACAACAAAACACACCAGCTTTGTAGCACAAAATTTTATGCACTACCCACCCCAGTACACACTAATTCACTGCAAACTAAACATTTGTGATGCATATTATGTTTAATATTTTTTTCTTTTAAAAAAGTTAATTCATTGTATTTTAATGCAGAATTCATTAAATATTTTTAAACAGCTGCTTGTTACCTAACAATGAAAAAAGTCTAGCCTTCTAATTGAATGCTCTGGACCAACTATAAACTAATCTAACAAATCACATAATCGATGTGTAACAGAAAAACGCATAGTAAAAAAAGGTGAAAACCAGGACGGTTTATGAAGAAGCATCAGTCATATAATGGTGCATATAAAGATATGAAGTTTGATCATTATTACAGCTCATACAAATTTAGAAGTAGTAGAAGCATAAACTTCATTTTTCTCAGACATCTTTATCAGGAAACATGGCAAAAAATATAAATCTAGAATTTTTGTCTTAGTCTCCAAAACAGCAAATGAGAGATTCTTATTATTATTTTAGCACACAATATGTACAGCTGTGTCATCTTCTTCCCTCTCATGTCTCTCTCAACTCAAACAATTTGGTTCAAGTTCTACACAGTACAGTAATACAAATTAAGTTATTGTCCTTAAAGTCATACCAGGCAATAAAATGCCTGTGGAAGTGTGAAGTATTTCTGAAGCAAGCAAAACAGAGAGACCTGGATTCTATCAGCTCTGAGTCTCTGCCAATGAGACTGTCAGAAAGTATTTTTATTACTGTTTTATAAACACTACCTTAACAGTCTATTATATACAGCTACTACTTTTTCAAACAGGTCATAGCTGGCAAGAGATCCAACTTGTTTTTTCATGCCCCAAGGAATGATAGCAACACTGACATTGACTTTGAAAATAAAGTCACCAGTTGTATTTTCAGACACAAAAGACATATTTGGCCAATGCAGTCCACAATACACCAATTTGCCTAGACAGGACCTCCCTTTATACTAACTTGTCCACTGCTCTGTAATATTATTTTGGGCCAATATATTGCTATACTTTGTTCTAAGCAGCACGGTTCTTTAACATTTTGAACTTGTAATTATATCAGCAGAAAAAAAAAAATTGTTTACTATGCCAGCCAAATATACAAGGTTCTCATATATATACTCATATAGAACAGCTTTTCTGGTCAGCTACAGACTTTCTATAATTCTATGAAAACAGAATTGTCAAGTTATATTTGTATGCTTTTCTGAAATACATCTTCGAGAAGCCATGCCCAAGCCTGTTCGGATAGTCTTTCACTCTGTGGGTAGCAAGAGTTTGAGACAAGACAAAAAAACATATTAGTGTATGTAAATTATTTCCTAGAATTTGAACGGTATTCCAATTGTGCAGATTGTTATGAATAAGGTAGTAAATTTCTATGCTGAACTAAGTGAAACAATCCAGTAGCAGGAGGTTCTTGGGGACAAATGTAATTGACTGGCCTTCGTTAATATCACATAAGCAAGCAGGTAGGAATGCTTTCACAAACATGCATACCCTGCAAGTTTAAAATATTGCCTTCTTCCCACCTTAACTTATTGCAGTCTTGTGATCATTAGACACATTAGACCAAGACTGAGCCTCACTCATTCCTAGCTCTGAAGTTCTCACTGCATTGTCTTCTCCTATCCAGAAAAGTTACTAATAAGCACCTCCTTCTCCTAATCTATTGCCTGCAACCTACAAGTCATTAGTATTTGTCATACTGTAGCATCTGAGGGCTCTTGTCACAGATCAGGATCTCCCTGCACTAGAAGAGCAAAACAACAGATTCCATCCTAGAAAACCTACAAGTATAATTGTATGATAGGACAGATACAGACAAATAATGCAAACTAATCATCCCACATTATTACACCTCATCTTGGTATCTCAGCATTTTTGACAACTGCGATTTACTGTTCGGTATATCGCATCATTACATTGGATTTCCTTATTCCACTTCCTCACAGCTTACTGTCAGTTAATCCATCACCAGCATTTTCTGCTACTTTAATAGATAGCGAAGATGGTATTTTATTCCAACTTCTCCAAAAGCTATCAAAGGATTGAATTGCACTGCTGTTGTTACACCCACAATTGCTACCTAAATCACCGATCTGAACGTGCATGCAAAATGATCAGGTAAGAATGATGCTTTGCTTTGTTTCACTTGGAGCAATAGTATTCAGAACAAGAGGAAGATTGACAACCTATATGCAAAGTGCTACTCCTACTAAAGGTTGCAAAAGAACTTTGACCTTGGTTCTGTAATAATTAAAAATATATTATTTGCAAAAATATTTGGTCCAGGCATTGGAAGATTTCGTAGAAACAAGAGCAGCAGCTGAAGAAAGGGAGAGCCAATTTACTACACAACTAGATAAACCACATGGACTGCTAAGAGTTTTAAACAGAGGGATTAACACACCGAACATTCTCAATACAAAGAAAAAAAACAAATAAACTTCAATATTCTGTAGTAAAACATCGCTGTATTTATTTCATGGTGAAAACTACAAACTAGTGTTCCAGTAGACAAAGAACAGTTAGTTACACAGGAACTCCTAAAAGATGCACACGATTACGTTCGTAAGCACACACATGCTGTACAGATAAATTCAGATTTATTTTGCGGGTTGAAGTCCACTCGGGCCTTAGCAGTCCCTAAAGTTCCTGCTAGCAAGGAAACAGAAAGTACCAGTTCTGTCATTCACACAGAGTCTAGATTAATGGTTGAGCCTGTAATAGCAGTGAAGGGCGTACCGACACATCCCCAGTGCTCCAGCCATAGTCTTCTCAAACAGGTGGCTAGAACAGATACTGCATAAAATTGTACAGCTGTCATTTTGAAGAACTTCAGTCTTTATGCTGTAAGTAACTCTTCTATCAATAACTGTGTTACTAACAGAAGTACACAGGTCAGCTTTATAGAGATCACCCTCTAATCCCCAAATCTGCACTAAGCTATTACATGGGTCTCTCATGGTTGAAACTATGAGCATCTGCTCTACACGTCTCAGGGACAAGAACATGCATGTGTGAGTAGTGCCAGAAAAATGGCTGGAAGGGGTAGATGGGAACACCAGCACATGATGGGAGATGGGATGCAACACTGTCACAGCCATATTGCAGGTGGCCAAAGTACACCCCTCCCTTCTGTCTCACAGCCCCATTGTGGATTTCTGTGTGCTGGCACTTGACCCCTAAGAAAAAGGGAAAGTTTCACCCTTACTCAGTGAATGGTCTTTACACCTCAAAATTGTGCAAATGCACTTTCAAAGTAGTCCTCATTTTCACTCGATCCAATTCTGAGTAAAGGCACCTTGCCACTAAAGTGTAAGCAAAGGCAGCACAGAAAAGAGAAATCCACTGCTCACCTGGAAGCAATTCTAGCAACCAGGTCCTGAGAAGAGCACTTTCTGAGGACCAGCTTCGCTTTTTAATGAAGCATCAGATAAGCAAATACAATCAGCATCAGTAGGAACCAAAGAGTGATTCAAACAAGCCATGTTACATATGCATCACTATTACACCTTAATTCCAAGGTAAATCCTTACTGGCTTCCTTTGGCAGGCCAAAACAGATCAAAGGGACCTAAAACCATCTCAGATATTTGCTGTAGAAGATTAGGTTCCATCAGTAATATAAACCCTAATGCTGTCCCAACTAAGATTATGCTCAGAATTAAAATGTACTTTGACAGGTAGTGAAGCAAAGCATTTCAGGAGTGTCTGTACCACAGTGGCTGCATGTTGGACTCGCCTTTAGAAAACTGTCTACGTGGGAAAAACAAGGCTGCCAAAACTTCCCAGGACAGCAGGGAGGCTGAGGGCAGAACTATGACACTGAGTGAACTGATGTGACAGGACAGTAACCGATGTTCAGCTTTTAGTACACTTCCATCTACTGACAGATGATGCTTTTGATTTCCAAGAGAAAAGAACACAAATAAACCTTTCATCACTTAAGGCCTCAACTCCCACCAAGGGCAAAAAAAGCAAAGTGCATAATTTCTAAACTTAAAACATCCCAATATCGAAACCTGTTTCACCATGTTGCCTTTATGTAGACCATGTATTAACCAAAAGCAATAATAACTCTCAGAAAAAAAAAAATTATGACAGCAAAAAAAAATGTTGCTTTATCCTCAAAGTTGGGCAAGAAGAATCACTCTGTTCACAATGACCGATTTGCAGTGGAACAAACAAAAAGATAGTGGTGAGTGTTTTAATACAGGGAAGAAAAAAAAAAAATCTTTTTTTAATACCTTTTGTTCTTTCAAACTAGAAAATAATGGCTAATAGGAGCCAATAGGTAGCTCCAAAGTTCAGATTTCTATTTAGGCGCTTCTCCTAACAAATATGAAAATTAAAAGAACATCTTTTCAGATTTTCATTTCTAAGAAGCTATATTAACATCATATTGGGCACTTCCTAAAGTACTTTTAAAGAGCACATTAGAAGAGTCATTAGGGACCAACTTAGTGAATTAATGAGGTTACTCTGTGCTACTTCTTAGTGAAAGGCCGACTTCAGTGAGTTAAGGAGGTTACTCTGCAGACGGCACTACAGCTCTTGCTAATTACTTTAAGTCTCTCAGTTCTGGATGTGCACCCAACTTCATTCTTGTACTCTTAGGATAAGAGCTTCTGCTACTTATTATCTTCAGAGTCTCCCACCCACCACATTTCAAAGATCTTGCTGGAAGACTGGTTTGTAAATAACAGTTTTCACAAAGTCTGAAATAACTACTGTTCAGTATCAATATTTACGCTTTATATTCTAATCCATTAGGGTTAGAGCAAGACTAAGGTAGTAGAGCATTCTCTGTCCCCTCCACTGACATCAAGAAAAGAACTAAACCACATTTTAAAAGTGCTGCTTCTGTATTATTTCTATTAAAAAACATATTCATGCTTTCAGTGTTAAAATGAGTTTATTAGATTGTAAAGACCACAATACACAAGTTCTTTAAAATACATTCTTCCTCCGCAGAAAATTTAATTGATCTAAAAATGTTTTCCAAATACCACAATTGTATTGATAAGAAGTCAAGAAAGGCTAGGGAAATTTATCAAATGTAATTATATTACTACAGCATTTAGAGCATTATAATCAGCATAACTGACACACCTCTGAATATCCTTCCCCCCCACCCTGTTCCCTCTTTAGGAACTGGGTTATCCATAGGGATGCAAAATTCTTAAATAGCTACAGCAGTAAGCTCCTGCCAGTGCTAAGCCCTTAAACTCGAATGAAGTGACTCAGCTGATTTTACAGCTTGCCAGTGTAAAAAGACACCAACGAAGTAAAAATAGGCACTGTAAACTTATTTCTGTAATTACATTTCACATCTTTAACGCACTTAAAAGCCCTAGCTAAAACAGCAACAATAATGGTAGTTTAAAGACTAGGGTTGTGTTTAAACAAAACCCAAAAGAAGGAAAAAAGACAACCCCACTTCATCCCCAAAATGGTTAACACAAGTACTGCCAGCATTAGGGTGTGTTACTCAATTCCAGAGTAACTGCTGGATTCAGTTGATGCAGAACCCCTGCCATGTGACAAAGCCTTCGGCTTCAGGCGCCTGGTCCAAGACATGTGATTTGTGGAAGAAAACCAAGCTCAGCTGCCTGCCAGCATTTGTGCTGGATCTTCAATGCATACCATCTGCTGAGACCAGTTAGAAGTGGGAAAATAAGAAATTACATGTGCCTAAACTATTTAATAATTAATATACAATAATTTTAAACAAATGAAAATACTGAATCTAAACCTCATTAGTAACTGCTTTTGAGGAAAAATATACCATTTAAAGACTTGTGTTACACAATTTTAAAGTTTCAAAGAACATACATCCTGCACAACTGATTTGTTCTTAAACCAACAGCAATTCCAACTTATTTTTTATTAATGATTTTTTTTCCTTTCTGTAGTTCTCTCTATGGGAGGAGATCTCAGACTTTCACTTATTGTTTCTTTTGCTGAAAAACCGTTTTCTTTCCACATATGAACCAAAAACATCAGCAGAGTAATCAAGATCATCCACAAGAGAACTGCCCACACACCTGCATTGCCTACATGTATTCTTCTGGACCCATTTCCAAAACATACTGTATGTACGTTGTTTTCTTACAATGCTGTCACAGAGCAAAGGCCAGAAAACATTCACTTATACATAAAACTTTCATGATACCACACTATATTTTAAAGGTGTGAGGAAGAAGCAACTAAAAATTAACTGCTAATTTCAGATCTTTTACCACAAATTATAAAATATTAAACTTCTACAACTCTGAATCTCTACTCTTAACTGCAATCACAGCTCAAGCCAATAAAATAGAGCTAGAGAATTAACAACTCCACCTTGTATCTATTCCAGCAGAAACTCTGCATTATTAGAAATTAAAAGAAATTAATTTAGAATTCAAATTTGACATTTAGAAAGCTTTCAAACTTCCTTTTAGCTAAATAAAGTACAGACAGCTGAACCCTCTTCTGAGAGTTCACTATTAGGAGGGAATGCATCACCTAAGCATTCAACTACATATTCAATAATTCCCAGTTGTGTAAAATGAAACGAACAAACAAAATGCACAAGAAACAGCTTGTGCAGGATAAGTAATTTCTAAATAAATTTTTCTAAATAAATTATCATTAGCTTTGCTCTTGAATTTACAAAGGATGTGTTGGGCTGTCTTTTGCATTTTTCAGTATCTTATAAAAGATATGCCATGCCTCAGGGTAGTAATTCCACATATGCTTGTTCTCCTATCCAGCATTTTGTAAATATTTTGCAGAAACTTGGTCCACAATAGCTGAATAAATTAAAAGAACTTGAAACTACAGATACTTCTGCCTGTGATTTCCACTAGTAGCAACCTCAACTGTGCAAACAGATAGTGGTTTGCATACACATTACATTTGTTAACATTTCAAAATGAAATAAGCAATTAAAATAAAAAGTATTATTTTCTAAGTGTGCCTAAATATGCACATCTCCCCATAAGCTTCTGCTGGATTTCCAGGTGCTCAAAAAGAGAACCAACTTAAAGAAAACTTCAATTTCCCCATTACCAGTCTGCTGATCATCTATGCTGTCTATGCCTCTTACATAGCCTTTTCATAAGAGGCTGATATTTAAAATAATTTGACTAGTACGGACATTCAAGAACGGAAGCCCACTATTTGAAATTCCTGTGACATCTATTTTATTGGTCTTATCCAATCTATTAGGAGATAGAATCTTTTGAAAGGTCATTAATTCACCGCCTTAAAATTCTGCACCCATCTTTTGCGTAGTACTTGCAAGAATTTCTTCTATTTTCTCTCACACACAAAACTCTGAATGAAACAAAGGGTACTTGACATACTACGGGGGGTGGGGGGAGGCAGACTAGTAAATAGTGACAGTGTGATGAGTTATACAGAACTGTCTGGACTACTCACAAGGCACAGGCTCATTTAAACACAATGTGTCTTAACACACACAAATGCCAAGTTACAGATCTTAGTCTAGGTAATACATCAAGCCATACCTAAGAAGCAAGCAATCATATCCTGGAAAGCAACTCTGAAGATAAATAACTAGAACCACACTTCCTGTACGATATTTTGGAAACATCTAACTAAATTTGAGATGCATAACTGGTAACAGTAAGTTAAATGTACTACTATAAACAGCATGGATGAAGGCAACACTGGAAAATATTTCTGAAAAACTTGGAAACTGAAGAACTGGAGAGGGGGAGGAAGATCAAGAGCTGATGAGATCCTTGCGTGCAAGTACATTCACAGTAAGAACAGTATTGGCTTTTAATTCAATAGGAAAAGGTGGACTGACTGCCTGCCACATCTGGCCAATTCACAGGGAAAAGGACAAGCAAATTACAATAACAAAGACAACTAGGCAGCAGATTAAATAGCAAAACAGGGGGAAAAATTAGGTAGGATGCCCTACTGGAACCATTAGCTACACCTATGCTTGTATCAAACAAGATGCTCAATTCAGTAATAATCGGGTAAAATATAGGGCCTATGACAGAAGACAGGATGTCAGTTTCGATGACCTAATCTTCCCTTCCGGCCTTTGCAACAATTAAGATTCTCAAAATGACTAGACAGGGCTAATTAATCTCCATAACACCCGTGACAATGAGGCCACAATTCCCATTTTACAAAGAGCAACCAGAAAGATGTTAGTGTGTTAAAACTCTTACCATTGAAAAAAAAACAAATGCCCAACAAAAAAAGAGCCTTAAAATTTAGAAATAGTTCTAAACATTATGCTGAAACAAGATAGCTCCCTGAAAAATACAGCATACACCTGTACTTCCATCTCAGAAAAGCACTCTATAGGATGCTGAAGATCCCACTATATTGGAGTCCACAGAATGAGCGACTCCAGTGCTGGCATTTCACTCCTGCCACACCCTCTGCCTTCAGTAAAAGGCAAAAAAAGTTAGTAGGAATCACGTGAGTCTTGCCATTGTAAAGCTTACAAAATTTCCTTTACTGAGAGAGATGTCTGCATTAGTCCAAAGCAGTAATTCACTAAGAACATATGCTTTGCATGGCTTAAAATAATGAAAACCGTAGTCTACTGCTGACAGCGGTACTTATCCTAATTTAGTCACGGCTGCACTCCAGCACAAGACTGTAATAATGTAATAATGCCCTTTTTCTTTTTTTTTTTTCCCTTAAAATAACAGAAGCAAATCTGTAGGACACACAACATGAAACCACCTCAATACAGACAGAACTTCCCTCTCAGCCTGTTAGTTTTAGCATGATTGTTAGATCTGTTAAAGGACACTTTACCACTGTCTGAATTACAAAGATGCTTCCAAAGCCAGACCAAACTTTAAAAATAGGCCTGAAAACCACCACTTCGGATTCCTATCCCTATCTCTACAAGAAAAGCTGGGTTTCTCTCTCTCTCTAGTTTTGATTTACTGGAGCTATACAATCCTGATAAAGAGAGGAGCCTGTAGTTTTAAGCAATCAGGTGGAGGTAAAGCTAAGCTGTTCCACATTATTCTACAACAGTCTCACTAGCTCACATCAATGCAGTCTTTGCTTCACTGGAATTTCTTCTTACATTTGTTATTACATGTTAGCAAATACAAGGTAAAGATATACCTTTTCTGTAGTGAATACATACTTAAGAAAAAGCAAGGTTTAATGTAAATTAAAATAAATGTATTTGATCTAAAAAATAAACTGAAAGGATTTCTGTTTTACATATTAGAATCCCAAATTCTGATCCTTTGTATAATTTTTGGTTTTATTTGTCAAATAAGCTGATACCTCTTGATAATTCTTTGCTGACCAAATCTGTTAATGCTTAATATAGAGGTGACTTAGGGCAGAGCCAAAGGGGAAGACACGCTTTCTCTTTCTGAGCATTAATAAGGCCTATTTCATCTGTTCAGTGCAGAAAAGATTTTACTCAAGTTTTACCTTAGTTGTTATACAACTGTCTTGTTCTACCAGTTTTCTTTGTAATTAAGGAAAATAATTAAATAACATGTTCCTTGCTAAATATTTCTACTCTGCAGATAGGGAAAGAAAATAGCAACACAAAGCAAAGATCTGAGGGGTTATTTTGTTTCCCCAAAAATAAAGTGAAACTATCAGACAGGGTGAAAAAAGATAAACTGAAACACACCTATGTGGGAAAGGGCTATATCAATAAGGTGAGACTGTAACTAACAGCCTCTACATTGTCTTTGAAATCACCTGTAACAATTTAAACACTAAAACCACCATTTCAGTTATGTTTATATAAAATACATACTTAAAACTCCTGTTAAAGTTGACTAAATAGCACACAGTTTAACTACAATTTGAGATTAACACTTACAATTGCAATGAGTTTAGCTATTTTACTCCAACTATTTAACAGAACTATTTCTATTCACTCATTAAGTTTCTGTAGTTCAAGCTACTGGCTTTTCCTGCTGGTAAAATGTTAGCCATTCTTCATGCTAAGTGACTAACAGTGTCTGTGACTCATTATCACCAGAAGATGAATATGCCACTGATTTTTGTAATGCTAACATGAGTAACACTAAAAATAATTTAATCAGATGTAATATGCAAATCTGAGAAGTAAAGAAACGTCAATTATTTGGCACCACTACCTGTTACTGGCTGCATACCCCGCAATCTGTTGCGATACTGCTAGAGCTTTGCTGGAACACTACAAAATACACCACCATACATTTGCGCCTACTTCCATTTTTCTGATTTGATCTGAAACACTAGTTCCAATATCCATTACGCTTGTACAGAAACAAATTACTAGCTCCAAAATATACCATTTCTTTGAGAATATGTTTGCAAAGTAACCCTATTACTTCACTGCAATAATGAAGTACAAGATTTTGAATCCATTGTATCAGCAGAATCATAGAATGGTTTGGGTTGAAGGGACCTTAAAGATCATCTACTTCCAACCCCCCTGCCACGTGCAAGGACACCTTCCACTAGTCCAGGTTGCTCAAAGCCCCATCCAACCTGGCCTTGAACACTTCCAGGGATGGGGTGGCCACAGCCTCTCTGGGCAACCTGTTCCAGTGCCTCACCACCCTCATAGTGAAGAATTTCTTCCATACATCTTCCTTAAACCTACCCTCTTTTAGTTTAAAACCACTACCCCTTGTCCTATCACTACAGTCCCTGATACAGAGTCCCTCCCCAGCTTTCCTGTAGGCCCCCCTTAGGTACTGGAAGGCTGCTATAAGGTCTCCCTGGAGCCTTCTATTCTCCAGGCTGAACAACCCCAACTCTCTCAGCCTGTCTTCACAGGGGAGGTGCTCCAGCCCTCTGATCACCTTCGTGGCCCTCTTTACACTTTTTTTTCCTCCTAGTTTGTGATCATTCTTTGCTAAGTGAGACTGTGTGCTGACCTTAACTCCTTAAGGAATCAGTCTGGAAAGAGTGTCGTGATTTTAGGGAAAACACATAGCATTCATGTCAATATTTTTCATGTGTCTCTGTTTCATAGCTTTGCCAGTCCTCACCATACGCAGCTTTTAATCACCAGATGTATTTCACTAAAATTATGAGGTTTTTCTTAGCTTACACCATAAGAGCAAATAATTTCTTATGTAAAACTGGACTAATACTTAGTAGTTAAAGTCCCTCTAACCAATTCCTGAAAAACATCACATTTCATTCTCCAAGGAATTGACTATTTTAAGATTCCACCTTCTATGTTCCAGTTCCTGGATTCCACAGATGAAAAACTTCCTTAAAATTTTCTTAGTCAATATAATTAATAGCAATAAACAATTTCAAGATCTTGAAATAACATCTGCACAGCATACAAAAATTTGGGAATGTTCTTTACAACATTTTTTCTTCTGTTGAGCAAGTATAGAGGTTGGTTTTCTTACCAACAGAAAAATATGTCCACATTACAAATCAGGCATACACTGAAACCATTTTCAAAAGTGGTTCCTGAAAAATGTGTTTGGCAACCCTTCCGTCACATACTAAGTCTCCTGTTTAGACAAGCAATAATTCCTTTAAAAACATAGCTGAAAAGCAACTTTAAAATATTATCAAGGATTATTTTAGTTACACTCTCTCAGCACATGACAGTTTTGGCTACCTGAACTGTCATTTGGAAAGATTTTAAAAATACTTTTCAAGACATCATATATTTCTTAGAATTTCAAAATAAATAAAGTAATTTTGAAATGCAGGCTGTGATACCACAGGCACCCAAGACAATCCACCGAGAAGTTCTCCACTGAAGAGTGTATACCCTTCTCTGTTTCTCTCACATTTCCAGTTACACAGTTTCACCTCCAGTGCTCATCAGACACCTCTACAATCTGCTGTAATTCACTGTAACAGCAGAAAACTAACCATCTTATTCAGTGGTTTAAAGAGCAGCTTGCTCTTGTAGTGAATAGAGGAGTCCAGTAAACCCTGATGCTGGCGTGAAGCAAGAATATGGTTGGGAGGAATAAAAATGATCGAGTGGTAAATGGGAAGAAGTAGCTCTCCCTTTTGAAGGTAATGAGCTGCCATGTCAGCTCACCAAATACTGTGGAACCGTATTTCAGTATATTCACAGTGCCAATCAAAAGTAGTTTTAACTTTACTGTAAAATCACTTCAACAGGCAGGGAACCTTGATAACTTTCCCAATTTACACTTCATTCTCTTCTGTTTGAGGGAAGCTTACAACAGCAAAAGAGATCAAGAACTTAGAAGACAAGTAAAATTAAATTATACCAAGGCTCAAAACAAAAATTAAAATGCCAAATGGTATTTTAAATGTTTCTTCTTTCAGACATCAAACCTAATTTTAAAACCATAACACTGCAATAACAGAGCATTCATTATCTATACTTCAAGGAAAAAAAGCACTTGGACTAATTCTTTTATATTGAAATGAAAGTCTGTTCTAAATAAAATGCATAAAACCCACAACTGGTTTATATTTTTTAAGTTGACATTTCATTTCTGATTCATTTCAAATACCCAGAAGATATCCTTACAAATGCTTATGCCCAAACTTCTACTTCTGTTCTATACTGAATATACTGAAGCAGGAAGTTCACCTAGATTTGTCAGAAAAATTAATTCTTAACTACCAAGTTCTTTTCTACAGATGCAAACTAAGAAGTCAGTAAATCAGCTTTTCCAAGGCTGGAAACAGTGCTCCACTGGTATCAGTGCTATGAGGCACAGATAGGGAAGCTGAATGCATCTCCCTACAGTAAGTCTCTTCCAAGGCAATATTTTACCTACAAGCGCATCAAGGCCAAGATGAGGCAATTTTACATTCTAAAGCAGTGTACGAAACTGTGCTCACTATTACATAACTACTACAAATCCAGGTTTTGGAGATGTATGAATTTTACACTTCCTATACTAAAGGCAGTCCTGAAAAATGAACAGCATTGAAGAGGTAAGCCCAAAACCTGCTCCCTTCTTCAGGGCTATAAAACTAAACACTGTAGCAAACAGCTACCCTCTTAAATGCTTCTAAAGCCACAGTTCTAAGAAGCAGGATATATCAGAAAGACACTAGCCATACTCTGAGATGCAAAACAAAGGAAAGTGAGAGTAATGAAAAAAAGATGGAAAAGAGGAGAGATGCAAGAGTGTCAAAAGCAGAACCAGGGAAACAAACAAATAAAATAAATTTAAAAAAAGAAAAAAATACCCCTCAAAAATGTAAGAGAGATCAGATTTAAAAGTTGTGATTGTTTACACTTTTGCTACCTCCTTTCCAGACTACTCACGAGCCCTCACAGGAAGTAACGTAACACATGTACAGCAACACTATTAAGTAATAGAAGTGGTTTCATCAGCATTTTGTGCTGTGAGAAATATAAAAAGGAGTGAGAGCAGGGACTGTGCTATATGAAGTGTACAAATGCAGTTGAGAAGCAGCGCGACATGAACAGCAACATTCTTCAAAGAATGGGCAAATATTTTTGTGGACAGTGGTTAATATTTGTGATTTTTGTTCGGATTTACAGAGCTCAGGAAATGGTACTATTATCTTGAGAAAAGTGTTGCAAGAGTATGGATGCTTAAATATATTTAGGTGATCATTATAGTTTTAATGCAAAAAAAAGTTTTTCTCTACCATTAAAAACAAAATAAAACAACCCCAAAACTTCCACACTGCAACTCTGAATACATTTCTCTAAATTAAACAACCAGATCACATGTCAGAACAGGCACTGCAGATCACTCACACTACAGTTTTTAATCAGACAACAGTACTTCACACAACATTAACAGAAACTCATCAGTGCAGTGATCTACATTCAAGTTCAGTCTGTAAAAACATTTCTGAGGCTGAAAGTTTCTAGGAATGTTAAATGTTATATACAACAACCGAGAGAGGAAAATAACATTCCATAAATGAAAGCGAAAACTACTCACGTTTCAAAACAGCGATCCACGTTGTCTGACATCAGAAGTAGCATGCATAGCTGTTCCAGTGCTATTAGCTGCATATCCCTTTCATCTCCCTGCCCCATCTGCAGCCATTCCAGCAACGTGTCTGGGTCCACATCTGCCATGGTTTGGTTTGGTTTGGGTTTTTGTGTTGGTTTTTTTTTAAAAAAAAAAAAAAGTTGCCTCCACTTAAATTAAAAAGTATGAAAAATATCCTTTAATTGTTTTAAGCCAGACTAACTTGAGCACAATCAGTATCTCTCTCTTCAGCCAGCCCCAGGCTTTTGCGGTTTTCACCTGGAAAGTAAAAAAAAAAAGAAAAAAAAAAGAAATCATCACCACAATCTTGCTTTAAACTTTTTGGATTTACTTCTCTCTAAAATGCATAGCATATTTTTGGGCTGACATTAAGAAAACTTCCACATATTTGGGTTTTTTTTCCAAAGCTTTATATGTAAGTAAACAGCAATGAGTTTGTTCTGTTTCACTGGAAATAAATCTCTAGTTCCAGCTGACAATCAAGTAAGACTTGGAGCCTACTCTTACTTATAGGATAACTCAAAATTAAAACTTAAGTAGAAAAACCTGTGCTTAACCCTTTTGTATATTCTCAAAGCTACCACAGTGTTGTCTTGCCTATCCCCTTTCCTTTAATATCACTTTATAACGAAGTGTCCAATTTTCTGAAAGATAGATTACCTCCTCACTAAAGTATTCAAATGTAGAAAGACATCAAATGTCACATTTTAAATACAAATCCATGAAACAAAAAAAATTGAGATGTACAACCAAAGACTTGCAGAATCTTTGCAAAAGTTTTATTAATCCTTCATCTTTTAAAATACCATTCGAACGTAAGGAACATAAGCTTTTCAAGACAAAGGATAAAAAAGACAATTTAAGAATCACTTCCATTTTCAAGAGTTAGGGGTTTGGTGGGGTTTTGTTATTAAAAAAAAATATCTAATTCATAGCTATTAAAAAACCACAGTGAATAATTCAAATAATTCATGTACATATAAGGAAAACCACTTTATTTGTTGGCCCAATGCCATGGTTGTACATGCAAACCGAAGACCAAAAATGTCCCCTTAAAATGTTAAAGAGATTTTTTTGACCTATGTGCTTGCTTTGCGTTTTACTCACAAATAGTCAAATTCACCTCCCATGCCTAAGAACACAGCAAACATGACTATTTTCACATAAAAACTAAAAGGTTAAAAAACAGTCTCTCCAAATTGAACATACAAGGAAAAAAATGACTATTTTTTAAATATGGCTTATAAAAAAATAATTAGTTTACCAATCTCATTGGTAAATATGAAATGCTGGACAGTGTCCCCACAAATTGGGGGGGGGGGGGCGGAAGAAGCTCGATCTGGACAAAGTCTGCCTACTTGTTTATTTGCTGCTAATGAGTTAATAGTTAAAAAATAACTCCATCAAGGGCACATCTACAAAAGGAAGTCAGAAACTGGAATCATATGGAGAAACATACACTGAATCAGTAGCGTTGTTTCACAACAGCTTTGAACTCAAAGACATGACAAAACAAAAGTACGACAGATATGATGTTTTTGTAATTTAGGGCCATAACGACATTACAGACCACTCAATTACTGCTTGCCAGTCATATATTTTTGTTATTGCTGCAGTCTTGCTGTAAAAAATAATTCAAAATGCTCCTCAACTCATTTTCTGTGCTTTAAACAATGCCTATAGTCCTCCAAGCTGTTTACAGACTGTATTTCCTGTTCCAAGACTAAATAAAACTACTTTCAGCTAGTACAAGTGGGATCGTACTGTAAGTATAGTCCCTCTCCTTAACGCGACTAAGTCATCAACTTCAGGTTGGGGGGGGGGGGGAAGCGTGGAGGGGGAAAAGAAAGGTTGAAGGCAACAGAAACACGGAAATTAAGAGACAGTGAAAGTGGGGTAAGTTCAATACAGACACCTGCTGTTCTTCCAGCCCAGACGGGCTTTAACCAGACGGAAACGAACCACCGAGCAGAAAACAGAGCAGGGCGAGAGGCCGGGACTCCCAGGAGAGCCGCATCAGAAAAGGGGCCAGGCCGCAGCTAAACTCATACCGACCGCCCGGGCCTAAACACACACACACACACGCAGCCCCCCCAGACGGGCCCCAGGCCACCGCGCGGGGATTTGGGCCCCCCTCCCCACACCCGGCCTCCCGGGGAAGGGGAGCCCTCGCACCGCCTCCACCCCCCCCCCCGCCGCCGCCCCCGCGCACAGGCGAGCCGCCGGCCCGAGGGGCTCCCCGGCAGCGCCGCCCCCGCTCT
>JAVJGG010000032.1:7871784-7892283 GCA_035590195.1 Aviceda cuculoides | reverse complement strand
CCCGGCTTGGGTGGCCTCTCCCTGGCTGCGCGGGGTTGGGGGGTTTTTTGATGGCTACAGGCCATCTGATTTCATGCCAGGTTCCGGTCATTTACTTCAATGTAGTGTTCTTTATATTTGTGGGGCGGGGAGGCTTACACCGTGGAGGGCCCGCTCTTGAAAACGCTGATCCACCTCAAGCGCAGGCGTCGGAGGGACGATGGTGAATGGATTTAAACATCTCAGTAACGGGTCTTTCAAAGCAGAGGTTTTAACTTGCCCTTACCCCGTAGTGAATTTGAGAGACTGCAACAACGCCGTGTAGCTGGAGACACGTTTTGCAGTACAGTAGCCCTCTGCTACACTTGTTGCGAAATACTACGGGGTCACCTTGCATGTGGTCAAAAAACAAAGGAAGCAAACTGCTATAAACTCAAAGGACAACAAGTGGTTTATGGCAAACTACTATAAACTTAAAATGAAGGGCTAAAAGCAAAGGGGTTTCAAAATAATGTCCTCTGTAGGATGATGTGTGTTTTTCTAAGGAATTTAAGCCCATTAATAGAAGTACAGTAAACAAGATTATTGTACATTTGAATGTCGCTCCTACCTACCTCGTAGACGTTTCCTGTAATTAGGAGGCTAAAACTACACACTGAACAAAAAGGCAATAGCAGTCATGCTTGGTTAAAACTTGCCAAATGCAGAAATTTTTATTGCTCAGTGTTATAATAATGCCTCTAGAAAGTGTTGTCTTTATTGCTGCTGGGTTTTTTTCAGGATACAAGGACAGTAGCTCCTTTGTCTCTATTTCTGATTTCTAAGGCAGCTTAGCCTTTCTGTCTTACAGTATTACGTCTCTCTTAACTGCCACTTCTTCCAGCCCTGCTGAGATTTACATGTATATCCTTTGCCTATGTTTGTCCTTTGGAGGTCAGCAAGGCTTCTTATATGCTTAAAGTTAAGGACATGAGACAGTAGGAAGACTGAGTCTGCAGTCTTTAAATTTAGAAGCTTGATCTTCTTTCACTTTCACTGGTACAGAAGCAGCAGCAGAATTAGGCCAAACTTAGGAGAACCTCATCTGCTGAGCGACCTTGCTCTTGTTGCGTGATGCTAAAACAGTTTCCTTTGCTTTTTATTGTGAAGTTTCAATTAAAGCAACATTATTAATTTCTTTTGAAGACCAAAGCCAAATGCAAATTTTCAATTGTAAAGGCCAAAAACTTTGAAATTGAATAAATGTTTCACTCTTTTCACATAGGCTGCAGTTTCTGGTTCAGGTGTCTTTGGACAGATAGATACATGGTTATCCATGGGGAAGATGAGGTTATCAAAATATAGATCAATTTAGGAACAAAATCAAAAGTTTAAATATTGTACCTGCAAAGAGTACAAATCATGGTTTTTAAATACTATTAAGTAGGAGTACAACACTTAAAAATACTGGAAATATCTTTCAGTGCTGTACATATTTATTTCTAAATGGGTAAACATAAATACTTCCACATCCTGTTGCATTAATTGCCCAATTTGATATATCCTACAATTATTTTTTTTATATATATTAAAGGAAGTGTATCAAGTAAGGCATTACCGCTTTAGTCATGAATCAGGATTTTTTTCATTGTGATGCATTTGTAATATTTAAGAGTCAGGTAGTGATTTTTGTTCCTCATTATGAGCTTTATTCTCCCCAGAATGAATCTGAAAGAGAAGAAATGGTCTGCTGACTAGATAATCTCTGCTTTATTGATTATATACTACTTACAATATGTATGTTCGTGTTCTGATTAATACTTTTTCCACTTCATGTGCTGACTGGGCACTCAAATTATTTTTGGCAGTTGTCAGAGAGTACTCCACTGAAATGTATCACAGCAAGTGATACCCCTGAAGTTATCTGTTTCAGACTCCCACTGTGTACAGCACTGATACAGGCTAGGACTACCCCTTCAAAAGTGCCTGCTCTCTAATATTTAATGAGAAGGAAATTGCTAGTAAGAGTACTTGCAAGTAAGAGTACAGTTAGCAGATAAGACAGACATAAGACTTTCAGCAGCCATTTTTACAGAATTACTTGCTTTCATTCGAATTTTCACATAAACGAAGTTTTGTTCAGACCCCCAGATTTCCAGCTTGTGGCTCTCAGTTGGTTAGTGCTAGCCCTAAGCATGCCGAGGAGGAACGACTTCACGTGGGTTAGTGCAGCCGGACGGGGAAGGGAAGTAATGCCGTATGCTGAAGTGACAAGTAATGGAGCTTGGCTGTCATAGCTGCTTTGAAGGAAATTGCGCTGAGCACTGTGTGAAACTTGCAAAAACAACTACAGTTGCCCGTACTTGTACAATGTACGTATTATTCATTCAGTAAGAAAATGACCTAAATTCTAACACCAGCTGACACACACTTCATGTATGACCTTGGCCTAATCCCTTCATCACCGCATGTCTCTCTTTCCTCCTTTATAAAAAAAAAACAAGACAGTAGTGCCAGAGTCAGGAATGTCTTAGCATTTATGGAACTGTGAGTTGCCGAGGCATGTTACTATATTAAGTCTTAAATAATACTATAAAACAGAATTCCTCTTTATGACTACACTTGAGCATACCACACATGTAAGTGACTGAGGATGCTTTTGGAAATTAGGTTAGTTAGGGTCAACGTAGGCTGACCTTTGTAGAGATACTGGCCAATGACCAACATTTTTGCTGTGTATTTACCTGAAAATTAAAACTTGGCTTTAAAAGAGAAAACATCAGTACAATTACGGGCATAATATTATGTCAGGGACACATGAACCACAGAGAAATATACCATGTGGTGTAGCAAGGGTCAGGGATTGGCGGGTTGCAGGTGCAGAGAGCTTCTGAGACACATTATAAAGGACGCCCCATTTGAGACAGCTACTTGATGAGACATTGCAGGTATTCTCAGAAGGATTTGATTCTGTTTGAAAAGAAGGCATGTTTGGTTAGAATTTTGCAAAAACTTTTTGGGACGGGGGGAAAAAACCAAACATGTTTTTTCACTTATAGCTCAAAGAAAAATAATATTTATTACTGATTTTTTATTCTATTCAGGCTGGTGTTTTCTATATGGTTTTAGCTGATAGCAAAATAAAAAAATCTGGCGTGGCTACTGTTGATGCCACAGCATGATAGTAAGGATTGTAAGCTTCAGATAGCAATGATTGGGGTTTTGTTACAGAAAATACAAAACTGGCCAAAAATCAAACTGAAATACACCTGCAATTCGAACAAAACAAGATGTCTCAGATTCCTCTATTTTTAATTGTTACGGAAGCTAGAACCTGGTATAATTGATGTTTCTGTTCACTGTACTGCCCACCTCTGTACACATGCCAAGTTGATGTTTCCAAAAATAGTCACTCCTCTAGAGTAAACAGATCAGAGGGTGACATAAACAGACCCTGAACACCGCCACAAATTTAATTGAGTAGTTTATGCTAAAGGCCAGTGCTGTGCCCAGACAAATAAAACAGGATATTTGCGGATTATTTATCCTTTTGCTGTAACACTTTTTCCTCTGCCACCCACACAATAATGTAGTAGAAAACACTGAAAGTTCCTACTCCTCCAGAAACAAAATATGAATAATTCCATACATGTTTCATTTTCTTGACAAATATTACACTTTTAAAGAAAAAGTTAATAAATGTTGGGTTACACATTTGGAAGCAAGGAGGTCAGATATTACAGAAACTTCCTTGCTGTATCAGGCAAGGTTTAGTTGTACGGAATTTGGCCGTTTAAACTTATTTACTTCTTAAGCATATTGTTAAAGAGATTTCCTTCTAGAAAACGTACTTTTTTGTAAATACAATGCAGTTGGTAAAAGCTTTTTTATTTAAATCCTCCTGTGTTATCACGGTCTCCTCTTAGCCACTTTGCTGTTGCACAACCCTGGGGAGCACAAACACAGTGTCAGCGTCTTGACTTTCCAAAAAGTACGTGCCCGCTTTCGCAGCCCCGGCAATCACCGAAGAATTCTGTGCCCGCTGCACAGCACGGCGTGTTGGCGATGCGCGGTCTGAGGCAACCTGCTGCAGCAGGCGCCGCGCCAGGGCTTGCCTCCTCGGGAGCCCAAGTGTCGCAATTCCACGTGCTGACGTGGTGAGTGCGTGACCAAGGTTGGCGTGAGAAATGTGCGAGTGACATGCTGGTGGCTGGTGTTTGTGGCGGTACGGGGCTGAGTCATTGCTCTTCGCGTTAGACTCCTCCTCAGCAGAGCGTCAGCTTCCTGGAAGGTTCTTATCCTCGGAGCCGAGTGAACGAACGTGAAATTGTACAGAAGAGCATGGTTTTCAGAAGACTGCAAATACTCCGAAATTACCTTTTCTTCTTTCTGAAATTATTGTTCGAAATCATATACGCTATAGTGCTTTTTCCTAAGTAAACTCACCTATGTGGGCTTTTGTGGTTTTGTTTTTTAAAGTACAAATTTACTTTTTTGCTGTTCCAGGCTGGGGAGTGAGAAGTGGGTAAACTTTACATCACTTAAGTCCTTTCATCTCAGTTTAACTTCAGCTATATCACTTATTTGGGCATAAAATAGAAAGTAACCCGTCATCACAGCCTGCCCTCACTCATGTCCCTTCCACCTCCGACTGCCAAAGGGAAAGCGAGGCAGAAGTTAGGCAACGGTTATCTATTTCAGGCTGTTAGCTGTACCCCGTCCACTGGTAACACAGGCAACAGCAACAAATCTCAATCTAAGACAAGTGCAAGGAAAGAGCAGTGGCTCAGATCACAGTATTTCTTACTGGTTTTAATGGCACAGACTAGGTTATAACTTTCTGAATCAGAAGATTAATCCAGATTTGGGATATGTTCCTCCTAGTTTTCACTCCGTTGTTATGGGAGTAAAACAAATGTAATCCTACCAAGCACCTGATGTGACTCCCAAAATTTCGAAGTAGTACTGTAAATGAACTTCAATGATCTGTGCCGATGAGAAGACTTAGAATAACAAGAAAGTGTCTTAATCACCAAGTGATTCTTCTATATTCTGGGATTAAAAAAACCCGGCTACTCAGAGTTTTACTGGAAAGAGTGTAATTTTTACAGACTTAAAAGCTTACTAATGCCTTTTACTATTCTTGTAATGAAATTATGCCCTATTCACCACTGTAGAATGTCTTGACATGCAAGAAGAAACAGTCTCAAGCTCCTAAAACCTGAATTTCTGGATTAGTTGCTAACTGGAAGAGGTACATCCTTCATTCAAACCAGGAAAAATCAACAGAATATTATGGTGGAGCATGGAAAAGTTCAATGCCAGCACTGTCCTACAGCACATGAGACAGACAACAACAAATTGTATCATTTACTAATGAAACAGGAAAATTTTCTTGCCCCACTGGTGGCTTGTAGGGAAAATGGGAAAATACTGTACTTCACTCATGGTTTATTTGTTCAGAAAGATAATCTGTGCACTCTGCAAGCTCTGTTAAGCCTTGGATTGTTTGGTTTGTAGGAAAGGTGCCATTCAAACAACTTAAATCCTTGTCAGAAGTGATGAAATGACTTTATTTAGAATTGCAGTAGTGAGATAAGACTAGGTTTCTGCAGATCCTCAAATCTATATTCCTGCAAGGAAAGAATACACATTCCTTAAGGAATATATTACAGGTAGTAAACTGTGTACCTGATTTTCTCTTAATCAGTTTTTATTAATAAATGAAGATCACGTTGTGCATGTATTGGGATTTATCCTTCGCTGTACACTTTGGACTTATTCCCAGGCTACAAACTGTGTTGAAGAGAACTGACTGAAAATGGGAAAATGATTTTGCAAAGAGAGACAAAGGACGTTTAATTTTGACAGGGTTGATTTCGTTCTTTGCCCATCACTAGTGAATGCAGTAAATGATGCTGGGGGGATTCCTCCTATTTTCTTAACTTTGGAGGTGGTTTTTTTTCTTTTGCTACTCTACTTTTTTTGAACTTCCTTAACAGAAATATTTTCAAAAAGAACAAAAATAATCCCCCAAAACTCAGAGCCCTGAACTTCATTCTGTTATGTTGAATTTAAGGAAAAGGATGAGAAACACAACCCTTGCCCAGACATTAAAAACAATACATTCCTGTTTAGAAAATATCTTAGAAGCAGCAGGTTTTGAGTCAGAAACACATATGTCTCAAATGTACTTATACTAGGCTGTATTGGATTAAACAGCACCTCTGGTAGAAGAAAAAAAAGTGGATATACAGTGATGAAGGCTCAAAACATTACCCTTGCTCACTACATTTCAAACTGTGACGCAGGCCAATTAAAGAAAATCTTTTTGATCTGACAGCAGAGAGCTTTGTGGCAGAGCTGCTTGTTTGTAGGAGAGTAAGTGGACATGGGAGAAAATTGGTACAAATATAAAATTATTTGCCTAAGAGCTTGCAGTTAACTAACATAAACATAAGGAAAATGATAAGTATACTTACTTCCTAAGGCATATAATGCATGGTTATTGACCTGTTTTTGAAAAGTTTCATCACCTGTGTTTTAACTCCATAGGAGTCAGAGTTCCACATGATGAGTGAGTAGCACAGGAAAAATGATTCATACCTATTTTTCTTGTTGTACCCTACATTTTATCTTTTGGACACGCATTGACTTATGCTGGTAAGATGGGATTTCCATGAACAGGTCACACATTACTCCAACTACTGCACAGGATTTTGTCTTTCAGTTCTTATGTACTTGCTATCAATACCTTAAAAAATGAGGCTAGCTGTAAAGTAGTTACGATCTAATTCCAGCCCAAGTTGCTGCAGCTAAGCTTTTAATATCTGTGTCCTGTTTGCACTGACTCTTAGCTATATATGGCAAGACACCAGCATTATTTTGTTATGCAAACATATTGTACATGCTTTTACTATCAGTCCTGCATTATAGGTTTATATTTTTATACTGTAAAACAGTAGCCTCTTGGGGTTTTGCTGTCTGTATAAATTTCTGTGTAAACAGGGATCTCAGTGGACACAGGTAACTTACTAAAATGACTAAGTATTGTGTGTCTGAGCCTGCATCAAAGCAAGAATGTACTCTACCCAGTTTTTTCATACAGTGCCAGCCTTAAAATCAGCAGGCCAAATTATCTTTGTAAAGAAATGCCGTTCTAGTGAAGTCAATAAGGCCTCACCAGTTTGGGCCAGCAGGCAATTTGGCTCAAATACTAGCACCCATTATAAGAGTTTAGCTAAACTGAGTCTCCAGAAATACAAAATTTTGTACAAGGTTCTTAGCTGGCTTGTCATTTTAAGGTGAGACCCATACACTGAAGGACTTGAATCAGGCATTTTGTTTCCAGTCTATCTCCAACAGAAGATTAATCCACTAGAGTCTGTGTCATAGGGTAACTCTTGAACCAAGAATACAGTTCCCTTCTGTAGAATTAATTGTTCAGCGGATCCAGTGGCAGATCTCATCTGTTCATGTAAGGAGCAGCAAGCTGCAGATTTTGAGTAGAAAGAGCTGATAATGCATTTGTAGACTTTCTGCTTATATGTCAATGAGGAGAAGCATTGATATTGCCTCTTGCAAGCTAATTTTTAGGGAGCGTCAGAGTTATTTTGATAGAGAAATGTTACCTGCTAATAGTGAGTTCTTGTAGTGAGTGGTGTGTTGCACTGATGATGTCAGCAGTTATTGTTGGTAGAAATATTTGTCTGTGTCATTTTTGCAGTAACATTTAATGTACAATTATGTTTGTATGTAATTACAGCTCCTTAACTACAACAATTAGTCTATGTCCCAGTCGCTGCTCTGACCCTGATGAGAGAAGGAGTAGCCCGGGGCTGCTGAATCTTATGCTAGTGATTCCCAAGGTATTTCATAGCGGAGGATCAGTGTCATTGGTAGGAATTTTAAGTGTTGAAATATTGAAAGGCCCCAACTGAGATTCAAGCCTTGCTGTACAGATGTGATAAAAGGCATCTCCACCCCAGAGCTTACAGTAAACAGAACATTCAGACAAAGGTTACAAAGCAGATCAAAGAGTAGCATAGTCCATGCTAAAAGCTGCTCAGTAGTTTAACTGTGAAGTCCCATACCCCCCACTTTGACATGTTAGTGGTGTCTCAACTATATTAAGCTCTTTTCCTCGTGCGAAGCAAGCCAAGAGGACAGCAGAAGCCGTTCTGCGGCTGCGCTCCCTGTGGAGCATGGCTGCGAGCTAGCCTGCATCTCCCGGCCCGGGGTGGCCCACCAGGACAAGGAAGATGAGGTGCACCCGGAGGGAAGGATTCCATCCTGGTGCTGGAAAGAAAGGGAGCACAGCTAGAAGTGAGCTGGCCTCCCCAGCGACACACCAACTCAGAGCTTCTTTCCCTGGGGTGAAACTTCGATAACAAATCAAAGCCAGAATCCAGTCCCGACTCACAGGCAAGGCTGGTACCTCTGCCTAGTAAGATTGCCCAACATTTAGCGTTACTAGTAATTTGATGGGAAAGTAATAAGCAATGTTTTGAGAAAAACAACTGATTACTGGCCACAGAAGTCATATGCAAATATATTTGCAAGTTAGCTCAAGCAGGTAATCTCAGGAAGCAGGCTTCAGACAGACATTTAGAAGTAAATTGTGCCCTCTATCACAATATTGTACCCTGCCGACGTATGAAGTTCAGAATGAAATCAGTAGGTGTTTGTGCATGTAACTGTGGGCAGAAACTAGCCCCGAAGCACATTTGAAAGTCAGAGACTTCCTCCCATGGCGTTAGGCAAGAAAGGTGGGACTCCTGTGTTCAGGGTCAGGCACCTCATGTATCCTTTAGCAAGAACTATGCTGTAGCAACAGGATATCCTGTTTTAAATAATAAAGATAATGAAAGACTTCAAGACTGGAGCCCCATCTGCTTTTCTTCTTTACCCTGATTAACAATTATGGTAAGAAACAGGATCCTGGGACTGATACCCTGATGTCTCCTAAACCGATTAGAAGATGCAAGCATCAAAACATTCTTAGCTGTAAAGTGATACACAACTTTGTCTGTCCTATAAGCTAAATGTCTGACTCGTTACTGTCTTCCAGTATTAACCCATACCTATTGTAGGATGATTTGCTCTGACACAACAGTTTTAGACACCCCTCATGGCTGCTTTTGTTGTGCTGCAGAATTCAGAATATAAAGAGTTTGTGTAGTTATCAACTCTAATCCGTAAATCAGTTGACTGTTTGTAGGGACATTCCAAAACAAGGGAATTTGAAAACACCATCCCCATTACCACACATCTGCATTCATTGCTTTTAATGAAAAGGTAGCTCAGTACAATTGTACCATGAAGTACATATTACACATTTATCTTAAAACAAAAAATTGGCACCCTAGGTTAGTATGTTGTTAATATGGCTGAATTCCCCTATAAGGTGGTGCTGACTCTGTGTTAACACCAGGTTTGTTTCATTCCCCACGCCGCTTCTGTAGCAAATTTCTGCAGCTTTTTGCAACTGGCAGAAGCCGGCACAGTGCTGGTGCCTACTGACGCTTCCTGGTCTGGCTTAGTGATGCTTGATGCTTTACGCTGTCAGAGTAAACGTGCATCACAGATGAGGGCTAAAAGCAAACCTAGTAATTAATATCAAAAGCAGTCCTGTCAGTGTGAGTTGTGATTTATAAAAACATAGAATAGCAGACTATAAAATCAAGCAAAACTAATGTATCTTGGACTACTGATCTTGAAATATGTAGCTGCATTAGAGAAGGGCATTGAGGATTCTCTTGTCAGATAACCTTAGACATAGTTGTAGATAAGACTGGCAAGTGAAATAAAATATTTGAATTATTTTTATTAGTAGAAATTATGTAAATAAAAATGATACTTTCAATATCACTTCACAGTCATGCTGCTGGGCTTACTTTCGGGTAACCTCTATTGGTAGAGCTAGTCACTCTTAAGACCAATCCTGACTGATAAAATGTCTTTTCTCCTCAGCCCTTTCATGTCAGCTGTGGAGCATTTCTGGGACTGTAGCAGCACCTACCTCACCACTCCCTTGAAAGAGCTTCCCATTCTCTTTGCGCATACCTGATAACACTAACTCCAGCTCTCTTTTTGGAACAGAGTTTTCACACGAATTTAAAAGATTTTTAAGGAAACACATCTTGGTCTCTCCAACACCTTAAATAGTTCTTCTCCAAATTTGTAACTTACATGCAGAAAATAGTTCCTTGATTTTTCCATCCTTCAAGCAAGCCTCTCCTACATCATCCTTCAAATGACAGACACATCCTACATGTAAACTTCTTTTATTAAGATCCAGCAGAACTGATAGGAAGGAGCCAGGAGTATCACAGCACCCCCTCCATCTCACCGGCTCACCTAAGGACAAAGTTTCCTCTGCCACCAAACCCGCAAGCTTCTGCTTTGTCTCCTCTCCCAACAGGATAATCACCCATTTGGTCCGGTAGCTTCAGGCCTGGGGGTGGCAATGCAGGCTATGTCCTGGCTGATAGGCCATTGCAAACGCTTCTCAAAAAAACCCAAACGACTTAAATACCAATGATATAACATTTCTGAAAATTAGCCCCCTCTACTACTTTTTCTTTCTTCCCAGGAATGATGCCATGTCTAAATCCAATTTGCAGCAAGTTCAAAATTCTCCTTCACAGTCTGTCCAATCTTTTTTCCTCCCTTTCTCCCGTTTTTCACTCCAGACTAAAGTTTACATGCAAAAACTTGAAATTCCAGGAAATTCCAGTACTTTAAATCAAGGTTTGCTACCAAAATGTTTGAATTTTATTTAAATCATGCTTAAGTGTTACTCAGGCTGTTGTTTTCAGCTTTCAGAGCCATTGGATCAGAATGCTCTTTGTTGGATAACCTTATGCTCAGCCTCATGACAAAGTTCAGATCAGACCAGAAGATGTCTGAAGAAAGCAGTAAGTGGTGCACTTACGTGAAAAAAAATACTGGATAACACATTTTCATCTGTTTCAGTACTTAAACCAGTTCTACAGACTTCAGCTTGGAAACCGAAAAATATCAGTGACTGATCAGGTATGACAAATACTTGAGAAAATGTAGACAGATGAAGTTAATTTCATAACCACCCTTTCACAAAACCACCACATTTGTCTTTTTGTTTCTAAAGTGTTTTGAACAAGAATTGGAATAGTGTGATTTTAGACCAGAAAGAACTCAGAGGGGGAAAGCTTATGTAAACAATTTACCATATAGTGATATGTAGTAAAATCTCTCAAATTTACAAGTAATATTATCAAATTGTTATTAAATTTGGGGAGTTTTCCAGTGATATTTTTGTTTTCAGAATACTATCTTGTTACAGTGTTAATTACTGAGAATCTATCCACCAGTTCTAGTAATCCAGTTAATAGAATAGGAGCCAACAGTGACTGAATTGTAGTTCAGCTAAGAAGTGGGATAATCTTGGCTTTATAAATGGGAAAAAGGTTAAAAGCTCAACCACTTCATAATCATCATTCTGCTGTGGAACAACTCTGTTATCAAGGCGTTGTGTTTTAACCCCAGCCAGCAACTAAGCACCACACAGCCGCTCCCTCAGCTCCCTCACAGTGGGATGGGGGAGAGAATCAGAAGGGTAAAAGTGAGAAAACTCATAGGCTGAGATAAAGTTTAATAGCTAAAGCAAAAGCCGCACACGCAGACAAAGCAAAACAGGGAATTCATTCACCACTTCCCACGGGCAGGCAGGTGTTCAGCCATCTCCAGGAAAGCAGGGCTCCGTCACGTGTAACGGTCACTTGGGAAGACAAACATCATCACTCCAAACATCCCCCCTTCCTTCTTCTTCCCCCAGCTTTATACACTGAGCATGACGTCATACGGTCTGGAATATCCCTTGGGTCACCTGGGGTCTGCTGTCCCGGCTGTGTCCCCTCCCCACTCCTTGTTCCCCCCCCAGCCTCCTCGCTGGTGGGGTGAGGAGCAGAAAAGCCCTTGGCTCTGGGTAAGCCCTGCTCAGCAACAACAAAAACATCCCTGAGTTATCAGCACTATTTCCAGCACAAATCCAAAACTTACCCCCATACTAGCCCCATAAAGAGAATTAACTGTACCCCAGCCAAAACCAGCACAATTCATCGACGTTGGTGTAGCTGTGAATGAATTCAGAGCCTTTGCTTTCTAGAGAGCATTTATTACTGAGCAACTATTGGGACTTCTTAACCAGGTAACCTGGGCAACAAGTATCTTATTTGCATGACAGTAGTCCAGGTGGGCTCAATATATTTCTATCAAGGTGGATAAAGCTGGCACTTTGCACATAATTAGACCCTCTCAGGTGAGCAGGATGAACAAGGGCACAGCAATATTCAGTCCTTACAAAATGTTTTCTCTGGCACCTCCATGATTTATTTCCATTTCCCCTCTCTCCCCAAAAGGGTGACAAGCACATTTATTTGTGCTTTTGAAAATCAGTTCCCCTCTTAGGCCCTACTTTGTGCAGACTGTGTTATCAGGGGCTTCCATTTCTTCAGAACTGGGGAGTAACAACAAGCTATCATTAAAGGCTGGAGGTATTTACCCTCTCTTCCCTGCCCTGAAGGAACTGAGCTGTTGCCAGCAATTACAGACAGTTGGCAGTTCCCTGGGATCACAATAACCAGGAACCAGTAAGTGCATTCTGGTCCATCTACCTGCCCTAGAAAAACTCAGCTGACGATGGCAAACGCTTCACAGCTCTCTACATTCCTTCTGGCCTCTGGACACCCTCCAGGGAGTGGTCTTCATTTCCAAAGACTACCCACTGGTTTAGGTCAAAATCCTAATCTAAGAACAGTGGTAAAAATTTTGCAATTCGAGTAACTCCTTATAAGTAATTTCAAAATCTTTTAGTGAAGACATACAAAGTGTATATGCACAGGTGTTGTAACCTATGCTGAAAGGGCAATGGAAACTAGAGCGTGTGTCTGCTGTTGCAGTTGATGAGTTACCTCATTTCAAAATTGTCTTCCTACTTTGCATACTGTTTAATCATTTTCCTTTTTTTGTGTGGAACAAACAGTGCTTTCAGATGAAGTTTCTGTCATTACAGTGACTGTTTTCATGGTTTACTTAGAGACCGTGTAGAATGTGATCCAGTTGTGGCTGCTTTGCACATTTTGTTAATAGGTATAGATGCCCAGTATTGCATGCAAGTAGCTTTGCATTACTTTTTATAGTAATGCCATTAACTTGTCTCATCCTGTGCTGCAGTACAAAGTGTTTTGCTTTAATTTACATGGATGGTTGGCAGTCTTTTTTTTCCCTGGTGATAAATAATGAGCAGTACAGAACACAAAAAGCAAAGCTAATGTATCATAAGATTGTGTGAACTTTACAAATCAGAGTGGCTTCATTTGTAAAATGTTTTATAGGATTCCAGTCAACTATTAAGCTATGATATCTCACACAGGCTGGTTTGAAGCAATGAGCCAATCAGGTAACTGTTTTATTATTTTATCTTCCTTCTTTTACCAGCCATGCGCATGCCTCTTGTTCTGCTTCCCTCTTCCTTCCTCTCTGTCCTGTCCTAATCCTTCAGCATTTGTTTGATTTGAAAAATAATCCCTGAAGAATGTTGTTGCTTCCTCTGCAGCCTTTGTATTTGCTCCTTTCCTGCTGCTTTTCCCTGTGGCCTGTCCCATCTTCACGGCAATCTCTCTTGGTTCACTGTCTGGGGCATATTGCCCCTCTAGCACTGGTGGCCAGCAGAAGTCACTCAGCAAGTCATGGCTGGGTGTTGGCTACCTGAACATAAGGAAGGCAACCAGAAGAGATCTTTAACAGTGAGTTGGACGTAGTTCTGGGATACTAGCATGAAGAGGAACTGGATTTCAAATACTTGCTTGTCTGCCTCAGTTCTTGCACTTACTAGAAATACACAGATATGAAAACAGTAAAACAGATGCAGTTGTTTTGGGGGCGTCCTGTGTAGTCTAGGTACAGCTTCACAAACTAGAGAGTCAGGAGAGAACCCCTGACAGCTAATATATTTATTACCGACTGAAGGAGAAAATTATGGCACTGAAAGCCCTTCCTTTAGTTAATGTCCAGAATAAGCCAGTGAAAAATACAGTTTCGAATCCTGACCACCAGCCATCAAGTCCATTGAGCCAAGATGTACCTACCGCAGCCTGGAATAGCCAGTTTCCACAGGCAGTACCAGGTACTTCATGAGCTGCGATGCCTCCTCTCATTAATGTATCAAAGCCACTGGAAGTTTTTGGCAAATTTCATATAATGGAAAAAAATTGCTCATAACTACACAAAGGTGGCCTGTCATATGCAGAGGTGTTGAGCCATGGTGGTCACTTCAAGCTTGACGAACCAGGTAAGTCCCTGTTCCCTCTTCCTGCTCACGGAAGCTTTGCAGTAGTTGTCTCATCTTCCAAATCTGCTTCTGTGGTCTCTCTGCTCTGTAGCCGGTACATCCAACAACCTTTCCTCTTCTGTCTTGGCCAGAAAAGCTCCAGGAGTCTTTATGAATGGCTGCTGCTTATCCTAAATCATTGCAGTTCCTGGCTCTGTATGGTGCTGCAGGTGCACGTTGCTGAGCAGGACACTGCGTGGATAAATACGCGTGCGATGACAGGCTTCAGCAACTCCTGCTCTGAAGGAGGTCATGGAGAGACATGCTTGCGTTATGGCACAGACCAGTGTGAAGACCAGCTCACTTCTTGTATCGTTTGGATTCATCCACAAAGTCTAATTGCATTTGACTACCAACAGTCTCAGCACAGATCCAGGCCACCGGCAGTTAATTGAGCAACACCCCCACCCCCACCCTTAGTGTTCCTGAGCGCTGGTAGCTGCGTGTACGGTGGGATCTCAGAACAGGCACCTGTGTGAGCACATACTTAAAGAAACCTATTGGAAAGGTAGGAAATTGCCTATTTAGAAAAGAAGGTATTCACTCATGGCTTCCCCAGGTTCAGCTGCCCTCAGACAGAGAAAACTACTTTGGTAGTTCATACCATGCCCACTGGCTGGCTTTCCTCCCTGTACCTACAGGACAGGGGGATGTATGGCCTTCTGACACATCTCCAAGGCTGTGTGGGAAAATCAGGATAGAAGGCTGCAAGCCTTTAAGCCCCAAGGGTCTGCATGTATCCATATTTACCGTATGGTTTAGAGGGTGCCTGGAACGACAGATGGGTTGTGGCTCCAACTCGAGAACCGCTCGTTCTTGAGTACCTCTCTCCAACCAGCTTGAGAATTCTCATTTTACAGAAGTAAATTATTCCCAGACTTGTTGGCCTCAAAAGTGAACTAGGAGGAATATGGACTAAAAAAAGTCCATCCCACCCTCCCCTGACCACATTACTGTGTCACTTGGCTCCCTGACAGCTACACATGAGATTGCATCGTGCCTCAGATTGGAGGTGAAAAACCATTTACTTGCACTGTCTCTTCTATTACCCCTCTTCATCCCATCCTTGCTCATTTAATAAATATAGGTAATGAAGTATCATAAAAGAAAACCTGATTTTTTCCTATAGGCAAATTCTTTTATTCCTCTAACTGAATTTCAGGTAAATTTAGTGGCAACAGCTTGAACCAGTTATCCTTGTATCTGTGTTTCCTGTAAAACATGGATACAGCTGTGACAATTTTTTCTTGGTGTTTGCCATAAACCTTACATGAGAGATGAGGTTAAGAGCATTTGCCTTCATAATGATAGGTTGTATTTTCAAATTGCATAATATTTCTATTTTTAGATATAAATCAAATTTGTTTCCAGAATCCCTGAGGCCTGTACTTGCACTGAAAATGTGTCTCATACAAAACCTTCTCCTTTTCTTGTGGAAAAGGATACTGAGAACTGAGGCACTGGGCAGAAAAAAATTGCTTACAAAAATACCATACTCAAAATCTTCCCCAGAGAAGGTTTAATAAAAAAAATATTCCCACTAGTAGCAACAGGGAATCTCAGCAATTCTGTACTGCATTTCATGAGCAGTGATATAATTCACATACACTTTAATACATGAATATTAATATTGGTTTAAAAAAATCCAATTTTAGGCTAGACAATTGCAATTCTAATCCTATTAGAATAGGATTTTATCAATCTTTGCCATTACTAAATTTACCTTCTTACCAGCAACTTTTAGAAGCAGACTTTCCTCACCCGCAAACTCCTTTACATATGTAAACAATAAATTTTTCTGTGCAATAACTAGACAAATTGGCACATACACGAATATGCAGACTGAGAGCAGACTCTACTGTGGCTGGTTCTCACCCTCCTGGTTTGTTTTCTGCTGCGAGTGCCGCCATGAAGCAGCTGGAGTGCAAACACAGAGGAAGGGATTTGATGCCACATTCGAACTTCTAGAATCTGATTCTGCACTTCACATGACTGGGACTATGGAAGTGGGGATGGGACCATAGAGCAAAATTGCTATTTGGCCGCAGAGCGAGTGAATTTGGGTTCATCTACCACAGGTTACTTCAGGAGGTTTTGGAAGCCTGCTTTTGCTTTGACCTGTTTCTCAGACAAAATCTTCAGCCCTACTTTTGCTATGTTTAGATGTCACTTCCCTGTTCATTGTTATATGTAATAAACCATTTACTCTCCAGAGAATCCAGAGAACATTTTAGGGAAAAAAAAAAATTAAAATCTACAACTGCACATCAAAACCAAACTAAGAACCACACAACATTTTGGAGAGGCTGGTGGCATAGCACTGACATCTTTAGTTTTTCCTCGTGCAGACAACATAATGTATCAAATGCATCTGGTTTATTTTATTCTACATAATCAACTTTCAGTATTCATTATTTAAAAATATGTTAGAGGCAGGTAAAGTGTGTCATGTCTGGCCAAATATGCTATTTAATTTGTTTATCTTTGAAGCTATAGCCTACTGTCATTAAATAGCTTGAGCAGTATACGTAAAAATGAACTGCTTGCAGCATATTTCAGCTGGCTGGAGTCCTGTGTGAAATGAAATGAAATCTCCAGCAACAGCTCCAATGTCGCTCAGACGAGAGCGCTACGGACAAATCTGCGTGCTTCTTTAAACATTTGGCTGCATGGAAATACAGTTTAACTTTATCGGGTGTTTTTAAGGATCAGAGGTTGCAACTGAACAACTATTTCATCATGACTGTATTTTAAGAGCAACTTTACTTGTTAGTGTTTAATCAGGCCACAAGGGTTTCTCAGTATCTAGGCAGTATCTAGGAATGCCCACAGGATCAGGGCTGGCCAAGTAGCGCTACTTTCGAGACACGAGGGAGAAGCGCTTCCTGTGGTTTTTGACACCACAGTGCAGAGAAGTAGAAGAATAATCTACCTTGATGTATGTTCTTTTATTTCAATCTGAACAAAGAGCGTTAATTTTTTGAGGAGTTTTCCCCTTGCTTTCTTGCCTTGCTTGAAGTATCATTGGCCAAGTTTTTCACTGGGAGGAAGCATGAGCAGTTTATTAGTAGACCACCGTTGGTTAGGAAACAGTATGCTCTTCTAGAAAACAGCTTCTGACTTGCTGTCTACTGATAAAATGGAATTATGTTTCAGGAAGCAGAAAACAAAAAATGTATATAGCAGTGAGGGTAGGGATGAAGCTTTAGGGGAGAGTGTCACAGTGACCCCTCATACGTTGTTATTGCCACAGATACATCCAACTTCGTTCAAATTAAAACTAGATTGAAATTCCGCTGAGTTTGCTGCACAATCCCTACTAAGCAGTACTACTATTACTTCCGATAAACTAGCAAACTATCCTAGATCATTCCACTCCTCCTGCAATTGCAACGATTCACGTTGTTACTGCTGTGGCAGCCTTGGGGGGAAAAAGTCCCTTTGGAAATTCCAATTATTAACTGACTTTTATTAAGAAAAAACCCCTGCTCTGCTTCCTATGCATTTGGTAATCCTATTTTATGGTGATAGGTGCATCACTTGACTGATGCTTCTCTCAGCCTGAAGGTGACTCCCACACCTCGGAACACACCAGATCAGTCTCTGACTTGTTCTAGCCTAAGCAATAGTATTAGAAATGCTGCTTAGTCAGCTGGAGTGCTACAGACTTTTATCCAAACAAAAACAACCACATCCCAACTATGTGATGCTTTTGCACAGCTTTGACTAATTCTGGTTTGCTGCAGTCAACAGAAAGTTGTCTGCAAATAATTTTTGCATAGCACTTAAATATTACATTCTGTGATATACACATATTTTTATATATACACTTAAGGTTAGGCATAGGCAGGACCTTTTGTCACAGAAAAACATTAAACTTTTTAAATAAACAGTGGAAACATACAAAGTAAATACGCATGCAGGCCACATGCTTCATTGCAAAGACAGTTTCTGGAACAAAATTTACTGGTGCTTGTAGAGAAACGGCAAGAAAAACAATCAGCAAGGAGGCACGGGACAGGAAGGAGGAGTGGTAAAAGTGAGACTTTGGTTTATGGCTAAACATATGTTTGGCTCTTCTGTTTGGCTAAACTTAAGAACTTGAATGCCAAGCAATGCCTAAAAGAGGAGTGGAATTGAAACCAAAACTGCTCTGTGGTCTTAACTTATTTCTTCAGGAAAAAAGAAATTTATGCAAACTCCTTGTAAATAAACAAGACTGCATCAAAGATATCTGATATCTAAAAGCCAAATTCTTTTTATAACTGAAATGAGATTACACCTGTAGTATTCATTTATAAAATCTTAAATGAGTAGATTATTCACAAGATCTAACTCATTTTAAGTGTACATAATAAAGCAAAACTCAGGGCACAGGTATTTTTACTATGTGGATAAATTAATTATCTGGATAAATTAAGCTCACACATATGTCCTAATTTACAGTAGGCATTAAGAATTAGCAATGATTCTCTTCAATTGTTTTTGCTTCTGCTTTTAGAATACAGGATATGTTGAAAATGGTACTTTTCCACATGTGGCTACAAGACTTGACCAAGAAATGTCAAATCGGATAATTATGGCACTTCACAGTGACTCAGTTGTGAACTACTACGATGAGACCCTCTATGAAATCTAGCACTAAGCTCTTCTAAATTTTGATTTTTAGCTTTTAACAGCTTTGCTTAGTGCTCTTGCAACTTGAACGTGCTTCTTAAAAGTTTTTGAGCAAAGTAGAATTTAATCAGATTGTATTATCAACATCAAAAAAATGTTAGTGAAAAGAAGGTTAATGCTGTTCTTATACATTACAGAAAATGAAAAAAGTAACCACATATACCTATTGTAGCAACCAACTTTCTCAGCAATATTTTTGGCCACTTTGCTAGTAAACATGACATGAGTTTCATTTAAAAGTTTCAAGTCCCATAAAAATCTCTATGATTTTCCAGAAGGGCCTTGGGGGCAAAAAAAAAAAAAAAAAAGGAGCGGGGGGGAAGGAAGGTACACAATGAACTTTAAAAGGAAAATCAAGGAGATAAAAAAATACTCACTGCTAAATTTAATGTAACTCCCTTTCAACACAGCCAACAACTACAGATTTGACTGTAATGGAGAGGTGGAACAAAGAACTGCTGGTTCTCTGGGGAAAGATGGAAGGCATCTCAACCATCTTCCCATAGTTCACACATTTCAGCATTTGGCACAGAACAGGTATTTACACACATAAAGTCTATCTCCCTGATCCTACTTATTTACCCATTGTGCTATGCAGAACAGAGGAAGACCTGCAATGTCAAGTCACAGACATTGGTGCATCCAGCCCAAACATTTCTTACTAGTTTCCTTGTGGCAGCATACAAACATTTTCTTCCTGTTATGGAAATCCTTAGAGCTCCTCCGCTATTGGGTAAAATGACTAAGGCAAATCTTAAGTGAAGAAAATTAGCTTTATTTATGTAAATTAGAAAAATGAATTGTTAGAACTTTGGTCAAATGGTTAATTCTGTACAATTTACAATTATATTTATATACAAAACTTATAATAAAATACAGTACATCACACTTTTCCTGAGTCACGGTGTGTTTCTCAGTTCTGTAAATCTTTTTTTTTTTTTCTTCTTTCTTTTGAAGTCATTAGATTCAAGAAGGAAATACTATCCTCAGTTTGATAATGTTTGGTTTAGATAATACTGGTATTAAGAAAGAACTCAATACACTATATGGAGAAAATACTTTATAGCCATTGCAATTCCAATTGTTACTTTTCTATATTAAAATAAGTTCCTTAATAAAAATGTTAATTAAACAATCCTTATTATGAGTTTGTTGCACTTTATTTGACACAAGACAAGCTGACTTCAAATATGTCCATCTCTCATTGCAGAGATACATAAATTTAGGTGAGTTACATGTATATATAACCGACCATTTAAAGATCAGGAAACACATCCAGATAGAGCAGATGTCTGAATTGAGGCACAGTATATTAAAATTGCTGTCCTATCCCGGACAAGATATGTAAGCTTCAACTGCCTGGCTAGCCTAATACAAAACTGACACAAGTATACATCCTGAAAAGTGAGACTACGTCAAGCAGCAAGGCACCAAGCCTGCAAATACTTACATATGCATAATAGTCCCACTGTGTAAAGCACTACAGAGTCCTC
>JAVJGG010000032.1:7859782-7871774 GCA_035590195.1 Aviceda cuculoides | reverse complement strand
CTCAGTGAAAAAACGTTGTAGACCTGTATTTAATAGCATTTGTTAAATCTCGGCCAGCTCAAGAAGTTATTGCCATTAAAGCTATCAATATTACCTTTACTGAGTTCAATTTTTTGAGATCAACAATAATCTATTGTAAGGCTTACAAGGATATTTAATCTGTTTACTTAATGATGCAGTGTGTTAAATTAGTAATTAGGATAGATTACAACCTGCAAGTAAATTTACGTCCCAGTTAAATTAAAAAAAAAACCAATCAGGGTAACTTATTTTTGACAAATACTGATTTAAAACAAAATTAATTTTACTTAATGGCTAAGTCTGGGGTGCTCCTAAATATATCTATGGTAAAGTTCACTATATTTTTTTAATACAGGCATGTGCATTCCTGGCATTTCAGTCCAAAGTAATGAAATAATACAGATTAGATGACCTCTGATAGATTTATTCATAGTCTTTAGAGATGTCTAAGAAGTCTTACATTAACAGAAAGTTATCTAGAGATTTGCTTTCTCTTAAAAACTTTCTGTAATAATTCAGTGCAAGCTGAAATATATGAGATCAACTTATAGTGATCCTACTCTGATTAGAAATTAAAATGGGCATTTTTTGCTGTTGATATCAAAGTGCATAAAAAGACAATATGAGACTTTAAAGAAAATTGGTCTTTAGCTGAATGCTCGAACTTTTCCCCGGATTCTTCGCATGTTTAGCAGTCTTCACTTTGACGCTTTCTTGATTGCCTTTTACAGCTGACTCAAGCCTGGCTTTCATAGTTGGAGAGGAAGCCATTAGTTTTTTAAAAACTGATGAGTACTGTGGACCAATCTGCATCAGATTTTGCAAAGCAAACTCATGTAGATTTTTTGCCGACTTTGTAGCAGAAGCCAGGGCATTTTCATCCAAAAGAAAGGAAATAAGGATAGGAAGAAGGCAGGCCACCAAATGGGCACCTATAAATATCGAAAACACAACTTAAACATACACTTTTTAAAAACAGCTTCAAATTCTAACTAGACATATTTCTCTAAGTTAACATTTAACACAAACTATAAAGCTGCAAGTGTTATTTGAACTGTACAGTAAAAAGGACCAACATTCTTGTTAGCAATTTTGGTAGCAATTAGTGTTCAGGACTGGATTCCTAGTGGTTGTTTTGTTTTAATTTGTTACTTATGGCAACTTTCAGCACTCTAATGCTTTGGATACTAGTAATGGAAGTAACTTACGGTGCTCTTCCTCAGCAATGGCCGTAAGAGCTGTAACCACCTTTATTCCCTCCTGAATGACTTGAAGTTCAGCAGCATTTTCAGGTTTTGCTTTTTCTGTTTCCTGCAGTTTTCCCACAATGGATGGTGCTAAAGAATGAATATAAGGATATGACACAGTTTTGTTTGGATGCTGAAAGATGGAGTGCAGCAGCTGGTAGCACTTCCACTGTACCTAAAGGGAAAAGCAAATTTGCAGTTACGAAGTGTTACACTTAAAAATACATGCCAGAGTGTTTCAAAACTCACAGCTTGTCAGATAAAATTTTAGGGAGGGGGAAAAAATGTGCCTCACATCTTGAAAATTCATCAGGTTGCAGGCTGCTAATACATAATACTTTATAGAAGCATTATAACTTGTAATCAAATTATTACGAGAAACTAGACCATGCTTTCTGTTTCTTTCTATGGAGTCCTACATCTTCCTACATCTTCAAGTGAAGGAACAAATATTATTTTTGTGCGAAGATTATGTCTTAGTAGTGTTTTGAAGATATACCCTTTTTCACAAAAATACAGCTGACTGAAAATAGGTGTTTAAAATACAAGCATTACCTCTGTCAAACTGTAGGCACAATTTTTAAAAGCCTCAATAGTACAGTAGCTTGCATGCTATTGGAAGTCAATAGGACTGAAACTGCCAAGTTCCTACAAAATTTCTGAAAGGGTCAGATGCCTAAACACTTGGATAAAATTTGCAAATGCATACTACCATTTTCTTGCAGTCATATTTGGCACCCCCAGTTTCCTATCAATGGAAACCAATGTTCATAATACTAGAAATGTGTTAATATATAAAAAAGTACTTTCTTACAGTTATTTCTCAAGTAAAGGTAACTTTGTTTAATTTCTCGTTACTACATGAATATATACAGAGAAGATGCAAGAAAACCGGTTCACAGTGAATTCTCACAGTCAAACAGTAAATCTAATGAATGTTATTTTCAGAGCTGGCCTTTCAGAGTGAGGAGTCCCAACTCCTAGAAAAGACATTTGTATTTGCAATGATAATAAATGCAGGTTTTTTTTCCCTGATATGTTGGGTTTTTAGCTGAAGAATAGTAACAGATGAACTGTGTGGCACTACAGTCTAAAGCGACTACGTAAAAATATTTATACTAGGTCAGAACAAAGCATTAATCTAGTTCAATATGCTGCCTCCAGCAGTGTCCAGGACCTGATGCTTAAGGGACAGTAAAAGTTATGTAGTTGCGCTTGCTCCAGCTCCCAAAGACTCACAACTGAGGGATTTCCTGTGCAAAAGATAGTATCTGTGTGTTGAAGATAAAATGAACAAATAAAATGAAACAGGTGCCTGAAAAACTACACAACTGTATCATGTACTTATCAATGTATAAAGTGCTGAGTCTGATGCAATTAAAAAAATAAATCATAGGAATACAGAATTGTATACAGAATAAAAAAAATGGTAAAATGCATTGCTGGACATGTTCACGCTAACTTGTTCAAACTGTATTTTAAAATACAACAGATATAGTCAGGACAGAATTAACTGGAATCAACACACAGACCAGGTGAAACAACTGAACAGAAAATAAGCTAAAATCCATTTAATATGATACTGATATTCTCACAACTTCACCAGTACTTACGAGAGGATCTTTTGAGTCAAGTGTTATTTTAAACTTCTCAATACAACGCTTTTGAAGGCACTCTACAGTAGTAACTTCTGGACTGGTAGACATAACAAATACTGTAATAGCAGTAAGCAGGCTAACTTCATCAAGTTCTTGGAGAAGCCCATCTACTATCAATAAAACAAGCAGCCTGTTAGATTTGCATTAAAAAGTAATTCTATGAATTCAAGTGTTACAAAGAAGGGGAGTAGAAATATCATTGTCTACATTTCTTTAGGAATCTCTTTTTTCAAATACATGACATACTCTGATGCACTCATGTGGACTTTTACTGTAATAAAAGCCAAGGCCAAAATGGGAATTCAGGGGTGGTTATATGTATATTTAGAAATAACAGCATACTCCTATTCCATTGTTCCTCTGTATAAAGTACAATAAATTTCTTCGAAGAGCTGGTATGACATATTAGGGTCTAACCTATTTTCAGAATAATGTAAAATTTGCATTAAGGACATATATTCTTTTGCTGTAACTTAAAAACCCAACACTATAAACAAAAGTTCTAACAGCAAATTACAACTTGGAGATTAAACGTGAGGAATGATAAAAATACTACAAACTTGGAAAGTTGAAGAAGCAGCACAAAGAAAACTAAGACAAAAATATTTTTCTTGAACTACTATTTTAATACCCTTTGCTTCAATACAGACACTAATTCTTTGTGGAGAACCTGCATGCAGTACAGCTATCTTTTATGGTCAACTGTACACTGAAGCCATAACTCCTGTTTATTCCATCGTACCATGTAACTACACAGTGGCACTACATAATGCAGGAGTAAGCCTGAAATCCCACATTTACACCTTTACAGATGATGACTTCTCACATGAACTGCAGGGACAAGATTGCACTATAGTTTCAACAGTACTTGGTAGCCAACTAATTCTCCTGTGATTAAGATACTAGTCTTTTTTTAAGATGTACATGAATTTAATTTAAACAAAACCAAACAACCTTTCATCCAACCATTTCTTGCTTTGTTTTTTAAACACACAAACACAGAATTTCTGCATACCTTGATCCCAAGAGTCAAGCACTGTGACCAAAGCACTACGTAGAAGATCAGTCCAAGCAGTCCGACTCTTCTCTGCTCGAGCCATCGGAGAAGACAAGAGTCCTTTAAGAGCTTGCAGGGATGCAGCAACCGTCAAAGGTAACTGGCCATCTTGCAATTTCACAGCAGTTTCTTTAAGTACTCCAATAATTAGGTACAAGATAGTAGGAAGAACTGAAACACTTCCTGTAAAACAAAGCAAATTAATTTCACAGAAGTTCAAAAAAAATTCAGGTACCTTTTACATTAAAAAAAATTGAAGCAGTTTTCTTAGATTACCTTTTTTATTTATAATTTATCATTTTTAATCACCTATGTGAATGGAGGCACTGGTAATTTGAAGAAAGATTTGAAATATCATGTGACTTGCTATAGCAAACATGAAGTCACACTGCTTAAGTGAAGTTAAACCTCTTACCCTTTTAAATTAGCTTTGTATATCTTTTCCTTGATGATTTTGTTATATGAAGTGTTGAATTACAGCATGTTCAGAGAAAAGCAAGAACAGAAAGATCAGAACCACTGAGAAGCAGAAGAAGAGAAGCTATGGAAGTATACAAAGTACTGAGTAGTAGAAAACAAATTATAATAATCTAAGCATATTTTGCAATGAAGTCAATACAGTGAAGGAAATTAACAGGGAGTAATTTCAAAACTAGTAAGAGGAAATACTTCTCCCACATGATGTGTAGTTAGCCAGGGATGTCATTGCTCCAGAAAATCACTAAAGTCAAGAATTTAGTAAGATTAATAAGAAGAGGATCTCAGACTAAAAATGCATGACAAAAGTTGCTAGAATTATAATAAAAAAATCCAATGAATATTTTGGAAAAGAGGAGACCTAAGGAGGGAAGCAGACTGTCCCACAGCCTACTGAAGAAGTTTTTATCAATCCCTGAGTATCTGACAGTTGACCTGTCAGAATACAAGACTACAAAAAAAAAAAAAAAAAAAGAAATCACAGGAATAACTTGACATAGTGGTTTTGCATATTCTTATGTCTTTGAATCTTATAGTAATACAGAATTCTGCACATATTGCAGATAGTCTAGAAACCTGCATACTTATCTGTTGCTCCTGTCTTAAGTTCTGATTTAGCAAAGCAGAGTTAAGCATATGGCTTAATATGCTTATGTCCTTCCCTAATCAGCAACATGCTTATGTTTTTAAGATTTTCATATACTGATGTTTGTGAGAGACCTGTTGAATAACAAGGGTCTCTGACATATGCATAAGTATTTTCTGAACCTGAGGACATCTACTTTCTATTTTTAAACAGCCAAGTCTCTGAAAATTTACTGTTGAAATTCAGTAGGAAATGCAGTTCATGAGCATAATTTTGTTGAAAATTTTATTATGCATACATACCATGACAGGTGCCTGAAGTAAGAGACATGGTATTCACAGGACTATAACTTCAGTTACCTATTAAAGGGGAAAAAATGATGCAATTCCACATAGGAATTCTCTTCTCTTTGATTTTATCAGTTGCCTTTTGGAGATGCTTCCTTATTCAACTGACTGTAAAAGTAAGCTTAAGTGCCTCCATTTTAGCCACCTGACTTAAATGCTTAAGTTCTCTAGTGTAAACATCTCATCTGGTCTGATCCTGCAAGCTGTTAGTTTGTAGAATAACTTGAACAGCTAAAGACAAAAAGAACTACAGGGAGAAAAGAAAAATCACAGATTATTTTTCATACAAGACAGTTGCCGTCAGATCTAAGTGATGCTGTGTTTGTTTCCGTTTGCTTTGAACTGATAAACAATGAGCTGCAGATGGAAAAGAGAAATCGTATCATCACCCTACAATGACAGCAAGAATTGCCTACTGTTCCATTTGGAATATGCCACCCCCCAAAGAAGAATCTTGTAACAGAGAACAAATTATGAAACAAGAAGAAATTTCCAGGGCTGGTAAATGCAAAAAATTGCATAAGGTGTAACATGGATACCTAAGGTGGGAACAGAGGTTTAGGGAAGAAATGGTTTATAGGTGTGGCTGTAACAGTACTGAAAGATCATATGAATATGATATTGGGGGGTGGCAGGGGGGGAACCATCTTAAAGTTTGGAGTGAATCCAAAATTAATCATGGGTAAAAGTCAACTAATCTGAGAAATCAACCGTAACACTCCTTACAGTGGTTTCCTAATGTTCAAATGATGGCTTTTAGTGAAAGGTAACATGATACATTTCCCTTTTAAATTTAATTTATGTCTGCATTACAAATTCCAGAATAGACAATTCAAGTAGAATATAATCATGTAGCTATCGTATAGTTCCCTGTACAAAATGAATCTATTAATTGCACTGCTACATGTGGGAGGAAAAGAAAAACTAGTCCTTTAATTGCTTCAGTTTTGTAACTTGTTTTGTAATCTGACAGTCAAAAAAATAATTAGAACAGGAAATTGTCGCAAGCAAATCAACAAAACTTGCTGCCAGATTTATCCAGCTTAGAAAATCAGGTAATAACAAGGGGGCTTAGAAGAGCCCAACATTCTTTCATTAATCTTTTCTTGTGATGAAACAGCATACCTTCAGGAGAGCAGATTGCAGGAACATCAGAGAGAATAACTAATGCTACTGCTACCAGTCTACTTCCATCTTCTGACAATAACAGATGTTTTCCAGATTGAACTGCAGGGCTACAAGTTAATTTAGGGTTGAGCTGGGGAAGCTGTCTGACAAGAATGCAAACACACAACTCCAGTGTTGCAAAGACTAATGATTTTCCAGGCACCAGTCCTCCTGTGTCTTTGCCTTCTCCAAATTCTGGTAACGTTTCCTTTTCTGCAGCACCATCATCAACTAGAACAAAAAGAAGAAACATGGCAGAAATCTGCAGGCTGTACCTTGTTTCCAAAAAGTTTACTTCTTAAGACTGTTTCATCACCAAGTGGTAATCTCAATACATGTATATGTGCGTGCATATGTATTCAAAGTTCTACTGGCAAAGATCCACCCTTCTGAATAAGCAAATTATGCACTGATTGTCAAAAGGCAAAAGTGTGTGCAATAGATTTAGACATACAATGTGCTGAGGCACCATGCCAATATGATGTTACCTGATATAAGTGTTTTGATTCTTCTCTCAGGTTTTTTTTCTTTTAGAAAACGAACTTTAGAAAGTTACAATCAGAGAAACTAGTGGAGTCTAGCTTTTAACAGCTGCGTGTGCTGAGTCTCTCCATTGCTCTACTGCAGCTGATCCCAGCTTTTTACTAAGACTCCTCCCTCCCTGACACCACACAAGACTGCAGTTTCCAACTACAGTTTCTCCAGTTTTCCTCCTCACTTCATGCCCTCTAGTCACCACCAAACCCACCTGCTATCTATCATACCACCCTGATTTCTTATGTCAGGCACCTGGACTGACTTAACCAGAGTTAGTCACCACCTGTGAAACACTTCAATTAAGATGCACCTTGGAATATCACCTTCAAGAATCCAGTTTTCCAAGAAAGAATGGCTTTAACTGTGATAATATGTATTCAGTATCTCATACATTATTGTACCTTCTGCACTTCTCCGCTTTTCCTTCACGTGTTCCTGAGCTGCAAAAAGAATCAGCCGAACCACTTCAAGGGCAGCAAGCTGAATATCAGGTGATTCTCTGGTCAGTATCAGTCGATGCAAAACATTCAGCAGCTCTACACCCAACTCCTACAGTAAGAAAAATGCTTAATATATCCCCATTTTAATGCAAGAATTTTAGAAACTTGTTAAAGCCAATAGTATTACTCTTACTAATCTCACTAAGGAACACAGTATAATTGATACAATCACAGGAGTTGGCATTTTCTTCATCATCTAGCTCCTAGCTCCCAAGTAGCAGCAAGTCCTGCTCAATTCTCCTAACAATACCACAGTAGTTTAGAGATAAGGCACTTAAACCTACTAAAAAAAACCCCAAGTAATCTTTATCTTATGGCTTTTTAACTCTTGAAGGTGGGGATACTACATTGTATCTCTCCTAAAGTATATGCATTTCCTTGGAGAGAGCATCAATAGTCAGCAGAACTTGGGTGTGCCCACAGGTTTTATCACTTTTGCCTGTGTTAGACAATTGTATGGCACACAGGATGGTATAAAGCTTAATTTAAAGAAAAAAAAAAAGGGAATTTTGAAGTTACTAATTCTTTTTAGTATCACTAGTGTGTTGTGGGTTTTTTGGTTTTGCTTTTTATTGTTTTTAATACCACTGCTTTTGTCCAGTTTCCTTTTATCATCTTCAATATTTACAACAGAATTAAATGAACTATCCCTTGACAGATTAAGAGAACTCTTTTTTCTAGAATTCTGTCTTTAATTGGCTCTCATCCCACTCATCTAGTTACTCCTTCCTGACCAAACGTCAAGTTCTCTGCCCTTCACTGTCTTCTTACAGGTTCCATGTTGTGCTCTTTTTCTCTACTCGCACTACAGCTTTGGATTTCGGTAAAGCACGTAATTCACCTATTACTTATGTGTTGAAGATTCCTGGATATACCAGGGAGTAGAGATACTGTTCAAACTAAAATTATGCCTTAATTCTGGGGGGGGCTTTTGATCATTAAAACATTACCTGATCACCACCTATTTTAGACCTTGGCCACGGAACATCGAAGAGTGCCTGTAGGGCATGTAAGCAGGCAATAATGTTCTCCATTGCTGCATCTGATCGAGGAGAGCAGAGAAATTCCACAGTAATTCCTGTAAGCAACAGAAGAAAAAAAACCCATATGTGCTTGAAATTTTAAGAAGTCATTTTGTCAATTACTAAGTAACCTAACAGTAGGTTGCGCAGACATAGAAATAGCATTTGCATTTTATATTAAGTGAATTAATCTCCTTTTGCTAATATCTTGGGGCAAGAACTCTATTTCCCTCAAAACAATGAAAGAACTTTAGCTTCTGGACAGCATAAGACATGATTATAACTGGCTACTAACATAAATAAATAAAAAAAATAGAGCAATTTCTGAGTAAAACACTGAACTCTAGGTCCAATGAATAGGCAGACAATTCATAAGGAGTATATAGCAGAATATTTGCCTAATCACACTGATTTATGTAATAGAAGGAGATAATGGAGAAAGTAATAATAGTTCATAAACTCAAAGGCTGAAGCTTTACCTTCCCATTTTACAAAAATGCTAAAGATCGCAGCTACCACAACTGGATTGCCAGCAATAAGTACATTACATGAAGCTGAAGCCTGCAAATCCTAGAGCAGATAAAAACAGTCACTTTTTTTCTGAGCTTTCAGGACCCTTCAGATAACATTTTATGACATGGTGATGACTTGGGAAACTGATCAGTGTACACTAAAGAACAGCTGTGCAACAGAAAGTGTCCGTGTTGTAAAGTTCTTTCAGCTTCTCTGTAGGAACTGAAAATGAACAAGTGGAATATGTTCAGAAGCAGAATAAACAAGCCAGGTGCCCATAGTAAAGTATATGAAATTTGAAGCACTAATCCAGTGGTATAGGAAGCAGGGGAAAAGAGCAGCTTTTGTATCAGAGGTTCCACTTTTAACTGATGGAGCAATGGAGTTCAAAAGGAAGCTGGGTCTGTGCAGGAAGACTGGGATTCAAAAGAAGCCATATGCATCTGGGTCATACAAACCCATCCCAAAAAGGGATTACTAAAGAAGGATACAAAAGACAGACCAAAGGAAAAAAAACATAACCAGAAATGCCTGTGTAATATAGAGAACTGGGACTGAATTCAACTGCCTGATTAGCCTCTGTAGGAGCAGAGGCTTAAACAGAGCTTTATGTGGACTTTGGGAAACACTTTTTTACTGTGAGGGTGATCAAGCACTGGCACAGGTTGCCCACAGAGGTTGTGGAGTCTCCATCCATGGAGATATTTAAAAGCCACCTGGACATGGTCCTGAGCAACTGGCTTTAGGTGGCCCTGCTTGAGAAGGGGATGGTGGACAAGATGGCCCCCACAAGTCCCTTCCAAACCTACACACTATTCTGTGATGTAAAACTGTACTTCAGTGACCTAAACCATACACTCTGTAATTGTAGCGCTACAACCACAATAAAATCCACCCTTGAACATGTATGTTTATAAGCAGAGCAGTAAGCACTTGTTTAGCTCACATTTTTTCTACCACATTTGGGAAAATGCTCTACAGTTTCTCATTAGGACTTAAAATTCTTCTGACTGTATATTTTTCTAAGAGATGCAATATTCAACAATGCAGTTAAATGTGAATCATTAGATAAAACTGTTAGCAAACAAATATTTATTAAAAATTACATTCTGGAGTACAGCATCTAGACAGATTATGCACTCACTAACCCAAGATAAGATGAAATCTGTCAGTATTCACATCCTCAGGAGATTTCACCAAGGGCCTAGTAGAAGAATCTTGACACATTGTAGTTGGCGTGACAGGTCTAGAGAGATTAGTAACTCCTTCATCTGGATCAACAACGATGAAACCTGTGCTGGTAAGCCATAATGCTGTAGCATAAAGTATCAGTGCCCAGGAGTTGTAGTAATGAGGTCTGGCATTTTCAATTGTCTCTGCTGTATAAAATGTACCACCTACAAGAAAAGAAGTTACAGTTTTAAGGATGTCATTTACTTTCAACTACCATATTTTCTCATTCTTATAAAAGAGGATTCTTATTTTTATTAAAATTACATTTTATGTATGACTGTTGTTTTTTTTTTTAAATATTCAGTATTAAAATTCAGGCTAATGAGGGCACTTGATTTAGATCTATTTGGATAAATCCAATACAATTACCTTTTTTCTTTCAACCATAAAATTACCCAACAAACAAGAATACCAAACAAACTACTTTTCACATCAGTGAAACCTCTGTTCTCAAAAGCAGTCTTTATCTTTAGATAGGTATACAACTATGTATATTCTCTATACAATTTACTTTTACTGTGATCTTAACACAAGTCAGCTGGGATATTAATGTTGCGCACTTACAAGTGACCTATGAAAATACAATTGATTTGCCTTCTTACCTTCAGCAGGTAGTTGCGATGCATATTCTGAAGGCAAAGTTAAGAGAGCAAAATCCTGAAGTGCAGAAAGCCAGAGCTTGCTTAGTGTTCCAAGATCTGCCTGTACTAAGTCCAGAAGTCCACTGGCTGAAGACGTTACACCTCTGTAGCTTTCTTCTGCAGAGTTTGCAACTTTTAAACAGTGATTGTGTGCATCACTCTGATTTTTCTGCTTTTCAACAGCAACTATGTAAACCTGTTCATATATTTGGAGAGAGATTTACAAATATTAACACTTGGAAAACTACTGTGATCATTAGCATGGCTGCCTGTTGAATGGGCATGAGGTTTCCTAGAATCTATTACTGCTTCAAGTCCAATAGGCATAGGTGAACAAGCACTTATTTTCTAAACCACCTGAATCCACTCCCCCAGCTAATTTTGATGCAAGAGTCCAAATAAAGGGAAACCTACTAAAAGTCCTAAACATAGCTGCAGTTAACTTCCCTGCTCTTAAAAATTAATATACTTCTCCAGCTTCAGCTTCCAATCATCAAACCCAGTTATAGTTACAGCTGCAAGACTGAAGAACTTATTACCAAATAATATACTTATAATCATGATGCTGAAACCACAGTCAAATCATTCCTAAATCTTCTTTTAACTGAAATGACACATTGCACTTGCAACCAACTTCTCAAAACTATATATTACTCTGTGTTAGCAGTAAAGAATGAAGAGTACAGTCTTGCATCATTTGCAGATTTTGAGTGTTAGCATCAGTAGGTTAACTGCAATGTGAGAAGGTTAATTTCCCCAGATGCCTCTCTAGTTATCTGTCCTGGTTTCACCTGGGATAGAGTTAATTGTCTTCCTAGTGTTATGGTTTGGGTTCAGTATGAGAAGAATGTTGATAACACACTGATGTTTTCAATTGTTGCTAAGTAGTATTTAGTCTAAAGTCAAGGGTTTTTCAGCTTCTCATGCCCAGCCAGCGAGAAGGCTGGAGGGGCACAAGAAGTTGGGAGGGGACACAGCCAGGACAG
>JAVJGG010000032.1:7805161-7848790 GCA_035590195.1 Aviceda cuculoides | reverse complement strand
GGGGGGGAAGTTGTTTCAGAATTTTAAAAAGGCAAGTTTGAAGACACAGAAATTTTCCAGAAACTTTAGGAAAAAAGGGTGGAGAAAGGAGCTGGTTCAAATGTAATTAAAAAAAAAAAAAAAAAAAAAAAATCTTTCCACATTTGTTTTCAAGATTTTGTGAGTGAGACTTCATGTTTCTATGGACAGAAGGGGAAAAGATCACTTATCTGACCACAGATTCTTTGCCTCTCCTGTTGTTCTGCCTTAAATAAAGAACGCAGTGGTGCATATCCACAGTATCTAGTGCCCAGCTTTTATACTCCCCCTTAAGACTTCAAAATGCATTGCAAAGGAGGACAGTCACACCTTGTTCTCTACTTGCAGAAATTTAAACTCATGTAGAATGACTTGCTGAGGGTCACCTTGCAAGCCAAGAACAGAGTCAAGAGCAGATTTCAGGTCCATTCCAATAGTTTATTCTGCCTCCCTAGTGAGATGGTGATTTAGTGAGTGGAAACTACATGGATGGATGATGAGTTTTGCAAATGCAGAAGTCTGCTTGTGCAACGATCTTCTCACAGACCTGCAAAGCACACACTCAAACCTCCTTTGCTTATGACACTCTTGAGAGACTATTGACATTTACTGAATTGTCAGTATCAGCAATATTGGCCATAGTTCTGTAACAAGTTCGTGCGAATGAGAAAAGTTCATCCATGTAAGGCCAATGACTTCGGTGGACTCCTCCCCCGTGAAGCTCACAATTGTTTCTGGGATAGAGGTGAACACACACATGTATACAGATGCACACACACACTCGAGCCACAAACCATGCTTCTTCTTAAAGTACTGTATGAAGTACTTTGAGACAATTTGTAAAAACAATAAAAATCAGTAATATCATATAGACGACTTTATCACAACATACTCTTTATTAGTAGGTACTTGCTATTAGTTAGAGAGAACATACTGTACAGTGAAGCAGACTGTACATGGACTTATATATGATCCCAAATGCTAATACATCCTCTGAGCACAAGAATGACTTATATGATTTGTTGTGATTTTATCAATGTAAGAAAAACTGTGTTTTACCCAGAGAAGAGAAAATCATAGCTGGTATATGTTAAAAGAAATGACACTTCAGATGAGTTCCAGTTCTTCTGCAACTAGTATATCCATGTCTAACCTAATGTGAGGCTGAAAGAGCTTTTCCTTCAATTTTTCCTGGCTCCCACAATCATGTTTCTAGTCAAACTGAATAAAGATAAATAGAAGGAATCTAAACTTTATACAAAATCAATATATGATTACTATCAATATACAAGTGCTATCCAGGGGAAGATGTGAATAAGAACTGTGTTAAGATAAACAAGAGAGATTAAAAAAACCCCACCATACTTTATTGTCTGTGATTTTTTGTTTCTCTCTGATTTACAGGGAGAATAGATGGTCTTATTTAAAAAACAAAAAACCAACCAAACAAAAAAAACCCCCAAACCACACCACCCCCCTAGCTAGCCCTGAAAACCCACCAAGGCTAATAACTACCAGAAAATTATTTTTGCTTTTTTTATAGAACTAAGTGCTTCAGAACAGCAGCTACTGAAAGACAGAGAGACTTTGGGGAAAAAACAAACAAACAAACAAACAACCCCACAGCAAACAAAGAACCCCGCCCATCTCTTTCTCAAATAGGGCTGAAAAAGTTTTGTTTATTTTTTCTGAAGACCTAGTTTGACTATTACTTATGTGTCAGAAATTTCTATACTGACTGCCAAGAAGTCAGTACACTGAAGCATTAGTGCTACAGAAATTACAAAATAGAGAAATCTACAATTTTTCACCATCATTAAAAACCAAATCCAAACAAAACAATTCTCAGTAATTAGTACACACAATTTTTTTTTTATCAATCCCTCACCTAAGACATAAAAAACAGCAGAGGAAAAAAACTGGCCAACATAAAATAGCTGGTAAAAATCCAGCACAAAGTTGTAGTGGATGGTATATCCTGCCAGACAACTGGCCTTAATAAGAGCAGCAGAATGCACTTGCAAGCAGTTCAGAAGGCCAAGATTTCTACAGAATGTGCTTATCTTGTAAAGGGGAAGCAGAAACTGGGGAAAAAACTGAAAAAAGAGACAATACTTACCTGTAGGAGGATATGAAATACCTCACCCCTACACAATGATCAGTTTCTCTGATTAAAGCAGCATCTGCATTTTTAAGTGTTTCTGAACAAAATGTTTTAAAATACAATGACATAGACTAGTAAACGTATACTCACACATAGGCAGCTTACAAGGCTAGACAAGTTGACATGTCGAGGAGCAAACATGTGAAGCTGCTGAAGGCAAGAGATGGCTTGAGCCTGAACAAGACAGTCAGGATTATCCTGCATCACCGCACAGCCAAGAAGGCAGGATGTTCTTAAGGCTGAAACTGTCGTACTGCTGCCTATATTTGGAAGAAAAAAGGTTTTTTGTTTTTGTTTTTAAAACATCAACTCTTTTTTTCAAAACCTGATAACCTGTCTTTTTTCCAAGCCACCCGTGGTTTTCATCCTCCTGAAGGATACTTTCTGTATCTGTGTTATACTCCGATATCAATGAGTAACAGTCACATTGCTCTCTGGAAATTTCAGTGTCCAGTTATCTAAAAGTTGATTTAGATACAAATTTTAAATGTCTGCATCACTACCAGGAGATAGACTGGCTCCTAACTCTTGAAATACGAATACTTTCCATTTTCATACCAAATATAAGAATTTTCAGCACAAGGGAGGGCTTGGAGAACCAGTTCAAACAAAGGAAAAGATGTCAAAGAGAGACACTATTTTTGGAAAATTAGTAGTCATGTCATCTTGATTGCATAAACTCGTAGCCTGTGAAATATTGTCTTAGAATAAGGAAAAAAACTTAGCATGCACTTATTTGTTGATAAAATTTGAATTACACGTTCAAACAAAGTTTAGCAATGTTGTTGCTAAACCAAACAAAGCTGACGCTATTGTATGTTGCATACCTTGCAACTCAGGACCCAGTGTGGTAATAAGTGCATTTAAACAGCGACCAAGGCTTTGATGAACTTCAGTGTAAGCAGGAGGCACAGTCAACAACAACATGAGAACAAGAGATAAGGTAGGTTCCACATGCACATGATACAAGGGGCCACCTAAATCTACTATCAGTGCCAGAGAGTGTAATGCCCATGCCTGTAAAATAAGAGAAGCAGTCATGTAGTGTCTATATGATAGAATAAACATAAGATCTTTTTAAAATTCTATAGTTCAAGTGAAATTCAGTAATTAAGTGTAATAAAAGTTGCACTTTTAGTTTTCAAAGGGACAAATGGAGAGGTTATAGAAAGAAACTTTAAGAACCTGATGCTTAATAAGCCATTTTGAATATTTTACAAGGAACTATACATTCTGCAACGAAAGAACCATTTTAAATTTGTCACTGTTAATGAAAAAAAAAGTAAATATTCCTTAAATACATCCTACTTTTTGTAAAATTTCTTATAGTTTCATGCGCAAGAACAAGAGAATTATGAAAAAATACTACAACAGTTGCTGAAACAACATGCTGTTTTAGTCTCAGTTACTTTGGACCAATAGCCACATCTGTTTCATATCAACATACAGTTAATCTCTGTGTGAAGATATTGTAGATAAAGCTTAAAAAAATTCTTTAACTAAGATTTAGACAATTATATGGAATACACTCAATGTCTCTTAAAGCTTAAACCTAAGAGGTTGTGAAATATTATTCTTACAAGAAAAAACTATACTCCAGAATATAAATCAGTTAATTTGTCACTTATCTAAAAATGTTACGTTGCAAGTACCTGTACATCAGGAGAAGTACTGTCCTGAGATAAAGTATAAAGGATTCCAACACATGCATTCAGGTGCTGAGTAGAACCTATTCCTCCTAAGTATCTATACAGACATCCCAGAGCCAAAGAATGACCTGTTCTTGATACCACATCCCTAGCAGATTTTAGCCTATTAATTATAAGAAAAAAAAGCTGTTAGGACCAAGACTGATACTATGTAATAAACACACCTACAAATGGAATTTCTAGTATATAATCAGGAAAATATTTTATTAGATATTGTTATATTGCCAAAATTCTAAGTTCACTTATCATCTCTTATCTGAAGGAAGTACCAAAAATATTTTAGATATACTTAAATGATGTGGCTAGAACAGCAGCCAATTTAATTTATTTGAAAGTCCACATGCTTACTTAGACAATCTTCTTAAAGATCAGCAAAACTAAGAAATACATGCAGAAGTCAGGCAGTGCTTTTTCCTATTAATTTCTGAAGTGACATCGAATCCATGAAGGAAACGAGCTTTCCAAAATTATCATCATACTAGGGGCCAGGTAGATTTCTCAAACATTTTTATAAACATAACCAGTAACTTACCACACTTTTTTTTAACTTACTTGTCAAAACTGACTTGTGCTAATCCAGCAGTGAAGGCACTGTCAGAAACCACCTGTGCCAATCTGGCCAAACACTCTGCAGCAGCACATCTTAGGAGCGGATTATTGCTTTCCAAGGCACCCATTACTACTGCCAGGGCAGACCTTCTAACTTCTTCTGGACCTAAACTTCCCTTGCAGTTAGCCAAGTGCTAAAAACAGATATTAAATATATTAAACAGCAAGACAGTATAGTAATCAGAATGTGCTTTTCTGTCAGTCATGCAAAAAATTACAAGACTTCCAGAAAGAATTTCATTTTCTTCACCTTTTATCTGAGGAATTTCTCTATTTTTATTTGCTGTTTTGAGAGTTAGAAATCTAACTCCACATAGGTGTACATCATACCACAACATTATCATATCAACATTCTGATTTTAAGAAATAATGGTTAGATTGCAGTAGAACCCAATAAACCAACACACTAGTATAAAATTCAGGAGATAATATAAAAAAGAAAATCAGTGAAAATGGAACAATGACACAAAGAAAAATCTCAGGTCAAAAAAAGAGTGTAAGCAAAAGCTACAGCAGTTATCTGGATTGCATATTAAATATGCCCCAAATTTACAAATATTGTAAAACAAAAGGTCTTGCCTATTCTGGAAACATTTTGCCTTAGTTTGAAGAAAGCCTAAGAAGGGAAGAATGAAAACTGCACATGAACAGAGTAAAATACAAAAAAGCATTAGGGAAAAGCAACAAATGGCAGATAGTTATGAGATTACTTTATTTTACCAATAGTTACTTCTTTATTTATACAGTAAGAAATATGAAACAGACAGTGATAAAGACAGAAATGATACAAACAGAATTTTTCCATCTCTCTCCTATTTGAATGACACTAGTATAGATGATAGTATAGTACAGTGTACTAACATGGGTTTCCCTAATCCTTTAACATTAAAAAAAGGGAAAAATTAAACTGTGACTCTTCAGCACTTAAGAAAAATGTGACATCACAAAACAATATATTATCACAGAAAACAAGACTGATCTTCACCTTGACTGTTAATCAAAACAAGAACTTCTGTGTAGACACATTTGAACCAACAGATGCCATGTTTTGGTAACCAAGAGAGAGAGAAACAAAGGATAGAAACAAAGGAGAGAAACAAAGGAGATTTACCTTTAAGGAAGTAGAAAAGGCTGACACAACATTTAGCTGTACTATTTGTTGCCGTGATCCTTTTGTTTGCTTTATGGAATTCAACAACTGTTCTAACACCTGGAGCCTTAAACGAAACCAGAAAAGAAGCCATAGAATTAAAAATTAAGGAAACAAATGAAGATTTTTCTTATTTTATTTTAAAACACAAAACAAAACAAAGCCTATGTATTTCAGAAACAGAGGTGCAACAAACCTATTAACTTAACTCTTGAGCATTTACCTTCAACTGGCACCCCTGTCTACTGCAAAAAAATTTTGTATTCCATATTAGAATAGGTAATGACAAACTTTTTGCCTTTGTTTCCTTATAATGTATGTATTCACAGATAATCACTTATCTCTAAGTAACATTAGAGAAATGTTATTAAAAGGAATTGTGTATGGGAATGATGCATTTTGACTTACAATTGAGAAAGGAGGAGGGAAAAGAAAAAGAAAAGGAAAATGCAGTTATCTGCAGCAATTAGTTCAGGTCTTGAGAAACAGGTGAAGAAAGCAAACCAGCAAGCTGGTGACAGTAGGGGCAAAAAGCCCAGACAAATAGAAAAAAAACCCACAAAAAAAAAGCTGTAGGTGAAGACAGAATAAGGAAGTAAATGCAAGCCAGAAGAACATATTATAAGGCATGTGACAATTTTATTGGCAGGTACACTCATATCCAAACAGCTGCCTCAGGATTACACTAAATCCTGAGCAATTCTAAACAGTGAAGACATCAAGACTCAGGACTTGTATACTAAGCATTCATCCCTCACATGAAATTACAAAACCATTGCTACCTATAATGATCATGATCTGAGGTCTAACTACAGTTGGCTTTGAAAATATAAAGCTGTTTAAATTAAAAATAATTGATTTGCTCTAATGCTGCATTCAAGAAAACTACCAGCAGCACACAGAATAAGCAGCAGCATGCAAAAATCTTGAGGAATTTCAAGCCTCAGCAACTGGTGTGCTTATAAATGTGAAACAAACCAAAATGCCGTGTGTGCAGTAGGAAGATACATACACACACACACAAACACACTCTTGTTTCTTCCCATCCATTTTTAATAAAGAATGAGGCAGGATAATGGTTAAATTTTACTGCAGTTTCCTACCCCTTTTGTCCCTCTTTAGTTCTAAGGCATTTAGTAATTATGTATTAAGTGCTATAACAATTGTGTAATATCTCTTAAAATAACTTCTATTTTGACCTGACTGTTGAAACAAAACATAATTTTTCTTGGTCAACAGAATTTATTATAATGACAGTAACCTCTTACTGGATATGCCTTTTCATTGTGACTAACTTTAAACAGAAAGTCTAATAATTTGTCTTTATTTTATTAATATAATATAATAATATTAGTCTGAATTATATTAGTCAGATGGTTTACAGAATCCACTTATACAACGCATTATTTTTTCAGAATTGTTTTCTTCTGTGTTTAATCTCAAACACTGTGACCATCCTTTAGCATGTCCAAAGTTGCCCAACAGTTACAATTGCTACTTTACCTGTGAGATTCTGCTACATGGGAAAACATAACTCCAAAAAGACGAGTTGCTGCACTGATAACAGACAATACGGGAGGTAGTGGTTTAGGTACTGAATCACCTTTTGCAACTTTCTCATAAATTGAGTAAGGGTCATATTCCAGGCTGCCGCCAGCTATGCTGTTACCTAAAAGGAGCTGTAAGAAGGAAAAAAGTGATAGCCATATTTCTGACCAAGTCAAAACCAGCACTGACCCAAATAACTAGAACTGTATGCAAATATAATACCACCATTATACTAGATCAAAAAGTACCTGCTCTTCGATAAATCGGTGGTCAGTCTCCTGCAGTAAGGGACCAAGTAAAAGGAGATCATTCTCATGACAAAGGGGTGGAAGCAAGAATGTCGAGGCATCGATCTGGCTATCTGGGACAGTCAAGTCAGCCACTAACTCTTTTAGAACAGCACAGAAGCTTCCTTTAAATTAAAAGGAAAAATATTCAAAATTTTCAGTTAATTACTAGCCACAAGCAACTTTGGGAGCAAGATATTTATAATGAAATAGCAACATCCATCTAACATTTTTCTTAAGTCTTCAAATAGTTAATTGGAGAATACTCTTGCTACAGGGGAAACAAAAAAAGCACTACCTAAGATAAGCAAACTAAGCACATAGAGCAACCTAGGAGCAGAAAAACAGAGACCTTTACCTTCACAGAAGGCATAATGCCATATAACTGCTAATCCAGTAAGTTAGTTACATTTACAATTGAAGTAGAGAGAAAAAGGCAGTTACAAGCACAGCCATATTTTCTTCTGTTTCCTGAAAATTAATGCTGTGGAATGTATCACATAACCAGACAGGAGTACGTGGACTTGGCAAGCAGATGTAATTTAAAACACCCATAAGTCTGACAAATAACCAAAAGCTGCAGAATGTACTCCCCTATTTCAGGAGTTCGCACTCAAAAGCAAAGCGTGAGGAATTTACTGTAGGTTACATTATGATAATTTACACCAATAGTTAAAAATTTTGCATATTTTTGTACATAGTATTTCAGACAAGATTGTACATTATACGTAAACAACAACATTAGGCATTCCAAGCCAGACTATTTTAGGTTATTAAAACAGCCCCTGCAGTGAGAGACTGTTTCCAGTACTGAATGATGGATGACGAAAAAAGTCTGGCTTATCTGATAAGTAAGTTGTGTCCAAAACCACTGCAAAACTGATCTTAAAGAACGTACACGGTCTTTTTGCAAATATTACATAAGAATTTACCTCCAGAGCATTAAGATTGCAAAGTCAAGTCCTCATGAATTGGGGAACACCAGCATTAAGTGGGGCTTAACTCCACATATCCAGTTCTTTGCATTCAGTTTTGTTGTTACAGGATCACACAGTTACCCATTTGCACTGAAGTTGCTTGTAATTTTTCAACACATGGAAGTTCCAAAAAGGGGGACAACACAGTTATCAGCACCTCATGAGCACAAGCAGAACCATTTGTATAGTTAAAGCTGGTAGCTGCAACCAGCTATTTTATCCTTCCTGAATCTTGAATCCATTCTGAGAAGACTTCCTCTCCCCTATCCCCCCAAAATCCTGTCCCCATCAGCCTCTCTCCCCTGCAGGCATCTGTTGCTTTGCCTGCCTCTCTGACTAGTTAGCAAGTATGTCGTTTTTCCCAAAATGCTTAACTCAAATCTAAATGCAAAAGGTTAGCACTATCAAATGTATTCCAAGATGCACAGATAGTGTGTGAAAGGGACAGCAATTGAGCCTTTTTAAAAAACACAGTAATTAAAAACAACAACTAGAAACTGCTCTTACATTCATTATTATAGATCACAATAAAAAAAAAAAAAAAAAAGAAAAATTCCCTTTCTATGAAAACAGCTTTTCAAACAAAATTTAATGGAGATACTCAGCAATTTTTAACCAAATTAACATTTATTTTAGTCCCAGACACTTAGCCATCCTTAACATGTCAAATAATATTAGATCAATGCAAAGCAGTTCAAAATTTTGGGCCAGAATGCTGTTCCAGCATTCTAGCTATTCATCTCATCCTATTAAGTAAGAGAAGTGAATGCTTGTATTCAATTTTATGGTTTAGACAGTGAAACATAACAAGCACAAAAAGCTGAAGAATGAAAAGAACCCTAATGAGTTTTCTGACAAAACACATTAATTTCAGACCACAGAAAACATCAACAAATCTAATAATCAAAATTCAAACTACTGAAATGATTCGTGTGAAATTCTCAAATTGGACATTACAATAATTAAAGTTTTTATATTAACTCACGGGAAATAAATGTTTTAGCCTCAAAAACATGAGCACATTATAATCCAAAACCAATGACAGATGAAAGTGATCACAAATATGAATCATCGTCTTAGAAACAGAACCAACTTTTCTCAGCTTAACAAGTTCATACTTAGGGTCAGCTAAATTGCAAAGTCTTAGCTGTTCACACATGGTAGAAGACAGCAACTAAAACATGTTAAATGTTCAAGTTAACCTAATACATTCTTCTCATAGCTGTCATTGCTGAAATAATGCTCAAAATCAGCTACTAGTCATGCACACTCACAGTAAGCCTTCATAAAATTCTGCTGTTTCAGCAGATAATGATTTTTAGTGATGACAGCATGCAGTAAGAGAAACACCGAGAGGCAGAGAGAGCAGGAAAGGACCAAGCAGAGCCTAAACAAGTCCTAGCATCTCAGGCCTCAGAAATCTAAAGGTTTAAATTGAAAAAAAGGCTTGGAGCTATGAATAAAGAATCTGTTCTCAACAGTTTATTTTGCTGGGTATTTTGTTTTGCTCCCCTTGTGCTAAAGAAAATGAGCTTTATACATTATTTGCAAATACTAAAAGCTTGAGTTACAACTCCTAGTACATGTCCCCATCGCCAATTTTCTCAAAAAGAAACAACTTGCAGGTTTCTAGCCTCTGGCTAACTACCCAGATCGAAGACAATGAAAAGAAGAGAAACAGAACCATGAACTGGCGAAAGCTTCTCATTCAGTGTGTCACCCTGAGCCATGCAAAATGTGCCAGGCTGTGCAACACAAGAGTACTCCTAATATTCTTCCTAGTGATAATGACTAAAATTAGATATAGAAAAAAGCATCCTGGGTCCCACAACCATATTGTTTTCCCAAATAATTTATTTGAAAAAATACTAATATTTGCTAAGATATACAGCCTCAAAATTTCATGACTGCATGAAGCTGTCACACTGGAAATAATATGGAAAGAACGGTATTTGTTTGAAGCTTTACCATAAAAACTTTTTTTGCATTTTTAAATTATGCATACTTATATGTTAAAATATATAACAGACCTTGAAAATAAGCTCTGGCAATATATGCATTTCCAGTCTTTCCCCACTCTCACACTGCTGTATTACAAACAGGTGGACAACTCTGAGACTACATCTGTCAAACTAGTGTTTTGATTCTAAGGCTATTTACAAAGCTTTCAGCAGGGTGACCACTTATTTATAACAAACCTTTTAAACTTTTTCTTTATTTATTGGTTCTAGCATGCAGCATCCTCAGCTAGGATGCTCTCTCACGAAAGTCAGACTTTGCAGGTCACAGTCTAACACACTGTATATTTTTCCATAAAGTTAGACCATATGCAAAAATCCCAAACACACCAAGAAACTGCCAAACCCACCCATACCCAAATATTTGTATTCTATAAAATGTCACCCCTGTAATAAAAGAAAAGAAATAACTTGCTTTAAGGGATGGAGGTTTTCAGTCTTTTAAGCACAAGTCACAAATGAATCTTATACACTATGCTTCAGGTGTTATATACACACTTCTAATGCGACAACAGCTTTAAGGCAAAGGTCAGGGATTTGTCCTTATGAAGATTCACTTATCAGTTACCACTAGATGGAGCAGATTATTTGAGTAAGGATTCCTTCCCTCCGTGATACAGAGTACACAGCCAATGCCTGTCTGGCCCATACTCTCTCAGTCCTGATGAGACACCCTGTACTTCCCTCTACAACCGTCAAAACCACTCTGGTTCCTTATTTCAGTCCATACAGTACTCTGTGGCAAACAATTTAAAGACAACAAAGGTATTTATTGTTTTAGTTGAACTGTTAGACCTAACTACAGTGCATAGTTATTGGATTAGAGGATTAGATTTTAGATACTGCTAGTTATGTTCTGCTACAGAAAAGTAAGTCTATCTCCAGATTTTGTTGAAATTTTTCTTTAAATACAACATTTTTATCCACAATCTGCACAGGATCAGATTAATATATCTGTAATATGTAAGTCTACTTGAAGCAATTAAATTAAACTCTTTAAATGGACTATATGCAATTGGTTTATGCTAAGATTACACCTTTTGGATTTAGGATTCAATGGAAAGTAAAACATGCAAAGAAAGTCAATTCTTCAAATAGTTTAAAATTGCAATGTGGTCTACCTTCAAGTTTCAATTAAAAATAGGACAAAAGTCTGCATTTGTAAAATGAGAGGGGGAAAAAGAGGATCATAAACACTATCTTTTCAAAACCATAGTGACTTCACTACAATTTCATCAAATTTAAACAGAGGGAATAAAATTTATTAGAAATTGTGGAACTAATTCTTGCTAGCTGAATATATGTTGAACAAAATCTTAAAAACGAGCCCACGATATTTTTAATGGACTTCTCTTTGTAAGGAAATACATACCTTCATAAGTCTTTGGAGGCAATACTGCTAGTAATTCATAAAGTTTATGTCTGTAAACCGTTGATGGTGTTTTTAAAGAATTTCCATATGATTTATATATTGAAGAAAGCCTTAAAATATAAAAAGCGCATCAGAGATGTTGAAGACTTTAAGCATTATGCAACACTCCAGTTTCATTTGTACGACTCTACTGAATACTTTTAAAATCTATACACATTTTAACTACAGTTTTGATTTGCATTACCAATAGTAAGCAAAAGAATTTTCTTCACATGTTCTGACAGAATGTCTGTTCTCCATTCCCAGTCATTATTTTTATTTAATACTAGAAAAATAAACAAGGCTTTCTATTTCCTTTGTCTGTACCTATATTTATTATAATTAACTTTTTGTGGATATATCTCTGTAAGTTAATGTTTAGAATCCAAATACATTAAATCACTACATATTCTGAAGGCAAAAGTTTAAAAATTATTAGACCCTTTCCAGCTTAGCTCTGGAACCTAAACATAAAAAATGCCCATATCTAAAACTTTTTGTCCAAGCATATTCTTGAACTTTGTTTTTTATTTTATTAAAAATGAACACGTGTAAACACAAATGTGTATGTTTGATTAAAAAAGCAGAATGAAAAAAACTAGCTTAACAAAATCATGCAATAATTTCTTCCCTAGCTCTTTTACACAATACTGGAATCTGCGAGACACATGATGATGCCAGCTGAAGTCTTCAGCTATACAGCTGAATTCTATACTCTAATTTTTGTACCTTGAAAAGAAAGTTCCTTAGAAGGCACACTAAAACAAATACAAAAAGATTACTCTGTAGCTTTTCAAAACCAGAATCTAATTTAACAGTTTCATACACACACTTACTGTGTCAATAAATCAACAGCACTAGGAAGAGGAGGAAGAAGTCTCTGAACAACTTCATCTGTAAGAAGACCAGCACAGTGGGAAACAAAGCTTTTGATAGCTAGAAAAGGAATTGGATTTTAACTTAGTGTGAGATATCTAGAAGAAAAAAAATCACATTAGTGAAGTAATCACATTATTACCTCACTAATAATTTACAAGTACGAGAAAGCATGCAAAAAAGTTTAAAATACTTTCAACAATAAATTAGGAAACTGATAAAAATCTCAAATTAAAAATGTCATATTTACAGATGCAGTGTTTTGGTGTCTCAGCTTGGATGTTCTTATCCTGACTTTTAATTGCATATATAAATGCAAGCATTGTTTGCTTTTTGGTATGAATTATGGGATATAACTTAATTCCATGACAATAATACAAAAAAGAAAAAAGTGGGAGAAGGATGATGATCAGATGACCTACTGCTCACTTTGCTAGTTTTCTATTTAAATTTAGCTTAATTACTGTACTTTAAGAAACAACTTATATGTACACAAGTATTTCTCATTATTTACAGAAAATTAAACTTGAATTTACTTTTCAAAAGGCACTTAGAGAATATATAGTATTAAAGACCTATTTCCAAAAGAAAAAAAAATAAAATTAAAGGTTAATTGTTTAGGTTACTTCTAAAATGAAATTACTATTGACTTTCACATTTTCCGATAGATTTTAATAGTGAAAGAGAGGGGTGATCGCTATACTAGAGTTTGCATTTCTGCAATGCAAAGGACCCTTTAGTACTCCAGAATACTGAAACACATTAAGTATTTGAAGATCACTGGAGTCATCTCTTGTAAACCCAAATTCACAATTTTTCATGATGAAAAACTGCAACCTACCAGACAGCAGCCAAATACATAGTTCTCTTTACTGGCTGAGAACTGCAATTTCCTTATTATAATTTTTACCTGAGTCTTCCCACCCTCACAAAGGTGTTTGACTGACTCAGCAATTCTATTTTGCTTACAGTAAGTTACCTATTAGGAAACAGAACTGCTATTTACCAAATAAAATAGACTGTAAACAACAGAACATACCCAGGTTTGGGTCTTCATTCATTGCTGTGATATGTATGTTAAATAAGAGAGGAGAAGCAACCTTCCTGATATCATTTACTGTTTGGAAATCAACTGATTAGAAGAACAAGAGGAAAAACCCTCTTGGGTTTTTTGTTTGTTTGTTTTTTACAAAAATGAAACACATGTATATATAGATAGATACACATAGGTAAATATATATATACAAGCACATATATTGGGGAGTGAATACATCCTTTACCATCCAGTGAAAAAAATATGAAGTATCATTGTTCTTTCAGAAGAAAAAATAAACAAACAGCCCAACTAGCAATATGCAGAGAAAGACACTAAATCCCACTTACCACAGAGAGCACCAGCACGACCTTCCAGTGTTACTTGCCAGGTAAATGAATCTCCTCGTGTCTTCTCTGTTTCTAGGTCTTTAGGGCATGATGGAAAGATGCACTTCCACAGTAACAGTATTCGTGGTAGATGGTGTTGGACAACTGCAGGACCTGTAAACACTGACAGCTGTCATACCAATGTAAGGATTTATAAAAATAAATTTTCTCTTTGTTTCTTTTTTCTATGTTCACAAAATCTTTACAGCTGTGAACAAAACCTTATACTACTTTTCCAGCCTTCTTATATATAATTTCCCAAATGTTTAGCGTCTTGGTACTCCGTTTTCATATGTAACTACATACCCATCGACACACACACTAGTATGCCACCAAGCCAACTATAATCTCTGATTTACTAAGTACGAACCCTGCGGATCACCAGCATAAAAGAGATGCAATAAGCAATAGTGATGTGCAGAAAAGCAAACATTTCTTATACGTTAATGCACAAGGTGTGTTTTCCCTAATCTAAGAAAAAAACAGGAGCCACTGAGCAGAAGTAATAGCTGAAAACATGAAAGGTGCCTTAAAAAATATGAACAAAACAGATAAAATACATTCTTCATTAGTAATTTAGTGATCATAGTCAATAATCTGACCACTAATAAATATCAGAAAGTTCTTTAAGAGTTCAAATGCATGACAAAAGGGAAATACAAATTATTAGCTCATTTTGTGCTGGGATAGATGTTAAAAATTAGCAGTGTAATTCTTCATGACCACAAAGACATTTGGTTATATTGACTTTGAAATTATATCTTCTATATTTAATTAATAGCTGTCCCACCCAGTCACTGTTTTTCAGACTTTGCTCCCAATAAGCTAATAGCAAATTTGAAAGAAATGACATTTTTATTTTAGAAAGTTTTTCTGAAGATTCCAATTAACATTAGGTTTTTTTAGAATTATTTTGCATGGGTAAATTAAATGAAACATCAAAAGAACTAAAGTCAGAGACAGAACACAGAACAGCTTAACCTAGTTGAAGAAAAATTGTAGAAAGCTACTACCTAGTGTCATGAGAGCAGCTATCAACAGCCATCCAGCCTGTGTGCGCTGCAGTGAAATGCGACTGTTTTGAGAAGCAGAACACAGCAAATCCTCTGCTACTGTCATGATTACCTTCAAAGTTAGAGAAAAACAGAGCATCAATATTATTTGCTGTGATACTTAATCCTATTTCAGTGTCCCCAAATAGAATGCCATCTTCCTCTCACACTATGGCAATAAACTCAGGCTCATGAAGTTTCAATGACTGACTTCAGTACTAGTCTGGGGTGACTTCAACAGTTCTGTGGGGTACTAGGTAAGTTACTTTGCTGCTTTGTCCCCTTTCTTTTATTAGCAGTAAAATGACAGCTCATAATTCTCATAGGAATATGCATTGCAAGGATAGAAGTGTTCTGACACTCTGTTTATGTCACTATGTAGAAAAAGGATAGCATGAGACCTACAAATTAGAGCTCAGAAGAAGTGGCAAGAGGTGTAATGATCTTTTTATCCCTGTTTTAGAATAATGTCTGTCATTCTCTCTGACAGTTTTCAAATCAACAAATGGTATGACTAAACAAATAAGTTAGAATAGTATAGTTAGAATTAATACTATCTTAGCTTCTCTGTAATAATTGCACATGCCTGCTATTATGTGCCAAATGCAAGGTGACAATCTGCGCTCATTACCGAAGCACGAGCTACCTAGAATTTACACGGACGAATACATACAGTGTCCATGATCAACTACCACAGTATGGCTACAAATGCTAAAAGTATTCTGCAAGTGATTTGCTTCAATTATGTTTCACATATGCCAAAAAGTATTTCTTACATCTTGCATTATGTCTGGTCACCAAAGCAAACTGCTTATAAACTAGTATTACAAGTAATAAGTGTCGTTATCAATAACATCACTAGAAGCCTCAGTATAAACAACATCCTTCTATAATTTTTTTTTGCACACTGTAATTTATTTGGACAGTATAGACAACATCCTTCTAAAATTTATTTGCACACCTATAAAATGTCATGAAAGTTTGCTTCATGAAAGTTTGAAGTTTGTACACCTCCAAAACTTCATGAAATATTAATAGTCTGAAAACATTAGTTTCCCCAATTCCATAATGCTATCAAGTGGTTGCAAATGAAGAAATTTATTTTTATAGATTCCTGATAGGGTTAAAATATTTGATTCTAAAATTAAAACAATACCCTTGTTAAATTATACTACTAAAAATCACTAACATCTTAGTTTACTTAAATTACCTGTAAAACAAACATCCTAGAAATTATTTCATTTACTGATCTCTGACAATTTTTCTCTCTATGTACTAGGAAAAATGTCTTATTTTTGAAGGATTTTTTTTTAACTGAAGTACAAGCACTAGTACGGAATGCTAAATATATACAAACTTACTAATTATTTTGTTTTCTTGAATAGGTTCTACCTGCAACTCTAACTGCTCTCTCAAAGGAAAATGCATTAATATAAAACAGTTTCTGTCTAGGTCACTAATGTCTGCGTTTGAGATTTCCTCTTCAAAACTGCTCTATTTAACATTGGTCTCTTTCAGCTCCTCAGAAGAGGAGCTAGTCTGGAATCTGGCAGTGTTCCTAGGAGAGAATGGAAAAGGGCTTTTGTCAACTCCTCTGTTCTCCCCCCTGCCAGCTTAGCACAGAAAACAGTGTTTCTCCCACACTTTTCCATGCTCTCCCATACCTCCTCCTGGCCCTACTTCATTCTATTCTATTCCTCTAAAATAAATCTTTGTTAAGAATTATGTTTCTCTGTTAAATAGAAACTTTAGCTCTGCTTAGTTGTATAGTATTTGAATGGCACTTCTTATCTACATGGCCGGGCAAATGATATTCATTTTGTTCTCTCCCTGTGGTCTTTCAGTAATCAGAAGGAAAAGTTTTTAAAAGCTAAGAAAAACAGGCTTGGATTTTTTGTTTGTTTGTTTGTTTTTTGTTTGTTTGGTTGGTTTGGTTTTTTTGTTGTTTGGTTTTTTGGGGGTTTTTTTTACATTTATAAACTGTTTTCATCAGCAGTTGGGACTTTGAATGTTGAGAACTGTAGCTAGCAATCTCTGTTAAGTAGTGGTGTGGAACTGTTAGTACTCAACATGGAAAGGGTGGGAAAGGAATCACTGCAAGGGATGTTCTTCCTAGTGTACTAAAGCGTTGCTTTCATCTTACAGTGATGTGATAACAAGAAAAAATCCACAGTCCTTGTGTCAAAGCATGCCACTTCTCTAATGTCCACTGGCTCTGAAAAAGGTATTTTCAGAACTGAGAATGTAAGCTTCTACATTATGAAGAGAATTAGCATGTACTACTGACATTTCTGTTGCACTGTGGTTTTCCAACTGTGAGTAACTCCATGGATAAAGTTCTCATAGAGATGGAAACAGCTTCTTCTCCTGGTCTGTATTTTTACATCTGCATATCCCTAAAACTTCAGAGCACAGTATATCCTATCCATGCTAGAGGAGAGATTAGTACAAGCATCTTAGACTATGTTAATGCAAGAAACTGGTTTCTGTTAAATTCTGTAAAACAAAATGAAAGTGTGTATCTGTTGGACTTGATTAAAGATTTTGTTGGACTTGACCAGTGATTTTCAAGATAATACATAATTGCTGTTATTGGTGTAATCACTGGCTAAACTGTATGCTGGAGGGTCATTGATGGGCCTGGGAAATATTAATTTGGCTTAATCTGTGATAGAACGAGTTTCCTTCCAGGAAACTTATTTCTAACATCAGAGCATGCAATAGATCTTTCTTTTATAAAAAAATAACTAGAAGTGTACATACAGATCTTTTCCTTCAGCAAAGTCTGATACATTTCAGCTGCATGTACTCCAAACTAGCCTTTTCTCACCATTGACACTGCTGAAATGTCAGCTTTCTAATTTAAGCCTATGTCAAACTAGGCCAGATTTGGAGAAGGGTTGATCTTGCTATAAAGAATTTAGTTTGAAATTCCAAAAAACATAACTCTACTCAAGAAATGTTTTCTCCAGGTAAAATCAAACAGTCTAAGACAAGGTTAAGTCCTTACAGCTCCACAGAATTGACCTCTGTCCCAAAACAACAAACTTCTCCCCTAACAAACTTCTCCATCGGAAAAAGGTTGCAGTACGAGTGGTTAATGGAGTCATTAGTAACATTTCCTGAGAAATTCACAATCCTGACATGTGAGAAAAACACTTGCTTATTTGAGTTACGGTATGCTTCAAACCCCCCTTCTTGAGGAAAGAAAGCATCTCATCAGTATACTGGGTTTTGTAATCACATCATAATGCATACATGCAAATACTACTGCAAAAACATCAAAGAACTGCCTGTAAGTAAAGTAGTCAGACCATACCTTCCCTTTTCCATGTGGAATTCCTAAAGGACAGTGTTTTACTGCACCCAGCAAAGCAGCAACAGCAAAACTGTAGCCAGTTACTCCTTCTGGGGAGGATTTTAATGCACAAAGACGTTCAATGCAACGATCCAACAGTAGGGACGCATAGGAGGGCAATGCTACTGCAATACAGCGTAAACACCAAGCTGCTGTTAGTCTAACTGAAATGCTGGGATGAAGAATGACAGAAATTACTGCTTCCAAAACTCCTGAAAAATAAAATGCACAAACACACTTAATAAATAGGTAAGTAGATTGTCAAACAAGCAAAAACATACACAGAGGACTGGTGAACATACTATTATTCAGTTTCTGTACTTCTATTTAAAAAGTACCATTGATCTTTATTGTGAAATATTTCTTACAAAGTCTAAATACTTCAATATTTTTCAAAAAAAGTTACCCTGAATGAAAAGTAACAATATGGAGAAAACCTAACATATTATGCAGTTATTCACCAACATGCATAGAAAATATCTGTAAGTATTCTCAAGGAAGCAGAAATCCATGCAGTGGAAACAGATGTCCACTTGAACCTATCCAGAAAAAATGCAGTTAAATGAAAACAATAAAGGTAGATGAAGATACCCAGCTGAAACTGATTTACTATAAACATTATGAAGTGTTGGACTTCAAATACAACCGTTAATGGAGTTAAATTCAATACTGGTTTTAGTGTTTGTTTTTTTTAAATTAACATACTACTACAGGTCAGAGAAGATACGGAACTCTTTGGGCAATGCCTGAAGATTTCCTACAGCTTGTAAGGTAGCCAACTTCCCCTCTTCCTTTTTTGTTTTTAGTTTAGTGGCAGAAAACAGAAAAGGATAGAAGAACTAAAGAGGTCCAAGTGAGGAGACTGCACTCCAGAAGAAAGGTTGCTATAGTCAATGACAGACAAATGATCCCAACAGATTTGAAAGAATTGATAGTCTCGCCATAAGAAACCAGAGAAGACCACAGTAAACGAAGGAATATATTTTGTACTCCGGTTCACAAAATAATTCAGGGCTTGTACCTGTACTGGAGTCTTGCAGTAATGGTGCTGCTGTAGTTCCTAAGCCGTGGATGAGACTTCCGAGTTCCTGAAGTGCACACACAAGCACATGCTGACTTGCTGTTACATCTGTTATACTAATTCTTGTTTCCAAGTTATTGTCACTCATTGCAGCATCTGATAACACAAAATAGGAAGAATCCCAGGAAATCGTTACCAAAATGAAACAAACAGATTGGAAAAAGAATTTTGCCGTGATAAGTTGTTTATGTTACCAAATGAGCTTTTATCATTACCATTTTTATTTTTGACCAAACTGTTTTCATAAAGGTTTACCTTCACCAAGACAAGTACATTTCTATTACTCAAATGGATACTGTAGTAATGTGTGTGAGGGCAGGAGAGTAGATTAAATGGAAACTACCAAATTGCTTATCTTTAAGTGATGGGGAACAGCAGCTAGTAAGAAGCATGCTATTCTTAGCCTCACCAAAAGTGACTTGAAGAGGTCATGCTTTGGTATAACTTGCCAGACTTTACTACATAGTAGGAAAAAAGCAAGGGAAGGAAAGAGTGAAATAGTGCAAGAACAAGCAAATGAGAACATGGGGGTGGGAAATAAAGAGGGAGGGGAAAATCTGGAGTTTTTTCAAAGTTCATCTTTTGAGACACAAATGATGATGTCATTTTAGACATTTAACATTTAGATATTTAACTAGGATACAATATGCAGCTGTACACAAGGGGATGACTGGTTATACCCAGCATTCTCTTCTTTTCCCCTACAAGGACGATGGTGGAAGATCAGCATATTTTTTTGGAAGCTGTGTACTAGACTTTTTCATGCAAGAGATCTGTTTTCTCCAGAAGAAATGCTCTTTTTGTCAATTAGGAACAAATGCTTCTTTTTTGAACCATCAGTAGTGTCAGCTGCTCTGAACAGGAAGGCAGAATCTGGCCAGACACACATTAACTGCCAATTAAACTTATTTTACAATACTGTCTGTTTTATTACTGCATATATTTATTTTTTTATTTTATTTGTAATTGGTTAAATTTATATTCACCAGGGAAGAAGTGTTAAAAAAAGATGTTTACACTTGTGTGGGTACACACATGCAGAAACACAGACACACACAAACAAATAACGAGCCCAAGTTAAAAACAAAGCAGTCCATCAAAAGCACTCTACATTATTATGGTAATAAATCAGCACTATATATTCTATTTCTGCAGTCTCTGGATTAGGAAGTTGGACAATCACTTAAAAAAGAAAAAACAGAGGCCCAAATGGATAATCTCGTTAGACTCATACCCACAACTTTCTTCAGTTTCCAGATGGCCTGACAAATCTCCCTGGCAGCTGCAATTTGAGCTTTTTCCCCAAGAAGGCCTCCTACTGTAGCTCGAAGGATAAATGAAACACAGCGGCGACAGCCGATAGCATCCATCTGACTCTGAATAGCCTTAGGGTGAGACTGAGACACCAGATCTAGAATATGGGAAAGGAAGGCAGAGAAGTTCCTTTCAAGCCATTGTGCTCCTAATGTAGAGACAAATACCACATATGCCTGGAAGAGATTTGAAAAGAAGCCATATTTTAGAGCAAAATCACCTGGAAAACCACTGCCAGCTATCCCACATACTTTTTTTTTTTTTTATCTCTGCACATTGCCACAACTGGGAACGTCACTAATCTGAGATTACTTACACATTTATGCATCCATAAATCGTGTATGTTCTCACTTTCAGGTAGCTGCAAATTTTTTTTATCCAAGTAATTTAAATTACTATCAAAACTGTACTAGCAATACTGCAGCCTGCTTTGACTGTAAGTTAATTCAAACTGCTTGCCCATGTTATTTCATTCCAGAGTGTGAGAAATGGCAGTTTACCCTGCACAGGCACTTGTTATGTAAAACATTGTGTTTGGTCTCACTGAACAACAGCTTCCAGCTATTTAACATTCTGCACATGGAACCCAAATTTAATGTATGAATGCATTTTAAGAACTACTATGTTACAAAACTATAACCCATAACCCTGAGAGAATTTTGTTATTATAGGCTTTGAATTAGGGAATATTTGCAGCCCCCAAGCACTGCTCTTCATCTCAATGAATTTTAATTGTTTGCCTTGCAATGGAGGTACCATAAAGAGACTACGTTTGTCACAACAAAGAGAAAGAATGCAGAGTCACTTTACAAATCTAATCACCACAGGACCATTTATTTTGCCACATAATACACTCCCTTACAAATGCCTTTCATGTGCATGTATTGGATTTTTTTTTTTTAATTAATAGATGTGCTAGCATCAAGAATACCGAATACAAAAAATGAGAATATGCAAATGAACACAGAAAATTCCTCATAAGAAAGTTCACAAGTACTACCCATATCAATGAACTTCTATATTTGCCTCATACATACTTTGTCATGTGTCTAAGATCAACAACAAAATTATTCACACAAAAGAAAGTGAAGTACTTTAGATGGAGAAGTTGTACTATTAGATACTGTTAGCATCTAATAGCTCTTGACAAATACTACTTAGGCTTAATAATGTACCAGTACAATACCCCTGTTTTACAGATTTGAAAACTGAGGAATTTAACAGGATAAATAGACTTGTGAAGAGTCATACGGCCATGGCTACATTTTGAACTACATCTTAAACCTGGCTGTGTCTTGAACAAATATAAATTCTTCTTCCATATGTAAGAAGTAATCTTCAGTGTTTGTCTTATTGTTTAATTTACAATAAGCTGCAATTCACTAATAATTAATATTTTATAACTGCAAGTGTTTTCTACTCACAGGCACTGATACATGTCCAATTTCTCAAGTTTTTCCTATAGAAACATTGCACTGTTTTAACTGTTCTGGTACAGTTACAGTGTACCAACTAGAACAGGTACTATTGTGTTAACAGAGAAATGCATGAAAAAGGAGACAACCTCCAAAAAACTGTACAAATAGTCAAAACACCAAACTGAAATACCTATTCCTGGAAAATTAATAAAAACACCATGTATATAGAACACCCTAGGAGTCTGGCACGCATTTTCTAGGCAAATAGCTGTCAAGGTATTATTGTTCCCCAGCTTTTCTGTCTCTCTGCAAGAAGTTAATGTTTCTACCCAGCATGATCTGAGCATAGAAGACAATTCGTGAGCACCTTCTAGCTGTTTCAGTGCAAAGTCTGGCAGCTTCTATCAATAATTCTAGCTAATTTACAGATTTTTTTGCACTGCAGAAGTTGAAATGCACTGAAAAACTGCCTTACTGGCAAAGGGGACATATCAAATAGCTGTGAGGACTGTAACATATTAAAATAATCACAGATGTTTGATATGTAAATATTCATCTTGACCTTTAGTCTTGATTCACATTTGAATCAAGGTTTAACATTTGAATATCTAGGTTTTAGCATATAAATGCCATTTAAGATAATATTTACAGGAAGAACCCAATCTGATATTATCTGAAAAATATCTACTGTTTTTACCAGCATGCACTATACAGTCTGACTTCAGTCCTGCTCAGTTAACAAAATTCTATCTTCTAACTTAACATCCTGGAACACAGCAAAACAGGTATATGCTTTTTCCACTAAATTCTGTTTTCCTTATTTTTCATGCATTTACCCAAAGCAGAACCATTCTTTCAGAACAGGACTGGGAACGTCCCTATACAGAAGGAAACTATTCCAAGTTCAAAGAATTCTTGTAACTTCTCTCTTTCATTTTTAGACAGAAGGTATTAAGTTTTAAATTAAAAATTTGATGAAAGTACTTATTTATATCACTTACTTGAAATTCATACCACGTGAAGCTTTCACAAGCAATACATATTTAATTTTGAAGATTTCAAACTATCAGGTAAACAATAAGCAACACCAGGAATCTTTTTTCTTTTCTTTCTAGCATAACTCAAGGTGTAAATTGTTGTTTTAAAGTACATACATTTTGTCACAGATACAAAAAGGGATGAAATAGGAGGTATATGGAGAGCAAAAACAGTTATTATAGGAATGTTTAGCAATCTCAGAAAATGATAACTAACGTAATCCAAACCTGGGTGACTCCAACTCTAACATCTCTGCTGACTGAACTCGTCCCTTTCAACATATCGCCACTGGCTCGTAGAAATCCACAACTTCCGCGCAGAAATCCAGTTCCCAATAGCTCCATCACTTCTTCCAAAGAGATTCTGCGGAAGTTATGCCTGGTGGATGCTAAGAATAGATGTAAATCTTTAGAGGAATAGCTCTGTAAAACTTCTTACGTTTTAGAAGAAAAGTTAAACTCTAATTGTTTTAGAAAGAAACAATTTGCACAAATTCAGTAGTACAATCAAATCCAAATACTGTTTGAGCATAATTTCACAACAGAAACTAAGACATTTTAGGACTCAGTGCTCCAGTGAACCACAATATTGCTCAAGTTTTTCTGCTTCAGCTATCTTTAAATTGTTTATGCCATCACCTAATATGTATACATACATTTACTCTCCTTCAGTATTTACCGTCTAAACTAAGCTCCCCTTGCAAAAAACTCTGTATGGCCTACTCCTACTGCCTGAAGCTTCATGAAAGCCCTGACTCTAACTCATTCCAGCATACTGCCAAAGACAACTCTCTATTCCAAACTCCAGACAGGGCAGATTACCTTTCTGCTATGCTTAGCCTAGATAAGGGCACAGATACAGGTTCTCTTAGAAACAAAAGCATCTCACCTTAGTATTAAATCAGCTCTTCAAAAGAATGAGATTAATAGAATATGTTTACTATCTTCTAAGAAAATTATTTATCCCTAATTCCTATTCTGTTGTTTTATTTCTTGACAGAAAGTTCATTTAAAACACATGCTGGGACATGTGTATGCAAACTTAGCATGACGACTGCACACTGTGCAAACTAAGTGACCTAAAATATTAATTGCATTTTTCATTCTCTTCCAAGAACTGAAATGGGAAAAGAAATGAGAGGATTTGAAATAATCATGTCCAAAAAAAGGAGAAAAACAACCCAGTATCAGCAGGTTATTGGATACAATGCAGAAACTTCAGGAGTATGCACTTCATGTACTGCTCCCTCCACCTTTCTCCCAGCCCCTTATAGCCTTCACCTAGCTTCTGTCTCACTTAGCTCTACTTCTTTTTAACTAAAAATAACCATATAAATAAAAATAACTAAAAATAACCAACCAAAGAGTTGATGAGCTTCATATATAACCTTATCTTAGTACTTCAGAAATACAACTACATTGCTTATAAAGATTAAAGAAAACTATGGAGTCTATAAACAGGTCAGAGTATTTTTATTTTTTTTTTACTTTATTGGGAAAAGATACGTGCTGATTGGTTTATGTAACACAATAATTATGTCAAAAAGATTCTTAGAAAAATACTTTATAAGTCAAGACTTCAGAGTCTCCAATGCAAATACACAGCCTCAGGAATTTTGAAAGGCAGTAAGTTGGGCTTAAAGGCATGTGGTTTTGTCATTTGCTGCTTATTGCACCAAAGGTCTTCTCTGATGCCATTAAAAGCAGAACAAACAGTCTGAATCACACTTACTCTGCATCCTGTTATATTTTGCTTAGGTTACAGTTAGATGTTTAGCTTTGGGCTCCTAAGTTTGGGCTAAAAATGCCCAGTCTGAATGACACCGAAGATTGGAGGTGTGAACTTTGTGCCAGGATGCATCAGTTAGATCAAGTACTGTCTGTCAGCAAAAACTGTTACGTGGTCTGTTGAGTGAACAAAACTGCATGCTCATTTCTGCTTCTGATCACATTTGTACTGCTAGACAATCCAGATGTGGTGTTGATGATTGTGGAAAAAGACTCTGAAAATATCCTTAACTCTTTAGTTTGACAAGAAGACACTCCCTCAAATCTTAGTGCTTTCTACACTGCTTAAATTAACCTTGCCTTTAAATTCTTGAGGCTACTAATTTCTGTCCATACAATAACAATCTTCTAACAGGGAAAAATAATTTTACCAAATATTTTTCCTTGTTTATTATTTTATAAATACATATAAATATGTTAACACAACCTAAACCACAGTACTTCACAAGAAAAATGTTACAAAAAAGACCAGTCCAGAGGTATGAACAGCCAGATGAAGCTTACGTTGTGATTTTACTTCAGGCTTCAACAGAACTTGAGTTTCTTATCATCTGACAGATTTTTACAGATGAGGAATCAGCAAACAAAATACATACTTTACCTGTTGTCTGTTTAGATGTTAGAGCTCTAGCCAATACTGTGCCTAAAAGTTTTGCAACTGCTAATCGAACATCATAATTGGAACCTTCAAAGGATTTAAAACACAAGGTCACAACACTATCCAGATCTGTACTCCACATAAATACTGCTTCATTCTGAAGTTCAAGAAGACACTAGACAAAAAAGGGAAATAAATATGTTTTGAATGGAAAAGCACTCAGTAAAAATTTTTGTTTGCTGCATAATACACAGAGTTCTCCCTAACAAAATAAGCATGTTGCTTTGTACTAAAATGACGTGAATTTTTGCTGCCAAGGTGGTATCAAAGAAATAAAGATAAGCAAACAATGTATTTACTGCTGTATTCATCATCTATTAGAACAGAATTTTATTTAGGGAGCTTAATTAAAAAAAAAAAGCTATTAGAGGACTTTACCTTTGCAGCAGCACAGCGGACTGCCATGGATCGATCTGTCAAACATGATCGTGCAGCTTTGTAAATATCTCTATGACAGGGAATAGCAGCAGCTCCTAAACCATTTAATATATTTTGCAAACTAAGCATGATTTCATAACGACCTTGAGACTGAAAAATGAAAAAGGGAAACATTAAAGTTTTGTAACCCTAAGCTCCTTGGAAATACAAAATGCCAACTACTGAAACAGGTAAACAACAGTTTGGGTCTTTTTAGACTTTTGGAGATCTGTTTATGCTGAAGTGAGTTAAAGCTGATAACTTGCTCTGTAACTCTATCAGCAAGTGAAAATAGTAACTCTGTGTTCTACTGGAAAGTACTCACTAGCAGTTTAAAACTAAAAACATGAAGTACAAGCTGGAGCAAAAACGTTCTCATTAATAAGGCAATTAAATTTTCTAGTTTATCAAGTTCTTTCATGAAATCAGATTGAGAACAGCTATGATCCATCCTTTTATAGTCATAATCCATTATCTCTCCAACAATACTTTGGAATTTAGACACTTATTTTTATCCTATGACTTTCCACAATTTTTTCATATTTTGGTATCATGCACTTTCTCCTATTCATTGGTCCAGCTACCAACAGTAAACATCCTATTATTTTTCCAATCATTTTTTAAACATGCTGTTCCAATACCTCTGCATTCTTCATTGCTTTAAGCACATTCCCAACGGTGTCAGTAAAACTGTTTCCCAAAATTCTTCCCAATTTTTTGTATAAATAGCCCAAGCATACCACCGCAGCACTAAAACAAAAGCAAATCCAAAGACGCGTGAAAATGGATGCAGTAATAGATGAAATGGATTAAGAAAACTAACATAATCAATGGGCAAACAACAAAACAACTAAATAGAATGTCCCAAAAAGTAAGTGGATTATCAAAAGGGGAAAAAAAACCCAAAACAAAACAGAAAATGGTCTGTGTGTGGCACGTACGCTCTAGGAGAAATGCAGACACAAGGGTTGGGAGAATAACTTGGACAATACAAGAATTCAGGTAATACAATCTTCCAATAAATTTTATGATAGGAATACAATTTTCATATCCACCTTCAAATCTTAACATTAATTTCTAACTAACTACTCCCTGCATCATGCAGTCTATGGCACTGTGCTGCGGCAGATGATGCTAGAAGTAGCCAGGGATGGGTTTATTTACAACTTGATGGTCAATAGTAGACTGCAAATGGTCTAGTAATTAAAATTCTGGCATTTATGTATAACAATACATAATAAGGAAACATCCTGAAGGAAAAAAAAGTATAAGCCCATGTCCTCTTCACCGCACACAGATTCTGAATTTAGTTTCCAGGTGAAATACCTGACAACTGGAGTCTGTGTGCTCATCAACATCTTTAGCAAAGCAAAAATTGCTAAATATTGAGCAAAAAATATAAATAAAGAATTGTTTAATTAAAGAGTATTTTCCTTTGAATAATTAAGTTATGAAAACACATTGCTTAAGTATTGACAGATCTATAACTATACCAATTAATTTTATGAATACAAGGAAAAAAGAAATTATATCTTTAATCGGCTTTCAGCTATTTGGCCACACCTACTTACATATGCAGTGACACTGCTCAGCACCCCCTTCAACAACACAACATTTTATTTATTCCCCAATTGAATTCAACTTTCACATAAAAAATTTTATAATGTCATACTGAACACATTCTTAATTAGAAAAATGCACTTAATATTAACAGTAATTCCCTAAATGACAAAGCACAGTAAGGAAAACAAAACTGGTATTCTTTACCTCTTATCATGCCAAAAACCTATTTTCTTTAGCTCTTATCATACCAAAATCCTATTTTCATCAAAGCAACATTTTTCATTATTGCTTTTATCCAACTTGGTACAGACCAACAGTCTAGATTTTAATTTTGTTCATGGTGTAGCTGGGCACAAAATTACAATTGCACCACCTTACTACTAAATTGATCATCTGATGGTCACAGATACTCTCTTTAATTAGCTTCAAAACTAAATAATATATATTTCACATCATAATCCAAAGAAAGAATATTTAACAAACATACACAAAAAAACTCTCCAAAAAACCAAAACCCCAGAACTACCTTATTACACCACGGTATAAGTTGCAAACACTCTTACATAGTTGGTTGTACTGCCATGTGCTTAAGTGTTGTATGAAAGAGTTGATCAGGGTTGAACAGTGATTTCTAGCAACAAAGTGGCAATATTTGTTGATGAGTAACATCTAGTCAACTAAAGGGCAGAATCCAGCTACTTCTGCACATCAATATTTAAGTTTCTATAAAAGTTCAAAGCATAGGACTTAGGAAGCTCTTCTGACTGCCTTCTAGGATTGTAGGACCCTAGTTGTCTATTTATTTTTTTTTTCACAAATATTTCTTCAATAAGTCCAAACTGTATTGAGTCATTTTACCTGTCAAATCACAAGCAACAGCCAGAAGTTTCCAAGGAAGCCTGTAAATTTATCCAAGTTTTGCAGGGAAAAGCCCCTCTGCCTGTGTTTTTTGCTCCCTGGCAGCACACCTCCATTTTGATATATGACTCTTTATATAAGATACATTTAAGTTGCTTTCAAATTTTGCCTCAACAACTGTGCTTGGAGAGCTACCAACAAAAACGCAGAACTCGGATACTTAAGCATGTAGTAAAACAGCACTGAGATCAGCTATGAAAGTTTGCTGACCAGCCAAATGCTTTCAAAATGCTTATGGTTTAAAAGCAGCCCTAGTGAATATTTTTAAAACTTTGTAATTTAAAGTAATAAGCTGTATTCACACTATATGACCTGTTTATCTGAGCTGTTACAGCATTCACATCACACTCAATTTTAGTAGGAGATGAGCACCTAACTAAGGTTCTGTTTAAAATGCTTGCCTAAAACATTTCCATCTTCCACCTATATGAAAGAAGAAAAATGATCATTTTTGAGAGAAGAGAACAATTCACTGGAAATTGTACTTAGAAGAGTTTCCAGGCAAATCACCATACTGTGAACAATGATGGCGAAATGTTGCTACCAGTCAACATGGGCATGTATGCTAAATAAGGACAGATGGCAAACAAAGGCAACACTTTAATTGAGATTTAAAAAAAAAAAAAAAAGTGGAAGAAAAAAAGCAATCTTTCTTCACTGAACACCAAGTATTCCATATACTTGCAGCCCAAGATGAAAGATTTTACTCAATAAAGGGTTCTGTAGTTCCAATTATTTTTCTGTAGTCTGTTGTCTCAGTGCCAGTACTGTAAGAAATCCCTTTTCCTTACCTTTTTTGAAGTAAACCATATTTTACTGCTACCTTTTTCTCCACTTCAGTTCTTATTTCCTCTCCTCAGCACTGCTTACATACGCAGCAGGATTCTGAACACTGCCACCTCTCTCTTTCTCCACCAGCTACTTCTCTGCCTTCTGACTACGGATATCTGCCATTTCTGCCTGTCTTTGCCATTTCTGCCTTACTGCCGATGGAATCCATCATCCCACTTCCTCCAGTGTGGCATATTGCAGGAAGACCCGCAGAGCTGTGTCCCATACCACAACTCACCTATAATGTTAATGCATCTCACCATCGAGGAGCCAATAGCATACCACTAATTTCCTTTTACAGCAAACTTACTCTTGACTCAAAAGACTGCACAAGAGGTCAATTGGAACAAGCAGGAAACAAAAAAATATTATGGCATTGTAAAATACAACTGACTCCTTGCAAAAATCTATCTTCAGGAAACTTCATGTGGGTTGTCAGAAACAGGATTAGCATGTGAAGCAAAGGAAGACAAGAGTCTGCTCTGCTTTGTATACTGTATCATTAATGCACAATGATGTTTTACTATCTCTACCTTTATCTTTAATTTTCTTCTCTATAGTGAAAGATGTGCATTGTTTCAGAAATAAAGGTTATGCATAATTCTGCACCTTAAGATTTGGTTTCACATCCTGTAATAACAGTTCACATTTCTCTGTTCTGTTGGCTAGGCTTTAGGTGTTTGGTTCCAAACATTTCAGATGTTTCTAACTAACTTTACCCAGTTTCCCAGTTGGTTTAAGAAATGTACTCAATAACTGTATTTTGTACCTGGAGTTATACTTGTCTGCTCTACTGCTCTTCTGAGCACTACTAATACCTTCTCCTTGTTTTTCAAACACCTGCCCCTTCATTAACTCTGTTATCCATTGCTGGTATTCTCTCTGGCCTGATTATCAATTGTCTGGCTGGAGATCATCAACTGTCTTCTACCCTTTTGGTTCCTGGTGCACACACACAATATCTAATACTACCATATTCTTTGTTTTCTTATGTATCCTGTGGTAATGAACTCAGGTGCATCGTGTCAGGTAAGTTCTTTTCTTTTACTAATGTTAAGTAAGTCACTTATTAAAAGCTTTCTCCACCTTTTTGGTAACAAGCAGGTTGGTTTGACTTGCCGTAAAGCATGGTTTATTCAATATGGCAATATGTACTCCACCTGGTTTTGTCCTGTCACTGAACAAAAACACAAAGCGTAAACAGGCCTCAGTTTACTCTATTACCTTAAAGCATACTATGGTCATTATAGTTCTGAACAATAGCAACAAGTTTAGCATTCCTACACTCCTAAATAAATTAATTTAGCTTAGCTTTCAAATCACTCAAGGCCTTTCTTTCCAGTGGATTTAGTAAATACTAACTAGCTAGTTATGTCAAATTTTGTTCTAAAATACACAACCCACACTGACTCCCATCAGCCACCAAATTGCCTCTGTGTTAAATGCTTCAGAAGTAATCTGATTTTCAAGTGTTTGAATGTGATTGATTTTCTGTTTTATTTATGTGAATCATAACAAGAAACTTCTAAATACAGAAGAAAATATATTTTAAGCTCAGTAAATTTTCAAAGGCAATTTATATTGTTAAGTACTGACCCGATTTCCCCCCCCCAACATGCAGCTGAACTTCTTACTCAAAGCTTTCCAGTAATGCCACAGAAATGTATTAAATGCTACACACAAGTACTTAACCACTCATAATTCTGCCCTGAAAGCAGCATATACTAAATGATTAAAATAGAATTGCTATAATACCTAGAGGGAAGGAAGCAATTTGAATTTGCTTTCATGTTTCAGATGTATTCAGTTTCTCTTTGTAATACACAAGTCTTAACATTTTAGAGATGTAATACCAAAGAAAAAAAATTACTTTTTAAGCTGGATACACCCACAATAATGATACTAATCAGGGAAGCTCCCGAATTCTGTGTGTCATATAGTACAAAGCCCTACCAGACAACAGGCAGAAATGAGGGAGCATACCCTCTCCTACATTAACCTGTCACCATGTAAATCTGTCTTGTTATTACCGGATTTGAAGTTTGGATTTAAAAAAAAATACTTACAGTTTTGTAGGCAGATAACTTGGTGAATCATCTTTACTCCGAATGAGTTCATTGCATTTGTCAATTGTTTGGTAAACAGAAAAAGTGTCTCCAGTGCTATAAAGTACAGCTAAGTTCTTGGCAACAAGCCGTCTGGTAGGAGGTCCTGGTGAATTGTTTAATAAAGAAGTCAATTGTTCAACCAGTTTCTTCTGGTTTTCCCTTATATCAGCCTGGAAATAAAATCAGTAACCAGTTAAATTTCAGTTAAATTTAAAAGTTAGTTAAAGATAATTAATGCAAATTATCTTCACTTTCCATCATTACCATTCTGATAATCTGACATACTTAATTAAAAATGAATATTTTATTGCACCTTTCTACTTAAAGCAAAGCCATCTCAAATATGTGACTATTTTATTCTTCTTCTTAAAAAAAAAAAATTTAAAATCACATATTTCAGACAATAATTCTTTCTAGTAGCATTTCAAGTGTATTTTCCCTATGGCATTTGTATAGCTACATCTTGCTAAAACAAAATTGCCTTTTCTTGCTTCTTTTAAGCCTGTTTTAAAATAAAACAATTCATAGAAATATAGTAATTTAAGTAGTAAAGAAGAACCTTACCAGAGTTTCAAGAAGTTGAGCATTAGAAAGGAAATAACTTCCCTTAAAACTAACATCTACTTTAGTCTTATATCAAACGCTCTTTAAAAAAAATAAAGGGCTTGGCACTGTATTTCATTTACGTATTTCAACACAAATAACATAACTCTTAAATAGCATTATCTATCTAGGTAGGTTTCCTGTTACATATTGACATATCCTACTTAATATACACTGAACAGTGAATCAAACAATTGGAGAGTTGGCTGGAAACAGATCTTTTATCATTTGATTAGGAAAATAAAAAACAAAGAGAAAGATGCTACATTCTTGCTTGCTAGAGAACTATCAAATTGTGCCATGCTAGGTGGAAGCATGACTGCCATTATTCATCATGGGACTGCAAAATCTTGCAGTAATAATCTGAGTTAAAAAACAAAACAAAACAAAACCAAACCTAAAAATTCCTTTCATTGGACAAGGGGCTCTGTCACTTGAAGGGTTGTAACCAAAAACTTGTAACATTTAGAAAGCTGCTACTAACACCGAACATATTTTCACTGCATGTACATAAAAGACATGAAGCAAATGAAATTGAATAATGCTCTTTGTTTTTAAACAAAATAATGAGGACAGAGATAAATAGCTCTATAATGTGCTTTTCTTCTCAAGTCTCATTATACTTACTCTGCTAGTCAGTGGTAAAAGTTTTTCCAAAAACTGTAACCATTCAAAAATGAACTCTGCTTTTTGAAATTCACCAAGCTGGTTATACACTTCTTCATTAAGTAGTAAGCTGTGAGCTAACTCCATTCCTTGAAATTTTCCTCAAATCTCTCCCTCAAACACCAGGGAATAAAAAAACCCCAACAAACTACCGGAACTGTATTAATGAGTCAGGTTTTCTTCCTCATTAATATCTGGTGACTGAATCAGAAGTTTGAACCTAAACAGCAAAAGAAAAAAATATTAAAGAGTCAGCAATCATATTATATTCATGCTTGGCTTATTAAAACTAAATTTTCAAAGGAAAACTTAAAATAAAAAAAATACAGTAGTTTTATTTAGGTGGCTTTAGTAATACTTAATGTTTTTGGAAATGAGATAATGGTATTGATATAATATGCCAATTAAAGTTAAATATACTTCTGAATATATCAGAGAGGTTCTCACTGAACTACCATTTTTTCTTCATCTTGTTTTACATGAAGGGAGGTTTTCTAGTACCTGATGACACATATATGTGAAAGTAATGACCAACCAGCCCCAAACATAATGACTTTTGCTATTTAGAACTAAGTGCAGCAATGGTAGTAACATACACCTAACAAAATCCCATTAATTATATTCACAAATAGAAATGCTAACATATTATTCAAACACTTTATGTATTCTCAGTGCCAACAAGACAAAGAAAAAACAGAGCTTCATTACTGAAAAAACCTCTAATGCTGTCTTTTTTTGAATAAAACAAACAAACAAACAAAAACCCCAAAGTTGAAAAAAGAATGTTTCAAATGTTTTATTTATATCTCTCGGACTACTTTGGGAATTTCCACATTGTCGATAAGCATAACTAGAAGCAAACCAAGATGAAAAACACTTCTAATGACAACTTCCCCCCCCCCCCCATTATTTAAACGCTATATAGCCTCAAACTACAAAATATAATATTCTGTAGGCTTTGCAAACAAAAATAGTCCAGGAGATCTTGGTAAAACATCAACCGTATTTTAAACTCCCAAATAAATTATACTTTCCAGAGGTCACTGAGACTGCTGAACATATATTTTTCCCATGCAGCAACAATATTATGGTGTAAAATGATCCATCAAACAGTAAATGGGCAATACAAAGCAATTGTAAATAATTCAGTACTTGGGTTGTCATCAAATGCAGAGCAGAAGGTTACCTTTACTACTTTCTACACATTTTTATGTGAAATTTACTCACAAAGGAAATTAGTCACATCTAATTTACTATAATGGACTGTCACTTCAGATTTACCCGAAATACCAGGTAGCTTGACAAGGCACCACACTATAAAATGACAAGCAGAGATAAATATACATAGCTCATTATACCTATATATATTTTACCTGCCTAGGTACATAGACATTCACAATTTACCAGATATCTCACTCCTAGAACACTCACAGAACTTAACTCTATCCTCACATTTTTTGCAACATACAAAATAAAGTAGGATTACATATTTCACTGAATATTTGAGTAGAGTTTTGTCACTGCTTAGCATGGAAATTACATATACGGGTCACAAACATTCCTTTTTTTCCTCACCCAAGGACTATCCCAATATCTGCTATCTCTAGATCACCTACTACCACAGCAACTGATTCAACTTACATACCCAGCTGAAGATTACAACTCATAGTTGTTTTCCCCAGCTGAAAAGATCAGATTGTTGCCAGACATTGGCACTTAACTTACCTAGCAGTTAATTTCTCCTCACTGTAAAAACTGTCTCTCTGCTGCTCCAGGTTCTTTGATAAAGGATGTCAAGAACTGAATTTTCTAGAAAAAGAATTAACACAAAGGTCAACTTTAGGAAAGCACATGAGATACAAGTGACTATTCTACAGAACACAAGAATTCCAAAGTCTTGCAATACTGACAATTTTTATTAAGTAATAGCTCACCAAAAAGGCACTAGACTGGAGCTCCAAAAATATTATTAGCTCTTCGTATGTTACATTTAAATTGGGCAGACCCACCATATTAACCATACAGTTTAGTTCATTTTATTACTGAAACAACCTTTCTTATTTCTGTTTTATTAACTTGGTTCAAGTATAAACCAAAAAAAAGTAAGCTTAAACAGCATAATACCGTAATTCGTTTGTAGAAAGATGATTCCAGTGCCTTCATAAGACCTGTATTACTTCAATACATCTAAAAAAGCATAGGTGCAAAATATTTATTATATTAGTCTGCAATGCTATCATAAATGACCACATCCTTATCAACTGAATCTACATGTAGATTTCAAAGTAATCTAAACTTCTTTAAGCCTGGTGAACCACTGTTCAGCCTGGTAAAAAGAAGGCTCAAGGGGACCTAACAGCAGTCCTCAAAAGAGAACGTTACCAAGAAGATGAAGACAGGTTATTTACTGAGGTGTATGGGAGGGATAATACAAGTGAATTAAAATAAATAAATTAAAACAAGGAAGGTTCCAACTTGATAGAAGAAAAAAGATTTTCACTGTAAGGATTATCAGCCACTGGAATAGGTGCTGAGATGTTGCAGAACCTTCACCCTTGGGAGTTTCTAAGACTCAATTGGACAAAGCCCTAAGCAACCCCGCCTGAAGTTATTATTGTAACTTGTTTCTAAACAAGACACTTCTACTGTATAAGCACATATTCATAAAAATCATCTAGTTCGGGAGGGGGCTTAGTCTAAATTAAAAATAAAAATGTTATGGTGTAGTTGATGATCTTTATAATGAACACCTGCTAACGTAGCTAGAAACACTAGCATTTCTCAAACTCAGTTCCAAATTACAGAGGTTGATTGTTTTTTATGCAAGATTTAGTTCTGTAGAAACTGAGAACTGCCCATGTGGCAAAAAAATCACTGACCTGATCTTTCCAGTGCTGGTCAACAAGCAAACCTTGGTTCTATGAAGCTACATACAAAGCAGCATACTATCCACCCCATGCAAAAAACTTAGCCCAAACACTTACTGAAACTCCCTTTAATGATGTGTAAGCCTGCATACCAGTGATACTTATGAAGCTTCAAAAATAACAATAAAAAAAGGGCACAGGCATACAAACTTGTGAGAAGAAAGGCGAGAATGTAGGGAATCAAGTTTTTATGGCATCATGCCGGTTTCGCAGTCAGATTGGAGAACAACACAAAAGGCACAGCGCTTACAAGGCTATGTAAAACAGAACACAAGCACAGAATGTGGGAAAGAGCTGCATTTGATTAATATTAAATATGTCCTTGTTATGTCTATAAGATGTTACTAGGCAATTTCTAAGTGCAGAAGGAAACATCACACCTAAACACATCCCGTCCAGGCATGGGTGCAACTCTGCTCTCAGTACAGGCATGGCATAGCCACGTGGTGGGCTAGGCAAGCACTATGAAAGGCTGAATGTAACGCCAGCCATTGCAGGTATTACAGTTTCTTGAACATCATCATGCATTAGTAAATCTATGCAAGTACAACCTAAGCATGTAAAGATGAATCTATATTTACATGAAACCCATGTTTAAAAATGTTGAACTATTTGATAGTCCCTTTCCCTGGTGTTATAATTTTGATGCTTCTCAGTCTGAAAAAGAAATCTGGAAAAATAAAATGTGAGATTTAATTGAATGAAACATATACTATGCCTTCAACAAAAATGAAAAGGCACACATAGCTGATAAAAAAATCTTAATTTTCTAGCTAGCATGACGCACCATCCTTTTGGTTTTGTCTTTAGACAACTGAAGTAATTACAAGATTTACTTTCCCATCAGTCCTACAAACGCAGATAGGAAAAAAGAGGGATTTTTATTTATGAGGTAAGTTTATTTTACGTTTATACTATGCTACAAAACTGTCACAAAGATTTATTGGACAAGACAGAAGTTGTTCCTACTTATTACTAATGAAAATTTTTTCATTTGCTGACTGCCAATTTGGCAAGCAGGATTGTTCAAGATCAGAAAAGAGCTCAGAAGAGCTCTTAGAACAAGCACTAGAGGGAATGCTGCCCTGTAAATTGAAAGGAGTATAGGGTGAATCAAGCACTAAAAGGCAACAGCAATTGAGTTTCTAAAGTTTCTGACAAATCACAAAGAGAAAAAAGGGACTTGTAGACTTTAAAAAAAAACCAAACCAAAACCAAACCAAAACAAAAAAAGCCACCCCCACCTGACGGAATCAGAGTAAGACCGATTAGAATAGCTGCCTTTAGCAAGTGATTTTTAAATATGAGAACCAACAGCTCACCCATGACAAAGTTATAACAGAGCCAAAAACCCAAATAGATCTATTATGTGTATCAAGTTTGTTCTGAGATAGCTAATCTCCTTAGGTTTTAAAAGCTGAGGGAAGCAGTCCATAGACTGTTAGACTTCCATGTGAAAGAAATACAAGACAAAAATTAATACACAATAAATTATAAGCTATGAGCAATAATGGCAACTTAATGAATTTTACTTTTCCCCTTCCTTCTACCCATGGCATATTTTGTCTCTGACTAAAAAAAAAGAAAAAAAAAGTAATTGCAATAAAGCAGACTCCTAACTGATGTCTCACTAAAAAAATTAAGCCTTTACATTATGACTCACTATTTCAAGGAAGATCAGCACAAGTAATGGGAACTACCACACAGATTGAGTATATACTTAAAAATTTGTTTTCTTTTAAGATTTCTTGCATTTGATCTCTCATTGTTCCAACAGTTTGTCTCTCTTTGCCAGGAACAAGCGCTACTCAACCAGAAATCAGATCAACCTCAGCTCTCTGAGCATGATACTCAGATGAGGATCTAGTATACAATCTAGATGAGGATCTAGGTCCTTTACATCTACTATGTAGTGAAGAAAATAAAGTGCTGTTTAACTTATCTTAATAATAGTAATTTATATTTTTTCTAATTTTGCAAGTATTAAAATAATTCTGCATTAAATCTGATATGAAGTATAAAGATGATAAACCTGTGGATTCATTTTTGTACTAAAGACTAGCCTAGCAGAGAAGTAAAAAGGACATTATTATTCTAAGAAATGATCACTGTTACTCATTACCAGTAATGAGTAACAGTAAAACATGAGTAATGAGTAGTAGTAATGAGTAAGGTTTAAAAATGACAAGTAATAATTACCGGTGTTTTCATAACAGCTGCTATTGGGCTGACTACACAGCCAATGCCATAACCATCACACTGCTGAAAAACAGAGCTGAAGCACATTCCTTAGCTTCAAGTTGTCCTTCAGTGCATCGCAGTGGTATTTTAACCAACTTCAAAGTCACGTATTTTTTCCTCAGAAAGCAAGATTTATTATAATCTATCTAACAAGGCTAACAATACATTTAAGAGAAAGCCTTCCAGCCTGACACGTTTAGTTCTAGTCATTAACAGTTCAGATCAATGTTACTCCTGCAGCACTGTTTTAAAAGTTTAATGGGATGATCGTTACCCCTGCATCTGAGCTGACTGCATGGCAAGCCGATCGATGCTCAAGCCTATGCTAAGCCCTTGCACACACCTGTTTAGAGTGTCTCCCAAACACAAAACCAAAACTCCTGCCCTTGCACACACCTGTTTAGAGTGTCTCCCAAACACAAACAAAACTCCTGCCCAGCTCCCTCCCTCCAGCTTACTTCTGACAAGAGAAATGCAGTATGGTACTCTTTCGCCAGCTGGGCTGAAAAACCGCCTTCGAGCACCAGCCAAATTCAGCTACTAATGAATGACATATAGACCAAAATCCAATAGTTACAATGTATCATTTATGCTAGTAGGCACAAACATAAGGAGGCACAGAGGTCTGGAGAAGGCAAAACAGTGCAGACTCAAACTCCCAGCAACTTCAAACGGGAGACCTGATTGCCCAGGGAATGAAGGATCGAGTTATCTTCAGCTGTAGGCTAGCTAGAATTTATAGCTCACACAGAAATAACCTAATTTAAATAAACTATAATGATAGAATCTTAATTTGATAAGAAATAAAAAAGACCTAAAGTTCCAGCTCAGATGAGCTTGAAGTTTAGACACTGGAAATATACTGAAGTGGGAATATTCAACAGCTAGAGAAAGGTATTTATTATTACTTGAAAGACAGTGCAGCCTTTGTTTACTTACTAACTTCTACAAACTATTACCAACTAACACACAGAAGCAAAGTCTGCCGCAAAATCTTCAGTAAGAGAAGGCAAAGCTAAATAAAAGTGTCAGCGTAAGTACGTCAGTACTCCAGTATCTTTTGTGTGGCAGGATCATCAGCATTCAGCCAACTTGTGCCTTTTCTCTATACACAGAAGCCTTAAACTTTTCACATGAAGCAATGGCAGGTAACTGCTGGTCCCGCTGCTGGTCCCGACATAACATTGACCCCTCTGTACACATTTTATGTTCAGCAGTGCTAATCACACTTGGCTTCTCATTCAACTGAAAAAAAGCTGAGAATTTCACATGCCCTTTCACTGCTTGCTTGTATGTAGTTTCAAAGATAACATACAAGCAAATTTAGGGCATTTCAGCACCAAGACACAAAGAGATGGGGGGGGGGGTTCGGAGAAAAAGAGAAATTAAACTCCCCTGAAGACTGCTTCTTTACCAGAAGCATTGGTATATTGAATTGATTAAACCCCTGAAGAGGAGGACTATGAACAGGTTATGAAACCAGAGCCCAGTCTTTCAATGCATACACACTCATGCTTGTATTTATCAGTGATCTGTCTCATTAGTTTGGACCAAATTACTCCTTGGCATCAAATAGACTTGATTGCTTTTCATCCAAAATTAATATACTGCCATAAGAATGACAGGTATTTTGCATTGTTATGTTATATTGGTCAGCAGTGTGGAAATTTGAAGCCAAGCATGGAGAAGATGGGACTAACAGTGATGTTCGACAGCAGTTTGCAAGAACAGGCCACAAGAGAAAGTCATCACAAGACCACAACTCAGAGCACATGCAAAAAGAATAACAGGCCACAGAGGAGAAGGTCCAAAATGTTAAGACTTTTAAATCAAGCAGGACTGTAACTCTTAATATCAGATTTTAAGTGTATTAGCATGTGAAACACACGCCAGATAGCAAATCTCACAGTTGAGTACTCCTATGTTTTATTGCATATTCTGTGTTATGAAGGGATTCAGTTCCACTCACAAATCAAGCTATCTTCCTTTTTAAATAAAAATATGTACACATTTGCATCACGTGCTTATCCCAAACAGCAAAAAGCAATGAAGAATCTGTTTGACTAAGAGCAACAAAAAAATAACAGATTATTACACAACCATCCATTTCTTCCAGTTACTGCTGAAGATTTCAGACTAGGACAACTTTCACTTACGTTATATTTTTGTATGCAATTATCCAGCTTAGAAACATGATTCTGAAATCATAGGTGTTGAAACAGGACCCCTTTCTTTCAGGCTCTCCACTTATCAGTGCTCTGGATGAAGGAATTTGCCCCAGGAAAACTATGTATCTATTCTATCTTTGGAAATTTGGTAGCATTTACACAGGTACTTGTTAAAGATGTAATCCAAGTGCATCTTCATATATCGCACCTTCCACGTAGGTATTGCCATGTTCACATAGCATTTCATGCTGTGCTAAAGAACAAATATCATGCAGCCCAAACAGAATTCTTGTTAGTTTCTCAGCTACTTTCATCTGTGCTGGAAAACAAAAGGGCTGTATTTTGATGTTTTGTGAACAATGATGCTCATACAAAGTACTTGTTTACCCCCACAGGAACAGTCCCAAACAACTGGTTTTCCTAGCAAAATGCTTATCAAATGTTATTCATTTCCAAGTTTCAGAAGAATCACCCTGTATCTGAAAAAGCAACCAAGTTTAAAGGCAACAAAGATCTAAGTGAAATCTATCAGAATCCTTGTTCTGGGCATGCTGGTTTTAAAAATATTCACACAAAGAATGTGACCACCCACAACCCTCATACATAACAGTGACATTGATAAGAACTACAACACAATATACATTTGCTGAAGTGTGAAAGAAATGACAAGACAATGTCTTTTAGGAATGCTGAATGATTTCTGTGAAGTTTTGAGGACAAAGCTTGACATAACTAGAGAAAAAATACCATTAAAAAAGTGCCTGGAAATGCAATAGCTGTTTTAGCAATGCAAAGCACTGAAGACATTAAAAACTTGGATTTTGAAAGACATTCATTCATCGTGTTAAAAGGTACACATACTTTGCTTTTATATTTCTTATCAACACTTTATCTCCACGTAAGAAGAACTATTCCAGGAAAGCAAGAAACAGCTACATGCAGTTATTGAGAAATATAAACCAGCCATTTCCTGAGCTCCACAGCAGGCACTACTGGCAGACTGTCCCCCCTAGCACCCACAACCCTTGAATATTAGTTAAGTTCATTTCTGAAAGGTTCAGTCAAAAGATAAACTTGGCTCCATTACAGGGACCTCAGAACATTATTTTATTCACAGGCAACCTGGCAAATGGCATATAAATAATTAACCAATGCTTCTAATAGTTAGAAAAACAGTATCGTATCTGGAAGTATGATTCTGACAAAGTAAGTTTAAAAGATTTTTTTTTTCCCCAAAATTTGACTAACTAAACTTCAAAAAGCAATAGCTAGCTTCAGTCTGAATAAAAGTGCATAGATTACTTAGGTTTTACATCTTTGCAGGTTTGAAAGCTGGTGTGATAGCAAGGCAAATGCATAAAAATCACAGAAGTATAGACATCCACCTAAATCCTAACAATAATTTCAACATATGTCTGAACATAGCTTTATTCCTGACAATGTTGTAGGCAATATTGTTTATCCAATATAAACAAAATATATCAAACTGAGTATATTGACAGGGGTTTTTTTTGTCACAGTGGCAGGAGTTTCAGGAAATTCTTTATTAAAATGTCAAATTGACTTACAGTAGGTGACACATATCCATATGGATAATCCAAAGTGCAGGTTGCTTTCAGCTACCAATTTTCCCTTAAGGTAAACACTGAATCCAGTCTAGCTTAGCATTAGATTAAACCACAGGAAATTTTTGCTGAACATATCCTGAAATCCTGGAAAAGTATACTTATTTTTCCTGAAAATCATGATAGCTATCATAACGCTAGCTTAACTAGTACTATGACTAGACTTCAACTGCACTGAAACACACCAACACAGAAAAATAGCAGCAACAGAAGCCCTCACAGGTGCAGGCCCTGCATGAGACTTGTTTGGCAGATCAGAGACCACTATCCGGGCATAAATCACTGACACACCTTACTTCAATGGTTGATTCTCCAGATATTCTAAATGGCTGTTCCCCAAAGAAAACTCCAGAACAGCTCAAAAAATGTAACTGCATAGAGATTTCATGCTTTTTTGGTTTGCAATGTAGATGTAGACATATTTCATGTCTTTTTTAAGGTTCTCCTTAAAGCCAGTAAAAACTGCAATGGTAAAAACTTAATAGAATAAACATCCCACAATCCGAAAATGTTTTTGTGAGAAGGTGTTTCTAACCTCCTGCCTCATTAGGATCTTCTGAATTTTAAAACAGAAGATCATCCTGCATTGATTAACTAAGTTTTTGACATGTTGGGACACAACGTCATGAACTAATCCGTAACTCAGATATTTTACTGACAATAAAATCAATCCTTTGTTCAAAAATCGAGCACAAGTTTTCAATATATTGCTAGACTTAATGTAACATTAAACTGGTTTCCTCCCCACCCCCCTTTCATTGTGTCAAACCATCAGGAAAAGGAAAAGAAACCCAAACTCCATTCAGCACATAACCAGAAGTAATCTATCTTCTGGGTCTCAATTGTTATTTCATAGGTGAGTTAAGAATATTACATATCGTGGAGCAAAACACCAAAACGTACAATATAGCTTGACTATTTTTGAAGACAGGGAAAATATTTCTGGCATGTGAGACTAAAATAAAAGTTTAGTACCACTCATGGCCACAACTATAAACATTTAATCTTACTAAATCAAAGTAACCTAAAGAAACATTACAGATAATGAATCCAAACTTCCAAAAATACCAAATTTCATTTATAGAAGCACAAAGCTGAACTCACCTTAACTTTATCTGCCTTCCTCCTCCCTTATCTCCCTTCCACCCATATCTCGCTAAACTTTACTCTTAACTAAACTTACAACACCTATTACTCTCTTGCTCATTCCAAAATGTCAACACTAACACAACTTTACAGGTTTTACATCCCTGTGCCAAGTTTTTACCAGTTATACGGTGTAGACTTGCTCATTGTCCTAGCTGGACAGCCAGAAATTCAAACTGCAGAAGCCTGCAGTAACATTTCTGCATAGCAGAATGTCCAGTACTGCTACCCTTCCCCCCAAATATTCTTAGTTACCGAGATTTATAAGAAAGCATAAAAACGGACCCTAAAACCACGCAACCTCGCTGCAAGCAAACGCCAGATCCGTCCCTGCAGTCTTAAGGTCTGTACCGACCCGTGCCAGGCAAACACCCACCCTCGCCCACCCCGCACCCCATTCCCGCTTACCCCAAACCCGGGGCACGGTCGCTCTCCCCCCCCCCCCCCCCCATGACACCTCGGCGGCGCGGTGGGGCCACGCTCGGACGGCACCGCGCCCCTGGCCGGCTTGCCTCGCCCCC
>JAVJGG010000032.1:7786487-7804235 GCA_035590195.1 Aviceda cuculoides | reverse complement strand
CGAGGTGTCGGGGGGCCGGAGTCACGGCCCCGGGGTCGCTCCGTGGCTCTGCAGCCACCGGGGCGCCGTGGCGGGGAACGAGCTCCGCGCTGGTCCCGCTCGCTACCGCAGCGTGAAGGGGGGACAGGCGGGAGCCAGCGCTCTCCCGCCGAAAACAACAGCAAAAAAACCCTCTTGGTGAGTTTTGTTTTAAGATAGCTATATTTTCTCGAGGTAGCTCAGTTGGCACTGCTGAGGGTCTACCTGGTTCTGACCAGAGTCTGTCATGACTTCTGATTTTCACTCCACCCCACAGGCACCCACCTGTCTTTTCTGGAGAGGGCCCCGGGCGCTACACCCTTCCAGTAACAGAAACCTCCCGTTTACATTCTTAACCGTTTGCCAAACTCGACATTTGCAAGAGCTGTCACTCTTGGGTTTCACCAGAGTAAGCTTTGAACCCACGTGGAGGTGGGGTCCCAAGTCAGGGAGTCATTGTGTGTCTGACTGACAAGGTCAGACATGGACTCCTCCGGGATTTTCACCTGGGTTTTTTTTCCTACGGCATAGGTGCTCCAGCTGAAAGAGGTTGCTACTTCGTAGGGAATGACTTGGAAATTTTCACAGGTGAATTCACTGGTGATGAGAAAAATTCTATTGGGGGGATTTTCTCTTCTGAATTCTGTCATCAGAGTTTAAGTTCTGTCTTAATAAGGGGAAAATATATGTCTCCCAACCATTTTTTTTAGTTTAAAATAAACAGACGATAATGTTATTGTAGCTTTGTAGCTGATGCCCAGCCATGTCTGGATTGTTTCTGCATCCTACCTAGCAGAGCAAACTGGAAGACAGACATCGGTTTCTGCTGGCAACAAGTTAGTTTGGTGGGATTGAGATGTTCTGTTTTAATTCTGCTGCCTTAGCTGCTGCTACAAAGTTGATGAAGAAATAATGCCTTCTGGAATTAAAGACTGGTTTTGACTAGACAACAAATCTTAAAGATGATCTTTTGTCTTCTTATTCCCACAGGGCGACGCTGGTTAAGCATATGAGTGGAAAACTAAGATTCCTCTCCACAAACTGGGTCCTCCCAGGCCATCTTCTTTGAAGTGGTACAAAGCATCCTAGGGAGGGAAAAATGCCTGGGATGCATAAGCATAGGAGCTGAAATCATGTCTAGCCCTTACATAAGCTTGTAAATTCATCTTTAAATAGGTTCAATATGTAGAGTTTACATACAGTGTGATCCTCTGTGAACATCTGTATTCAGTCACGTAGGTGGTGCCACTGAGGAATATTTCAAAAAGTGCACACAGAACTGCCTGATTACATTTTGCTATGGATGCCAAGAGCACCAGGCTGCATTACCGTATATGGGCACTGGTTTCATTTTTAATAAATCGCCTGTGATAAAGAAACATGAGCATTGATGCAATGAACTTTTACCAAAAAATTCTGCCAATGGATGTAGTAATGAAGGATACATAAATGCCTCATACCTGAAGTAGGAAACTATTTCCATAGTGTATTTCACAGAAATCAACTCTACAAACTCCTACTGGTGTAAAGGTGTTAACCCCTGGTATTGAAAATAACGTATGCCCCCCAGGAAAGAGTTATTTGCTCAGTTAACCTCATCTTGATCAGAAGATGAGTTGCTGCTGCTCAACATAAAGTGGTCTGCCATTCAACTTGTGAGAAAGGTCAAGTGAACAATTTATATTCAAAGACTGTTGGTGCTGTGACGTTTTCCATAATGAACTCCAGAAAAACAAAGGCTGCTCTGTCTGATAGTCCTGAGCTAACAGAAAGACCCAGTAATACCTCTGAAGGATTGATCAAGTTTAGCTCAGAAACAAATACACAAAACCAAATCTAGAATAATTTTTAGAAAATTATTGTTGTTATTATCATTATTATGCCTATTATTTACTCTGCTGTGGTAACAGGCAGAGACCCACTTAATATCTCATAATGCTGAATGTTATCTGAGCACAGGGCACGATAAAACATCAGTTGTTAAGAAGTAGTCTTGCTCAGTTTTTTCCCAAGAATGATCTCACCCAGCCCCCAACATACATGATATCAGCTCTAGTAATGCTGGGTTAATGCTAAACTGATATGAATCAGCTGGAATAACGAGTGACACTGATGCAGGATGTTCCTTCCATCTCCAGGTACATTGGCTTTAGGGTTGCTTTGCACCAGTGGTGCTTGCATGAGGGTAAGAATCTGTGTTTATTGGATTTATAGCTAACCTTGATTCTTTAATATGATTTTTTTCCCTAAATTGGTCAACAGAGTGTTAACCATGCAGTGATTCAAATTAGTGTCTACTTCAGCGGTTAGGCATGCCATTTTAATCTTTCCCCCTTTCAATCTGAAATAAAAAATATCGTCATGCAAGTTTATAGTATTCTGTTCTAAACCAGACAAAAATAGGACAATTAAGTGTATTCACCATGTATTAATTCAATTTCCCCTTTCCCCATTAGTTCTGACTGAGCTTCAATAGCAAATTACTTAATAAAATAAGCAACTGGCAAATAATTGCAATGCACAAACCTACTGATTAGTCTTCTCATTAGTTAGTCTATTTTGGTAAAGTGGGTTGACTGATTTAGAGCATGAATCAGTTCTGCCATACAAATTCCAGTCATAGTAGAACATCTATACAGTCACATATGCCTGTGAGCTAAATATTTTCTTTCTTACAGCTTTATAATCCTCAGTGACTCTAGAGGAAGAGAAAAGAATGTATTCCTTTGAATTCAGCGGGACTGTCTATGCATGAGTAAGAATCGCAGGATTAAGGGCTTGATTTAAAGCAAGTGAAACATCACCAAATTGTCACATAGCAAACAAAACAAAAATCAGTAAGAAGGAATGTTCTTAGATTAATTGTAAGATTAAACACGTAGTTTTACTTTCTTTTTGCAATTATGTTATACAGTCAATATACCTGTTTAAGTACAGAGTCAGACCATTAAAATCTGAGGCAACTTACATTTGGCTTTAATCTGAGTAACATTATTCATCTGCCTATAAACATCATAACATGCTCATTTCTACAACTCCTCCAGCCCTTGGCATCCATGGCTGTTCATCAGTGCTGCCTGGGTTGAGAGAGTAACTATGTAAGTGTTTCTAATCCCAAAAGCGAAACATTCACATCCCTGCAGTAGCTGCCTTCTGGAGCTATGTAGAATCCAATACAGTTTGGTCTGTCCTAGCTTTTGCAGTGCCTTAGTTACGAATCTTTCTTTTTTACATGTTGAGTATCAAAAATAATATATGGTTTTATTTCATGCTTAAATACTGCTAGACTTCTTTTTATTCCCAACACAGTTGCTTTTTGTATTATCACAAAATACAAGGCCTGAATTCCTGCCAAACTATTACACAGTCCTGCTGTTATTTTTAATCCTAAAATGTAAAGAAAAGTATTATGCAGGCCTAGATGTTAGACAGAGCTACCAAAATGGAAGTGCAAAATAAGGAAGGGAAACGAGTCCTATCAAAATCATGACACATACATCTCAAACAGTTCAACTTGTGAATAAATGATCAATCTTCAGTGGTAAACATGAATAATACATTTTTTTAAATTTTAAAATTAAATACCCGAAGAATCCTGGATAAAGTATTCTGACAAGGATTAGCTGCACATTAATGAGATCTAGAGATGGATTGCCAACTGAATATTAAGGCCTCCCGAGAACGTTTTGCTTTCACTGTTAATCCAAAACCTTCATTGCAATCTCTGTCCTAATGGGGGACACCTAAATAGCCTTAAGCTCCTTACTTGCACATTTTTAACACATACTGACATAATAGGGCATATATTGTGGCACTTACACAGGCAAATACAATTAAAGTGAATAGAAAGCAATCTTAAATTCAGAATAACAAGATACATAAATATATATGGACTAGAACAGTGCGACAGGAATACCATTTATTTGCTTTTCCATGCTGTCTGGGTCATTCCTATCTTAGAAACAGTATGGGGTGTTATTTGCAGTGATACCATGCCTTCCACTGCGGTACTCAAAGTGCTCTGTGGACATTAGCTCAAGTCACATTTGTGAGGCAGAGGCTGAAGTAGGAGATAGTGAAAGGCAAACTCCTGTAGCTCCAACAAAGGTGAAGAGAGGTGAGAGCGTACTGCCTTCCAACTTAAAAAGAGGAACAGAAGTGATTTTTTGCTGTCAGTGAAAGACAAAAAACACAGTGGTTTTAAACCTCTTTTCCCCATTTTCACTCTCTCTTTGTCTCACAGATGGAAAAAGTGGAGCAGAAAATTGCTTTGCCCAAAGCCACACACTGGCAGTAATTGTACTAGCAGACAGCATTTGTTTAAATAGAAAATGTGCAATACATTCATACTATTGAGGCCATTCTAATTGCTGTTTCTTTCTCTTGTCCACATATACCATTTACTTTTCAACTGTAGTTACACAGCATTTCTGGTAGCAGAACCTTGTAGGGATTCCCAAAGTTTTAGTTGCTTTCAAAGGAACTTCAAGAAAATAAGAAGGAATAGGAGATAACAAATTCACTAAAGTCTTAAAAGAGTCTCGAATTTTGGGTGCTGTTTTCCCAAGAAAGAGATTAAGGAGGCAGCTCTGATGTCTGTTCTCATCCAGCAATTGTGACCCTGATTTCTAAAATAAAGCAGCTGGTGGATTTCACAGAGTCCAGCCTCGCTGTGCTGTGCAAGACGCTAAACATAGTGATAGTCATTGTTCTGCTCAATGTACAGTCTTAAGTAGAGACACACTGAAAAAAACCTAAATACCCATCCATTAGCTGAGAACTGACATGTAAAGAAGTTAAGAAATTAAGCCAGTCACTTAGAGGTTTGGTGGCAGACCTCAGGTAATTTCTGTGGATTTCTGGGGACCACTCTAGTCCTCTGTGGCATACTGCCACTCCAGCTTCAAAAGAGTTCGTTTGAAGGAGACCATATAGCAAAGTACAGACTGTTCAGGACTAAAAGCAGAAAATACTAGAAGTTTAAAAGATTCATAGCTCCTTATTCAAAGAAGCTGGTTTGATACTAGAGGCGAGACTAAGCTTCACCAGATCATACTTTTAAATCCAAGTAGATGCCTCAGACTGATGGAACTGACTTTGTTGTCAAGGAGGGGCTAAAGAGCAGTGGTTGCAGTGAGTCACAATGAAGAAAGAAACTTTCCTGCAGCTTTTGTGGTAAACGAGATCAGACATCACAGCTGCATTAAAGGACATGGGGAAAAACACCACAAAGGCTGGCTGATATCCAGCAGCCCATCAGGTGGGTGTCATTTCAACATGGGGAAGCAACTGTCTGCAGGAGCTGTTATGTGCAAAATCTTGTTATGGTCAAAAAGAAACCCACCCTATGTGTAAAGTCATACAAAATTTATTATTAGTATAATTGCAACCTTAGCAGTCTAACTGGAGAATTATTATTAGTCCAGATCTAATTATTGCAGAAAAAGAAAGGAAATAAAAATAAAGAAATTGTATAGAAAGTCTCTAATAGTAACACTACAGTTAAAATTGTTAGGCATGCACTGTCTAGTACCTACCCCTTCTCCTGGTGTCATGCTTACCCCTTCACCTCCCTGTGGCTTCCGTCGGCTGGAGGGAGCATAGTGGATCATCAGCATCCAGAGTCCTGTGCCTGCAGGAGTATGATGTTAGTGTTTATGGTTTCTGCTTCTTTCTCTCCTTTTTCCTCTTTTGGAAATAGCTGTCACCTGGAGCTATTTTTACATGCTTTCTAATCAACTTTTACACCTTGCTTTTTCCTAACTAGACTGCAACTAGGTATTTTGCATTTTATTTACCTTAGATGCTTGTTCTTTCTTCTCTTTTTTTACCCCTAAGTCTAGTTTTGTCCAGCTCCAGGTCTGCATTTCTTGAACTGACCATTGGCAAGTTGTTTATAGCCTTGGGACTCCGGTGCCAGCCTGTGCCCCATCTCTTACCGTCCCATGCCTCTACTCTCTACACTGCAGCTGGTGTCTCCACTTCTCCAGGTTGCTGCTGTTCTAACAGGCCTTTCTTTCTGTACACTATAAAATTATGTTAGTCATAAATATATCATTATACACAGAATATCTACTTACTATTAATATCTGTATAAAAACTGTGGTTACACCATACAGAGCAAAAGTAAAACAAATTAGCCATAGTCTCCTGTCATTAGAAAAAAATGTCATTACAGCTAAATCAAGTAAAACCAAAGCTCCAGGAAGATCAGGGAAAGTTCAGGCAAAGCACGTGTGATAAGCCTCCATCCTGAGGTCTTGTAAACTCAGAACAAAGCCTGTGGTCTCTTACTAGCAATCCCAATACAGTTGCAGCATTGTTACTAGCATTACTGGGCTACATGTTGTTTGTTACCTTCCAATTCTGGATTAAGATTTGCATGTTGCACACTGCATGTAGCAGCAGAGGTAACTATTTCCACAAAGGGCATGGGAAGGAAGCAGGAATACTGCTGACTAGAAAACAAGCTATTGCACCTGAACTCATTAATTTTATGAGCACAGTTCATAGTCCACACACGCTCAGCTTAGACACACTGGGTGTGTACGCTGCAAACAAGGTTGCAAAAACCCAATATAATAACTACTGTGTGACAGCTGAACTGGAGGTCACACTAGAATAGCATAATGATGACTCCTGATTTTATAGTTTATTTCAAGGAAGTGGGGAATATATCTTCCAATATATATTCTCTAAGTATAGAACTGGATAATTATTTGAGCTTTTATCTACTCATAGAATAGAAACTGTTTAAAGCAGTGTCAGGTCATCTATTTAAAACATATATTCATGGCAGAAAGGAATGAGCATATGGCTTTGAAAAAATAATTTTAATCAATTTTTTCATCAGTATGGTCCATCATGTTATTCAGAAATGGCTTCTTTCGGTAAATGGACTGTGAATCAATAGTAGATATAAATAAAGCAATACAAAGGGCACAGCATTCAACAAGCTGCCAATCATTAGAGCAGAAGACGGCAGAAATCAGTATTCCGAGATGGATACACAAATAAATCAGAAACGGGTAGATAATACACAAAGATGCCACCTTCTTACAGAAACTCCAGAGTTCTGTCTTGTCTCAAGAATCATTGAAAAATACATAAGTTTGTATGTGTTTTATATGAGAGATCAGTATGAGACGGAGTTGGGTCTGAAGTCTGTTTTTCACTAAACATTTTCAAGCTCATCCCTCTTAGAACTTGCAGAGTTCTTGAAATACAGAGAATGAATTGCAGGCTGCCAAAGATCTTTCTGGAGCCAGGAAAAAAAATAAAAGTGAAAACTGCAGACTGTGCATTATACCTCAAAGGATCAATTCTTGAGATATACTGAATACCTGCAATTCCTGTAAGGTCAGTGAAAAGTGGTATTACTCAGCACATTTTAGGATTCGGCCTCCAACGGAAAGAGCAATAAAAAAAATTTTTTCAAGCACACAGATCATAATTAATTTGCATTAGTTATTCACATCAGGACAACCTTATTTAAATGTCACTAGTAAGAACTTAGAACATGACTCATATTGTGTCTATCATAACTGTTAATTATTAATGAATACATATGTCATTTGGGACCTAGCTAATATTTCCAGGCCATTTGTGTGAATAGTTGTTTTCAGCTGTGAGAGTGCCAGTTGCCAGGAATTCAACATCCTTAGGTATTTCATAATTATTAACCAAATATTATGTTAATCTGAAAAATCTCATTACTCCCATCAAAACTGTGAGCTTAGTACCTGTTCAAAAAATGCGATTCTCATGGCATAGTTTGAGCCTGCAGATTACACGTTCAGTTATGTTTTTTAAAAAGTAAAGATAAGGACAGAATATTTGTAACTACTGACCTACAATTTAAGATTGCACAAGCTGGCATGCTTGCTAACCACAAGGTTTTACATCTTTTCCAGAAGAATTTGTTATTTAAATGGGAACTCTGGATAATTACTGCAAACCATATAATTGTCTAATTACACTTCGAACCCTTCTAAATTACTGACTTCATGATGCTGCAGTAAAAGAGAAACTTGACTCACAGGATGAATGCACTTGTATCAGTTTTGAATTTGCCCTATTTTAATGTAGCTGTTCTGTTCTTGCTGCCTTACAAGATAGAATTTCCCATTATATCTTCTTAACACCAGCTGTTAATAATGTTTATGACAGTACTGCATAGGGGGTCACCTGGGAATGGGGCCCCAAATGTGCCAACACTGTATATAAAAGAAATATAAGCTAGTCTCTGCCTGGAGGATTCAACAGACAAAAAGCTGGAAGGAAGCAATAGGGGCAGAGGGAACAATGAGATGGCAGCATACATCGTACCATTTTTATTCTTGTTTTCATTTGAATATTTCAGTCCTTTTCCTGAGGCTCTGTTATGAAAGAACTGAGTAGACAAGACGACCAAGGTAACAAGGACATAGACCAAGCTATAGCAAGCAGCCTATCAAAACACATCAGAGGAGATTTCGGAGTGCAACCTTCAAGAAAGCAATTGAATGGTACTGCCTTGATTTCAGTTTCTAGATGAGCCTCCCTCACTTTTTCTTCCCTGTATAGCCTGTGTTCAGTCTTAGTACTACATTAAGTGTCCCAGCCCTACACACTGTGGATGAGGGGGACAGACTTTCTTATTTAGTACCTACTCTTTAAGAGGCTAAAAATTCAGTGAATTTGTGTTTTCAATATATTTGTTAGCCAGAATGCATTGCTCTTTTATAGATAGAAAACAGAAAGACAAAAATTGTCTGACTCAGAAAATCTAGGGACAAATAAGTACATCTACAGCATTCTCTTTTAATCTATAAACTTCACTTCCTCAAGTGTACTTTACAATGGCTAATAAATGTAATACTTTTGTTATTATTTTGTAGTGACAAACATATGCATTACCACATTTTTGTTAATAAAGCCTTCCAAATTATCCGTCTTCATTGGATCAATATTAACAATTATTTTGAGCATACTCCAGATGAATATGCACATAAAACACATACTCGTTATCACAAAGCAGTCTCAGGCATCCTTCTATTTAATGCGATTGGCAACACCAGTACAGATGAGTGAAAGTCTTTCTTACACTGTATTTCCCAAACCATTTAAGTACATTAATGCCTAGAAATGAAGCAAAAAAAAAAAAAAAAAAAAAAATAAAACAGTTGCAACCCAGTACTGTATCCAGGATATTTATTTTTTCAAAATTCAATCAGATGAGTGTAAGGTCCATTTGTATCCAATTTTAACACCTGCCTGTTTCCATATGTGCCATGCTTGACGAGAACACCTGCTTCCATGCATTTGGCACTGGCAGCCAGTTCTTTTTCACACAAAGTCACAAACTGAGAATAAAGTTGAAGCCCTTTTTCTTTTTCAATGTTTGCATGGTACTGCATCTTTCTTCCCTTCAGTTTACCACCTAGGGTAGCTTGTGGTATGATTAGCACATCGCCTGGTAAATCAAGAACAGAAACGTACTCGCCGCTTTCATTCTCACTTAATTTAACATTCAACAGCATATTGACTGCAAATAAAAATAAAGTAAGAGTTAGTGTAACTAAAGTAAATTAAACAGGACCTAATGTAACATCATAAACAAGATTCAACAAATATTGCGATGCGTGACAAACTATTCAAGTAAAAGAAATTGCTTATTAATGAAATGAAACATGGACAGTTAATAAATACTATTAACCAACTAAGATGTCTGAGTATTGTGAAGAATGTGAAGGATATTTACATTAACATAATTTGTCTAAAGAATTATTTTTGGGGGGAAGTGGTTGGCTGTCTGAAATCCTAAATTTGACTCTAGTTGGACACCCCCAAAGGAAGCCAGGTTCCAATTAGTGACCCTAACTTAATTGCCTGATACTCAAATAGGCAACATTTGCACACTACACATTGTAGGAGACAACACCATCTTCAGTGCACTTTGGAGAAGTTTCTGCCCTGACCATCTTTTCATTCTGTTTGCAGTTGTTCGCAGCAGGACCCAGCACTGATCTGGGCTGAAGCCACAGCTCAGCAGTTTGGTCTGAAGTGGAGTGAGCGCCCTTCAGCACTCCACTTCGAGATGTGCAGGTGCCAGCTTGTCTTCTGAGAGAGGAAATGGGCAGGAAGGTCAGAGATGCAATTTGGCCCATAAGCCAGAATATATAAACTTGCAAATAAAATCAATGCATTTACTAACATATTTTCCAATGTTTCTATAACAAATCAAATAATGCCCCCCAAACTTCCTCCAACTCTGTAAAAGCTGTGAGGATACTAGTCATGCCTCCAAGCCTATAAAAGTTTAATGTTGTTCAAAGCAAAAAGAGCTGAGTTGTGATTCAGGAACCAAAACCACTCATTTAAACAGTTTCAAAATATATTTTTAAATATCCTTAAGGAGGATGGTCATAGATGAGTCTCCTAGTAGAAAACAGAACTTTCTTTTTCTGGCCTGTTTCAGCTGCCACACAGCTGAAAAGGTCATTATTCTCAAGTAACACTCTCATGAAACTCTCACAAGCACAAATCAGCTTTCCTATCGTAGCTTTAAATTCACCCAAAGATTTCAACTTAGTTTAGCGTCAGAGAATGACTGTGCCCTCCAAGACCAAGAGAGAACCCCCCCAGGAGCTGCTCTCAGCAGTTTTGATAGCACCTGTGCTTGTGCACTGTCAGGTCTTTCTGCGGGTCCCAGCAAGCAGCCTGAAATAGACTATTGCTACACAACCTTTTGCGAAACAACTAATACCGGCCAGCTTTTAGGGCCACTTTTATCTGGAATACGTGGCATCATGGAATTTCTCAGGTGATCCAGTGCTACTCATGGAGGAAAGGAGGGAGAAGAAATGAAATAAAAGTAAGAAAGAAAACAAACAAAAAAACCCAAAACAAAACCCCTCAAGCCAAAACAGTGGGTGAAGACAGAAATCACTACCATTTGACCTTATCCACAGCATCTTCTTGTCTTTGATGGAAATGTTAAAGTGCATGTGGACAAGAGGGAAAGAACTGCAGATATTGCTGTTATCACTTCTGAACCAGAAAACTGCACTTGAAATGCTAACAGTGTACATAGTATCACTGAAATGAGATGGGAAGGACGCTGTGTAGTTATCCACGCAACTCCCTCTACTGGCTATAATTTTAAATATCCTGCACATACAGTGAGATCGGTGTTAAAATACTTCTCAAATCAAGCCATGAATTATTTGAAAACAGTTTTCTTTAAATTCAGTTCTGCCCTGGACTGAACATGTTGCCTGATACATGTAATATGTCAAACGGCTGGTTCAGCGCTTTCTCTGTTTGCTAGAATGCTATAATCATGGGAATGGATTTTCTAACAGGCTGATCATGAATGGACAGACAGAGTATGGACAACTGTCAAAAGAAACGAGACCGACCAAGCTGTTCTTTCAGCCAGGTGATTGATTTGGAATGATGCTATCGATGGCTTTTTGACTTCTTCTTGTAGAAATGGTTGCTGCTTTCTCTGCCTCTACTGCTTTTCTTCTTTTTCAAACAATACAAGAATTTATAAGGACAATATCATACCAATTTTTGGAACTAGATCCTCATCAGCATCTTTGAAGAAGCATATGTAGATAACAAGCCCTCTCTGGATCTACAAAAGATTACAGAAAACCATGTCAATGTTTTTCTCATTGTCCATCATGCACACCTGTCATTAAAACTGGTACAAAAAATGACAAAATCGCACAACAAAAAAGCTTCCGAGAGTAGTTTTAGTTATTTAATATAGCTTCAGACATCGAGTTTACACACCACACTGTGGAAGCTTATGAGATATATATACTTATTATCTGCACAATGCTTCTACATACAATTAAGCCAATTTATTAGCTCCATGTGAAGCCAAATTTAGTTGGAATGTACAATGTACAGTATTAACGTAGACAAACTGACAAGATGAATTAGTGTACTTAAATCCAGCATAAGAAATTATTTAAGCTTTTTTCCTATCAAACATACAGATAAAATAATTTTCAGTGTGACTTATTAGTTTATTTCCAGTTACGAAACATGACAAACACCACAGGACTTGTCAGTGAACTGAATTATATTTTGATGTTAAAAGTAATCAAGTACAGGAAAATTCTGAAAAAACAGAGTCTGTTATTTAAAGATTTAAATATGATGACCAATTTAGATACGGTGACCAACAACTATGAAGTTGTTCAGAATATTATAAAGTTGTTAAAAATATTATTTATCCATCTGGGTGAAATCTTTTGAGGGAAATGGGACCTTTCCCCTAATTTGTATAGTGTAAAGGATATGCCACTTCTTTAGCAATCAGAGAGACTACTTGTAAGAACTATCTATTTGAGGCAAGAATGAGGAGAAGAGAAAGCACAAGGAAATTCTTGTGTAGCTTTTCTACTCTCTTGGTTAGTTCACAAGGAATGCGTGTGCAACAACCTGTGCTTTATTAAGACAAACTGATAGGCTCTGCAGACAACAGCAATTACGTCTCATGCACAAGTATACCTGAACGGTTTAACTTCTTCAGGAAAAAAACAGAAAGGCATACAATGTCCACAGGCACACAGTATCTAAAAAAACCTCACCAGTGCTTTGTCAAGAATAAGTATCTTTATATGTTTGTTAGAAGAAAAATAAATGTTAGCTTATGAAATACCACCTAGGAGATGCTAACTAGGTTGGGGCAGGAAGGAGTCATTAATATTGACCTTGTCAAAGCGAAAGGATAAGAAATGTGAATAGTTTCTTAAAAACACCTTTTAAAAATTTTTCCTCCCTTTATTTTTCCTTTCCCCTTTTCTTTAAAAGATAAAGGTTTTTGGCGAAGAAAGCTTAGCTATACTCATGAGATTTTATCATTTTGTTATTGCAGAGATTAAACAAAATGCTCCAGGCAATGACTGAGAAGAGCTATGCCTTCTCAACTATTTTTGTAGTGACTAACTTCTGGAAAAAGAGGATGCTCTTTGTAGCCAAAACGTCACATGCTGAGAACTTTCAAAAGCTTTAAATGGCTCCTTTCAAAACTCATTTTGACAGATGCAGAATATTATACAGGTTCCCAAATTATTGCCATATTTCATAAACACTGTATGAAATATGATGGCCTGAACCTCAAATGACGTTTCAAACCATTTGTTTGAATGAAGGACAGAAATGCAGACTGCCAAAAGTTAGATATCCTTACATGTTTAGCTAAATATTTGTTCCAGAAACAGACCAGCATCAGGATATTAATAGACACCAACAATGCACACATAGCTACTAATAAAAATGTTTGTGATAAAAGAGGCCAAACGCATTTACATTGTATATATCTGACCACAGAAACAAGTGACTCCATGATATAGCACATATCACACAAAATAATTCTAATCCTGAGACTTCTGACAGAGTTTTTTGCAGTCTCTCATACGGAAGCAACAATATTCTGCAAGCAACTAATTTAAAAAGACAAAAAGGTAAATAAAGACATCTGCAAGTCCTAAGGCCAGACAGCTAAAGATTAAGTAAAAACATTCATTACTTTTCCAGCCTCCCTCATGATTTGATGCCTATTTTTGAATATACTTTTTTACGACAAGATGAAACATACATATTGAGTGAAATTAGAGAGACAGGAGGTTAAATGAAAAAAAAATCAATTCAGAGACAAGTTAAAGCTGCTAGAGGATGCTTCTATTTATATTGCATGTTTATGATCTTCTAGAACACTTTTCAATCATGTTATAGTTGAAAACTATTCAACTATTTGTTAAGTTGAAACTTACAGTTTCAGCTATGACTGAAAACTGTGGTTGAACACTATTTTCAACACATGTGCAACGACATTTCAACTTCCAGTTATGTCTTACTTTTTGTTCCTTAGTTTTCTTAATTGAATAGAAGATGTAAAATTGAATGCAATCTCAAGAGCTAACCTAATAATAATGCATGGCAGTCCTCTGATCTTGAATCCGTGTTCAGGAGTCCTAGGACTTGTGCTTGTTGCCAGTGTAAGGAATGGGAATGTGTAAACCTTTTGGACAAAAGCAAAAACATCGCCATTGCTGAAGGTCCTGTGTGACCTATCAAAGTCTAGCTGACTGCTCTTCAGAGCTATATTTAAGGCAGGAAAAATGAAGCAAAATAACACAAATAAGAAGGCCATAAATTCAACATGCTGTCGTGTGAACAGCCACTGCAAGGAACTTACGTAGTGACAGGCAGGCGGTTGGGCAGGGAAACTGTGCTCTACGTGGATTTACTGTTATCAGTAAAATGTCTACATAAATAAACCAGCAAAGCAAGTTACTTTGCAACACTGGCATTTATTATACAACTGTCCCAAATAATCATCAGACCAGGCAACCTGCATTACGAAGGGCTGAAGTACCCAGCCCCCCAGGCCATACAGACAGCCTTAGCAATGCTACCTCCAAACACTGCTCTTTACCTCTTTTGCAGGAAAAACAAATAACAAATTCCTTCCTCACCCTCCTTACTAAATACATTCATCTGAATTTTGCAGGATTTCATTAGCAAAACCAAAATATATTCTACAAAATGTTATCTCAACTCTAATTGGGTTTTTTTAGGAAAATTTAATGCAACTGATAATGAAAACGAAGATATTTTGTAATCCTTAGGAAGCCAGCTTGTGAAACTAATTTATATAAATTATTTTTTGACATTTCTGTTTCAAGTTCAGATTTGCTACCCCGTGAGAAGATTTCTTCATACTCCTTACATTCAGCTGCAGCAAAGAGAGATTACATCACTTACCACAGGTCACAGAACAACTCTGTGCCTGGTACTTTGCACCTCTTTTTGCTATCTTAACCAGAAAACAAATCAAGGGAAAGAAGATAAGGGAAAGAGTTTTCACTGCATAAAGTGTAGGCTCTTATACTTTTTAGCTGAATATTCATTTTACATTTCTTTTCTCCCATAGTTGTGAAATACACCAAATCTCACTTTCTTTCTCCCCTGCCTTTAAAAGGGGTATTCCTTTTTTTCCTCCTAAGTATTTTGCTGCATACATAAACCTTTTATGGATGCTATCTAACCAACATTTTCCATAAACAAGACATCCCATCCCCAGTAATCCTCAACAGGCCAGAAAAAACACAATCATGAAAACACAATGAGGGCAGTGATTCATGTATAGATATAAAATACACTCCTAACCTTTTTCCAGATAAAGAACATCTGCTCTGAAGTTCCTGAAGTACCTACAGGGGTCTCTTAAAGCTCAGAAGCTATTCAAAGCCACCTACATAATATGCTATCTATAGAACACTAGAAATTTCTCAAGGTGAGGACCTACTTTTAAGTTGTTATAGATCATCAGGAACACACTGGTTTACGTACATAATCGTTTATAAGGTCTACATTTTTTATTTTTGCATTGACATGCATATATAGGGAGTAACAGTACCCTACCAGAAAACATCATCAGCAGATTCCATACAATGACCTCTAAAGTAGTCATACTAAAGAAACTACAAATTTCCCATAGTTTTTTGCTGCATGATGACTAGTTCTTGTTAAAACAGAGTTCTGTTAAAGAGCCCCAGGTACCCAGGAAAGACTCCTAAGTACCCAAGACAAATATTAGTAAGGTTCATGTCTGAAAAATATCTGCTGCTGAGACCACCCAAATATCTTGCAGATTCCTTTAGGGCTACCTACTACTTTCCCAGTGACTTTCGTTAAGCCATTTAAAACTTCAAAGAAGAGATATAAACAGCATAACCTGCTTGTAACAGAGTTACATCATGATATGCCTCTTTTCGGATAGTTTAAGAGACAGCTGGCAAAATGACATTTCTGCCTTTATTTACTAGATCTACAATTACTTCTGAGATTAGCAAGCTAGAAATAGGATATACTTAATTTATGCTGTGCTGAGCAACTTTCACTATAAGTAACCCTACACTGAGAGGCTAATAATGCAATACATACAGATGCACTTCAGCCAAACACAGTATCTGTGAGATGACATGTATTTCCTCTGAGTAAAACATTCTGGCTTCCCAGACCATGCTGCAGAATCTAGGTCTTAGGGATCCACCTGCCTCTTCTGAACAAGGAGAGAAATGTTTTAAGAACAACGTGAAAATAAAACAGTGGAAACACTTAGGGACAGACTTTCTTTTTTTTAAAACGCTCTTCAGATTTGTTGAATGAACTCATAAGCCCTTCAAGCATGCTAGAGTTTTTACTTTTAAATACACGAGTGACTATATTTAGCCCCTTCTGTTGTTGTAGTCTTTAAGGAGGACAAAAGACAAAACCAAAAAAACCACCTCAAGAGCTATATAGTTGACACCTGCATAGATGAGTTATTTTAGTGTAGGTAACCCATAAAAAGTGACAACTACAGCAGGACAGTGCATCCAAAGGGCAGCCCTCATGCTTTGGTAAATAGCCCTGGGCTGTATGCATAGCACATAGCCCAAAGAGTCTGCAGACCTACCTACCTCTCCTGACAGAAGACTATAGGAGGAAAAGGGGTAAATGATAATATTCCCCTCAAGCTGTGTGGTGGTCTACATCCTAAATGTAATTTTTGGTTAGTGATCTGGAAGAAAAAAATATCAAAACTACTGCTGCCAATAGTGCCTCCCATCGCTCTACCTGGGCTTTCTTCTTCAAGTGTACACTATGACACAACTAACGAAGCACACAGCTGAGCCCATCAGCCAAGTTGGCAGCACCTCTGTGAAGGCCTATTTAAGAAAGGGCAGATAGTGCCAAGGAGGGAACAACAGGGTTGAAGAGGAGGGGGTGTTTTGTGGTGGAGCAGCTGTGCTCCTGAGGGGACTGCAGCCTGTGGAGGACTCATACTGGAGCACAGGGCAAGAGTAAGAAGGAGCAGCAGGGAGAAACTGTGGTGCGCTGACCCCAGCCTCCAGGCCTTGCTGAGGGGACCGGCCGTAAGCTTTGGTGACAACAAGGGGGTCAGGAGCGGGCTCTGGAGTGGAAACTAGGAACGGGGTAGCAGAGGTGTCTGAAGTGAGGCTCTGTCTGGAAAAGGAGGAAGGGTGTGCTCATGTCTAAATGTTTGGGGTTTATTTTTCAATAGCCAAGTTGCTCATCAAATATTTATGTTAACTGGCAAGAAATTAACTTAAATTCCCCAAGTCAAGTCAGTTTCGCCTGTGACGGTAATGGTAAGTGATTTCCCTGACTTTGCTCTGACCCACGTGGGGTTTTTTACTCCTTTTGCCCCTCTTTCCCGCTCCTGGCCGGGGCAGAGAAGCGGCTGGGTGGGCCCTCGACTGCTAGCGGGGGCCAGCCCGCCAGCCGCGCTTGCCTCCGCGGCAGCCAACTCTCCGGAGCGCGGACCCGAGCGGAGGCGGGCTGCGGGTTCTGCCAGGCGAGCGCAGCCGGCAGGCTACGCGGCGGCCTCCTGAAGCTCCGCGGGCGCTGCTGCCGGGACTACCGCTCCGACCGCGCCCGGGGAGGGACGGCGGTTTCCCTCCCGTTGCTCTCCGCGGGAGCAGCCCCTCTGCAGGCGGAGGGACCGCGCCCTCGGCCACCGCCCCCTGCCGGCCCCCCCCCCGCCGCCCTCGGAGCCTTTCCCTGCCGCCCCGCCGAAGGGGGACGGGACGGGGGACGAAGGGGCGATACCGAGCGGGAGGCGGCCCCCGGCAGACGTTACCTCCACCCACTCGGCCTCGCAGCCGTGCTCGGGCGGCTTCACCTGCAGCCGGGCGGACAGGCACTGCTGCAGCAAGG
>JAVJGG010000032.1:7772470-7786315 GCA_035590195.1 Aviceda cuculoides | reverse complement strand
GGCCTGGGTGCCCGGAGGGGCGAGGTGCCCCGTGGCCGGGAGCCCGCGGGCCGCCGTGGCAGGCGGCTGGAAGGGTCGGGGGCCGGGGCGCCGCCATCCTGCGGGGGGAATCCCAGGCAGGCCGGGCCTGTGACCGGCGCCCTGGGAGAGCCCAACGACGGGGTCTGCGGGACGGCGACGACTTTGCTCTGCAACTGTTTAAGAGCAGCCTGCGTGAGACGCAAGCGCTAAAGAAAGCCCTTGCTAAACATGTAAGAGAAAATCGTCAAATACTGCGTGCCTTTTGCAGAAGGTGCAACGGGGCTTGTCATCTGCCGGTGGCCTCTAAGGGGGCGGGCGGGCAGCAAGGATGCGGCTTGGAACAGATAAACAAAATGTTGCTGCAGCTCAGCTCACCGATGCCCTACAGCTAGCAGGAAGTGGGGTTTTGTTTGTTTGTTTGTTTTTTTGATGAGAAATGAAAAATCTGCTTGTCTTCTGGTGGGGAAATGTTATGTGCTTGGGGTAAGAATAGTATGCTGTGTGGTTTCTGCCTGAAAAAGAAAATCACTAATCTGACTATTCTTTGTCACTTGCTTCTTTAAAAACAAGTAACGTTTGTGTTTCAGGTGACTGAGATGAACCTATCAAGTTGGAGCATTTCTCTTCAATGATACTACTTTGGAGCAGAGAGAACAGAAAATAATGCAGTGAAAAAGGGATCTGGATATCTGGGGATCAAAATAATGATCTAAAAAAAGTGCATAGTTCTGAAATCAGATCCCATTGCTACTAGGAAAAGTTGAAGTATTGCAACTGCTTCTTTTATTATCTTTCAGGTTTTTGGCTACATACCCTGATATTCATCAAATGGCTACAAAATCAGAAGAGTTATGCCTTCCTCCTGTCTGAATTCTGAGAGATACAAGTTTTGAATAGCATTGGCTTGAGCAAAGTCAGGATAGAGCGATGCAGAATTCAGTGTCTCTCTCTGAATTCATTTTAAGACTAAAGATTTTAGTTTTGCAACCATTAAAAAAAAGTAATGCATAGGATTGGTAAGAAGCCAAATTTTATTACCTGGCCTCAATCATAGAGTAAGATTATTGAAGATTACGATTGCACAGTAAGGGGCAATATGCAGTCGTGAATAGCCAGTGTTACACGTAGGAACAGCTTCTGTCTGTTACTTTAAGATAACATTCTCTCTTGCGTGAGTGTTCAATGAGGTTGCTCTTCCCAAAGCAAACCTTTATGGAAGAAGAGGAAGTCACACGAGGTGGTTAGTGCATAAACTAGCTCATTTTTGCTAGCTGTAGGGTATTGTTAAGTATGAGCTGTTTTTATTTAAACTCAGCTAATTTTATTTAAAATACCTTCTGCTCATTTACTCTAAAGCTGTATCCCCAGACTCATTAAGAAATTTTAATGAGATAGAAACCCATTTAAAATGAGGGGGTTTTAGATACATATTTGTGGTATAAATTGATTGTTAAGGAGAATGGATTATACTACAGTCTGAGCAAATTATGTGAGCAGATTATAAAGGGATTTTAATATACAAGGATATTGATTGTTCTTTGTTTCAGTACCGTTATTTACACCAGGATGTGACAGAGAATGTTTATTCATGTGCAAGTTTCAGTGCATGCCTGTGAAACAGTGTATGGAAAAAATAGTATGACATCATTATTTATGGATTCTTGGGGAATTGTCGTATTTGCCTTAGGAAGCCAAATTAATTTTGTTGTAATGCATCTTGAATTTCTTGAATCTTATTGGCCCATAGTTATGTTAAGGACCTCTCTTTGTATACCAAAGAATGATAGTAAATTTATTGGCTAAATTTTAGATGAGAGTTTGGATTTGATTGTGGCTTTTATATAGAAAAGAACCTCCTGACATGTAAAGAATACATCCATGCATAAAATATATTGGTATTTTTGTCAGTTATTATATAAAGACATTTTTCTGCATGTTTTGGATTTAACAGCTGTCCCAGAATATTTCCTGTATCCTCTCTGCTTGTTATCACTGGAGCAGAGAGTAGGTATTTTGAGAATGGTATGCGGAAGACATTTCTGGTTATTTTCACATCAGTTCTCTTTCAGAGGGGCAGATGGCACTATGAACCATTTCTCACAAATTTCAGTGGACATGTATTTTTCCTTACCCTTTGTGTGAATGGCCATGCTTATTTTGTGTACACTGAATGGAATGAATCCTTTTGTGAAGAGGGGGTGGGTGCTGGGAGCTCTGCCTCTGCAGGTACTTGGCTTTATCCTGTTTTTTCAGAGAATGAAATGCTAGAGGTCTTTCAGTTCCAAAATGATCTCAAGTGGTCTTGAATTCTTCCCTAGGGATGATTTTTTTTTGTTAGTATTAAGCTTGGTGTTGCATACCATTTGGCAGGGACAGTAGTTGGCTGGAACTTTGAAGGGACAAGATGCATCCTGGATGTTATACCTTTGTCTATGGTGTCTGAAACCATGATCAGAAGTCTTTCAAGGAGCTATCACATCAACAGAGTGCCCCTAGGTAGTGTCATCTGTTTTGAAGAGAAACTATAAAAAGCTGCAGTGGCATTTAAATAACGAAGATACAAAATAGATTGTTGGGAAGGGTTATATCTTGGTAGAACTACATCTTGTGGGACAGATGTAGCTGAAATGCTGCGGAGTGTCAAGGGAAGAATTAGATATAAAAGTTTTTTCTCCATTGTCCACTGTGCAACTCTCTCTTCCCACACAGATTAAAAAAAAAAAAGAAAGAAGGCAAGTAGCAGGGCACAGATAAGGAAGGAAAGAGTACTTAGTTAAGTCACTTAGAAACATTTAGTGAAGAATCACAGGGGGATGCCACTTCTGCTGTGAAAGGTGAGACAGAACTGATGGACTCTGCTGTGCTAGCTGTTAGAGGTTGCTGTTAGAAGACTCTTTCATCATCAGAGATAGCCTGGAAAGTCAAATTTGCAGCAATAAATTGTGAACTTCTATCACAAGAAAAAGAACATTCCACAAAATAACTCTGTAAACTGGGATTAATGTTTAAATAAAGTACACTTTTTAATTTTGCTGTGCTGAAACAGATCAGTCCCTCAAAGAAGGAAAAAAGAATACTGCATGTCTTTAGTCTAAGATGTTAAAACTGCCACAAGATAGCTCAGAATGATAGTGTGTTTTGTTTTTGAAGTGATACTTATGGTCTTATCCTGAGCTGAGTCAAGTCCTTTGCTTTCTGTTGGATTATGATCCCTTTTTCTTCCCTTTTGCTCCCAGTTTACGTATTTTGCTTCTGGTTTTGAGCTACTTAGCCTGCTTGTGCTATCTGTCATAAGCTATCTGGCTTTTTATATCTGGTGATTTATTTTTTTATTACTTTTTTTGTAACCTGTTTCTCAAGTCTAGTTCAAGACCCAGTTAAGCTTTCTTCTTTCTACAGCCTCAGAATTGCTAGCTGAAATGCTGATTAGCTGGAAAAGAGAAGATAGTGCTGAACAGTGATGTGGGTGTAGAGAGGGTTAGGTGATGGTGGTAGAATCATTTTATTGTCTAAGTAGCAGACACATTATGATGACTATATTTAGTATTGACTTCTCTCTTATTCAAAGTGCTGTTCAGACATTAAGATTGGGAGTATGTCTGCCTCCCAACCATCATCCTCCTTCCTCCAGAGGTATTTAAATAAGGAAAGCAGAGAGAGGACATGAAGAATTTCCCTAATACAAGTCAAGCAGCAGAAATGAGATGGAATAGCAGTCCTGTCACTGAAAGACCACAAGTATTGCATGATGCTTATGTAAAGCTACCAGAAGTAGCTCTTCCAGAGAAGACATGGGATGAAGACTTACCATCAACTTTGCCTTCCAAACAGACCCCCAGATCTGTTTAGCCTTCAGAAGAAGCATTGCAGACTTCTGGGAAAAGATGATTGAGAGGAAGAGATGACACTGATTTTTATCTTTGTGGTTTGCACCATAGCTCTGGGGAAGGTCATGACTTCTTCAGTCCCAGTTTTGTAGTTTCAGAGTTCATACACCTCTCTAGCTCTTCCAGTAGAGCCAGCTGACTGTCCCCACAAATGTCAGCATTGTTGCCAGTGAAGGCTGCTATTCCTGTTGTGGAAGAGCAGTCTTGTGATTTGAGCAGTTGATCTTATGCACGTTTAAAGTATGTAGCAAAAATTAAATACACCATTAAAAATAGATTAGTGTTTTGTTTAGTCCTTCATATAATTACAAAACAGATACTGAAATGTGTTAAAGTAATCAAAAGTTAATTAAATTTCTGAACAAAATAGCAGATTCAGTGTGAAGGCTGTGTCAGGTACAATTACAGCTTTTATAAGTGAGAGGTAGAAATCTGGCTCTATTGGAAAAAAAGATAGCCAGATAAAGGTACACAATCTGCTTGCTTACCATGATCACCTAAAGGAACTAAGAACACTATTAATCACAGTTTCTTTCTCTACATGTGTCAGGCATGTTTATTTGCCTATGACATTTAGCTACTCTCTTTTTCCACTGCTTGGGTGTCTCCTGTACCAAACATTTGTCTGCATGATTGATAGGCATTAATGTTAAAAGGACTTCTGTATTCTGCTCCAATGAAATCAAGAGCACAGTGGGAGTAGCCTACCTACAGTAGGTACCATAGGGTCTAATTGTAACACCTCATACTGGTTAGAAGAGACACAGTTTTTTTCATAGAACTGAGCTAATCTAATAAGCTACAGTCCTGAACCTTTCTTGTGCAGAGCCAACTTGGAGTTTCAACATAACGCTCGCAATTCTGGAACTCGGAGGGAAGTTGTACGGAGCCACCAAACTGACTTCAGGAGGAGCCCCTTAAAGGTCAGAAATTTTCTGCTTTTGTTTAGGAATGGTACTGCCAGATCTAGGCTGATCCCTGTGGGTATATTCAAATGCCTTTATACTTGCTTCCCTGGTCTCCTGACTTTGGCGTCTGGGTTCTAGGCAGCAGGAGTGCATGGAAACTACTTGGGTGTAGGACAGTAACTGAAGCAGTGGTGAGGAAAAAGCACCCGCTGTAGTAGCTGTAAAAGTCTAACCTCACGGTCGCAGGGCCGGGAGCAAACAGGGAGGAGTCTGAACGAGGGTCTGCCGCTGCGCAGGCTGTTTGCCATCCCTGAACAAGCTCGGTATATCCGCTCAGGCCAGCTTTGATCAGCGAGACGCAGCTTCAGCAGCTCCCTACGGAGCTGCTGACCACACGCACCTGGGCAGAGCCTGGCGCTGGTCCGGTGGCGTGGTAGGTGGTGGTTCTGCTTTGCTTCAAGCCGTCGAGCTAACCCGTGCCTGACTGACCCAGCTGGGTGTCGCAAAGCGCGTTCCTCCTAAGGGAGGAGGTATTTAGACGGGGCCCTGTTGCAGGCACTGTGGAGCAGAGGTCCTACGTTCTTTCTGTTCTACACGCAGGGTCGGTTTGGTGCAGACCCAAGGTGGGTCCACCAAGTGTTTGTGCTGTGCTCCACAGCCCCTGTATCACTGGTTCCTGTTACGCTGGATACAGTCCTCTACCTCTGCTATGTAAAGGAATTAAAATCTGTTCTCTTCCCCAGGTACTGCTGCATCACACTGCTCTTTTTCACCTCATAAACACTTTTGCAATAGCAATTAGTACTACAGAGGTGTGCTTTTGTTAGTTAATCCCATTTTTTTCATTTTCAGTGAGAAATTTTAATGGTAGTGTGAGGACATCACTATAGACAAAAATGCATCAATATCTTCTACAAGCTGGAACTTGAGTTTTCATGTTTGCAATGGATGTGATACGTAAAATTATCAGAATATTGGCATAAAGCCTCATTATTAAAAACGTACATGGATTGAGATGTGGCTCTTTCTGCTCCTTTCACAAACAGTATGAAAGGTCATTTATTATTCTCTATGTACTTGGAGGACTCCTTGCCTCCAGTTACTGTTGAGTGTGCAGGCATAATCAGGCTGTGTGTCATTTTTTTGCATTTATAGGGATGACTTTCAAAATAAACCTCTTACCAGAGCTTCAGGCCAAAAGGTTTCTCCTTGAGCCACAGCTCCTATCACTTTTTTCCCCTCTGGCATACTGATCCTTAGCTAATGAAGAAAGCATGCACACAAATGATAGGTCATTAGGAAATTCTCTAAATAGCAAACCTCTGAAGTCATCCCAAGCGCTATTTGCCATGCATCATGATAAAACTGGGTAAGTTTGAGGAGGCACTAATTGTATGCTTGGTCTGTCATTTATCAGTTGTTGGAGCTGTTGTTCCCAGAACACAGCAACCTCTTTCACAGCACAGTTCAACAAGATTGCCAGAGCTCAATGAGCCAAGCAGGGTTGACAGATTTTGGCACTTTATTCCCTTTGATGTAAGAACATTGCATCACAACACAAATGGGTATCTCGCTTTGCTGTAGCACAGCATCATATACAGATACAATAATGTTGATCTATGGGCTTTTCTTAAAATTATAGTTTTGGAACTCATTCCCCTTAGAACAAATGGCAACTGTGGGACTTTCATTTACCATCAGTTTATTTCAGTTAATACAGTAGTGTATATATAATCTTTTCATTATTTTAACCAACATAAATAGAAGGTGATCTTGTTTCACCTCAGGTCTTGTGGGAAAAAAAGCAGATGTTTAATACAGTGAGCTAAATAATAGAAAATTGTAAATTCTAATGAATATTCATGGAGTCAAATAAGATAATAGACCCCGTGTCAAGAAATAATGTGGCTTTGTGCTATGACTTCCAGTGTGTCTTAACATGTTTCAGAGAGATTCCACTGTCAGGAATTGTTTTTTAATATTTGATTTTCACACTTTCTTAAAGCACAGATTTTTTTAATGCATGTTTCTGAACTTATTTGGGATGATATTATTACTTTATTATTTGATACCTCAGAAGCACTGCAATGATGAAAGGAGATTTTTCACATAATCTTTGATTGTTTGTTTTTTTTTTAAGCTGCCAAAGGGTCACAGTTTCTTTCTTTTATAATAGATGCTAAGTAGCTGCTACAGAGTGGAAGTAAAACAGTTTGTCTTCAATATTTGATGTTCTAACAGAATAGAAAAATGGTATTTGGTATAAATTTTTTGTAAAGAGCTTTTTATTTCACAGATAATTCTTGGAACTGCTGGAGGCTTACATTTTTATGAATAACTGGGTAAAACAATTACTCTGTAACTTGGGATATTTTAATATCAATTACAGATATTTAATCTTTCCCTGGATACTCTCTTGCCCATAGGACAAAAAATAATTGCGTGTTCATAGTGACAGTCTGAGTGAGGGCCACATGCAGATTTAAAACCCCTTAATTTTGGTGCCCACAAATAAGTTCCAGCACAAATAGGAGGTGTTTTAGCTCCTATTATAGAAAACACAGATCTAACTAATGCAGTCTGGAGTTAGAGAATGACTCTGCTCACCCTTCAGGTGAACCTCTAGGCTACATCTGTACTAGGATGTTAATCAATTGCAGGAAATATTCTTGGACTCTCATCTTTACTTTTAATGGTTCCTGACATACTTTTGGCCAGGGCTCACTCACTAACAAAACAATTCTGGTCCTGATTTGGCAGTTAAGAAGGGCCAGAGCCCGCTCTCGAGAGGCAGGTTGTGCACCACCACCCTGCTTTGCAAAGCTCCTTTCTCTCGTGACTTTCAAGAGTCCTAAGTGTGAGCTAATAAGCCAAGTGCTGGATTCAACAACCACTTAGTGTCAAAACAATTTTGTGTCTTACATCAATAGTCCCGCTATTTCCTTTAATACTGTTATATTTCCTTAAATCAAAGTTTGATTAAATTTCAAAAGGTACAGTGCAGTTCTTTAGCAGCAGTATTTAGAAGAATGCAAATCACATTTTTTTCTGTGATAGAGCTGGGGGTTTGACCTTAGTTTCAAGATCCATAGGCCAAGAGCTTTCATGAGGAATTCACTAGAAAACTACCTTCCTCTGAACCAATTACAAGGAGAAACCTAGTTACTTTGTTGTAGGGAGCCATGAACCCAGTCCCTCTTCTCTTCATGCCCAGGATGCTGGGATGGAAATGAAAGCAAATATAAATTTTCTGAATCAAGAGGAACTAGCTCAGCTGCTTGTAAAAGTTAAACTTCATAGGTGCTCTGCTTTAGGCTGTTCTTTCCTTGGTCTAAGCTTCTTAGGAGAAAATAGGCAAGTTATAAACATGCCTGCCTTCTCTTTCTGTGGTAGGAACATCCATTGGCTCTATTCTGCCTATAGCAGCCCGCCGTTTGACATTAGACGATGTTAGCATAATGAAAAATCTGAGGCACTGTGTCTCTTTTTTTTTGGGGGGGGAGGTAAATCAGTAATAGTAACACTTCAGCATAGGAGATTAGAAATCAGGAACTCCAGATTATATTCCTGGATCTGCCTCTGGCTCAGTGTAAAACCCTGAAGAATAGTTACTTTCCTTCACAGTTGTGGATTAACCAGAGCATTGGATTCCAAGAATCAGCTGCTCTGGCTCCACAGTGGTGGAGTGCCTCACAGTTTTACATGATAGTGCTTCAAACAGGGTACGCAGACACAAGATGTGTTCTTGGATCACATTCATTTCAGCTGAGATTGGTCCTTGCACACTGAAACACTCTGGAGTAGGTTGCTGCTGGCATAATTGTCTAAGTGGTCCATATACACCCAAAGTGCATCAGTGTCCTTCCGAAATATCTTGCACTGCTAGGGTACTGTGAATTATGACATAAGTATTGAATGGCCACAGAGCAAAACTGAACTATTTTGGAACTTGAAGCAGGTTTTAAGAATAACTACTAAACACCAAAACCACTAAAAGTTGATGTAATGTCTCAGTCTCATTGATCAAATAAGATTAATTTGCTATACAGAACTCATTTAGGCTCAAGGTTCTGATGTTAACAAAAATGCTTCCTCTGAAGCATAAGCTCATTACTGAGAAAAATGAATGAAGAGCAGAATTAAAATTATTTCAGAAACTGAAACTGTCACTGAATGCCACTATGACTCAGACCAGTGGTGTCAAATGGTTTACTGAAGCTTTTAGGACAGTGACCATCTTTTTTTATTCTGTGTTTGTACAATGTCTAATACAATATGCCTCTTTCTGCCCCTGGGACTCTTAGCATTGCAATTTATCTCCATTACTGGAAAAAAAAAAAAGAAAGGAAAGAAGAAAGAAAGAAAATGCCAGTTTGCCTTCAATGTTTGTAAAATATATGACAAAGCTTAGGAATACTTTTAAAAGAAATCGAACCCTTTGTTTTTTGCTTTTCTTTAAGTATGAAATACTGTTAATTGGAGTTAATTCCATTTATGCAAGGAATATCTATATAACAGGTACCAAAGAAAAATTGTGTGGCTTTGTTACTGAAGGGCATATTCAACAAAATAAATCTCTTCATTTTCTGCACCGCTTGCTTAAGACTGGAAAAATTGCTGTAATATCAGCTGCATCTTCACTGTGATGTGACTGTTACTATAGTAAATAGTATTAACCTGAAGAACTTGATGACTGACTTCAGAAGAATCTAGTGATAATTTAAATAAGGTTTTCATCTCTTCTTGACTGTAAAGGACTGCACTGATTAAAATGTCCACACAAAAACAGTATACAAACTAAATTGGGCTCAGTTCTGCCAGACCTTCTTCCTCATTTAGCAAAACACAACTAAAGGAGACAACTTAATTTCTTTCTCAGTTTAAGGTTTGGCAAAGCATTCACATAGGATGAGGCTACTTTTGTGGTCTTACATTTATTGAAAATATTAATACACATGATGAAGAAAAATGAATACATTGTTACTCTTTCTTATGTGTTTTTATTGTGCTTGTTAAGATGTTGCGGTTTCAAGGATTGCCATATGTAATGAACGAAGTTCGCTTCTTAAAAAAGGTAATATTGCATATGAAAACACAGGTAAACCTCACTTGTTTTGTATGGATATTTGAAATCAGAATCTGTTAAAATCCCTTGGGCCAAATTTACTTTGCAACAAGTGGGCATAACTGCCTTAATATCAGTGATGTTGGCCTTGGTATCTAAGCCTAGCAGGAAAAAGACATAAGAAGAGAAATTCTAATGAATGACAGCGAGGCAATACTATGAGACATAAGGACCCTCCTCATACATGCCTGCAGTTGTTTTCTCCTCTCATGCCTGAAATTCCCTACTTGCCTGTTTTTGAGGTATGCCTCACTGATATGGCTGGAGCCCGTTACCCCCAGGTACAACACTGAGTCCACGCGCGTGAGCTGTGCCAAGCCGGCGCTGGTCTGCGCAGGACCGGATCGTGTGTCTCAGCATGAAGTAAAGCAACCTGGAACTTGCTTTAACTTGCATTAGGAGCAGAGCAAAGGTAAAGCAAAGAACTCGCACCGGTAGGCATTTTGGCGTGGTTTATTTTGCAGCCTGATCTAGTTTGCCAGCCCCGCAGGAGACTATCTGATAGTCTGGCAGGGGCCATGAGAGCAGCTCTAGCTTGGTGTCAGAGCTGCCACGGGAGGAGGTGGCCGCCATCCTGAGACACAGCGCGTGGGCTGAGCCGAGAGCTAACGCTAACGAGCTCGAGGCTTGGAAACGAGGGCAGAGCAGCAAGGCTCCCTGCACCAGTGGTTGTGGGGTAAGAGCAAAAGAAGTCGCTTTTGAAACTAGGCTTAGCTTTAAAAAAGCTTGGGAACAACTGCTCTAGTTTAAGATAGCATGGAAAAAAGGGAATGTGATGACCCTCCCAAGTCTTCCTGGCTTCTCCAGAAGTGCCGCAACTCCCATAACTCTTTTTCAGGGCATTGTATCTTATTTTACTGTATAACAATATATGAAAGATTATCTCATAATTAGTATATTCATCTGTATTTCTTAATCATACAACATCAGTCTCATTGTCCATCACATGAGCATTGATAACTGGCCTAAAACTTAACTATCTTAGACTTCCTTTCTTCATGAACCAACTATTCATCACTATGTGAACAAAAAAGATAAAAAGCAACATTTTAACCTTATTTATCTTAAATGTGCCAGGGCTGGCTGACCAGCCAGGGAAAAAAATCCAGAATTGGTGACCTCCATGCCACACAGTCTCCCTGGTACACTCTGGTATACCTCTGCAGACAAAGATTAAAGGCTTGGTCATGAAGCTAAAACGACTCCTTAGTTTTGAAGAACATTTATTTAGCCTTTCTTTAATATAATTTCTAGTTTAAATTATGACCAGAATGGATGACTCATATAAGTAAGAGTTTGCAGTGTGTCCTTAAATTACTATATTATTAATATGGTACTATACAGACACCCAGAAATGAGAATGGAAACACACTGGGCTCCATCAGCCTTGAAAGCTTATGGTCTTGATGATATACTCTTTTTTTTTTTTAGCTGCTTACTTCCTATTGCACACAAATCAACCTAATTATCTACCAAGTCATTTTTCAAATGTTAATTCATTTTTAAAATTTGGAGTCATTTGGCAACAAATGTCTCCTAGCTATACCTGGATACCTTTAATTGATTTTAGGTGGAGAAAGAATACATTTAAACACAAGACAACCTAATTTCAGACAAAAATAAATTCTATTTTTATGATGTTAGTGTTCAGACTGAATAGCAATTTAAAGTCTTTGAAATATTTTCTTACACTTAAAGAAAATGTTATCAATTTGCATTAAAATTAAATATTGTGTTTTTCATTTTGTTGACCTATTGAAAAGTCTGGAGTGGAATTTTCTGAAAGATGCAGAGATTGCTTGTAGTTTCCATAAAGACTCAAGTCTGGCAGTAAAATCCGTGTTAATTTTTGATTGCATTTTCCTAGACTCATATTTTAGCACTGTATGTGGCCATGTCGGGCAAACAACTCAGACCAATACTTTCAAATGTTAAAATTTAAATAGGAGCCAAAAGCAATTATGAGAAGAGTATAATCCATAAAACTGTCTTCACAATTAGTAGAGATGCTGGAATACTACTCAATCAAACTGTAATCAACGTATTCTGAAAATGTCTGCTTTGTTGCTGAGCAAATTTAATCCCTTTCTAGTGGACAAATTCTACTTTCATATTCACATTCAGTACAACCTACTGCCATACTAGCTCCCCTACTACTAACAAACCAGTGCTAAAAGAAATTATTAAAACTAAAAATATTGAGATTTGTTCTTTCTTAAGTGATAGTTTGGAAAACTCCTTTAGCTTACTTTTCTAAAAATCACTTTGTGCTAGATCAGCTTTACAAAAAAACAAACCCACAAAAATATTTGTGAGGGTTGTTCCAGTCAGTGTTAGAGCTGTTCTCAGAACCAAAGAGTATATGATGGAACTTTTTTGCCATTTTCTTTTCTTTGTATAGACACTGAAGTGATGAATATCTAAACTGTACGCCTGCCAGTGATCCTGCAGTACCTGTTTCATTTCTGAGATGCATAATACTTTGCGCTTCACCACTGCCTCCAACTGCTCAAGGTAGGAAAACCAATTATGCAAATTTATTGCAAGGCAAAAGGTAACATGGTTTCCTGAGGCAGCGATAAAAAGGCTCTTGAGGCAGATCTATATTATAGTTTCAAAATGAAGTGGCTCATTGGTTTTCAGTATTCTTTTGCATTTTGGTTTGGCAGTAGGGTAAATTATTGGGAAACTGACCTCTTTAAGTGTCTGTGCTAACTATGCAAAATATGCTCCTGTGGATACAACAAAAATGAGAGGTTGAATGAGAATCACTTAAAGGATAGCAAAAAATTTCATCATTGTAATTTGTTTGTGGTAGCTGAGCACTGGAATAAACCTTTGAAAATGGTGGGGTTTAGCAGAATGCTTGATTAGCGTTTTTAATAATACAAGTCAAAAAATAACATTTAAAATAATGGTGAAAATTCTGCTCACTGGGAAAGAGAGGAAATGTTTATTATAATAACCCTTTAAACCTACGTAAAATCCTCTGATCCGTTACATATTGCAACAGATACCGACGAAGGACACTATATACACTGTTTTATCTTTGAAAACTAATGGCCTGAAACTGCCAAGATCTGAATTACTTCTATAATAGCACTTAGATGAATAAGGACTATTCATGGAATTGTCAAGAGCAAATCATGTCAAACCAATCTCATTTCCTTCCACAATGTGGTTACAAGCCTTGTAGGTGGGAGAGCAGCAGATGATGTGTATCTTAGAGCTTTAAACAAATCTCACATGACATAAGGAACAAAAACGTGGTTTTGATGAATATTGTACGGACTGGGTGTAAACTGGCTGGAAAAACAAGTCTATAACTAGAACATTTATCAGTGCTTCAATATTAGTAGTATTAAAAAAACCCAACAAACCAGGTGGCATCTGTCCTGGCAACAGGTCTCTGTTCTTTCAGTTAATGACCCAGATGATGAAACTGAATATCTTCTATTTGCAGAGGACACAAACGAAGGAGGGACCAAGCTCTTGGCCAGCCGTGCTGCAGGCCAAGATAAGCAATTCGGAAAGCACCGGCAAGCTGAAGGAGTGCCGCAGAGAAAGCCAGGACGAGGTTCAGCGGGGACAAGTACAGCACTGTGAGGAATACCCCCAAACCAATTTGTAATGCACATGGTCACTCGGTATTTTCCCCTTGGGCTCAGTTTTCTCGCAGACAGCGGCAAAGAGCTGCTGCTTTGTGCTGCTGCTGCTGCTTCACGGTGCCACCGCTCGGCACTTTATCCGGGAAGGCCTCGGTCTGTTCCGCCGAGGTCCGCAGCCGTTCTCTCAGTACAAAATCCTCCATCTCCAGCGAGCTCTCCCCGGCCCCCGCCTCGGCCCCGGGCCTCCCGGGCTGCGCCGGGGCCGTGGCCCCGACCGAGCCGGCAGAGGCGCAGCG
>JAVJGG010000032.1:7761826-7772284 GCA_035590195.1 Aviceda cuculoides | reverse complement strand
CGAGGGCTGCAAGGGCGCCGCGGCGCCACCCGGGCTGCGCTCCCGCCTGCGCTCCCGCCGCTCCCTTTGCCGACTCCGCGGTGAGTGAAGCCTGGGCTCTCCGCCGGGCGGGCGGGAGGGGAGCGGGACGGCCGCGGAGGGTCGGGCTGCCTGTGCGCTTGGGGGGGGCTGCGGGTGGGGGGTGGGTGGGAGGCAGGAGGGCAGCCGTGGCCTAGACGCGCTCGGTGTCTCGGCGGGCCGTGTCCCGGACCGTGACACCCGGCGCAGCCGGTTCAGCCCTTGCTCTGCCGTGTGGGATACGGTGGCTGCAGGCGCTGGCGGCGCGGGGCGGTCCGTGGCGGCGGGCGGAGCAGAGGAAGGTGCGTCTCTGCCCGGTGTTTGCCCGGAGCCGGGTCGGCTCCGTGGAAGTAGCGCGCGGTCGCTCAGCGCCCGTGGTGTTAAAATCGGGCCACCAGGCAGAGGGTGGGACGCTGCCTCTGGAGATGCAGGCTCCTTGCCTGGTAGTCCGCCTGTCCTGATAGTCCGTCTGTCCTGCTGCGGAGGGCCCGCAGGGTGCAGAAGAGCCGTCGCGTTCCTCTTCTGAAATACCGGCTCCGGCCACGCGGCACTTGTGCGGGTCCCCCCGAGGCGGCCCGGGGACCTGTGGGCAGCCGCCTCTGCTTCTCCGGCGCCTCAGCACCTCGCGTTTCTCTTCCTTTGCTGTTAGCTGCATCTGTTGCGCTCGAAGCGACTGTAACGTAAAGGACCACTAGGTCTAGCCTATTTTTTAAAGTTCCCAACTCTGAAAGCGGTGTTTCGGTTTACTTGAACACAAGCCCTCGTTCTTTTTTTCTTTTACATGTTAAGATCGATCATCTTTAACTGTTTGTCTAAACAAAATTCCCACTGGGGTTATTTCTAAGTAGGCCCCGTTCCTGCCAGCCTGCCTGCCCGCGAAGCAGGCTCCCTTTCGGAGGGCCTGTGTGCAAAATGTTTTTTTGGACCAGTAGTGAAAATTTCTCAGTGTGCGGGTGGGTTTATCCCTATCAGCTTTCTCTGCAAAAACTGCAGGTGTTGCATACGTATTTGTTTGCTTTCTGTTTTTGTTAGTCCTCAAGCTCCAGGGATGAGGCTTTAAGGGACAAACGTGTTCGGATCCTGTCACGCGGGCTGCCGAAACAGAAGCCCATAGAAGGAGTTAAGCAGGTGGTGGTCTTGGCTTCTGGAAAAGGGGGAGTTGGAAAATCAACAACAGCAGGTAAGGGGTTTTTTTTTTTTTTTAAATTTTTATTGTTTACTTTGCAGATTTTATACTACTTTGTAAGGAATATTTGGGCACTTGTGTCGTTACCTTGTAAGTGAGTCCCACTAACACAGCTCTTCACCTCTGGCAATCCCATTGCAGCCATTGAGAATCTATGTGGGTACAGAGGTCGTGGCTTTAAATGAGGTGCAAACTGAGCAGACAGCTTTGAAATAGTATCTTCATAATAGTGCCATGTTGTCCTGGGACAGTCTGCTTTCTTAAGAGGTGATGTAAGCTGAGGTGGGAAGGATCATATGCCAGTGCAGCGATACCGTTCCTCCTTCCCTAGCAGCGTAGGTGTGCCTGTACAGTGCTCCTCTGTGCTATGTTGGCATAGTCATGTGCTCTGTAGAGGATGGTAATATTTAGAAGGTTTCAAAATCAGATCTCTGTCCAATTTTCTCAACTACTTGTATAGGCATTTCATAAACAAAAGGTGAAACAGTAGTTATGAACCACACAAACTGACCAGAGCCTTGTGAGGCACCTTGAAGTCTTCTCTCAGACCCACCGTTAGGTTTTCAATTAATTTTTCTCTAACTATGCAGTTCCTAGGTGGTAGAACAAGATAGTTCGTGGGTTACCAGTACTGCAGAAATTTGCTTGAACTTAAACAAAGATGACACTGAAGGTAAACCTCTTTCAGAAGATCTCTATAAAGTGTTAGAAATTTGTTTAAGGATCTCTTCCTTAGCATCTAGATTGGAAAAGAGTCATCCTTCAGCTGAATGTTGTCTACTGTTCATTTGCTGTGAATAACACACTGATGTAGCTCTTGATTTCTCATTTTGTGGTTTGTATTTCAGCCATGCTTGAAAAGGACTAACTTTCTAATAAATACTAGAACAGGCAAACATGATAGTAAGAATAATTGTACTTAAAAAAAAAATTAAAAAAATTGAAAGTATTTTTTTCTGTACATAGGATACACATATATACTATCCTATAGATAGGACACACATTCCTGTACAAAGACATGCAAAACAATCAACACTTGCATTTCTTAATGATGTAGCTTTTGGTTGATGGTTATAATTCATAGGCTGGTTGTTTCAGGTTAATGAAAATACCAAATATCTGTAAATCAACAATTTACAAAATGAACATAATTTGAATAGTAAATTCAGATTATCCTCCTCATGTCTGCAAACAAATGTGCTAATTTAAGTTCTGCTAACTGGCGTCTGTATGTAATTTGTACATATCTATGTAATTTGTACATGAAGTATGACACATATAAATAATATTTAGAGCTGGGAGTTCATACCCATGCATTTAAAAATAAAGAGTCAGGGTTCAACAAGCATTAAATAAGAGAGTTGAAATGTAAAGGAACCATTGAAATACTGGTGTATTGGACAGCCTTTTGTTAATGAATTTATTCGTTTATAATATTGAGAAGAAGGAAGAATCTAGGTTCTTGTTTATTAAAATGAGAATAAATATAATGGTTCGGATGAACAATTGAAGATCAGGTAACTCTGATCGAAGTATTGCATGGCATCATTGCTGAATTATGTCCTTAAAATAATGTTCTTTGTAATGGAGGTTTGTGGGGGACATGTTTGGTGAAAACTCTGCTGACTTGAGAGCAGGAGTTGAAAAGGAAGGAGGATAGTACGAACCTGTAATTCCTAAAGCACCACAGAAAATATCATCAATTGTATTGTCTGCATCTCTCTCAAGGACTCTTAAGGCTCTTCATATTCTTTCCCCCAGTGTGTTTATGTTTCATTTGCTCTGGATCTCTGTTTCAGGACATGTAGATATGCATTCTGGTCAAGTTTGTCAGGACCATTCCTTAACCTGTTGAATAACTCTTTCTGTTTGTTGCATACAGCTTTCATATTGTATTCTCTGTTGCTTCTAGCAATTTTTGGTCTTCTGAAATCAGTGTAGTCAATGATTACAAGAGGAAATTGTGATATAGGAAAAATATTTTTCAGTGCATGTTTAAATATTTGGTTGTTTTTTGGTTTTGTTGGTTTTGTTTGCCTAGTGTAAGTGTTGGTTTGTTGGTTTGTTTGTTTGCTTCCTATGTCTGCTATCTCTTTCCTGTCAAGTTTCTGTCTTTTACCAGTGTTCTGCTGTATTTGCTCTATCTGGCCAAAGTGGTGGTCTTTTTAACTTTTTTTTGTCTCTTCTGTCCCCTCTTTTGCACTACCCTGAAGATGAGAGTACTGTAGAAAATTGATCCTGGTATGAGAAGAGTTCAAAGTGTGGTCTTTAAAGAAGAGGAGTTTCTAATTTATTGAAACTTACTGTTTTCAGCTGTGGAAGTAGAGTAAAATTCGTGGCTGGTGTTCTTGCTCACATTTTGTTAATCCTGCATTTTGAGGAAAATAAAACTACTGATACGACCAGCTACCTTGGCCTTCAGACATTTTTAGTGAAGACTAAAGGGCTGAGATTTTTTGTTATTGTTTAGGAGAGCTGATACATTTGACCATGTGTCGACTTTATCTCAGTTATATTAACTGTGTTTTAATTTTTTTTTTTCCTCTTGAATGCTTCTCTTCTGCATGTAAGATGTACTATTATTGAAACTCACCCTTTCAAGGTAGAGGCCAAAATCTATCTATTTGCCTGACCAACCCGGACACAGGTCCGGGCTTTGGCAAAGATGGTAATAGTGTTTGTTCATGGTTCTTTTCCAGGATCAATGTCATGGTTTTTGATTCGGGGCTGTCTCTACGTGTTAAAATATTCTGGTAATAGTCGTAAACCAGTTATTCTGTTTCTAAATGCCACCTATAATTATTGAAAGTTATCTTTCAGAGAGAGTTCATCTTAGTTATCTGTAGGTATTTTATTGATGATATATATTAACCTTGTCACAGATACAGACACACTCAGCTGGCGCTGTACTTTGGCCTGAGAAGTTTTATTTGTATTGTTTGTTCAATGTTCTGAGAATTCCACTGTGCTATTCCTAGGGCCAGTTTGGATTTGGAAGTTACCAAGTCCAAACTAATAAACCTTCCCAGACTTGTACTGATTTCAAGAAGACTAACTCAGATCTCCTTGTGCATTGTCCTTGGTACTGGTTGGCTGGTTTAGCATTGGTGGAGATATCATGGTGACTTTTCTTGGAGCCTGCTGTGAAGTTCTAAAGAATAATAATAATAATTAAAAAAAAGTTGTATTGAACTTCTGGAATGTATCTGTCCTGCTCTCTTGCGTTACAGGAACTTACTAGTTAGGGCCAACATGAATGCTTAGGGTCAGGTTAGGTCCTATGCTGCATCTCTACACCCTCTTGGAGCTGACAATAATACAAAGACAATGCAGTGCAAAAATAATCAGCTGGAATTCAACAGAGAACATGAGGTGTCCAGCTAGATATCCAGCTAAAAACCTCAGGTTTTCCCACTATATTATTCCCACTGTCTCCCTTTTTTACCTTCAATAGTCAAGTAGTCTTTATTGAAGCAGCATTGTGGATTATACCTTAATTTTCACATATGGTAATTGTATAGGAAGAAGATAGATGCATGAAGTGGTTTTAAGACAGTGTGTGGAGTAACTTGCTGCTTCTTTGTGCCTCTTCAGACATGAGCTGCAGTTAATTTTTTTTTTCCTGTTTTATTTATCATTGGTTTGCTTGTTTTTTTTTCCTTATCTGTGATTTGTAGATTGGTTTCCAAGTTTCAGAGGATGAATTTGCCTCTGATTGATTCAGGGAACGGTTAATCAAGCATCTGTTTAAATAGCAAACTGAAAAATAAAATCTATATGCTGTATCAGCTTAGGAGTAAACAAAGGCTGTGTGCTTCTTAAGGAGAGCTGTACAATTCTCCTTGTTAACCTCCTCACTGTTTTGTTTAAAGGAACTTACCTTTCTCAACACCAAGTTCTTTAAGCTAGGAATCTGGCTCCCCAGCTTGTTCTCAGTACCTTCATACTTTTCCAGTAGAACAAGGGTGACTACAGCTTATTTTCTTTTAAAAGGCTCTGTGGACTGACATACAGCAATGTGTAAAGAAAGCAAGAGATGTTGCCCAAGAAAGAGTTGTGTGTGTGGTGGATTTTTTCCTGTGTGCTTTTTTTTTCTTTTTTTTTTTTTTTCCCTTTTAAAACATGTTACTGCTTGGATTGTAACAGTTACTATTTGGTTGTACTGAAGCTTCTAGGAGGTTTCCCAACAGAATTGAAGCTGGTGAGCCGTTAAGAGATACCATTTCTTGCATGTGCTTTTTAGTTATGGGAGTTAAGTATTGATGGAAATGTAGAAGCTGTAAACAAACTCACAGTCTTTTTAATTGCTTCATCCTGTTCTTTTTCTTTAGCTGTTACAGATGCTTTCAGGGTAGATGAGACTTTGTTTTCTGATGTAAAAAATCAAATGAAAAACATGCATTGCACCTTCTTCCAGAAAATATCCATGTTTAATATATCACAAGAAATCAAAAAGAAGGGGTATGATCACCTTTCTGGTCACTATACTTTAATAGTTTAGGTCAATACTTACCTAATCTCTAGCTTTAAGAAAATTCACTAGGGACTGTGGTGAAGGTTACCAATGGGAGGGTTATTTTAGTTTTATAGTACAGTGTCCACTTTTGAAAAGTCAGAATTCTTAATGTTATCCTTTGGCAAAATACTTAGATTGTATTTTTATTTTGCAGTGTCCACTAGAAGGTTAGAGTTAGCAAGTTTTTGCAGATTAGCTTGAGTTTGTTAGCCTGTTAGCAAAGATCGACTGAAATGTGGGTACTGCTGTCACTTAAGCAGGTAATATTGTAGAGGTGCAAGAAGCTAAGAACCAAGATGATGAATGCAATTACTAAGTAAGTGTGATGTATTTATATTATATTTTCTCTTGTGAGTAATGATAACATTATCAATATTTAGAAATTAAGTTTTCTTGCACTTAATCTTTTTTTTTGTTGTTTTTTCTTCCTCTTTCTTGCAGTGAATATAGCCCTTGCCCTAGCAGCAAATGATTCGGTAGGTGAACATCTAATTATCAGCCTTAATGTGAAACAAGCATGTGTGTCATAAATAAAATGGTTACTGCCAGGGGCAGTCACATACATTAAATCTAAGTATTTACTGTGACAGTTAATTTCTGTATTTGTTTTTCATGGACTTTTGAGTTTATATTAATTTGTTTATATTTTATCAGTACCATGAATGACTTAGTAGGTCTCATCCTTCATCTGGGTTTGGCTGTGACCTTTTCCTTGTGTGTCTCTTGAGTGCAAATGCAATTCTGCAAGGATGTGTAGACATAGTAGAGGATGTTTGTGCAGGTTGGAGACACATAAATAATTAAAATCTATCACTTCAGAGCACTGACTTGGAAAAAATAAGAGTAAGTGCTTGATGGTGTCCAAAACATTTTTTTTTTTTAATAGCTCTAAAGATTTACTTTTTCTAGAGGAATTAATATGTAAAAATACTTTATATATAAACAGCTGAGGAAACAAAGGAGCTACGTATCTTCCCTAAAGCTTGGCAAAACATTTTTTTGAGTGACAAAATATCATTGCCCAGTTTGGTATTGCTCGAACTGTTACTTGGACTATAAATAGAAAGTGAGAACCGTTCAAGTGTAAAAACAACAGGTCTTCGTTTTGTCCACCTGCTGCTGTAAACTGGGAGTAGTTCCATTGTGCACGTTTATTGCCACAGAGGTAAACTCAGAAGCAAGCTTTGCTTCCTATGTAAGGGTGTATAATGGAGGTTTTGTACTCCTAAAGCATTAATTTAATACAAAGTATCCACATGTAGTTTAATCTGGTAAATGTAGTATCTTTTTCTTGTTGTAAAAGGTAAGTAAAATAAAACAACAGGTAGGAGTGAGGTTTACATGCAATTTGCACGCTTCTGTAGGAATTTTGTAAAAGATTTAAAAAATTTCCATAAACTCAGTCATGCTTGGTAAGAAGAGAGTGTTTAAAGCTGTTATATGAAATATGTACTGTTTGTAATGGCATCTGATCCTGATATTTCACAGGTTTGAATTCTGTGTTTTAAATAGGTTGCTGGAGTAATTTGATTTCAGAGAAAAATCTGTCATCTTGAAAAGCAAAACTGCTTGAATGATTCCTTCTAATTAACTTTAAAACATGGCATTTGCTGTAATACTTCTCCAAAATAAATGTGGTCCTGCAATGTGATCTGTGTTGTGGCATGGTCATTGAGTAGCTCCATGGAAACCATGTCAACTAATTGCACATAACTTTCTGTACCAGCTTATATGTTTTAGGATTGTGCCTGATACTCTTCAAACATATAGTTTTGTGCATTATTTAAATTTATACTTAGATAAAGCATCTCTTAGTAATTCTGACAAACACAAGTTTTTGGATTATGCCCTTTTTTATGAGTTAAACGTCTGGCTTTAAACATAATAATGTGATACACCACTTCAGTTGCCTATTAGAACACTTGTAAAGCACACAAATAAGAGAGACCATAGTCTAGAGTGATTGAAGAGGTTTTTGCTGGAGTTATTTGGAAAATCAGGGACAGATAAATAATTTTAAATTAAATTGAGCCAAGAAAGTTAAGTAAACATGGAATGTGCTAGTCATTTCTAATGCTACAATTTTGTGGTAGTATAAAATTGGAGGCTGGCATCTGGTGGATGTTAATAATGAAGAGCAACTGAAATTGATGAAATAGCTGTGACTTGCATGAACTGATGGTCACAATTTAGCAAGCTGCTGCCATGGTGAAATTGTGCATTGATGCAGTTACAGGTTAGAGAATATGAAATTAAGGTGGATTGAATAAACTCAACTCTCTGTTATTTGTTCATGCATTAATTTTTTTTTTTTTTAAAGATAATGACGGTATATGTCATGTTTATGTTTAACCTATGGGCTTGAATTTGCTGGTGTGTTCATTTGTGTACTCCCATTGATTTCAGTTGACTAGTTTTGTGAGTCAAGGTTATTAATTTAGTATTCCTGGGACCTTGATCCAGGCTGGGATTGTCCAGTGTTCTGAATCGTAGGGATCATTGCAATGTTCAGTTTTGTTATGGTGAAATAAAGGTTGTTTTCCAGAGTCCTTTGGTACCTCCTGCTGAAGTTTATATTGAATTTCTTTGACCCCCCATGTGCAGCAATGGACCTCTTAATTTTACTTTTAGTAACTACTGATTGTGTATCACCTTCCTTCCCATGGTTTCCCTTCCCTTCATTGCTATTGTAAGTTCATCTCTTTCTGAGGAAGCAGTAATGATTCTGTTAGTAGATCAGAGCTTCAGCAGCCTCCTGCAACTTCATTACAGTCCTTATGTCTTTTATAAGCAAAATACAGATTTATAGAAACTGATGCTTGAACTTCATGTACTGTTTAAAGGAGGAAAGAAAGGACTCGTGAAGTAAGATAGATCACCATAATAATAAAGGTCTGTGCTTCCTTCATTAGATACAGTCTGTATCTGTTACACGTTCAATGTTTGTAACTAGATTTTCAAAGCAAGTAGTATAGTGGAGCTAAATGACTTTAAAAATAATGTTTTCTTCTGATTTTTCAAGTGTTCTTTTTCTAAGATTATACAGGTCACAGATTACTGAGAGCAACTGTTTTCTGGTGAGGGAGATCTGTGGAAGATGCTTTTAGAAGAGATTGGATTAGGATAGATCCTTGCTGCTTTCAGTAACAGCTGTGACATCTCACTGTTGTTTGATAGTGTCATAAGCTGAAAGAAGATTAACAGTCAAAGCATAAAGGAATTTTTTGTCCTCTTGATAAAAGAAAGCTTCCTTCCATCTTTTCTTAAAAGTCTACTTTCTATAGTTAAAAACCACAACTGAACCCCTGCTGTTTCTATAGATAGATTTTTTTTTTTTTTTTTTTTTTTTATGTGGTAGCTTTTTTGGTTCTAGTGATTGTCTGAAGTATTAAGGCATTGACAGAGCCTTGGACATTGTCATTGGCACACAGTGTTTTTGGCAGAGCTGGGATTAGAATTCAGGAGTTCGAGTCTTGCATGCTGGTGCTCAGTCTGTTTGGCATATTTTTACCTCATGGTTACAGAGTAAATAATTCAAGACAGGATTTCATTTAGATGCCTAGATACCACGTCCAAGATAAAATAGGGTTTTTTTGAGTTTTGTTTTGTTTGGGGTTTTTTTTTGATGCAAAGCCAGGGAAACAAGCAGGGCAGCCTCTTATCCCTTTCTGAAATATTAGGCTTTTGGTACCCCCACGTTACCTGTTGTAGATGGATTTGTTAAGAATTGTATAAGCTCTTGCGCTTGTACCAAGACCTATAAATCTATACAGTGTTCTTTTTGTGCTAAGAAATAACTTAAAGTTTCACCCTTGTGTCCTATTTTTAATTGCTTGCTTAGTTTGACAGCTGATTCTTTTCGTTCTTTTGATGTACCAGCAGTCAGTTGCGCTCCCCTCGGAGCACTTGGGAAGAATTTTTGGGTTTCGTGCCAGGACGATTCATATTCAGACTAGAATGACTATTTATGAAAGCTGCCTGGCCAGAGACGATTTATTATAGTAGAAACAAGTTGAATTAATAGATGGCAGCAATAATAGGATAGAGATTGCTTGTTTATGAACAGAGTATTTTAGTGAGCAAACACCAGCTGTGCATGACTAAGGGTGGCACAAATCCAGTTGGGAGGCTGCATGCTTGCGCTGTCACTATGAGGCAGACTCCCCAGCCAGATTCCCTTTGACTCTTCTTTTCTCTCCAGGAAGATCTACATCTTTCACTATAGGACGAAATGCTTTTTATGTTGCGAAGGACAGAGGAGCAAGAAGTAAAACCGTATGGAACAAATTAGCACGTAGGCGTAAGCAAGTGGCTTCTGCCTGTGGTAGTGGGGGCTCGTGATTAAAGGCATGGGTTTTAACTAATTCTAGCCTAACTCTGTGTCAGGGGATTATCGGGTCAAGCAGACCAGGACCAAAATTTGAAATACATCAAGCAAACCCGCTGGTTGCTGAGCAACGTAGTGTTTTAAATAGGAGGCCGTCAGTGTTTGCGAGCGGAGGGCGAGAGGCGGCCGGCAGAGGGAGCGCCGGGGGGCGCCCCGAGACCCGGAGCAGACTCGCTGGCAGGACTCATTAGGCACGCGACTGACTGAATAAACGCTGGCCGCCCGTCCCCTTTGCCCTCCGGGCTGCGTTTGCGCTCCCTTTGCACGAGGCGAGGGGCCGTGAGGGAGCCCCGGGGAGGAGGAGGTGAGGCG
>JAVJGG010000032.1:7733897-7761816 GCA_035590195.1 Aviceda cuculoides | reverse complement strand
GGGCGCTGCCCCCCCGGCCCCCCCCCCCGCCTTCTACTGCGCCCAGCCTCCGGCGGGAAAAGGCCGAACACCTCGTCCTGTGATGGAAACGAAGCTGGGGAAGGTTGATGATTAGCTAAAGGAAAAACACTTACTCAAACCGTATCCTAGTCAAAATGTCGCGACGCAGATTTTACTTATTTCTTTATTTTTTTGAAGCGGAAAACTTGTGGATATCTGCCGATTATACACATAGGCAAGTAGGACGTCTCTGACAACTGTGTAGTAAATTATAGCAAGAAACTATGTAGTTATGTGCATTCATTGTTGTGATAATAAAATTAGTTTTAATTATTTCAAAATTTGTATTTAATCAAACAACACACATTCATTTTAAAACTACCCAGAATCTACCCAGCCTGGTTTTTTACATTCCAGCTCTCTCTCTCTCTCTCTCTCTCTCTCCCCCCCCCTCTCCTCTTCCCCCATCCTCTTCTCTTCTTTTCTCTTTTTTCTCCCCCCCCCCCGTAATTAAGCTATTTGTCTGCAGGATAATATTTGACTTCACAATGTTTATACATTTCTTTCTGGTAACAAGAAAATTACATTTCTTTCTGGTAACAAGAAAATTCCATGTGTGGGGAACAAACAAATCTAGAAGAATTTAGACAGTAATGGGCTCCTTCACTGAATAATTATAGTGTGAAGGAAAATTTTGACCTGTTTTGTCCCCCTCCTATGTAGCTTTCCTACTTATTGGGGTTTGGTTTCTATGCATCTTTACCTTTGTTGCTTAGAGAATCAGAAGACTTTAATTGCTATAGATAAGGTGTTCATGCTTGTTTCTTAATGCTAAGAAGTGTCAATAAAGCTGGAGATGCCAGTTAGGATTGATTTGGGTTATCTTGCGGTGACAGCTCAGCTTCTAGATCAGCTGAGAAAATGAGAGAATAAAGCTTTAAAAATCTCACTGTTTGTCAAGCAAAAAATGAGTGAAATTAAAAATATTTTTTAAACATAGGCCACTTAAAATATTTTATTTTAATCAAATGACTATATGCTTAATTTGAGGAAAATGAAAAAATTTTCTTTTTTTTTTTTTTTTAAGTATTGCATGTAGAGTTAATTACCTTCATCCTAGTCTTCAAGTCATTGAAAGCCTAGTGCAGATGTCAGAGTTATGTGAAAGGTGGAGCAGGTTTATAATAATTTGGCATGCTGTGAAAGCAGTGAGACATCTTGTAGAGGTATAGTAATGTTTGGGATTCTGTTTTGGATTTTGGTAATTTATTTTTAAAATGTTGCTGTATTGGATTTTTTTTCAGTAGGATACAGAATGTTGAAGAAGGCCAAACAAGGTTGAATTACTGGTATCCGATTATTTAGAAATCTGACTAGGAGCTGCTGCAGTTTGTTGTGGAAAAAATTGTCAGAAAAGTTCTGTAGCTGACTGAAAATTAGAAGATCTTCATATGAAGGAAAAGGGCTTTTAAACCAGTAGAAGAGTGAGTGTTTAAAAAGTCTGCATTTCTAGGATAGAGAGTGAGAAGACTGCAGTGGTACTTTTTTGGCTTTAATCCAATTTACAGCTAGGCACTTAAATAGTGTGCAGCTGAAAGGGTTAGAGAATTAGGGATTAAAAGATGGCTATTCAGTGTGTCAGTATGTCAAATGAGGAATCCAGAGCCTATCCTGATTTTAAGTTCTCTTTTGTCCTATGTGTTGCTGTTTGCAGTTTGGGATTAGCTCTAAGTCTATAATGACATTAAAAGGGTAAATTGAGAGTCCTGGTGGTAGATTAAGAACACCAGCTTTAAAAATAACTGGCATCTTCACTTAGTAAAGCTGGAATTTATGTCTTCGGAATGGGCTGCAGCTGCTGAATATTGGGAGCGCTTCTAATGTAGGGAATCCTTCACCTTATAGAACAACAGCAGCTCATTAACCTGTGCCTCCATTCCTCCCAGGCTGAACACCAGGAAATTCTGGTGGTCTGCAGAGTTAACTTCAAAGTAAAATATCATCTGCTAATGGCCAGTGGGGATACATATGTCTTACCAAGTATGGAATAAAGTCTCAGAAAAGATGAGCAAAAATGAAATTAATGCTGTCAAAGAGTCTCTGGATGTTTAGTGGTAACGTAGTCTATGTTGATTAACAACTATTTATAGCAGCTTTTTGTGAGCTGATTTTTTTCCTTTTTTTTTTTTTTTCTTCTTTCTCTCTGTTGGCATGAAGTCTTTTATCAGGCTTGTTCCTCAATAAAGCATTTGGCAACTTGTAAGAAGACAGTGAATATCACTAGATTGTCCACTGAACACAGAATTGTGAGTTGAGGGGTCCTCTGTGGTATATGAATGGAACTGGTTGCATTTGGTTAAAAAATCCATTACTTGAAAATGTAATTGTTTTCATAGTTAATATTACCTGAAAGAAAAAAAAGGGTATCTGCATAAAATAAGTGTATTGGAGAGACTAAACAACTCTTAAGTGTTTGCTAAAATATTTAACAGGATGTGAAAAGATATGGATCATTTTGTCATTAGCATGGACCTATATCAACTGTACAAGGACCATGTATAGTAAAACTCACCTGCCTAAGAGAACAAACATAACAGCAATTGAATAATTTTGAATTTGTGTAAGGAAAAGCAAAGGAAAAATTTACTGTTTTTTTACAAAACCTCTCTCTGCCAGTATAAAGAGGGACTGTGTCTAATATGACCCTCAATAACTTTATTTTAATTTTCCCCCCCAAAAGGATTTATTACTACTAAGTTTAGAGCTTGAAAATCATTAATTCAGAATACAGCTATCTTGCAAATCTGTCGCTCACAAGACAGTGGCCAAGTTTAAAGGCTAAACTGAACTTTAATTATGTTGAGAATCTTGCCAGAGAAATTAAAAGAAAGGATCTTTTTAGTGAGGTTGTCTTTGCCTGTAGTTTGTACACTGCACAAAGTGAAGCTGTAGGATTCTCATCTTTCAAGGATATATGCAAGAATATCTTTTTTCTTTATTGATGTAGCATTCGGTTTTCTTGTAAATACAGAATCTATACCTGGTCACTGTGAAAACTTGTTTTCATTTATTAGTGTAGATGAGAGAAGTTTCTAAATTGGAATGAAAACTACTCTGTTTGTACTGGGGTAAGAGATGCAGTGATTATATGGATGTACCTTATGCTGAATATTTGTCAGAAATATTTAGAGAGGTCTAATTGGGCAAATTAATATTTTGTTGAGAAGATTAATGGTAGTAAAGTAAAAAGGATGATGTAGTCAGTGATGTAAATGCAGATGGTGAAGAGGAGTTATAGTTCTTTACCACAGTCCTTTATCCTGTAAATTTTTTTTTGGTGTGTGTGTGGTCTTGAGCTTAGCAATGATCGGATGAGACCATGACAGCTGGCACCAGTCCTGTAGAAAGAGCAAATCCTAGCAGTAGTTAGCCTATGCTAGGGAGCATTTAGCTAGAGAGGGGGGAAACCTTAAAAGCATTAGTAGGAAGGTAAATTTGAACATCTGTGAGTGTTTAAGTATACTTTTTGCTGAATACACCAAGAGAGCACTTCTGTGTTTTCATGTGCGGACAATATATTTATTTCTACTTTTGTGTTCTCTCTGCCCGATGGAATATTGGTAAGGATCTTACTCTGTATGAAGTCGTCAGTAATTCTGCATGTGTTAGTTTAGTACATTTTTTTCCCAAGTAGCTTACAGTGATGTGGAAGTACATGATTAAATCATATGGGAATGGTTATATTGTCAGTTATATCTTCAGAGTTTAAGCTGTTCAGAACTTGCAGTAAGGCAACAAAAAAAATACAGGTCTCTAGAAAATGTTTTTCAAGTGTAGTAAACTTGAAGACTGATTCAAACTTTCTTCCACAGCTGGGCAGGTGGAAGGAAAAGGGCAAATGTTAACATGAGACCAGCTGTTTTGAACTTCGTTATTGCTATGCCAGCTGGAGAGATGGAATCCTGTTTGTTTAATAGCACAGAATAGAAATATTTTGTAAGGAGCAAATGCAGCCATAAGAAGATGATGGAGTTGGATTACCTGAATCCTTTTCCTGGAGTGTGCCAAGGGTGGCTGTAGCAGTGGTGTGTGCTGTGCTCTGGAAACACTTAGAACCAGGGGAACTTTGACATGCTTGGATGTGCTTTGAATGCTGCTTTTCTGTCTGCGTAATGCTAGTATTATTTAAGAAAAAAAAAGATTCAGCATTGGTATGAGATATATATGCGTATGAAAATAATGTCAGAGGACATTAGAGGAATCCTGGAGGTTTTTTTTTTTTCTTTCTTTTTTTTTTTTTAAAGTTGCCTTCTTGGTCCTCCTTGTAATCCCCTGTGCTGATTTATATGAGGTGTGGGTTATATGGGTGAAAACACAGTTTATTAAAATTTAATTTTTTTAAAATTATTGTAAGTCATGCATCTGGATTAAACTTCACTTGGCAGGAGAAGTATCTGGTGCTGGTAATTCTGATTAACAGTTTCATGGGGTAGCATCCAGGTGTATGCAAATTATTTCATCTCTTGGGGATTTAAAACATTGTAAATGCAGGAATAGATGATCCGGACTGTGCTATGCGTGTCTTAAAAGATCCCTTGTAGCTGCCATAATGCTTTTCCAAGGTAATTAAACCTTGAGTAAAGGGTTATTATTAGTATTCTAGGGATGCTTACATACTGCAAATGCAGGGATAGTTGGGAGAAACAAAAGTCAAAACCTTATTTTACTGGGACAATGCTTTATAAGCTGCTACTTTTAGGCAGTATGAAATCTTTTTACCCAACATATTGAATGGCTTGGTGAAGAAAAAAACCTACCTTAGGCTATCTTCAGTGAGGTTCTGCCAGTTATTTAAAGATTTTCCAAAAGACCTTTCTCCTATAATCCTGTAGAAAGCACCACCCTTACAGGAACACTTGTGCTTTCATTAACATGGCTTGTAGAAACTGGAGAATCTGTTATTTATTTTTCCATTTGAAGACAACTGTTTTATTGAACCATATCCACGAACGAAAGCAGTGCATCTTGGAAACAGGCATCTTTCTTACTTTTGAGGAAGTGTGTAAATTTTTTTGAGAAACTGTCAGGTTTATTGTATGAGCTTGAAACAAAGATGAGCTTTGTAATTTGGAGTAGCAGCTGAATTTGCAAAGTCCTCCTAGGTAATAGAGGGATATTTTTCTCCAGTGTGCATGTATTTATTCTTCATTTGAGGAAATTTGGTACACCTGTAGATACATTCCTGCTGACTCCTAGGAATAAGTGGCCTGTGGTGAAGATCTGACTATGCCCAGGAGGTCATAAAGTCAATCTAATTAATTTAGATCATCCTAAATCTTCAGTCCCTTTAGGCTGAAAACGAAACTGAGTTGTAAGATTATTGTAGTTAGTCAGTGGATAGTCACGATCCTTGTTGGGGCAAAACCCCTCAAAAAGTTGAGGAATAGGATGTCAGTCAGGTTTAAAACACAATGTAGGTTTTTCTGCAAATATTTACTTTCATTGGAGAAGGAATTAGGTGGCACAGCCCTTAGATGATGTTTTGATTAGCTGCTGACACAGATAAAGGGACTGAGTCATGAATCTTTCTAATCTGTTAAAATATGCATTTTGTACAAGAACAAAGAAGCTCTAATACTGTTGTTGATGTCTTTGAAATCTAACATAAAAGTGGGTCTTTTCAATCTTTTTGAAATTACAGCTTTCATATAGTAAGCAAGAAGTAGAATAATTTGTCAGAGTAACCCCTGGACTTTTTTGTAATAGCTTTCACAAGATGTTATAAAGAAAGAAATGTTTAAAAAAATCTAAATTAAATAATCCATGTAATTACATATGATTTGCTCTGTTTATTAAAAAAGTATATTGAATGACTGAAACCAAATTTGGTTGGTTTTTGTAGTAAAAACTTATTTTACAAAGTACATAGTAGACCATGTATGGTAGTGCATGTTTTACTTCTCAGTTGTAAAATTTAAGATGCATTTGGCTTAGATTAGGTAAATTTAACACTTTCAATTGTTCAGCTGTTAAGGGTGTCTGCAGGGTTCAACATCAACAGCTTAAAGAGAAGAAGGAAAAAAAGAAAGCAACCCCCACAGAAAAACCCCAAACTCAGATTATTACATTTGTTATGAAAGGGGTCAGTCTTGCTTCTCAGGTGTCGCTAAGCTTCTGTTAGTTTCTTTATCTTAATTGAAATTCAGATTTATTTAGAAGTAGTGGCCTGAATATCTAGGTACATTTCTCTTTTAAAACAAACAAACAGATTGTGATGCCACAGAATATACTTCATGTTTAGAAATCCTTATCAAGGGTAGAGATGCTGTATACTTGCATTAAAAGCCTTGTTAACGCTCTTCTTCTAACCAGAAACTTGATAGCTATCACTGAGCCTCTTTCTCTCCATCTTTCCCATCAAAACTGTGATAACAAAATGGCTTAATATATGCTATCAAATTACAAAAGCATCATCCAAAAAATGAAGCGCACATTTTGAAATGCTAACAGTGAAAGTCTGATTTGGCATTGTTGGAAAAGCTCCCATTGCTGCCTTAACCCTTCAAACAAGCCCTTAAACATACTTGCTTGCAATTTTGCAAGATGTTGACTGCAGTTAGCTTTTTATATTAGAGAAGCTTGACATTCAGCGCTTTAAAGGGCTTGCTCTTTACTACTTAAATTGCAGAACTTGATAATCAGTAGCGTGTCTTACCATCTGTAGGAAAAATAGTTTTATTTCTACAAAATATGTATATATGTCTATAAAAAGCATATAGAAATGAATCTTATAAGTCTAGGCTTCATAGTTGAAATAATTTTTATTTAAAGTTTATTGCCTAATGTACCGTGTGTAGTTGAATAACCCCCTTTTTTCAGCTTTCTTTTGTATAAATGCATTTGATTAAAATGTTATGCCTGCTTAATTGGCTTCAGAGACTTGCATTTCAGTATTATCTAAATGTCTGCAAAAGTTTATTTTGGCCACTTAAATGAAAGATAAAAATATGTTTTTTGTGTTTTTCACATTCCTTGTAGTCGCTAGTATAATTCAAACAGCATTAATTCGAATACATTTGCAAACGTTGCTTGTTTTTTCTAACAGTAAAATTTGATACCTTTTAAAAAAGTTAAAATATTATTTCTGCATAAATGTACATGGACTAGAGAGAACATTGCTTATGTTTGTTAATATAAAGTCTGTGGTCTACGTTATACGTAAGAAAATGTGCAAGTGAGGATTCTGTGTTGAAAATCTAGATTTTTGTGAAGACGTCTGGCTCAACTTGTAGAGACATTGTTATATTTCATGCTTCAGTTGCAATTTAGAGAGCAAGGAAAAGGAAACTGATAACTTATGTCTAAAATCAAGACCATATTTTTATTTCTATAGGCAGTTTTGGAATTTTGCTCAACTAATAACTCATAAAGGAAGGCAGACATTTTGACAAATACTCCTTTTTTTTTTTGATTCCTTACACAGACAAAAGAAGTTGGTTTACTTGATGCAGATATATATGGACCTTCAATTCCAAAGATGATGAACTTAAAAGGAAACCCAGAATTAACAACAAGTAAGTGAAAGTGATTTTTTCTGTCATCTTTGTACAGGGATGAGCATGGACCACTCATTGGTGCTTTGTTGGTGTGGCACAAAAGGGATGCAAACAGAAGATGAAGACTTAGTGTATATATATATTTTTTTTAACTTTTTATTTTTAGTAATGAGGTTGCTTTCAATGCTAGCTTGTACAATTAGGAGCATGTTCAGCGTCTTCTTTCTTTCGATGTTGGTCCACAGACTTTAGGAGTTTCATGGATTATTACTAGGGACACTGGAAAAGGTAGCTAGGAAAGGAAGGTTATTGTCAGTAGTTGTAAACTTGCTATACAGGATCCCACTATAGAAGACCTCCAAATTAAAAACCAAAAAACACTAGTCTAGGAAAAAAAAAAAAAAAAGACTAATCTAGGAAATAAGAGAAGGGTCATTACAGTAGCTTGTATAGGATGTCATTGAATTGATTGTGTTTGATCTCTCTTTCTTCAGCCAAACATGCCAGGCCACTTGATTCATTTTTATTTGAAGTTGTGTGTTTAGGAATGCAGTGGTGGTGACTTCACTACTAGAAGGTAAAGACACTAGAGAAAACTTCTAATTTTCCTTTTGGTAGGAAGGATTCTGGTCTGGGGGAAAGCAAATTGAGGTAGGAGAGTTTGGAGAGAAATAAGGAAGACCTAAGGTAGAAAGGTTGCATCAAGTCTGTTTACCTTTCAGAAATTTAACTTCCACTTGGGCTAACCAAGTGTGAAACTGAAGAATGGCTTTATCCTGATACCCTGTTCATGGGATGCTTGAGTGTAAGCGAGTGTGCTTTTTTGGGGGTGGTAGGGACTCTGAGGCGATAGGATTTGTTTAATGCTTTGTTTTGCCTGTCCTGTGATAAAGTGCATATAATTATAAAACCTGAAAATATGTAATCACAGACAAAACCAGTCTCGCACTGTAACGCTTGGCCTAGACGTTCAGAAGTACTAGGATCCTACTGAAGGAAGTACAAGCTGGCAATACATGTTGACAGGGAAGGATCAAGAACATGTACCAGTTCAAATAAGACATAAAAGGGCTTGAGTGAAATAATCAATTGTAAATACCCATTAATGTTTGTGGGCAGTAATTGCTGGGTAAAATGGAATTTAAATATTCTTTCCTCTTCCTTTCATGCCATGATCTGTATTTATCATAGAATCATAGAATAGTTTGGGCTGGAAGGGACCCTTAAAGGTCACCTAGTCCAACCCCCCTGCAATGAGCAGGGACATCTTCAACTAGATCAGGTTGCTCAGAGGCCCGTCCAACCTGACCTTGAATGTTTCCAGGGATGGGGCATCTACCACCTCTCTGGGAAACCTGTGCCAGTGTTTCACCATCCTCATTGTAAAAGATTTCTCCCTTATTTCTAGTCTAAATTTACCCTCTTTTAGTTTAAAACCATTACCCCTTGTTCTCTCGCACCAGGCCCTGCTAAAAAGTCTGTCCCCATCTTTCTTAGAAGCCCCCTTTTAAGTACTGAAAGGCCGCAATAATATCTCCCTGGAGCCTTCTCTTCTCCAGGCTGAACAAACTAAACTCTCGGAGCCTTTCCTCATAGGAGAGGTGTTCCATCCCTCTACATCAACTGTGCTATAGTTGTAGAATGTCCATTTGTAACTGATAGGAATTTGTGCATGTGTATGGGTGTTGTGACGGTGGTTGTTCTATGCATTCTCACTTGGTATAAAGCATGCAGAATGAAACAGTGCCAATACCTTTAAGGGGTTGTTATTGAGCTTGCAATGTTAGTCTCTGAAAAATTTGTAAGTGGCAAACTTAGGATTTCTTATATAATTAAAATTCTGTCTCCTTATGCTTATACCATCTACTCTGGATAAAGTAATGTATTTTCATATATGGATGCACTGCATGTGCTTATACAGGCGACTGTCGAGTACTCTCTACATTTAAGTATATAGCTTACAAATACAGACTTTATTTAGATTAATTTCTAAGAGAGAAGGAGAGTACTTGGTTTTATTTGTTGGATTTCTGTTTTTTTTTTTTTTTTTAAGTAAAAGGATAATTCTGTTATTTAATAAATAAATAACTGAACCCTTTCATGTATCGTCAGTAGAGTTTGACTTCCTGATACAGATTGAAGTATTCCCACGTTCTCTTGTATTTTGGACCCTGTTGAGGGTGTATGTCATACAGGCTGTGTTTTTCCATAACAGATTTTTTGCTATCAATTTTACATTTGAAGCGCATTATGCAATATGAACACAAAGGGGACTATGTTGTGGTGTTCTTCATATATCTCCTCTTTTCCTTTTTATGTGATGTTGACTTTTTCCTTTCCAAAGGAGATTGGGTAAAAATCTGGTTCTCCTTTTTTCTTTTTTCTCACTGTCTGCAAAACTGATCAGATAACTTTGAACTTCTTACACATTTTGCTGTGTATTTTATCAGTCCATACCAAATTTAAATCCATGTCATGAGCCACAAATAAGAAGCAAGTTGCCCAGTCTATTTCGTATGGTCATAAAAATTGGCTTGCTAGGAATGCAAGAACTTAGGAGTATATTCAGTCAGATATTAGGGCAGCTCAGTTTTGTTTTTATATAAGTTTCAGTGACTGTAGGTATTTTGGGTATACAGCTGAGAATTCACTCTAAGTTTTTGTCTTAACACGTTTTGAGTGTTGTTAAAAATATGGCATTCAATGTAATAGAAATTGGAGGATTTCCCTCAATTGAAATTGCTGCTGTTGACTTGTAAGCACTACATTTTGATTGCTACAATGTATTCTTTCTACTTGTGTGGAACGTACAAGCAAATATTATCAGGATTTAAGAACATACCTTATTTTTTTAACTGACAGAAAATAAATTTGCATATTTCAAAAGTTTGGCACATTACACAAGTCTACTGAGAAACTTATGTAGTAATTCAGTATGAATGATAACAGGATAGAATTTGTATTTCAGGAATTCTGTTCACTGTGCACTTTTGAGTTGATGAAGCTGTAGAGTAACGACAATGAAACTGTTGCCAAAGTAGCTGATATTAAGAGGATTTCATTGTGAAAATAGGAATTTGGAAGGCAAAGGAAGCTTTAGTTGTGAACTTGAGGGATTCCTTTAATGAGTGACATAGGATAAGCTTCCAAGGAAGTGATCCATCAAAGGTGAATATATGTGGTGTGGATATATAGGTTTATATACACAGGTATAGATATAAAAATGTGTGACCCTTGTATTTTGGTATAATGAGGTTTAGTGTTATTTTTTGATTTCTTACTACATTTTCAAGAGTAAAACAAACTCTGAACAAATATTGTTTTGTAGAGTAATTGAGCAAACCCAGGCAGTTCTGTGTTAAAGATGCACATTAACAAGGTATACTTAACAGTAAGTCAATTAAAAACATTTTTTTAATAGCATAGCAATCAAAAATTATGTTTAAAGTCTATTGCTGTCTTCAATGTGAGGTCTGGATTTGAAAATGAATCTGTAGACTAATCCTAGGAGGTTCTGAGCACTCTTGCACTCTTTGATTTCTATTTCTTTTCTTGCATGTAGCAGTTGAAAAGGGATTAGGGATGCCTAGTACCATACAGAGTAAATCTGTGCAGCAATTATTAATTCTGAATAGAAATTAGTTATGCTATAATTTAAGTTTTCAAAATTAATTAGGAGTTCTTAGTGAGGAGAGAGTCTGTATAAATGGAAGATACTCTATTAATTTAAGTTTGCAAACTGTAATACGTTGGAAAGTCTGCTAATGTTTAATGGGGTGTCACCTAAATGGTCAGGGAAATATTGGTTAAGTTCAAAAGTGAATTTAATTAGTTAATGGAGGATTATCTAACTATGGAATAAATATTAACATCAGCTACAAAATATACACAGGGCAATGCTTATAGCACAAGTAACAAAAGCATTACTTCTGTTCTTTCTCCAAATAATTTACTTTAAAAGCCGTTTTCTGGCTTAGTGAACTGCATAATCTCATTGTTCTCCTTTTTAAAAAAAATCTACCATTTAAACTACTTGGTAGAAAATAAAAGTTGGTATATTACCAAAAAGATACTGCCATTTTGCCAGATAGAGATAACATTTCTTCACTTAATTTAAATGATTATTAAAGTTTTGGTGGGCTTTTTTCTTTATGACAGTTGAGTGCTCTCTTAATATTTCAAAGCTTTGTTGCCATTTTATGATATCCTCAGTGTCTTTTTTTATTTCTTAATAAAATAGTAAATTCAGAAGATCAGTAGTGGGCATCCATCTTCAAAATCTGGAATAAAAAGTAATTTCTGAGAGAATGCTAGCAGTAGTTGTGTCTGGCCCCATTGAGTCTAATAATATTGCAGGAGCTATGGAAATCAAATTACTGATAAAATTCTTAAGTCAGAAATGGACACTTACATTTTTTTACTGGGACAAACTTACATGTCTGCTATTCTTTAGGCTGTGATAGCAGAATTTTGTAACAGAAAGTGATAATATAAAATAGAATCTGTTGTGACTGTTTAAAAATGTCTGCTGGAAATAGCCGTATCAAGGGATTGTGGTGCATCCACTTGAAGGTTATAAATAGAAGATTTGGAGTGAGCTAGTTAAATAGAGAAAATGTTACATAGGTAGAGTAGTTATTGAGTTAACCATGAAGAAGTTTCTTGATCTTACGTAAGTGTTTAATTTTAAAGATACAGCTTGTATTCTCAAAGTTGTCTTTATCATGCTTTACCAGCGAAACTGCATCACAATTAATTTAAATAAAAACTAAATTTGATTCTTTCAAAGAAGTCGTATTAGCTACTGCCATTACCTCTTGATTTGTGAACAAGTGATTCTGAGATTGTGTATAGTCTAATGATACACTTTACGATTCTGTTTTGAAAGAAGTCTGAACTGAAACCCTGTGGTTTACTTTTCGTGATGTCTTCTCCCAGTTTATCTGGATGGCTGAGGAAGAGTAGTCCCATATGCCTTACATGTTACAACATTCTGAATTATTATTTTGTCACTAGTTGTGGTTTATATCTTGAAGGCTCTTTCATATGTGATGAGGTAGTTGAAAATGAGAAGAATATTCAAGTGTTAAATATTTTTTTTCTGGACATTGACTATTGCCCTCAAGCCTGTAACAATTAACCTCAAACTGGATTAATTCGGCTATTGTTGAGTTCACTTGTGGAAAAAATTTATGACCTTTACTTGGAAGGGAAAGGAGGTTGAAGATACCCAACTCTGCGAGTAACTTTTTTATAGCCATGCAGTTGTTAGCTGCTGTTTAAAAAATAAAAAAACTCTAGATGGTTAATTTTATTAAAATTTTATTCTTTGTATACATAAATTCATACTTAAAATTACAAAAAAGGTAAGGCAAAAAAGTATAACATGAGAAATGTAATGTAGTAATTAAAGCCTCTTACTGAGAGCAATCTTTTTTGGATAAATGACAAATCAGATTTTACTAAATGCTATTGCAGTATAAATTACTGAAACACCGTAACCTGAAAAAAATACATTTCAAGTACTTTAAAGCGGAAGTGTATTACTTTTCATGTTAATCCTGCAGTGCTGTAATTATAAATGTTTTGCTATGGATTATGGCTAGCAAATATTCATTAAAGTTTACTCTTAGAGATAAAAGTGGTTTGTCTGGTTCAACTTTTGTGCAAATGGGAATTAAATTGCAAGATGGTTTTATTATAGTAACATGATAGTTATGCATTTCATTGTACATACGTAAACAAAATAAGTTATTTTTTTGTTTGTACACTGACCACATTTACCTTTTTGCTTATTTCAGAGGAATAAATGTTTTCCACCCCTCTTCTTTGCTAGAAGTAAAATTAAAGAATTGTAAATAATTCCAAATTTTGTCAATATTATTACCTTGCAATTTCACTTTCATGTGTTTTTCTCTGTGGGTCTCTTGCTGTATTTTCACTTTTTCCTTCCCCTTCTCTACAGTACAATGGAGTGGCTTTTCAGAATAAAGAAATGAAGCAGAATACATAAAAAATAGAAAAAATGTATTTTAATCCTTTCCCTATAGTGACCAGAGGTTAAAAGTGACAGTAAGAGTTTAAAAGCTAACATCTCTTTCCTTTGCTTTAGTTGATGGTTGCAATCTTGTAAAGTATATAGAACCTCATTTTACAAGTGATGAAGTTATAATAAAACCACAGAAGGATGTATGGCGGTATTCATGTGAAATGCAAAAGGGAGTATTTAATATACACAGAAACACTTTAAGTGGACAGTCAACAAGTTGACTGTAGTGTTCATCTATTTCATCGGTGTCCATGTGTCTTTTTTTTTTTTTTTTTTTTTGAAATTACACATAGTCCTTTGAACAGTGTTTTCTTCCATGTTTTTTCACCTACATTTCTTTTTTGGGGTCTTGATTACAATATTGAACCTAAAAAGGCTGAATTGACTCAAATGTATTGAGTTCCATAGTTTTGCTTTTAAAGCAATGGAAGTCCTTCGTTAACTGGGATGTTTTCTGAAGTTAGATCTTGAATGGGAGGTGATGCGTAGGGAACGTCTGCTCCTCAGGTTCCTGCTTCCCCCTGTTCTGCTTTACTGTTGTCTGTCCCATTGTTATGTGACTGACCTGGGCAGTCCTCCTCTCGTGGAAGCACGTTAGTGCTTCCGATAACATGAGCCTTCCCAGAGGTTTTGTGTGTCGGGACAGAAGCCTTGAACTGGATGTCGTATTGGTCTATTTCATTTCCACCCAAATTAGTCTAATAAAGCTTTTGATCCACTATAAATAAAGTCTTTTGGTTCCATGGGGGTCTGAGGACGTTTCAAAATGCAGGTTATTTTATCAGTTGTAAGGAAGACATTTGTGATGTAAGGTAGTGGCAAGATATGTTAAAAACTAGTCCTGTGTTATTATTCTAAACCTAACAAGTCAACAATGCTTTAAAATGTAACAAAGATATGACTAGATCACTGTGCTGTTCAGTCGTGCTGGACTTGCTTTTGAAGTATAGTCTTCCAGCAAGCAATTAGTTCTTTTGCTTTTAGGTAGGACTGATGAAGTCATATCTGCAAAACAGTTCCATTAATGAAGAAGATTTTACAGAGCTTTGTTTCCTCTGCAGTCTATCAGGAGGAAAAAAAAGTGGAAAACCTACTCAGTAATGGGATAGGTAGACGGACTAAATATGAGAAGCAAATCTTTTGGGAAAAGCTGCATTTCTTTATGCATTTGTTTCTTAAAGTTGAACTGTGAGCATTGAATAATGCTCTTTGAGTCTTATTGCTAGTTTGCTTTGGTTTAAGTTATTTGTGATGTGTTCATGGTTAGATAACATTGTTAGTGCATGGTGTAATGGAAAATCACAGCCTTCCTTGTGTGGAGCTCTTCAAGCTTAAAATACAAATTGCGGTATTTCTGGGGCAATCCTGCAAATAAACTTATAACATGGTGTGAAATCAAGCTTGAAGTCTCAATTAGTCTGTCACTTTCCATAGAATATTCTGGGCTTCTGGCATAAGCAGTTAAAGCAGTGATTTAAAATTTGTGACTCTGACAAACCTCCTTTTGGTGACAGCATCCTTTCCTCTCTGATGTAGGTTGGTGTCTCTGTGTTTTATTGTGGGATATCCTGGGACCCTGTTGCTATTTGTCCCCCTCCCCTCTACCGCATTTCTTTTCCCTTTGCTGCCCTGTGGGTGGAATTCACTTGTCTTTGCTTAGGAAACTAATACTGCTTTAACTGTGCTGGAGTATGGTGCCTGCATCTAGCAGCCCCTTCAGAAGGTGTGGCTATCCCCTGTGTCTTCTGTCAAATCTGCTAACCCTGTACAAATCTCAGCACCCTACGGTATCCAGAGTGGCAGGAGACATCTATATTTGCACAAGTAAAGCCCAACCTTTTTGCTACTCTTCCTGTCCTATGTCTCCTTTCTTCTGTCCCCCTCCTTCATTCCTTCCTTCCTTCTTTCTCCCTCCTGTTGCTGGAAACCCTGTATAGTCTGAAGCCTTTGTGTCCTTGACTGGAACCTGGATTCCCCCATTGCAGAACATTGAACTTGGAAGGTGACTTCCAAAATAAACAGCAAGTAAGTTCCTTATACTTCCACATAGTGACAGCCATATGAGAATTACTGTTTGCTGTGATTAACAGAAGGTGCTGTGTAAGTTGGAGTCCTGACTTACATTGTGATTTTCTGTAGTCTCTGCAGTATGAAACTGTACACAGTTAAAAACCAGGTGATGCAAAAATTTTTGAGATTTTACAAGTGACCATGCTGAAAATCTGTTTCAGCTTGCCTGTATGTATGGCACATTAATTGAGTTTGATAATCTTGTTTAATGTACTGGAATCCACAGAGTATTCTGCAGTGTCTCTCTGACTAGCACGGTGACTATGTGTTTTGTTGTGCCATAGATCTGTGTTTCAGGCAGTGAGATGCCCCTGAGATGTGAGGAGGGGGAAAATAGCAATTTGTCATGAAAACCTCAGCCAATGATGAGCTGTGCAAACAGCAGCAGAACCTTTAGCTTTTGTATAAACTATGAAGAAGTATCAACTTGCTCAAATTTTGATAAATGTATGTAGAGGAGTTACAGTATGGGTTTTATTTAAATAACATGATGAAAGATGAAGGAATACTTAAACTTATGAGCTACTCAGAAATACACTTTTAAAGCTGCTGCTTTAATGCTTAAATGTGAGATGCTAAAATGTTATTCAGAGACCTAGGTATTACAGACAATATGTAGTGTAACTTTCTACAGCTTTTTCTGTTGTACACTGTGTGCCTCAGTTTGCTTTTTAAATTTTAATTCTTTCAGATATATTTGAGAATTTCAAGGGAAAATACGTAACTTCAGCAATGCACCTAAACTGTTTAGATCTCCTAGATGTTTATCAGTTGTGCATTACATGCTTTCCAACTTTGGAGATGCTTTAAGTAGAGCCATGGCTCTGTTAGAGCATCAAACCTTGCGGGAACACAGCATAGGTCTCCAAGTCCACAGGATTCTTGAACAATCTAGAGCAAGTTTCACAGTCCAGGTCTTGATTCCCTCATCTGTAACATGAGATAATAATTCCCCACCTCAGAAGCATGTTGTTAGGTAAAAATGTTCATTTTGGGTGCATGGGTGTTATGGAAATGGGGCTTGTATAAAAATTAAGCATCAGGAAACAGACACATTCAGAGCACAGCCCAGAGCTTGTAGTGGTGTCTGTGCTGGCAAACACTTCTGCATTGGTAGTGTCTTTGGAAACACTTGGAAATCTGTGTGCAAAGGTCAGTAGGATGTTTTTAACTGGAAAATCACACAATTGTTCTACTTTTTCATAGATTTAGCTATTGATGTCCCATCTTAGAACAACTTAAAATTGCCACTTTCCTGCTTGATGACCAAAGTCCAGTTAGGACAGACAGGTGACTTCCACTATTAAGATTTATTGAAGATAAAAATTAATATAATTAGTTGTAATTCTAGGAAGTCTCTGATCTGCCATTATACTGGCAAGTTCCAAAAATAGCTGAGTACAATAGGAAATCTTTAACAAGGAGAAAAATCTGAGCTTCTAGTGTTCTCATCTCATGTTTGGGTATTTTTTTTGCCTTTGAAATGGTAAAAAACCCCAACATACCCCTTATCTGAGATACTTGAAAACTCTGAGCAACTCCTTTGCATTAGTGCTCGCTCAGTCAGTGAGCTCAAAATAGATTTGCTAGGGTGTTGCATGATCCACTATACTCATATTTAATAATTATAAGCTACCTTTGCTTTTCTTAAACAGCATGATGCCTCCTAAGGAGGTGTAATGTAACATCGCAATCTCCTGCAGTAATGATCTTTACTTACCTGATGAGGTAAGACTAAATGTAAGCCTTTGTTTGCTGTAATGTATCAGTCAGCAGACGTCTTCTGAAAACTAAGCCAAGAATTGAAATGTCTCCTTGTGGCTTAACCCAAGTGGGCAACTGAGCACCACACAGCTGCTCACTCACTCCCCCCTATGGGATGGGGAGAGAATCAGAAAGGTAAAAGTGCAAAAACTCGTGTGTTGAGATAAAGACAGTTTAATAGGTAAAGCAGAAGCTGTGCACACAAGCAAAGCAAAACAAGGAATTAATTCCCTCCTTCCGATGGGCAGGCAGGTGTTCAGCCATCTCCAGGAAAGCAGGGCTCCATCACGCGTAACGGTCACTTGGGAAGACAAAACTCCATAGCTCCGAACATCTCCCCTTTCCTTCTTCTTCCCCCAGCTTTACATGCTGAGCATGACATCATATGGTCTGGAATATCTCTTGGGTCAGTTGGGGTCAGCTGTCCCGGCTGTGTCCCCTCCCCACTCCTTGTGTCCCCCCAGCCTCCTCACTGGTGGGGTGGGGTGAGGAGCAGAAAAGCCCTTGGCTCTGGATAAGCCCTGCTCAGCAACAACTAAAACATCCCTGTGTTATCAGCACTGTTTCCAGCACAAATCCAAAACATAGCACCATGTGAGCTACTATGAAGAAATTTAACCCTGTCCCAGCCAAAATCATATATATAGCTCTCTATGTACTTTCTGTGCTGCACTAACCTATGGCCACCATTGAATGGGCTACGTTGGGCTTTCTAGAGAAAAAGAAAAAGAATGGAGTAACTCACCTTGTCAGGATAGTCTGCAAGGCTTGATTTTTCTGGGGGGAAAAAAGTTAAGGGGGAAAAAAAAAAAATTTACAAATTGCAGAATATCCATAACTTCAACATTGTTCTTCCCTGTGTGAGTAGCAATCCAGCCTTCAGACCAGTCCTAGAACTCTTTTAATCAGTAATCTGCTGCAATGCTGTCATGAATTTGCATGTGCCTGCCTTTTCCAGTGCCCTACTTGTATCCTACCAGAAAAGGCATTTGATTAACATTTTGTCGGTGCTCTGTTGATCTTACTGGTCTCATTTTGTATGTTCAGGAGAAACACAGCACCCTTTTATTTAGGGCCATCAAGCTTACTGAGAAGTTGTAAACAGGGATATTTTGTTGATGTCTTAATGTAGGTGGCATAGTATTGCTGTGTGGTGTGATTTTAAGAAATCTGTTTTGTTGTGTGTTGGATTTTTGGAGCTGTATGGTAAGCATCTGATAACAGAGAAGGAAGTGTTAACCGTACTCTGAAAGCACTGGAAATTAGAGATGTTACTGAGATCTCATTAAGCTAAATCTTCTTCACATGTTATGTTTTAGAAAATCTTTGTGAGACCCAGGGCGGAGGAGGAGGAATGCCTGTTGCTTTTGATGAGGCAAGGGTGATTACCAGAGCCCACTGAAGCACTTTAGATTTGAGATAGTCTTAAGAATGCTTTTTAGCAGTAGGCAAACAGTGGGGTGCACTGCAGTATTTTGTATTACTTTGAGAATATGCAGAACATTATAGCCAGAATATACAGCAGGTTGTGAATTGTTGTTGTGCATTGTATAAATTTGATTAAATCTTGCTGCTCAGAGCAGTTTATAGTCCTTGTTGTTAACCAAAGAAAATAAGATCCATTTTCATAAAATGAAACTCAACTGTTGAGAAATAAACAGTGCACATGTTTTAACAACAGAGAGGCCCCTTTGGCTACTCTCTAGGTCAGTGTTTGTGTGCTCACAGCAACTTTTCTATTTTACCCACTGAGGTGGAGAGGGAGATCTCTGAAGGTGTGTCTGTTCTGTAAGATTAGTATGTCTTCCTGGGCTCTATACAGAAGAAACTGTCCATGCAGGTAGTGGATGTTGAGATGTTAGCCTCTGGATATTTGACCGACGTACTGTAGAGCGTTTGGATTGAACTGAGAAGTGGCATAGTATTTTGGTGAACTTCCTCAGAATAAATGCATCTTTTCCATTCTTCTTACCTTCCAGTTCCTGGTCCTCATGTGCTGAGCAGTCAAGGATTAGCCTCACCTTTTTGTTTTCTTTTTTTTTTTTTTTCTTAAAATCATTACTATTTCATGGTAAAAATGAAGGAGACTGTGAATCTGCAGTGATACATGCTGTTGCAGATATTTTTTTCCTGTTTCTTTTTTTAAAACCCTCTCATAGGTAAATATGTAGTCATTTTTCTCAAGACTTCTAGCAGTATTATAACCTGTGGTGGTACATATGTTGTTTACAAGGACACCAAAGCAGTGACTAGAGATGGCTGTAGGCTGAAGCTCAGATGTCATCAACCTGTTCATAACAAAATTATCTTACTGCAGTGGGGAGAAGTAAGACTGTGATTCCTAGAAATGCTGTTACACAGTATAATGCCACCAAAATAAGCCCTAACTAAACACTGAAAAGAGCTGCATAAGTAGAGAAGAATTGTGTTACACTGGTACAGTGCATCAGTCCAAGGCCATCCCTTTTCCAGTAGTAGTTCCATACTCATTCCTGAACGCAATAGTCATGCAAGTGATTTATTTAGCTTCCTATTTTGTTCTTTTTGATTTGTAAACCAAAACATCCAATTTATTTTCAGCCATATTTCTACAAAATTACTTGGCTTGAATGCTGGCTTACTTGATTGCTTGAAAGCTTTCATCTGTAGAGTTTAGTTAATTTGTGTGCTCTTAGGTGTTATTTTGTCTGAATTTGGAGTTCAGCTTTGAATGCACTGCATTATATTCATGTTGTTTTTATGTTACTATCTATATATATTTTACTTTGGGTGCATCAAAAGTTTCTGCCAAAATATGTATTATAATATATTTTTTTATTGCTTAAAGTATTCTTTCTGTTTTCTACTGGTTCCTAACTGTGCATGCTATTAAAATAAACCAGCTAGACCAAATAAAATTCCTGTTGTTGTTTTGTGTGTGTGTGTGCCATTTTGAGATAAAGTGTGGATTTAGATGGCAGAGATTATAAAGTGGAGTTTTTGGCTTTTGCAAGGTTTTGTTTTGAATGCACTCTTTTTTGTTGTTGTTTACTTTCTGCTTGCTTGCCCCTTTGCCAGCAGAACAATTACAATATTTCTCCCTCTGCTTTTTTTTCTTGACACTGGAAAGCGTAGGAATATGGAGCATCACAAGGACATTACCTCTGCAATGTTCAAATAAGCATCTTTTGCTCCTACAGAAATTTTAGAAGTCCTGCAGACTCCTGCCAGTCTGAAGAAATCCAGGACTTCTTCTTACTTGGACCTGTTGACAGCATGCTGTTTAGGGGTGGCTTTATTTGGTACCTCTCCTCTGGGGTTCCAAAGCAGACTTAATACGAGAAGAATTCCCCAAAACACTGGTGTGTTAATGGGAACCATCCTCTGATTAATAAAATTAGGGAATAGCATAGTTAAAAAAAAATAAAATTAAAATCCCATTGTGTTATAGGACTTTGATTTTTTTCTGATATCAATGACTTGGCATTTAGCAAAGTATTGCAAAGGTAGAGGGCTGCCCAATAGGGGATTTATGCCTTGCAGCATGGGGATTTCATACAAATAGATAAGGTCTGTTTCAACAGCACAAAGTGACATTATATTATGGGCAAATGCATTGTTATTCTGGCAGAAGATGAATGGTATCAGTAAAATGTAACAACCTAAGAAAAAGTGAGGCCAGGTTCTTGGGTAGAATAGATAAATGTATACGTATATTGAAGGTATGAGGGGGGAAAAAACAGACAAATGCTGTTAACAGAGAGAGAAAACTACTCTTAAGAGGAAAAAAAAAATGGGTAAGCTTATTTCTTAAAAAAAATAAATCTAAAACCAAACTGTAAAGCCAAATCTCCCCCTTCTCAAAAAAACCATTGTTTCCTTCTGTTTTAGAAAATCTAATGAGGCCCCTTAAGAACTATGGAATCGCATGGTGAGCATATGTTTTAATTTAAATCAAGCTTCTTTAAAGGTGTACTTAATATTGTGCTGGAAAGCTTAAGTTTTTGCTTTGTTGTTTCAGCATGTCTATGGGTTTCTTGATAGAAGAGACTGCCCCTGTTGTGTGGAGAGGGCTCATGGTAATGTCAGCTGTTGAGAAATTGTTGAGACAGGTAAGGACTTAGGCATGTATTTGTGTTTCAAACTAATAGGTTATTTTAAAATGCATTTAAGTGATAATATTAGTGTCCATGACATTATTTCATATATTAGTGGTGGGCATTTTTGTATCTTGGTGGTCATAAATTCTTAAGAATTTAATCTTAACTTCAGGTAAGAGGGAAAGTTGACACTTTTTACGTTTACCTATCCCCTTCAAATAAAGCTGTTGTTCCATGCATTTGATGAGTGAATCACCCCAGTTTGCCTTCCTTCTCATTCATTTCTATGTTTCTTTATGTAATTGTTAAAAAAAAAAAAAGGCATTTTGAAGTTGCCTAAGGATTTGAATGTATAGCTGTCTATGCATATTGACCACTGTATTCCCTTATGTGCTTGTTAATTCACCAGCACTAAGAATTCTTGGAATAGCATTTGACGTATGACAGGTACACGAAAATCATTAGATACTGTCTCTGTGTAATGCAGATAGATTGTTAGTTAATAAATTTCTTGGCATATGGAAGCGGGGTGGCTTGTTTTATTTCTCGACAGATTTTTGTTTTTTTTCCCCTCTTATTGTGAATAAATCTCTGAAGTGCTAATGAGACAGCTGAAAAAATGCATTCGGTTTGCATGTTTAGACTTTGAAGTGACCCAGATTGTTCACGACTGACATCCATTCCAGGGTTTTAAAGTTTACAGTTTGGAGATCACTACATTTCTGTATGTCTTTTGTGAATGCCTCCAAATCTTGTGCTCCCTTAATGACTGAAAAGAAGATTCCCCCCCCCCACCTTTTTCCATTTTTACCGAATTCTCCTCTAACACAGAGTTTAGAATAGTGGCAATCATTTCCATAGTCAACAAAGCCATGTATCTGCCAAAATTTCAGGAAGAACATCTTTGTCCAGATTTGGCCTTTAAATATAAGGGGTGTCCATGCCAGTAGCTGTGGAAGGCTGTTCTGACTTCTTTGTGTGTTGCATTGATTGGCCAGGCTCACAAAGACTAGAGCCTAAAACCTCGAAGGTAGAGCTAAAGTTAGCACCCGCTGTATTGGCATACTCCATCCTGGGAGACTGAAGACTGGCAGGCACTCCAGTGCCATTACTTCAATCAGGAGTATCCCCAGATGGGAAGCATGTGCCAGTATCCTTGTGGAGGGTGTGGATGATGCCGTGTAAGGAGCTCGTTGCTCCCTAGCAACTGATGAAGCAGTAACGGGCTGGCTGATCATGCTGTAGAACGAGACAGAGTCCATTAATACTCGGGGCATCAGTGATTTCCCTGAGAGTGGAACCTGAATTCTGAAAGACAAAGGCTTTACAGCTAAATTTCTTCTCCCCATGAGCATTTTGCTTCTGCATGATGACCAGGGTAGTCTTAAATCTGTGCTGGAAAAAGTTGTTCGCATCTCCTCCTTCAAAGAAAGAAGCTCACAGTTCACATGGAGAAACAGCAGGTTATAGCTAATGTACATATACCACATGTAATGTGGTTTTTAGAAAGTAACTGTTGAGTTTTCCAGCCTAACGCATGCGACTTTTGCTTTAAAAACTATAATCTCCCTTCTGACATAGTTACTAGTCAGTCTCAGGAAGGGGTTAACTGGAGAACCAATAGTGTTATAGCCTTGGAGACCTAAACAAGAGATGACCACAGCATGCAATGATGTTTTTAAAGATACTGTCATTCCATTTTGTATTAAAAACAGTTTTGTGATCTGTTGGGAGCTTTGAAAATTTTCCTAATTTTCTCTTTATCTGTTCTGGTTGGTCTTAGCTATTTAGCTTTTGTTTGACAGGATAAAGTTGCTTGCAAGAGTAAAATACTTCTGCTTGTATTTAACTTTCTAAAACCATGTTCTTAAGAAATAGCTGCTTTGCTTCTATAGCTACATATAAACCACTTAAATTAGCTTCCTAATTTAGATTTATAGTATAATGTCAGGAGCTTGTGTGCATTCAGACAAGCTGATAAAATATTAAGTTCTTAAAATAATTAAGTCAACCAAATGGAAAACACAGAGGTTCCCAGACTTTTGCATCAAAAACTCCGGTGGTATTTTATAATGGTGTTTATTGTTAGATGGTGGAGTTGTTTTTTGTTTAAGATCATCAAGACTATGTGTTCACTCTGTAAATAACTGTGTATGCTTGTTTGTTTTTTTCTGTATGAACAAATCTCTTTTCCAGAGTTTATCATGCTTCAGATACCCCAATAAAGCATTGAAGGGCCTAGCTTCCAAATTGGTTAATGTGGACTTGTTAACTCATTAACTTGTTACCTCATAATTGGTCTGTGCCTGTAATGAGTATTTAAATGCTTCTCTTACACTTGTAACTTAAATTTCTGTAATTCTTACTTTGGAAAATACATTTGTTAAATGTATACATTATGTGCTTTCTTATATATTTACTGCATGTAACCTCGCTTTTTGTAATATGTGTATATTTGTCCTTCTCTAGTTTTCCTTCTTTGGCGGATGAATGGCTTTTCAGCACAGTCCAGATTCCATCCTCATTTTTGTCTTTTTTCACTTCTACTTGCATATGGCCAGGATGTACATCACTTTTCAGATATAACACCACCTTTTAAATCCAGGCTCTCCTTTTGCCACATGGCTAGTCTGACAAGCTGCCTTTGTTCTTGTGTGTTGTATGGTGTCAGACTGGTAGATAACAGGCTATAATATTGAAAACTAAAATTAGTGCTTGCTGTTTGTCTGGTAATCCGTATCTCACAAGCAAAGACAGTTTTCGGGAACACATCATATTATTTTCCTTAATGAGAGTTTGAAGGAAATGTACCTTATAATACAAAATAGAGTTAACAATTTAGTATACTGTACAACTTCTTTGTTCACATAATTAGATGTACTGTAGGCCTGTTCACACTGCAGGGTGATTTTTTTCTCTTATCTGGGTTTTAACTCTTCCCATATGCCTGCCATAGTTACCTTCATGTAAAAATTCTTTCACCTCTGTTAACACTTCCTTTGAATCTTGCTTGCCTGTAGGTGAGATAGAAGAGAGTATTTTTTTGTTTACTTCAGTTTTTTAAGATAGTTCTTTTCTCTGAGGATATTGTTAAAGCCCAGGTAAGGAAGTTTCGATAGTTCTCCACTGTCATCTGTAGCACTAGCCTTTTCTATTTAGTTTTCACTTAACATACACTTCAGAAGCTGCCTACTCTTTTGTATGGTCCCATTCAGCACTTGTTCCTTTATTCTGTGTGTGTCTTGACTCAGCGCTGTGGTACTTGGTTTAGATTAAACAAGCTACCTCAGAATGCATCATCTTGGTGTATTTGTTGTGGGAGTGACTTCTGATTAACCTTTAGGCTAAGTACAGTAAAGATACAAATTTTTTTGAGTTACCTAAAGGCTGTACTTGAACAGTAACGTGTCTGAAAAGCTCTGTTGAAATGAATATCGAGTAGACAGCTAAGAACCTTAGAAATAGAAAGATTATTAAAAAAAAAAAAAGGCAAGCAAAACTTGTTTGGTGGTTTAAACTGGTTTTTCAACAAGGATTTTAAATGGTTATCACTACTGTCCCATGCAGTCTGTATGGTAGGTTGTCTAGCACCATTCTCATTTCTGTCTGAGGACATCTTGACAGTTCGGTGGCAAAGGAGCAATTAGAAGGGTGCAGGCACAATCCTGAATTGATCCAGGAGCAGCATGACTGGCTGCTGTACAACCTGGTGTATATTGTAGCAATTGTTCTGCCAAAAGGTTGGGGGAGAGGAAATGGCACTGTGTTGGCAGCCAATTTAATAGCTGCTATAGTCATAGCAGCAATATGAATGGAGGAGGTTTCTTGTTTAGGCAGTAATCAGTAAAACTTTTAATACGAAGGGTAGTAAGTGTTGGTTTCTCTGATCTTGAATGCTCTGTCTTAACTTTATGTGTGTTATCAAGTTGAAATACCAGCAGAGAAGGAAAAAAGTTCGATATGTAGCGGACATGTCAGCTTTTCTTTTAAAAAAAATGAAATTAAAAAATGGGACTACAGGTAAAATACGAGTGCGTATTTCAGCATGTAATGGTCTGGTGTCTTTGTCATATCAATAGATAAAATTGTATTGCTATTAGAAGCAAGCGTTACCTATGCAACGTGGATTATAGATGTCAGCAATTCTGTTAAGTGGAAACAGTCCCCTTGGAACTAGCCCAAAAATCTGCTTTCTTTTCAAGTTGGGGATCTGTGGTCGGTTAACATCCTTAAAAGGATTTCTTACCCTGATATGACACTTTAACCTATGTTTTTGCAGGCTAGTTGGATCTTGCATGGCAAGACTCTTGTATTTCTTCCTTATCATGCTCCTCTAGAGTATCAAGAACATTTTGTGCATTGGCAGCATCCTTGGTATAGTATGGCTATAAAGTAGAGCCTCAGTGCTGTTAAGTGTACTGTGAGCTCTAAAGGTTACTTAGATGTACCTGATAAGGATGAACACATTTTCCCAGAAAGACGATAAAGCTTTTCCTGGCGTGGCTCAATTCTAATGAGTTCCTAAACCACTCTTATTATTATCTAATTGTAATTCCTCCATCTCTTTCTTGCTGCTTCTTTTAGCACAACTTTAGTGCCTCTGTTTTATAAAAGGTATGTATTGAAAAAAAATTAAAATAAACCAAGGTTTCACTGGGAGGGATATAATCGAAAAGGAAAGAATACAGGGAAATTAGCAGGAAGCAAATTTCATAAAACTTCCAATGCAGAGCAGTTGCACGTGAGCAAAAGGAAATGGGACCTTGCACTTTGAAGCAAGGACAGGCTTTATCCCCTGTAGCTTCATGCCGAAAACCATAAATTCAGCAGAAGAATGATCAAAATTATTTTATTAGCTCAACCCAAAGTTGAATAGGGCTGTAGTCTGAAGATCCAGTCTTGTCCTTTAAAAAAACTTTAACTCAGTTTATGCAATTATTACAATTGTATGTAATTTTGAAAGTTTGGCTAGAGATGGAGATTTTGTGTGCTGCTTTCCTTCTGAAGCTGTCCTCTACTGAGAGAACTGCTTCGAAACCAGCACTTGCCAGAGGTAATGGTGATAGTGTGTGTGTGTGTGTATATATATATCTGAGTGTGTATGTGTGAGTATGCATATATGTACTCAAACCTTTTTTGTAGCATAATTCTCTGATGCTTAGTTATCATACATAAGTAGTTGTAGAGTATCATATGTTATTGGGAATGGGGAAGATGCAGACAGATGGATAAATTGTCTTTGAAATATTGAGCAGACTGTGGGTTGTGAGGTCTGGGATATTTCAAGAGCCTCTGTGAAAAAGCTGCCATAAAAGCAACAGTGGAGTGAATGGAACAGTAAAAAATTATGTTTAAAGCTTTGGGATTAGATTAATTTGGAAACAGTAGTAGTATTTAATTCTTGGAGAGCAAAGACTATGGAGGCTATATTGTTGTGGGGTTTTGATCATTGCCTGAAGTGGCCCATCTCTATAGAGGAGAATATAAATGTTCAATACTATTTTTGTTTGACATACATGAGTTAGTAAATTATTATGTGCAGTTGCTACTGTTTGAGAAGTGTGTATGTAGTTATTGGTATTCTCCTTTCCACCATTTAAATTGGAGAGGTTGCATATGTGGATTTGGGGACAATTTTTTAAAAGATGTGGTTTATTTTAGGTATATGTTAATGCTACACTTGGGAAGACCAGAAAAATATATAAGGTATTGAGGGCAAATGTATTTATACCTGGTAAAATAGCTACCAAGCTGCCATTGACTGTTTTACTGTGCATGCTCGATGCAGCAGAATGTTCTGTATATGGTGTCTGTAGATGTTAGTCCAGTGTAATTTATCATGTGGGTTTATAACACACTGTGATAAATCACATAAATTCTTCAGCATATAAATTTTCACACTTTTGTACCATCTTGTTTGTGTGTATAAATAGATTTCTTACAAATGGAACAATGGAGAAATTAGGGGAAACCATTCCAAATTAGAAGGAATGATGTGTATTTGATTTGGAAGCAATATAGAAGAAGAACATTGTCAGTAAGGTAGTTAGGTACTACATGCTAAGCTATCTGCCTGATTGATTAGTGTGATTTACTAAGAGTTGTCCTTCAGCTTCTGTTTGTGTCTACATACTCTCTTCTGCCTTACATTTTTTGGAACCATGCAAATTTCATTCTGTTTATATACCACGTTCAGCACTGAAGTGAGTTATCACTTCTTAAGAGATGCACAGAAATACAAAGACTAGTATTTACAACTTCCAAGTAAATCTAAACTTCTTCCTTTGATACTTTTTTCTTGTTTATAAAATAAATATATTATACTTTTTTTTTTCTATTGAGCACAATATATTTTGAGTTTCAGGTTCCCAAAGTATGTGTGTGTATCAATGATACAAAAT
>JAVJGG010000032.1:7680754-7730763 GCA_035590195.1 Aviceda cuculoides | reverse complement strand
CCCCAGCTCCCTCAGCCGCTCCTCATAAGACTTGTGCTCCAGGCCCCTCACCAGCTTGGTTGCCCTTCTCTGGACACACTCCAGCAACTCAATGTCTTTCCTGTAGTGAGGGGAAAAAAGGAACAATGAAAGAAAAAGAGGAACAATAATAAATAGTGGACAAACTTTGCAGTGCTAAGACTGCATTTTGATATGCTACTAAGACTATGTCTACAGCTGGCAGGCAGTAAACAATAACTGAATGCTTGTGAGATTTTTTTTTTTTCTTAAATCTTTAATAAGCTTTCATTTAAAGCAAGGAGGGTCAATTGGCATCCCTCATTTTATTGCTGAAATTAAGGAAACTGTTTCAAGGGCAAGATAAACAGATGACACACTCATACCTTATAAAAGAATTTGTTTTAAAAAACGCTTATACTGATTTTTTGTTACATTTATTTTGCTAAGACTAAAGGATGAATAAACTAATTTCTTCTCATCCAGAGCCCACTGAAATCAATGGAAATCTTGACACTAACTTCTACACCATGCACTCGTCATGATGTTGAAGTTTAGAACAGCCTCTTACAGGAATTCTTACAATCATCATTGATTTGCTTATATGCTAATAATCACCTTGAAAGGTCCCGTCTGTCCAGAGAGAACTGCCTTAACCAGTCCCAATCAGTATGGACATATTTAAAGGAAATGATTGTACTTCCTGCAGATTAGAAACTAAACATAGATTCAGAGATGTAGCAGCCAAAAGTGTGGGAGATGACAGAGAGCTCCTCCTTTCCATCCCTCTGCCCGCCAGCTTAACTCCCTATGGAGTTAGAGTATTCCTGCCATCACCCTTTGACTCGAGTGCTCCTGTATGTTTTGGGATGGGTATGATTGAACGATTGTGAGCTTGATTCTTTCTTTTTGTTTACAGCTGCAGCTACGAAACCTGTTCTGTTGCCTTTCTTCCCTTAATGAAGGAAGCAGGACCTATATGGGTCCCTGTTGCTTTATTGGATCGTGGTAGCAGCTGATACGAAAAGGGATTATAGTCTCTGAAAGGAATTCACAGTCATAGAAAGAAGTGTTAGGAAAGCCAAAAGAAAACAAAAACATTAGCCAACAACTTACTGCTGAACTGGAAGCATTTGCAGTAAATATGTTTTAACTGTCTTTGAGGATTAAAAAAAAGGAAAAAAAAAAAAGCCTAACAACGTAGTGAGAATGTATTTACAGCAAACATTTCTTGGCCTGGTTCCTCAGCTGTCATGGTTATGACTGTGCAGCTACTGCTGCTGTGGGAACAGGCTGTGTGTTTTCTTTGCTCTGCTTCCAGTAGACTCATCTCTCGCCCAGATTATACAGGTATGCGTGTGTCTGCCCTCCTTTGCATAAAACAAAACAAATGCAAAACATGCAACTGTTTTGCTGGGTTTGTTGACTAGACAGGAGGAAATGGCAGAGAGCTCATGGTGTTTCAAAATGGCTGCACTGGGTCTAGAACTTATCCCCCCCTCCTTTTTTTTTTCTTTTTTTTTTTTTTTTCCTTTTTTCCCCTTGAGCTTTTAAAGGGAACTCTGCTGATGTTTAAGGTTTCTCTGCAAGAAAATTCAGAACTTTGTGCCTAAATGGCATGCAGCTTCATTCTTGGAAAGAGGTGGTGATTTAAGCATGTTCTTAAGTGTTTGCTAAACAGGAATACTGGTGGTAGAGGAAGTAGGAAAAGAGATGGCATTATTTGTTTTCTAAATGAAGTTTCCATTATTTACATGAGACTTTTGAAAAAATAGTAGGCACCTAATGCCACTCTTCTACTTTCTCTATTCTTGTCCGCTAATAAGAGTGTCTTTCTTTCTAGCTGCTGTAGGGTAGGTTAGATGCAAAAAGGGACATGGGTATTGCTGTGCTGAATGTTGCAGTGCCTAAAGAGGTAGGTGCCCTGCCTGCGGGAAAGGAAAGTTAAACTAAACCCTGGGCTGGAGCCACTGCATATCTGGGATGGTGGTATGCATCACTTGGCATTCCCAGTGGTACTATCCAAGGGGTTACTTTCCCCTCCTGGAGGTACCTTTATGCTCTTTGGCAGTGCCTTAGCAGAATAGTTGTAGTATCTTAGAGTGCTGAAGTTAAGAGCTTGGTGTGGAGTAAGTGGAAATTAATGGTGTAAGTCATAGGTTCACTGGCTGGAAATGCCCAGTACTGAAGATGTTGAGCAAGAGGGCTATTCGGAAAAAGCCTATGGGATGTGTGTCACTTTCTGTCTCTGTCCTGGATTTCAGAACCTAACTGCAGCCTGTATCAGACAGCTCTGTGGAGCGGAGATTTAGAGCCAAATTCGAGTATCTTCTGTTAGGTGCCAAGACCTTTCTTTTGGTTTAGCTTAACAAACTTATTCTCTGTTCATAATAACAGCCTGGGAAGTTTCCATAACTATTCAGCCAGGACATGGGAACTGCAAGTTCAGTTACTTTCTTAGTTTAGCATTTAAGCCTGTGTTTCCCGCTACCCAGGAGAGTGCTCGGAAATCACATACAGCAGTCAAAACCTTCTACTCTGCAGCCAGGGATGCAAGATTCCTGGGGCTAGGACTAGACGTGTGAGCGGGGACTGTGACCAGTGCTATGCAGCAAATTCAATTAATCCGAAGTTTCAGCTTTCCAGGTGAATACCTCAGCACTGGCCTTATATAGGGTCCTGGTTGCTTCTATGGCTTTTGCATTCTTGGTTGTACAGTGGCCCAGGTAAATGCCATCTGCCTGAGAAATTGAAACTTACATCTTCTAGTTCATAGATAGGTTCTGTCATATGACTATGATATTAAACACCCACAATGATAGCAGTAGAACAACAGGGTTTGGTTGGTTTGGGGGTTTTTTTGTTGTTTTTTTTTAATGGCCACAGGTGCTCAGCTTTGTGTTGGATTCAGTGTTATCACTGGCAGGTGCATTTAGAGCATTGGGCCTGTAAGACTTGCACCTTTCTCACAAATGTGTGTGTAATTAACGGATCCTAAATGGGCTCCTGATTGAAACTTGGTGCTCAATGGAGATTTTGGTATTTCCCTTCCTGAGTAGTCAAGATCTTTGAGGGAATTTTTAGGGATGCTTCTGAATGCGTAGGTGGAGCTCACCAAAGCTGCTTTTTTAGGCATGTTTTTTTCCGTTTTTCAGCATTTCTTTTTCATCTTTTTGATCAAAACAAAAGTGGAACCTCCCCACCCCGAACACTGACCCATTGTTTAGTATTACACACTAATTTTATTTAGTAAATAAACTATGAATATAACTACATAAAAAGCTTTTAAAATTAATATTGAATTAATAGATGTTAAACTGATTGCACAGATTTGGTGGGGGTTTTTTTAATAATCCAGCTTGCATTCTGACCGTTGGAAGCTGACAGGCTGATCCTTCACTCACACCATCATCCCATATCTCTTTTGCTCCCAGAAAATAACTGCAGATATCCAAGAACAGCAGCAGGTTTTGTACCAGTATTCTTTGTAGGAAGTGATTTTTTCTCACATACCAAGTGGTTGACACAAATGTAAAGTAATTGTGCTTAAGGTACCAGAAATTAGTGTCTGTGTCGTGTCCTGCTCCCCCCACCCCCCCACCAAGAAACCCCCACTTTTCTGTACTATTTATGAAGCTGTGGTAGATGTTTTAGATGTTTCTCCTCTTAACAGTGTTTTGCTCCATCAACAGTATCTTTTAAAGGAAGGAATATGTTCTCCCAGCAGAATGATGCCTTTTGAATACAGCTTTTTTATTATGCAACTAAAGTGGGTGCCCATTTTAAGTACTTTTTCTGCTAGATATAAACACTTTCTTCTGTATAAAAACCATTAACTAAGAATTGGAGCTGAACAAAAATCTAGGAAGCGAATGAAAATATGAAGACTGTCCCTTGCTTGGCAGTAATCACTGAATGTCCCTGAAACTCATGGTATCAGCACCTTCAGCAAATTATTTTAATTAGGTTTAGAATTTATTGTTGCAGATTCATAACTGAGGGCACTAGTGAATGCAAAAGCATGGTTCTGTGGGCACAGCAATTATTTTGGCAATCTATATGCGATGCTTTCATAGATTACCTGTTGCCTAATTCATAGTAGATGCTTTTACTACTCTAGGAATAAGACATTCAGCACATCTTTAAACTGTGGGAATGTTACGTGTGCAACTGCAAAATGTGTACAATATTAAAATTGTATTTATTTTCATTTGTACATCTTGTCTGTGTCTTAAATGCACTTTCTGTGTTGCACTCTTCATAAGGATAACCTATATGCAGTTGTTCATTCTCCTTTCTGACCTAAAGGCGGCTCTTTTAACAGAGAACATGTACCAGCCTCACAGTCCCATGGTGAAGAATCCCAGCAAGTCACTGATCTGCTCTGCTTGCTCTCACACATCCTCTTGCTTACATTCTTTTTTCACACTCTCTCATCCTCTTGAATCTTCCTGTGGGGTTGAAAGGTTCTATATTTTGTGCAGCCTTGTTGCGACTTCTTGTTGTGAGTATTGATTGTTGTGCTCTGAGGTAATTCAAGCAGACTCTCCAATGCTGGTTTCATTAGCAAGGGTAGATTATTTTGAATTCAGTGACTGGAGAGGATGTGCTTGTGAATTTTAAGTACAGAAAGTTTGGAGGATGTATTATTGTCCGTACTTGTGAAAAACAGGTTATTTAAAAAAAATAAAATAACATTTTAATATTGAAATTTAATGTTTCACCCCAAGGCTACTTACTCTGAGATCTGATAACATCTCACCAGGCAAAAAAACAAGTCCTATATTGAGATTTACTGTCTTTTGGCCTCAGTTCAGTGGTCTACATCTAATTGATTCTATTCCACTTTTTATATTGCACAATTTATGGTAATATTGGAGGGTTTTCTTCAGCAGCATTTTAAGTGACTTGGATAACATCTGTCATGTTACTTTTTTCTGTAATCCTTTTTCTGAAGGCCTTAGGCTGCCTTCTGTAGAAGTTCCCTTTTCTGTACAAAGAAGCATTATATGTTGTACTTAAGAAACAGAATTTTCTGACCTTTTTAATCTAATGATTTTTAGTTTAAGCGCTAATTTAAAATCAATGTCTTGATGACGGGTGTGAAATGATGCCTATATTAGTGTGTTGGTACCCCAATAAGGAATTGATTAATTTTCTTATTGTACCAGAATATGAACTGAAGCTTAAGGAAGTTAAATAACTTGTGAAGAGAATTAGGAACATTGCTTTCCGTTGCATAGTTTCAGCATTCAGTCTTAAATTATATATCAGCTTTTAGCATCATTACAGAAATATAAGCTAAAATACATATGGGGAGTGGGCTTAATACACATCTCCCTTTTGATATTTGTTGTCAATACTTGTAGTGTTTCTTTCTGTTATTATTGTAGGGAAAATCTGAATCGGGCAGCATATATAAGTTGTATGAGCTTAAATAGGGTCCTGATAATACTGCCTTAAAAATGTGTTGTTGGCTTTGGGTTTGATAGCTAAATAATGCTTTTGCCTTTGTGTATTAGTAGGGAGAGCTCAAAGAGAATTTATAGTTTAATTTATGTGCTTAACATAGCTGCATCAGCCTGGTGATTAGTTTAATTAGATGATGTGATGCTAGCCCACTTTCTTCTGATTTGTTTCCCTTTATATTACTTTATTTTTGTGCTTACTTTTATTGTTAAAAGACATAGGAATAGAAAGTTGCATCGTTCTGTACTTCTTTTCCAGATGTCATTATTCAGCAGCTGAACTACAGACAGTTCTGTATTATAGAAGAAGAAAAAAAGGATGGTGTGTTTCTGAAGAAAAGTTTCTGCAAATTGTGTAGTGCAGACTGTTTGTGGGTCAAGGGTGGACAGCAGCAGATCGACGATCAATCCTAAGACTGACTGCATAATAAAAGTTTGCTTCTCAAACTGTCGTCTTTTAGAGAGTAAGTGCTTTGAATCACTGAGAAATGGGAATCTCAGCTCACGAAAACTCTTTGTAGTAACAACTGGAACCTAGTGGAAGAGTCTTTTAGACATGGTAGTGCTGATACAGTCTCCATCAGTCGTGCTGGGAATGCACAGAAATATTCCTTTTCAGTCATCCCCAGAGGCTGTCCCCAGACTCTTGTGGATGTGCCCCACAGCTGTGTGCTGTGCTGTCTTCCCTTCAGGCTGACATGACGTTGACTGGGCTTTCTGAAGGTGAGTAGGAGCCCAGTCCTGAGTGCTTTCCCTCTGTCTCCTGGAACACCCTGTAGAGAATAACCTCTTTATTGTAGTCTTCTGGGAGTTGTTTAGCTTTGTAGGTTATATAAATGAAGGTGACAGAAACTTCAGGCTACTACATTTGCCTGCAGTTCTTAACATTATTAAAAGCCACCAGGGAGGAGGAGGCCAGTTTCTGTTTTGGTTGTTGAATTGAACAGAACCCCGGCTATCTTCCTAGGCACTTATTTCTAAAAGTTACTTTTAGTCTATATTGAGAAAGAATAGGAGAGTTTTCTTCATTTTGTGGAAATCTTTGGAGCAAACTGTTCTTATGCTTCACCTCAATTTTGGTCTGAACTTTGCAGAACAGGCTGCTCGGAAATACCTTAGAGGGAGTTTGAACCATTGCAGTGCATCTGTTTTTCATGGTGTTAGATTGCAAGGCTTTGAGATTGGTTAAGCATCAGAGGACAAGTCAAAGGGGCAGTTGTCTTTGTTCAGAAAGTGTCAAGTTGTATTAAGCACTATGGAATATCCTGCTATGGTATAAGTAGTTACTTCACTACCAGAGAGCAAGTTTCCACAGGGACTAAAAATCTTCCGGTTTATGTCTGGGGAATGTCTTCTTTCTTTATCAAATATTTGTGAAAATAAATAATATTTTTTTTTATTAAAATGCCATGTTTCATTATACTGTTGCTAAATCTCTGTTTTCTTACATCATGAAACTACTTATTTGTTCCCAATGTCTATGTATGTTTAAGCAGAATCTTTAAGTAATTTTTCAAGGAAATCTTTTTAAATATTTGTTTATCTTGCACTAATAGATGTAAATACATGTGAACAGTTATATACATATACATATTCATTGAACAACAGCATTTCTTACCTTTATTTTGTTCAGCTGTTTGCCTGTGTTAAATCGTTTATATACACAACAAAGTAGTTAGGAGGAGGGGGGACCTGGCAGGAATAGGCCTTAAGCTGCCTGCAATGTAGCTCTTCATACTTCTCTGATACTGGTGTTCAGAGTTTGGTTGGCTGCTGCCAAGTCTGCACCTGCAGTGCTGCTTGATTGAAACTCTGCATGTATTCTTCTTAATAAGAACAAATAAATAATATCTCCTGTTATTTACCAAACACCAGGATTATTCAAAACCACGAGTAGCAATCCTTCTTCTGTGCTAATATTCTGTCATTTCTGCCTTGTGCACAGAGGATGCTCAGGCTTCATTCCTCAGCAGAAATGCCATCTGTATCTCTGTGTTCTACCTTGGGTTTAACTTGCTATTTGGAACCCTTACTCAAAATGTGTATCTGGTATTTTGATTATGAATTGTCACATAAACAGAGTGATTGATTAAAGTAATTTACATAGAAGCATTCGTGGTGTTTGAGCAAGGGAAAATACACAGAAGCACATGGCACTTAATTACATTGCTTAACAATAAATGTCAAGTTAAACCTTTTTTAAAAAAGATGAATGCTATACTTAAGGAAAGTGCAATTACATTTCTATGGTTTGGAATGTTTTACACACTGTATATATTAGAGGGGCAAAGATATTAACACTTCTGTACATGCAAAGGTGCTGACAGATTTCAGATGCTACAAGGCAGGCTTTTGTAACTGCTGTCCGCTTATTGCTTGCAAAGGGAAATCGTTTACTGTAATGTGCTGTTAATCTGAGCTCATTTACTTGTATGCAGCCACGTTTGCATACAGACACACTTCTCAGAACTGATTGAGAACATGAGGACTAGTGGTCCTGATTTGGTGAATTGTTGCATATAAACAGGATTTGCATTCAAATTAGTGTTTTATATCACAGCCTGATTATATGTCCTATTTTAATAATGTTGAATGAATAGCAATAGTAGATTTCAGAAAGCCACTCCTCTGATTATACGTTCCAGTTCTAAATTCAATTAAAAAAGTCTTTCTCCCCTTTTTTTTCTCCTTTGCGAAAATTTAGTAACAGACCTGGAATTTCTCCTCCCATTAAATAACATGTACACTTCTATAACAAATTGTTATAACTTCCAAATTACATTCAGTAATTTGTTTGATAGAAGACTGTCATATTGCTTTTGTGTTCCTGTGGGAGGGTAATGGAGGAGCAACTGACCTCCATGGTGTTCATCATCTACTTCTTGCAGAGTAGAAGAGAGTGAAAGGGAGTCTACAGAGCAAAATGGGATGAGGTGCAGAGTTCCCTACCCCAAGTCTGAGCAAATCCATGTGTCTAGAGGACACTGCTCACTATTGGGCGAAAACACTAGCTCAATTCTTTTCAGCAACTATAGCTATGTCATTGTGGTGACATATTCATTCTCACCCCAAATTACAAATGAAAAAGAAGAGAATAAAATTGTGAGGATTACTACTTGACTACATCCAAAATAAACAAGGTTCATTTTAATGAGGAGCGCTTTTCCAATCTAGTTTGCCATCTGACTTCCACCAGTTCAGCGCCACAGGAGTGGCATAACTGAGAGGCGTGTGGAGGGTAGTTCTCACATATGGACATCTTCACTGCTGCCTCTTCTGAACTGCTGTGACAAAAGCGTGTCTTCCTCCTACTCTGCACAGCAGCAACGGATCCTCTCCACTGCTGCTGGGATGGTCTAGCTTCTCCATTTTTCTGTGCTCAGATTTGTAAGTATTATAATGGAGCACAATTCATTTGGTAAAGACAGCTAATTTCTTTTTTTCAATCCATGATTTAAAGAAAATACGTGGACTAAGATGGTTTCAGTGCCATAAATTGTTATAATTTAATTGCACGATGTATTAACAGAGTGTTTTTTCCTGTTGCCTAGCAATGAGATTAACCATGAGATATTCACCATGTGCTTAAGATTCCATTATTAATTTCTGTTTTCAGAGGTTTATAACTTTAATAAAAATCATTACATGACAATCCAGAAAGTGCATGTTGGAAGTTCTTTTTGTTGTTATGGAGTCACTTACTAAGGAAGCTTGAGGCAGAAAGCTCTGGTACCCTCTGATTTCTGTACCCATTCTCCCATGCTACTATATGTGGTAAATTTTGAAACTAACTTCTCAAGCAACAATTGTTCTGTGTGTTTTTGAAGCAGTAAACTATTTATAAAAGTGTTCTTTTACTTTAAAGTTCTACATGGAGACGTTTTTACCAACGCAGCTACCTCTGCTTAGAAGAGCAGCAACTGCTTTGTGCTTCCCCACAAAAGTGAAAGCCTAGGAAAGCATTTGAGCACTGGCGTTTGAGGTCTTCTCTGTTAGCGTTCCACATAGTAGTGGAGTAGGTCTAGACCTTTTCTTTGGGGAACTGTAATGTTTGCTAGGTAGGAGGATCACATGGAGCTTCATGAAGGAGACTAGTGCTTGAAGAGGTTGGAGGAGCAGAACCTCTGTTAAGAGTGAAAAGAAAAGCTGTAGGTCAAACCCAGAAAGTTGCCTTGTTCCACAAGAGCTAGTTTAGAGTTAGGGACAGCAAGTATATGCAAAACTAGACAGCTTTTAGCTATGGGAAAAAAACCCCCAGTTGCCCCTGATAAGAGTGCAATTTGGATTGTCTTGTACTACTCCATGAGGCAGTGCTGTACCTAAAAAGACTTGATTTTGAGCTCACGGAGAAAAGGGCTGAAAGCTACTCATGTCGACGTTTCTTCAAGAATGAAGTGTTTTTAGCAGACAAAGTGATTGGAAACTATGTCAGAATGATAGTAGTGTAATGGCACTCATAAAGGTGTTTCTGGACTGCATCTCACTGCAAGGCAGAAAGTAGAAAAACCAGTTTATTCATAGTTGCTGTAAAAGTATTTAAGGAAGGAGAATTTGATTACTGAACTTGTAAATTTGGACTTAACAAAAGATGCCAGGATCAGCCTTTATGAAGACATGGAGGAAAAAAGGTGTTTTGAGTTAATCCGTTTTAAAAAGTAAAACTGTATATACCTTAGTGTTTCAAAATGGTTGTGATTATTATGAAAGATTCGGTTCTGCATATTGAGATTTACTCACTTAACTATTTATAGAGGATCTGTGTATTTAGTTGCGGATCTTTAAGGAACTTGCCTTTACTCATGTTGTAAACTACTGCTACTTTTTAACATTTATGTAATTTCAATTTGTCACCTTTATAATGGTTAGTTTTTAATTAAGAAACATAGAAATGTAAAGTTCATGCCTTCAAGTGAGCAAAGTAATTTTCACTGGAAAAGGAGGCATTCATCAGCACTGGCATTTATCTTGCTTTATAACTAAGCAAGATGGGTTAAGAAAAACAAAGAAACAAAGTAAAAAATAGGTCTTTTTTGGTTGGTTTGGTTGTTTTTGGTTTTGGGGTTTTTTTTAGATAAACTGGCTTCTCTGTCCCGTGCTTATGTTTCTGTACATACATTTTTGCACATATGTGTAATTTTTCTTTGGGGTCATGTAGTCTCAGTATGATTATGAATGATAATTGCTTTTAGAAATATGCTAGGTATATGTAATTTTTGTTGACAAAATATATATATTATAAAATAATGCAGATATTGTAGATAATACAGATCAATATTAAATGTGAAGAAAGTGCAGTGTTTGCTGTGGTTAACATAAGTAGCATTTCCTGTTTAGCTAGACTGTCTTGGGCACCATTTAGTGCTCCTGCAGCCTTTGTATAGAAAGTGAGGAAAGGGAGGTGTGCCTGAGAATCCCTAATTTAGACGTCTAAAGTTAGAATTTGCAACTAACCTTCCCCATCCCCTTTTTCCTGCAAGTGCTCTGAAATCTTCCATCTCCATCAGTCTGCCTTGAAAAATTCCATTTCTCACTGGAGTGCTACATTGGGTTAGTAGTCTGTGCTTCCCCAGAACATCAGCATCCCTACAAGAACTGGGTGAAAATGAATGAGTGTTCCCCTGACAGGGTCTAACATTCCAGGACAGTAACTGGGGGACTGGCAAAATGTTAATTGTTTTTGCTGTTAAAGTGACACTGAGGGAATGTGTAAAATAAAAGAGAAAGTAACATCCTGCTCTTGTTTGGTATTTTCCTCTATTAAAGCAGCTCATACTGTTGTATCTTAACGTATTTTGTATGAATCAGAAACATACCATGTAATTGCATTATGTCTGTGTGGAGAGGAAAGTGAGGGGGAGGCATTTGTGGGTCTTTATTTTTAACATGGTTATGATTTCTAAAGCTTCTATACTGCAGAGACAGAAGACCTGACACATTACTGCTGGCTAGTAAGAGCATGCTGGTACTAACCTGCACCATGTCAGAATTGAATCGAGGATTTCCTGAAGCCTAGTTAAAGTGTTGGGAAATGGTTACGTGAAGTATAGCTTGGCTTTACATTATATAGAGTAGATCTAGGACCGTTTCTGTTCTCATGAAGAGAACATTTATTGTAGTACACAGTGCTCTGGAGAGAGTTATTTGGCTCTTCTGGAAATCTGTCCTAGTAAAGAATGTAAATAATCACAGCATTCCAGCTTTCTCATATTTGAGCCTAGTATCTTTAATGGTCACTCTGATGCCCAGCAACCAGTAAACTTTTAAAAAAGTGTGATGTCTTATGTACATTGTAAGTTTGTATGATTATACCTGGTGATTTTCATTTAACAAATCTGTTGTTTGTTTGTTTGTTTTTTCTCCCAACAGTTCTTTTTCCTAGAAAAAAATCAGTAGTGATAGCTCTAACTTTGCAACAACAAACCAGAAAAAAATTGCTAAAGATTTATATGTAGTTTCAAAGAAGTCATAAGAAGCAAGCAAAATTGGTTTTAAATTAATGGAAACCATTCCTAAGCTCTATTCGAAACCTGGAATTTTAGCCTAATTTTTACCTAACATTTGCTTCTAGCCTGTGATTAAGCAGCTGCAAAGTAAAAGTCTTAAGTCATTGCTTCTTTTTGGGGGGGGAAAGAATTCAGTAAGGATTATGTTCATAAAGTTAGTAATAAAGTTGCGCTCATAGTTAGAGTGATCAGCAAAGATTGCATCTCTTAGAAAAATAATGGCCTGATCCTGTGCTGAAAGTGTGACTAAAAGGGCATCTCAGTAGCAGTCTTTTGAGGTGTCTGTGGTTCACTTGTTTTACATTATAGGAAACAAGGGCTGCCATAAAACACAAAGTGCCTTAAATAAAACCACTTCAGACCTCCAACATACATTTTTACTGTTGTCTTCTAGGTTGACTGGGGTCAACTGGACTATTTAGTAATTGACATGCCACCTGGGACTGGAGATGTACAGTTGTCAGTCTCACAGAATATTCCAATTGCAGGTATGTGTATTGCTTGACTGCCTCAGAGATTTGAAGTTAAGTCTGGTAGCTTTAGAAAAATCTTATTTTAAAATGCTAGTCAAAAATTCTTTTGTCTTTCTAACACACTAAGAAACTGTCCTGTCAGTTGTGTGATGATGAAAAACACTATCAGTGATTTTTAACATGTTAGCATGATGATTTTGTTACTTTCTTTTAAGCTAAGTTTCAAACAGATTGAGAAGTCTAGTATAGCAGTACTCTTGAAAAAGGCAGTTGTGCCAAAAATTGGTAAGGTTAGTAGTAGAAAATATTTTCTTTGTCTCTACCTACTGCACAGTAAAGCTAATACAATAAAATACAATAAAATGATTGCTTTTTAGTTAGAAGCTGGCAACACTGTTAATGCATAACATTTATTCAGATAAACTATGCAGCGCCGTAATACACTAATGCATTCTTTTTCCTCTTGTGTTATGAATTTGACTTTTTGTAGGGGATTTACATTTCAACAAATCAATCTTGAGATATGCAGCCTGCCCTCTAATCTCGTTGGTTTCAGCAGGAGTTAGAAATACTGCTTTTGAAAGAAAGCTGAGCATCTCACAAGACCTGATAGACTGTTTATTACCTGTCTGACATACTACAACAGAAGCAGTTGTCAATAGCCAACATAATCAGTTAGGAACTGAGTGGTAAGAAACAAAGCAATCCTTACAGTTCCAGAAATAATTTAGTAATTGCTCTTCACCAGGAGGGTAGTGCAGTGCTGGAACACATTACCCAACGAGTCCATGGTATCTCCATCCTTGGCAGTTGTCCAGGTAGTACTAGACAAAGCCCTAGCTGGCCCTACCTAGTGTTGCTAGCAGATGACCTCCAGAGACCTTTTCCAACCAGAAATTCTGTGATTCTGAGTTATTAAGGAATCAGTGGGACTGCTTGCTCCACTTTTTGGTGATACCAGATAAATATGTTGATACAAACCCCAAATGGTAGCATCTTTTACTGCTCTCATGCCTTCCTGAGTGCAGACTGGCTCATGTGCACTGGGAGGCCCTGGTTCCCGCCAGCACTCCTTTCTCTCTGCACTTTGGTGGCAGTAATGCACTGAAGTGAAACAACTAAATATTAAATTTGTAGAACTATTTCACTTTGCATGTAAAACTCTTACCAGGCTGCCTGACAAGTTTAATGAATAAAGAATTGTGTATCTGTAAAAGTTCATAGGCTAGGATAAAAGAGTTAGCTACAGGTATAGGTAGAAAGACTGGTGGGCATTACAGACATACCCATATATAAAGGCACTAGAGCTAATGGATTTTGGAACATACATCCTGGTGTCACAGCAAAACCATCGCCACTGTTACAGCACAGTGAAGTCTACAGGAACGAAAGGAACCCTTTAACATCCAGGTAGCACCTTGTATTTTTTCTGTAACACAGTCATGTCTCAGCTGCAGTCGTACATGATAACCACAGTTACTCATATATCTACAAGCCAAAATTTTTGACGTATAGTTAGATTTAGTGTTCAGGCTGCATGGTGGTGTCTCATGATCTCCCATGATGCCAAGTTCAGAAAAAAATCTTTTGACATATAAAAATCAAATGTTAAGGCAAATGCTAAGTCAGCCATAACACTATCGCCCCCAAATTGTAAATAACCACAGGAGGTTCTCTCTGCTGTCTGTGATTGTGTTCACTGGTGGAAGGGAGCAAATCAACAGAGTTGTGATGAAGGATTTAATGAATTTTTCCCATAAGAAGTAGAAGAGGAGGCTTCTAGTGCCTTAGCTTCTCTGTGACCTGGAGCATATGATGAAAAGCAAACCATGATTCATACCCATTTTCTTAAATGCAGTGTTTAGTAGGTTGCATGTGTGAGTAGCAAAGCAGGAAGGCCTTTTACTCCTAGGGTTTTAAGCAATGAGGTGAAGCATGACAGTGGTATGGAATTTTTTGGTAAAGTAGAATTTCACATTAAATCTTGTATGTAAGGGCAATAAAATGATGAAATTAAAGAGACGTGGCTTTATTTTAGTGGATTATGGGTTTTTGTGAAGTATGGTGGGTATTGGTAATTGCTGTCCACTACAGTGCACCTAAATGTCCTAATTTAACATAGAAAAGGTCATTAGACTCTTGATCTTCGAGGGATTATTGTGCCTTTTTCCCACCGAATTCTACACTGTCTTCAGAAGTGTGAGTGGTTGTGGTAGTGGTGCACTGGGTCCTCTGAGACAGAGAGGTGATGGAGAAAGTAGATTAATACTGTATTTCTTTGAAGTTTTGCTGAAGTCTGTTTGTGGAAGGTCACAAGATCTTTCTAACTGGTACACTACATCAGTAAATGGAGACCTTAGTTTAGATAGTTGTTTTCATAATCCATCTTCTTAGAATGTAATACACGTTAACAAAAGCAAAGGAAGTTAAAAAAAAAAAAGCTGGAACTTTTTGCTAAGGACAGCAATGTTCTCATTCTTGTGTAGGTGTAACAAAGTGAAGAATTAAGAGTAGATAATTTTTATTCAGTATTTTCATTAGTTTTTCCATATGCTTGTCAGAAACCTGTGGCTCATACCTGTTGAATCAGGTTTTGAGGCAAGTCAAAGTAGATGAGAAGTTGATTTAGAAAAAGAAAAGCAAAACGGGCTCAACAACAATCAATGCAAGATTTTCTTGATACTCTTCGCTATGGCTTTCTGGCTTTTAAAAAATTTTTTATGTGTGCAAGTATGGGCTTTTACAACTTCCTAACTGAAGACAGCATTTTGATTTGAATTCTGAAACCGCTTCACATTGTTACCACAGTTGCTCAGTTCAGTTTATTTCTTTGTCAGTCCTAACTCCATAAAATTAGGAGTGATAGCATCACTTGACATTTGTCCTCATTAGCTGGTGGTGTTCAGCATGTTGAGGTCTACTCTTGTGGTTTAAAAAAATAAGTGTATTGTGCTTTTTATGAGGACAAGCACAGCAGACAAGGAGTGATAAGATTTGTAATTCCCAGTGTTCTTACTGGCTCAGTGAATTTTAGTGATTTATAAAGAATTTTTTCTGTTGTGTGTTGTGGTTATTTTTTATTCTCATTGGAAGGGCTTCTTTTTGTGTATTACATCTTGAACTGTACTTTCTTCTTTTACTCTTGTTACTTGGTTTCTGTCTCTTTGGCAGTCCATAGCCTTGTTTAACATGCTTTTATTTTTTTCAACCTTGTTCCTTTTAAGGGTATGGAAGATAGTGTTAAAAATATCGATGATGGTGTCTTTGGAGCAGTCTACAGATTTCTGCTGGCTTTGTGGGCTCCATCTTCATTTGCAATTCATGTTTCTAAGCTGTGTGTTGTCTTTTATTTTTTTACAGAGAGTATTTAGTGTTGTGCCATTCTGTTCCCCCTCCAGTTTTCTTGTTCTTTCTTTATCCTTTGAGGATGTCTTGGACGGTCATGGTATTAGTGGCATAATTTCGTTCTTTTTCCTCAGAGTCAGCATATAGATCTCGGTTAAGTACATTTAGAAGTGCATTATCTAGTTTGCATGAAAGTTGTACTTTGATTTGCATGCGTGCATATGTGAGATACAGTATTTGCATTACGCTTTCTTCATTATTTATCTGTGGCTTCCTAGGGATAGACAGTGTAGAAAATTTCTACTCTCTCTCTAAATAAATTTACAAGCCTGGATACATATTTTTGCCAGCCATTTACAGATTTTTCTGTGAATGTCAGAAAGAGTACTGGTAAAGGTGTTTTGTTTGGAATGGGTTTGCCCAGATGGGTCATGAAAAACTGTAGCATTGAAACATCTGACAATAAGAGAGGGACTGATCAGATGTGTGAAATGATATTGGGTTTTAATTTTAGAAGACTTTTTTTATTCTGCATCGCAGGTACCATAATTTTCTTGACCCAAAAAGAGATTAGAGCAATACCTGATGCGTAAAAGCAAAACAACAAAATATGTCTTATAATCCTGGTTGTCATTAAAGAGAGCGTCAGCCTCACACAACTTCAGCTGGAGTGACAGTTTTTTGTGGGTACTTTTCCTTCTTTAAAAGATGAAAAAGGAAACTACTGTGACTCCTGTTTTTTATTTTATTATTCTTAGTCGCCTTACAAGGAGATGCATCTTATTTAGCATTTTATTCTTTAATCATTGGTAACTTTTCTCATGTTGCAGTCATTCTTCAACAAACTAGTAGGTGAGGAATAATATGGTGGTTTGAAAATGTGATGTATAATTCTGCTCAACCACCACTTCTTTCTTCAGCTTCAAGTCTGCTTTCCACATAGAAATCAGGGGTCAGTCTGGAGAACGAGGCTTTGTTTATGGTCTGTTGTTACTTAATTTGTATTTGGTTCTGCTTCTTCTACTTTGTTCTTCTGTTTCATTGTTTGCATGAGATACCCAGAAGTGGGTTCTTTATCATGTATTGATCATGCATACTTGGGAAAGTTTGAAGCGTCCTTACAGGTTTTCCAGCTTTTAAAACATAGAGGGTTTCAGATAACATTATGATGTTTGATATCAAGATATAGTGTAAACTAATGATATTATGAAGAATAAGGCTTGTGATTCCTTTGCATTACCTAGTTGCTAAATTGAGAAGTCTTAAGTGTGTGTATTTTTTTGATTATTTAGGTAACAGAGCCATAAATCAAGTTTATAAATAATATTGGAGATGGAGGATTAGCTTCCCTAAAGACTGGGGGAGAGGTTTATCATTCTCTCCCTTTAGAGTGTGAAGGCTGCGTGGGCAGCAGCAAGGGCATCTCTGTTAGAGAGGCAGTCCCAGAGTCCTGCACAAGTGTGTCTTCCTCATGGAGGCTGACTGTTAAATAAATTAGGCTGTCTACTGCCCTTTCTTTATTAATGTTAAAGTGAAGTCTGCATTAGTAAAATGTGACAGCTTGACAGCTCTGGAGACTGGCACTCTGTCTCAATTGACAGAATGGACTCCAGGTTAATACTGGAATTGTTTCATTTGCTAAACTTTGTCATATTGCTCTTTTGTTTGGATATTGTGATGCCATGGCAGTGAAAACCTTTAGAAATATGCACCTGTCTAGTGGGAAGCTGACTGAGATAACCAAATAATTTCACATTTTACTGAACAATCTTTTAATAATTACAGTAGTGAGCATTGGGCTGAACTGTGTTTATACAGGACACCTAAAAGTAAAAGGCTTTGTGTTTTTATTTCAGTGCTCTTAATTTTCCCACCTTTTGGAAGTAATGTATTTTGGGGTTTTTTTGCACAAAGCATGTATTATTATAATCTTATAATAATAAGGTCTAAAAAGGCTGTTAATAAGAATCAGAAAAGACAGTTAGTCAAGACAGGTGAAGTGAAAGCAACGTGAATGCTATTTTATGTTTTTCTCAAGTTCTATAAAAGCAGAAGCATCGCCATTGCTAGTTATACAGGGAGCGACTTTCATCACCTTTTAGATTTAAAATCAACAAAGTACAGAGTTCCTGCCATCTTTTTATTGGCCTGTCCTATAAATGGTGTGATTTTTCCTTATGATTGCATCTTTCATCAATATGTAGCTTTTAATTATATCTTGAATGCCTTTTGCAGGTAAGGCTGAAATATTTACCAAAGGAATTTTTGTAACTTCAAATACAAATTTTCAAAGAATTTTAATTAATAGGGTTTCTTTTGATGGTAGTGTTTTGATAGATAGGTTTAAATAAAAAAAAAAGGCATGTTTCTGTCTTTACTGATTAAGTGTTAATAGTCTTATTTCTATTCAAATATGTACATGGAAGAAGAAGGTATAGAGGGATGCCACCAGCTTGAAGACACTTGGCATTTCTAAATTCTGAATGGAATGTGACATACCAAACTGGTGAACCAAACTATTTCCTCATATTTGTGTCAGTGTCACACAGACCAGGATGTAGCCTTGTACAGAACTGTTTTATAGTGATGTGTGAGACTTAGAACTGGATCCTGCCTCAACATATAATAACGTACATGAACACAAAGTTCCAGGTGATGAGTAGACTGCCTGTTCAGAAATGAGCATTAAAAACAGAAAAAGAGAATTTCAAATCAGATTTTTAAAAAGAAAGTACCATTGATGTTTTATAAAACTATGCACTAATTAGTGTGAAAAAGAATTGTGATTTGTGAGATAAAGGTGTCCTTTAAAATTAACCAAAATTGCAAGCTGAGTAGGTATGGTGCTGTTCTCTTGTCTTTTCTGAAGAGAAATGATCAAAAAAACCCCAATGCTGCAGTACAAGTTGCATGTAGCATACAGTTTAAGATTAGAGGTGTATCTGTATTCTGTCATTGCTCTTTGTGTAAGTATCTGTTTGCCCCTTGTTGAATATCTCTTACTTTGATGCAAATCTCAGTTGCAAGGCATCTGATCTTCTTTCCTTTTAGTTTAACAATAACACACAATGTTTTCTCCATTTCTGAGCTTGCTTTCTTCTTTCATGGAGGAGGTACATCACTAGTTTCTACAGTAATTTTTTGAAGATATCTTATGAAAGCCATCTGGGTAATAGTAAATTTTACTTGATCTATTTTTGAATGGCAGCTATTTTTAATACCAGATTTTTATGTGGATTTACTCTTTCTTTCATGCTGTGTTTTGATATGTTAAATAACTGTAGGAAAGGAAAGGCACATAGGTTTAGGATAGATTGAAAAACAAAAAACCCTTAGTCACACCGGTGGGGATTTAAAAATAGTTCTTTGTATTCATCCAAATATAATTTGGATGCTGAAATAGTTTGCTCTGTTGTCAGAAAAAATGTAGTTGACAAATGCAAATTATCATCAGGGTTATCTTAGCTTTGGACACTCCTGATACTTCATTATGAAGTCTCAGACTCAGTAGACTCTAAACTTAATTTAGAGACCAAAATACAGTATGAGTTTACACATTAACACCTTGCACTCTTTCCGTATATGTTTAAATTTAACTCTTGGCTTATGGAGATTGATTTAACACACATTGCCTGTCCAGGCTGAAGTGATAGCATATTCGGTGCAATTTCTTCAAATTCTATCATTCCTGAAAAATAGTTTCCAGGTATTGAGGGGGAAAAAAGCTGTTAAGTATAGAGGCTTTGAAAACTGAGGTTCTCTGAGGTCTGGCAACAGTAGCTAAGTGTATGTTAAGTACTAGATTAGCTGCAATTGCCTCGGTTTTTTTAAGACCAATTATTCTGAACAGGAAGAATAAATGAGCATAGTGTTCAGCTGACAGTTGCACAAAATGAGAGAAATCCATGTGAATAGTGGTATTGCATTCTCTCCTCTAGCTATTTCTTATGAAAAAAATAAATGTTTAAATCTGCCCCTTACCACCCCCACCTCTGGGGGAAAAAGGTAAAACATGGAATGGTTTTTGGAGGTGATGGTAGTAGTCTCAGTGTTGTCTTTTTTCTGTATTAGAATCAATCTTTTACCCAGTTCTCTTTGGATTAGGAACTCTTATTTAAAAAATCATATTCATTTCTCAAAAGAGACTATTTGGACTTTGCTCTTGCGTAGTATAATGGTCATTATAATCTGGACATGATTGGCAAATGCTCTTGAAAGCAGGAGGTGGAATGGAGCAGAGCAGAAAAATGCTAATTCAGGTAACTAAGGAAAGGTGGAATGTGGCAGTGTCTGTGAGGGAGTAGCTTTTTATTTTATGCCTATACTTTGCAAATAATGCTTATTCACAGATGTTATTACAAATGTTTTCAGTGTTTTCACTTTGCTAAATAATTATTGCATCGTTAATTGCATTAGTGTGACATGTAATTAGTTTTGCCATGACCAAACCCAAACATTTTAACACAGCAAGTGTTGGTTTCCACATCTTTCTCCACATGGTCTAGTGTGAAATGGATGTTACAATACTTACTGATCGGTTAGGTGAGGGCAGTTTAACTTCAAGGTGACAGCTTTATCCAGCTTGTCATATTCCTCTGCTCAGTTATTTCATCACTGACAGTTCCTCCTGCTGGGAGGGAGAAGCTTGGTCTAAGATTTATGTCCTCTCTTCATGTGGGCAAGGTGGTAGCATCCCAATCTCTAGTTACCCACTAGTTTGTGGGCAGAAGAGGATGTGTGGCTGTGGGAAACATACAGTCTCTGAGCAGTTGTTCAAAGACTCCTCCAAGAAGAAGGTAGCAAGCAGGCTGCAGGTGTGATGCAGCCAGGATCCATCCTTTGGGACAGTTTTGAGCTATATTATGAGTCTCAAGTAAGGATCCCTTAAGGGAAAATCACACTGGTGATTCTTTTAAGTTGCTAGCTGTAATGAGATGTCACACATAAAAGTTAAAGGACATTCTTTACAAGGTTTATCCAAAGAGATAGACAATTTTTTAATGTTAATGTATCTGTAATCATCACCAGCTGAAATTCCAGCAAAGACAGATGTCTTTGTTCTTGCAAGATCTTGTTCTGCATCTTCAAGTGCAAACTGTATCCGTAATTGCAGGCACTTTTTACCTGTGAAGTAACAAGAAATTTAACAGAAGGTGAGAGGAACTCTGAAGACATCCACAGTAGAGAAGATTCAGATTCACCAGGCTTTTTATAACTTGAAAGTCTCACCTAGAAGTTTGAAATTGATGCAGTGGAAGAAGTAGCAAAAGCTACAAAAGGTACATCGGTGGTTTGGTCAGATCAGGCCATCCACAGCTGCACTGACGCCTGAATGTGGTTCCTTGCAAGAGCATTCAGTGCCTGTCAGTCAGCAGATGCACTTATTAGAAAAATGCAGTATATCTTTCTGTGTCTTTATCCTCCAGAAGTCTTATTTGTCAGTCTTTCTGGTCAGTTACACTTCACTGGTTTTGGGGTGGCATTATTTGCTAAGTTAATAAGGATCAGGGTGATGTAAGACACAGTCTAATACTTGTGTGTGGAGGAGTCCTTAATCATCTGTCTGGATGAGATGCACGTAGCCTGGTTCTGAAGTCTGTCTTTGAAGACACTAGAGGGAAGAAAAGAATATGTTAGAGGGATCCTTTCTGTCCTTCTAAACTTCTGCCTATCAGTTGCTTTCTAGACCTGCCTGTTTTTCGCTTGGGTACAAATTGACTAAGGCTTGGAGAGATTCCACCTTATGCCTTGTAACCCAGAGCATCTGATGCAAACCTTAATGATGCAGTGAATGTAGGTGATATTTTCTATACACAGAAATTATAGGCTGTTTCAGCTCTTAAAATTTCCTGAACACCAGTCCACCAGAAGGGTGAGTACCAATGTGCTGTGTAGGCACACCTTTCTTTTACTGAGGGTTAAGGACCTGGGATTAAGCCAAACATCAGTTTTGTCTCTCTATATTATGTATGCCAAGGATTAAAAATATAGTTAGCATAGTTTTTACTAATGCAATGTGCATTGGCTTTTTGTCGACTGAAATACGGTGAAGTTACAAAAATAAATGGAATGCATGAATAAGTAGATATGTCAGTTAAACCTAAATGTGCTCAATTTAGATATCCTTAGTATGCTCAAGGCACAGAAATTATTCTTCTGCACACAACTGCAAACATAGAGTTAGTAGTATGTTTTATATGTGCAATGTGATAGCATTACAGTTTCTGCAACTTCTTTGTTCAATTTGTCAGTCTTAGTTTGCCTCACTCAGAGGCTTGTGTAAACATTGCATGTATTGCGCTTCAAGAGATGTGCTGTGTGCATGAATTCGGTCATATTTCATTACTTTCTTGATCAAAATAACTCTTTACTGTTTGATATGCCTGTTAACCATGTAAAGCCAAGATAGCAAAGGAAGCGTAGGATGTGTTCTTTCTTGCTCATCATTTGAATCACTTTCTGAAATAAACATATGCAAACCTATTTGGAGAGGGGAGCACCATGAAAAGTCTCCTTTGCCATATTCAGTTGCTAGTGAAGGAAATAATGCTGCTCATAATTTGAATTCTTGAACTTCAGGTTGGGTTTGCTGGACTAGCAGTTGTACCAAAGAAAGAGAAAAGATACTTATTTTAAAGGGCGTTGGTGTAAGTCAGTACAAGCTGCTGTGAATAAATGTCGTCTGTAACCCAGCTCAGAGTGAAAAGGAAAGTAGGAGACACACATCTGTTACACCCTCAGCAGCAGCTTTTTGAGCATGTTGGCTTTTATTCTGTGGAAGAAGCCATGCAAGTTGTCCACGAGCCTAATTTTAAGTCATGTATTTCAGAAGGCAGAGTTTTTTGTACAGGGAGTTGGTGTTTGTGGCAGCCTAAACTCTGCAATGTGCCATTGGGTCTTTTTCCCTTTGGATGAGAATTTGTTAGTAAAAAATATCTCTCGAATAAATTGCTTGTGGTTCTAGTGGGTATTTTCATTGTGCATGGTCTCTGTCCTTCACGCCATGCCAATTATTAGATTCTTAAAAAAAATGAATAATGGTCCAGAAAATGTAAACTTCAGTTTTGTTGACTTCATATTAGCTTCTACCTGAAGAGCCAGGGAATGCTGAGCTAGCAGCTTCAGAGAAGAGTGTGAACAAAAGTGTGAAACAACTAACATGAGTGTATACACATAAGACGCGAATGTCCATTTTTGTCTGAAAAGAAAGCAGTAATAAGCATTTTCTCTAAGTATTGAAAGATCTTTGTTTTACTAATATGCAGAAAACTCAAGGACATTGAGTCTAAATTACTTATTTCTGGACTGTGCTTTCAGGGAAGGGTGCATTCATTTTGTAGAATTAGCCCCGCATTTCAATGTCCGCTGTAAAGCGTAACCCTACACTTAGTGAAATGAGGAGCCAAGGTGACTTGGATGTAACCAAAAGGCTTCCACTTTATTCTTTTTGATGCCATTGGAAACAAGTTGGCTTGGGTAAAACAGCAAATTACTTGGATGCCGGAGTTTTAGCAAACAATAGGGAAATTGCGTTTGCTTAGTACGTGACATATGCTGTTCAGTTTTTTGGACTTGTGTCTAATATTATGTAAGGCAGAGATTGGAAGCTTTTCAGGAGCGAGGTGCCAGATTGTATTTTTCTTTCACAAATTAGAGGTTAAGAACGCTGGTTGAAAACATTCAAACGTGCTGTCGGGCGGTGTTTGGAAACGTCTGGCTGTCAGGCAGGCACGTTGCCACCCGGCAGCCGGTGGACGGCGTGGGGCTGGTGTGAGGGGCAGGGCTGCCTGTCCCAGTGCTGCCAGAGCTGGGAGCGCTCTCGGGATGCCCGGGCTCATGGTGCTCCAGCCAGTGCCAACGATGCCAGTATTGTGTGCCTCTGGAAATCTACCTGCCTCTTCCTTCGCCATGTACACCAAGGGCTGGGAGCTTCAGGCCTGGTAGGAAACTCTGTCCTGTCCATCTAAAATTGTCTGCTGTAATTCCTTTTAGTGTGAAGTTTGTCGTAAATTTCTTGTGTGAGGTTGGCTTGACTTGGCTCTGCAGAGATGTTTTATAACAGATGCTTTGGAGACTGGATGGTCACGGTGAAACCAGAGCTAATCAATTGACCGATAATGTCCTCTTTTACATTGCATTTTTCTAAAAGAGGGACAAGCATGAGCAAATTCTTGATGCAAATTTCGAAGAAATAATATTTGAAACCCCTGAGCATATGCAAAAAGATGCTCTTTGTGAAGTGATGTGGAATATTAAAATGTCTATTTTTTGCAGGCTATATTAATCAAGAAGTAATATAGGATAGTGTGGGATAGTAAGCTGTAGGCTTACTTTATAATCTAACCTTTGACAAAGAGCTCTACCTGTTTTATATGCTTAATAACTCCTGGGAGTACTAATTATCAGGTAGCCCGGAGCCGTGTCTGAACAGTAAGCAATACTGTTTTTCAAACCTAGTGCAAGTGTGCATGAGTTAGCCTCTTATTTTGTGGTATCGTTCCTACAATTGTGCTGGTGTTGTGTCTATTGTAACATATTTCAAGACTGTGCCTGTCAACGCTTCTATCAGAAAGTGTAGCAGGTTCAGAAAGCAACAGTCTGATTACAGGCAGCTGCCTTTTGATTTTAGAACAAGGCTTATTGTTAAATCAAAAGCTTTCAAATGTAATTATGGCATGGGACAGTTACTGTGTAGATATTCCCAGAGTACCACCTCTGCAACCTGTCAGCATGTGGACCATGTTGTCTTCTAGCCGTGGTCATATGACAGCTAGATCAGTTTTCTCGTTTAGAAAATATAAATTGTTTCTACATAGAAAAACATGATTAAAATATCTAAATTATTTCTATCACTCCATATCATATCAGTGATTTTGGTCATCGCATAATAAAAAAAACTAGCATAATTTTCTTCCTTAAATTAAAAAAAAAAAAAAGGCATATAAATGTGTGACTACTTTGAATTTAGTACCATGTATTAAATAGTCAAAATATTTAACAGTAGAATTAATAATACACATTTTAATGGTATTTCATGTTCTCTTTTCCCAGGAGCTGTGATCATCTCCACTCCGCAAGATGTGGCTTTAGTGGATGCATGCAAAGGAGCTGAAATGTTTAGAAAAGTCAATGTACCTGTAAGCCTCTACATCAATAATACAAGTAGATTGTTTTTCCAAAATGCAAAAAAAAATTCCACATACTTCAACAATAGGTGAACAAACCATTCAGTAATCACTTGAATTTCATAAATTTTTGTTTAAAAAAAAAAAAAGGATTAGAATCCGTCTTATATCTGTATCAGGAGCTTGCTTTAGGAGAAAGGAAAGTATTTTCTCAGGCCGAGGTCAAACTAGTACTTAATTTCTTTTAAATCAGTTTGTTTAATCACCTGGAATGGATCAGACTGCTAAACAGAGTGTCTTATTAAGTAATGTGTGCTTTCCAATTATATTATATATCCTCATTATGTGTCCTCTTCAGCACTATCTGTGCTGGAGCTTAATATCTAAATTTCTTGAAATGTGGAAAAATCATATATTGGTACATATTAAGAAGGAAATGTAAGTTTTTGGGGAGATAAGTGCATGCCTCATTGTCACTTTGCCATTTGAAGGGCTCTGTGACTGTCACGACAAGTAGAAGGCTGTCTATATGACTTTGTTTTTCATGAGGTTTATAGCTTATATGGTAGCTTGCTTGTTTGGGAAATGCAAAATTTAAAAATACCCGCAATATTCATATGGATTGGGAGAAAATATTAAACAGGGTGACATCTTTGACTCGATATTTTCTGTGTGCTACAAGTTGCTAAGTAACCGAATGTTATACTCTAGAGTATGTTCATGAAGAGATTCATTTTTCATTTGAAATGTGCAGTTGATGAGGAAATATAAACTGAAATGCTTCCTTATCTTAAACAGTAAAGGAAAAAAGCCATTTACTGTTCTTTAAAAACAATGTTTTCTTGCTTACCTGTGTGAAGGTTACTTCAACTCTTAAGAGGAAATTTCTTTCATAGCTAGTGCTTTGTTAATTTAAAAAATGCAACAGAAACCTTGAAGTGACTGCTTTCCCCTTTTGTTTTAATTTACAGAATAGCTTAACAAAAGAAATACATCGATAAATTCCTTATTGTTAACTATTCCTTAAGCATATTTGCACCAAAATGAAAGTATAGTAGCATTTATCATTTGCTACTAGAAGAAAAACAAATATATATAACAGAAGAATAACACACAGAATGTTACGTTTCAATTTTGTGTATGGATTTGCTAAAATTATGCAAAATTATTTTCTTCAAATGAAATTGTGTTCAAGTTAGTACTTTGCTGAATTTTCCTTTTGATTTAATGAGAAATTACCAAGATTTCTTTCTGAGTCTGTTTCGTTCAATGTTCTTTGAAGACAATGGGCTCTAAGAAAATCATGCATTCTAGGATAGGCTTGGCTGCTATTAATTTGACTAGTGGTAGATAAGATATTAAATATGATCTATTTTGATTTGTTGGAATTTTTATATCTTTCTAAATCAAATGAAAAGTCACAGCAAAGCTGTTGTGCCAGGTGCTGAGTTTGAATGCCCTTGCGCCAGTCATCAGGTCTTACCTTTTTCATGGCTCTGCTTCATTTTATTCTAACCTTGTATATATATCAGTACAGACATGTCATTTACTTCAGCATTGAAGTACCTCCTCCTGCCTATATATTACATTTTTAAGTGTCAACTAAATCTGAGGATCTAAAGAAAGTTTAGTTACATAATTTTTGATGGACAACTTCAAACCTGAGGTTTACATCAAAGAGGTGGAATCTGTGGGACTGTGCTAAAATTGCGTATCCTGATTATATAATTGACTGATCTTTAAAAATCTAATCTTTAAAATCTTTAATCTAATCTTTAAAAAAGCACTTGCAAAGAGTCTACTTTTCAAAGAAGCAGAGAGTCTGTAGTTTGCTTAGTTCTGAGCCTTTGAGTATGCTTGCTTATATTTAATGGAGTCTCTTCCTTGTACATATAGGCATACATACACCACCTTCCCCTTACCCCCACAGTCATTAGTTATTACCAAAGACTCAAATGACATGTGTAGTATTACCACAGTAAAGTCGTTAACAGTCGTTAACAAAGTTGTTAACGTTGTTTATTTGTCCTTTACTGCATTGAAATTGGAGTGGAATGGCTGAAGGAACTGATGAAAAGCTGGCTATAAGAGTCAGCGTTAGAACCGGGATTACAATGCAAAAGTCTTATTTCCAGTCTTAAGACACAGTCATTAGAAGATGAGTGCCATCTCTTGTGCAGCGAGCACACCTGGTAAGGAAGGAGTTTCCAAAGTGATGCTGACTCCTATCACAACAAGTTTCAAGATTCTTGCCCATTATTTGAGTTTGGCCATCATTTTCATGCATCCCAGAGGCTTGCTCTGGGCAGGTGACAAAAAAAAAGTTAATAACTTTTAGATTTTAGGAAAAAGTTGCCTATTTTCAACTTCTGAAATTGAGTTTAGTTCAGTATGGTTTGTATTTTCAATCACATCCTTGAAAGAAAAAGAGAGGGATCTAAGTTAAATCCGTAACTTTTCTGGTAGTTTCATTGACTTGGAAGGTTATGTTGTGGATTTCACAGTTTTCAGAAAAATTGCTTATGTAAACTCAGCTATGTATTTCCTTCTAAGATTTTTATTGTCTAAATCGTTTATTTGGCTATGTACTTACTGGTATTCCTGTAGCGTCCAGAGTAGCCAGCCAAGATTATGGCTTCATATTGGGAGTGGATGTTAGAGACAAAAATTGCTTGTTATAAGATGAAAGGTAGGAAGACAGAAATACTAGTGTGCGTGTTTTCTTGAAGCACTAAAACGTCAAGTGACTGACTGACGGTTACACAGGAGGTTGATGGCAGACTGCGGAACTGTAACCCTGATCACTTCAGTCCCCATCAGACTGGAGTTGGACCTCACCACCATCCTTCCTGTAGTACAGTGAACAACTTCAGTGGGTTTCTCAGGAATTGTCTCCTTGTGTAAAGACAGAAGGTTTTAATTTTCTAACTGTATTTTATTTAACTTAGAAGGTAGTATATTTGGATTTTGGCATGATTTATTATGGAACCAAAAGGTTAATTGAGCATAAGAAATATGTACACATTCAGAAACAGTCTGTATGGAGATAATTCATAATGAACAGTTTCTTCAGTTCCTGTTATTTCTTGATAGATGTCTGTTCACAGTTTAAAATAATGATTTGACTAAATGGAATTCAGTTCTGTGCATTATAACTATTCTCTCCTCCACTACCATAGGTTAGCTCCTATATTGTGGTGCATCTCATCGTACTCATTTTCATGTCATTACTGAGCCAAGCTTGCCGAGAAATGTTCAGGGAAAGGAGCTCACTGAAGACTAGAATAGGATTCATGCATACTTATGGGATAGTTTGTGTAGACAGTAACAGCTTCTTTGAAGCTATTCCAAATCTATTATTTGAGCAGGGAAATGAGAGTTATTACTGACTTCTTCATTAGGAAGACCTATTACTTTGTCTGCAGATTTAAAAGCTCTGAGGATCCTAGTGAACTCTCTTCCTTCTGTAATTATATCTGCTGAAATATGCATGTTAAAAATACACTTCAGCACTAACATTGTGTATGTTTGCACAGATTCTATATTAAACTGGGTGTTTATAATCTGCAACTTAATATTCAAAAAAATCTCTTTATATTCCAAAATAATAATTTATATATTAATAAATATGCAGTACTCATTGGCTGACAGATAGGAACAACACTGAAAAAATAAAAATGATTGTGTAATGCTGAAATGTCATTTGCTTTTACTAAGATTTGCTGAAATGAAAACAAAAAAGGACAGTGAATAAGCCCTCTAAAACTGCTATAAAATTGAGGATACAGCTGTTGGCATTAGCTGTGGCAGAAAGACTTCTTAGTTATTAGGTTATCAAAGAAGGACTATTCCAGCAGTTTTGTTAATTAACTGTTCACAAAACAATTGTAGACTACTTTTTCTTTGATTATGAATTTGCTGAATCATAAATGTTGTATGACTACTTTGAGGAGAACAGAAAGTTCAAACCACAAGATACCTGAAGGTGAATTAATTCATTTAAAGTATAAATGTCAAGTTCTCTTTTTTTTTTTCCCCCTGTGCTGCAGAAAATGGCTTTCTTGTATCCTAGTTAAAATACTATTTTTCTTTTGTCAAATAATACTCCTTCCAGTGTTCTCCAGTTTACCAACACAGTGAAAATTCCATGACTTTAATTTAGAGAAGAGCAGGATGAATGCCTGCTCAGAGGTCATCAGTAGAAGACTGGCTGTAGAGAGCCCTTTTCACCATCCCTGCACCTTGTACCCTTTGACACATAGTATTTCATGTCTCCCTCAGTTTAAGAACTGGATGAGAAAATTACCTGTAGTAATGTGCCAGTAAACAGAAACTTGTTCTTCTTGTTCCTCTGGCAGTCCCCGGGAGAGAGTAGAAAATGGGAAAAATTTGTGGTGTTAAATTGAAAGTAGGTAATCTTTTTTGTTTGGTTGGTTTTGGTGGTTGTTGTTGTTACTGTTTCTTAAAATGTTCCTTGCTTTAAACTCTCTGAAAGTTTTACATAAGTAAAGGAATACTACTTAGAAAATAGTGTGAAACATATTATGGTGGTATAGAAAAAAAACAGGTGATCATATTTTGATCTTTTTTAGCTTATATCTAAGGAAATTTTTATTAAGATATTGTAAATAACATGCTTTTTTAGTTTCAATTTTGGTGCCAAAAGTTGTACATTAATTTTTAATTAAATAACTTAATATTTGTTGTTCGCATTGAACACTGGTATATCCTTTCAGATATGCTTTGTTAGCATAGTGGATATGTTACTCCTCTAGTAACTAGGTCAGCTTGTTCAAGCACAAAACTAGACTGCCTAGGGAAATTTAAAAGTACAAAACGCTACAAAGTAAATAACAGCTTTTTGTACTTGAAAATATATATTCATATTTTTAAAACTTAGCTATAGTGTATGTGATGTATCTAGATAACATGTAAATCTTAAAGTGAAATATTGTAACATGGAACCTCTTAAAGCAGGTCTTCTGTTGATTAGCAGATGGGTAGAAGCTTTCACCCTGTAGTGTTTGAATGCTGTTTTCATCAGTTTTGAGAAATTCTGCTCTGACTCAGTGAATAGTTTTGTTTACTAGGTGGATAAAATGAGATCAATGCTATCATTAGCATTATTATACATTGTGAAAGAAGATTTTTGTGTGTATGATTTGGCAAATTTTCATTTGACTTATTTTGCAAGGATGATGTTGAACACCTGGCATCAACAGGAAGGTACCTAATGTGTGTGTATTAGATTTTTATGCTGTGGTTTTTGCTACTTAGTTTCACATAATTATTTCCTTTGTTTGATCTTTAAAATGTGCTTCTACTTCAGAAGAGTAGCGAATCTGGTTCTTTTTGAAAACATTTCCCTACAGGATAACTTACAAAAAAATATCTTAAAAGCATGTCTGATTATGTCATTTCTTGTAATGGTATGTTTTTATTTTGTGTTTCCTGAAACTGCAAATTACAAAGCTATAAAACATAACATGAAAATTCTTCCAGTATTCATAGTTTGAAAATGAAATACTGGCACGGAGAATTCTTGGAAAAGTAGGCCTGTACAAGGGGTGCTTTTTGTTACAAATAAGTTTGTTAATCTTTGAGAGGTATAAATGTGGAAAAACTTGAAATAATGCACAAATGATAGTGCAACTGTGAGGACTAATGAGAGTTGATAATGATGTTACTGAGTCTGATATTACTGCTACTTGCCATTACAAATGAGTACTCTTTGTCAATTCTTTGTTGATAATCTCTTCTTTATTGTCAGAGATGAATAATAGAAATATTGAAGCTTGAATCTCGGGTTTGAACATTCCTTTCTTTTACTTTAACAGGTTTTAGGACTGGTTCAAAATATGAGTGTTTTCCAGTGTCCCAAATGTAAGCATGAGACACACATTTTCGGAGCTGACGGTGTAAGAGATCTAGCAAAAACCCTTGGATTGGATATTTTAGGTAAGCATTTAGAAGTAGTTTTATTTTTGAAGAAAAATTTAATGGCATGCGTGAAGGAAGCATTGACTGAAGTATGAAACTGCATAATCCTAGATTACTCTATATTCAGACAGTGTTTGGGTATAATAGAAATAACCACTTAAGCAGTCGAATGTCATGATTTTTTTATGCTCTGTTGCTTATCAGGATCGTTCTTGTAAACGGGATGTGGACTGGATATGGAAATTCTCAATCTGTATCTTAAATGTCTTTGAATTTATAAACAATCCAGAACATGAATTCTTTTGATAGCGATGTGCTATATTACCTGAAATTCATTATCTTATTGATCATACAACAATTTTTACGAATAACCAAGAATTCTATTTGGTCTTATAAAGCAGACCTGAACTCTGTCCATTAACATCGATAGAAGTTTTCTCATTTATTTCATTTAAATGAAATGAGTTGTTACATACTAAAATAAATACAGTAATTTCAAATGCAGTCCCTTAAAGCAGTTGTTTTTATGCCCATATGAAGATACCGCAATTCCTGTATGGAAGCAAGCAGACTGTAATAATTGTATGTAAGTGTTGAGATTAAAAGAATAGGCTGAATTGCAAACTGTTGTTTCAAAAGAAAATTTATCTTTATTGAAAACAAAAATTAGCCATGATTGAACAATCTGGCATGCCTATAAGCTAAAATATACATTGATCTTTAAAATATACATTGCTATTTTAAAAAGGCATATTTCAACCTGTGCTGTCAGTAAAAAAAAAATTACAGAATATAACACAGCGTAATTAAGTCGGTAAATGGGATAATTGCATGTGCTAATGATGTGTTTCCATGTATTACTATAATTATCTCAATGATTTTCCATAGCTAATTCATTAAAAAGAACCAGGAAGCTCACTTAGGAAGATCAACACAGAAACATCAAGGTCTGACATAAACTTAAGATAGGAAGGCAACACATAATTAAAGGCATGCTTTGGGGCTATCTTTTAGTTTTCTGAATATATAATGAGTTGTGATCAGAGCCCAAGGGGACTTCTACAGCCTTGGGTTATGTGGATGGATGCAAATCTTCTGCAAGCAGTTGAATCAAACATGCATTTAGATACACAGGCACAAATGATGTGCCATGCTATTGGTCCCATAGATGGTTTTTGTTATTCCCTAAGAGGGCAGAACTGATTGTGATTGTACTTAATTAGGAGTAATGTGAGAGATCTACAGGTTTAGCAGGGTATGGCTGAGATATATGAAGAAAAACAGAGTGAAGTTTACCTTCAAACTGTCAGTGCAAGACCAGGCTAAGATTAAGAATAATGCCCAAGGGTTAAATTTAGAATCACAGCACTTGATCTGATTAGTATGCTCCTCCTTCCAGGGATGACCATTATATAATATTACCATATGGTATTATAAGAATTACTGCTTATGGATTTTACATTAATCTATCCCAAATGGAAGTTTTATCCCAATGTTATTTGAATTCTGCCCCAAAGCCTTGAGAACTTATATGTATATATATATGTATATATATGTGTGTGTGTTAATAATATTTATACTTGAAGTTAGTATTTCTAAATTTATTTTCCTTATATTTTGCAACACCTATAGCTGTTCTGTTTGTTCAACTAAGCACTTAGTCATTTTGTGAAACCAGACTAGGTTTTAGTTGCCATGATAACATCTGACAAATTCTGCATGCTAACAATGTGCAGGATAGAAAAGTATCTTCCTTTTATTTGCTCAGAATTGGCTGCCTTTAATATTACTGAATACCTCCTTTACTTTTGTTTATGACAGAAGACAATTAGTAGTTGCCAGTATACCTTGGAGTGTAGTTCATTATTTCATATACTTTCGATTGTCTCTTTTTATTGTTCCCTAAAGAAAAGTGTGCCAAAGTTTGCGAGAGAGACTTTGTACTGCTGATTGTTTCTCTCCCTGTCTCTGAAATACCCCTATTTTGCTTTCTTGTTTCTGAAGTTCGACGACCATAACTGTGACCAGAAAGCTATACCATCAATATATGTAATACTAAGATATTGTGTACACTCCATCCTGACCTTTGCACCTCCTAACTTTTTAAACTGTATCTGCTAATAGAACCAGTAGCAATGACTCTCAAGATTTTTAAAATTCTTTTTGTTTTTACTTCCTACAATAAATTCAAATTATTCTCAGCACTTACCCTTTCTCTGCAGTCAGCAATAATTGTTAGTATCAGAAAAATGTACGATGGTAAGTTCCCATCACATTCTGTAGTGAAGAATAGTGCAAAAACTTCATCTTTCTCAAGCCCTTATCACCCAAACAGCTGTGCAAATGCTCTTGATGTCTTTATTTTTTTTATATATTTATATAATAATATATATATATTATTTTTTTTTAAATTAAGATTGCATTTTGCTTTGTCTTTTTACTTGCACTTCTGCTCATACAAGTCCTGTTGTGCTCCTGTAGTACCAGTACCTCTTTGTAAATATGAGGAAGAAAAGAGAGAGGCTACCACTTTGTAGTAGGGCAGTTCTTTTTGTAATTCTCTAAGATTGTTACTAAGCTGATAGTGAAGAAGTATTTTTTCATTAACAAAACATCCTTGGGGAAAAACGTGAAGATTAGTCTTTGCATAAAATAATGGTGGGAACTAACTTCTGGGTGATTTACGAAGTTATTGTTATTTTATTAAGAACTTTTAAGGTTAAAAAAAGCCTTTCAAAGGACACCCTAAATATTTTTTTAAATGAATGAAGGAACAGACTTTTATGCCTAAATAAATTTATTCATGACTGAAACAAATAAGAAATAATTAAATTTGAAGAAAATGGACTGTAATCATCATAAATAATAAGTTGAAGTTCTTCAAAGATTCAGCTCACTAATCATGGAGCCACAGCTTTTGTGTTTGCTATTTGTTTGGGTTTTTCTTTGTATTCCTGCTTGCTTTCCATTCTGCTTTTTTTATCTCTTAAGCTGTGTCAATTTTCATGCCGTTTTTTTAACATCTCTTTTCCTGGTTACATTGAACTTCGGTAATTTACATTGGCCTTGGTTTGGGTTAAATAAATGTTGCTAAAGTGTATGAATTAAACTGATATAGTTTCTAAGACCAGTCAAGATTGAACTAAGGTAGGCTGTCCTATCTGTGTCCATCCGTGATGTAAAATGTAGCTGTATCTTCCATTAAAAGAAAGCTGGTCTTCAGTTCACTTCATAGTTATCTATGTAGCAATGAACTAAACATGGGAACTTCTAGTTTTCTTTAGTGCTGAAAAACTATTTCAGAAAGTGTGTTTCAGAATGGAATAGGGCTGCTAATTGATAGGGCTGCTAATGCTCCTTTAGAGCGTTCCTTTCCTCTCTGACTGTTCCCTGCTCATTATAAAAGCAGAATATAAAGGAGATTTCTATTGGAAAGAAGAATGAACTGAATAGTTGTCTACCTTTTAATTGGATCCAAGGCCTAATAAGGACAATAACAAATGCTATTATTTGGAAATTAAGTATTCAAAGAAGTCTTTGAACAGTGATTAAAATCTTAAAACAGCACTGAAAAGAATATACAATTAAGAGATAGGCTGAATAGTAAGTTGCATGATGAGCATTTGCCTAACACTCAAGCAATTTTTTTTTATGTACGCAAAATAATTTGTACCTCAGCCTGTGTTTTTCTGTGTATTTGAGGCAAAAAAGCAAACTGCTGTCTCTAATAAATGACTGCAAAGCACAGTCCTTCCTCTTCAGAGAATGAAAAATTTAAAATTTGTTTGGCATTAATCATTATGGATGTACAGAAACTGTACTGCAGCCAATTTTCATTTTAAGAGCTAATTTTTTGAGACTAAGTAATTTAAAGAATATACCAAACTGGAATTTGATTTCAAGCTGCTTTAGGGCTATTTTAACTAAACATTTAAGAAATGTTAGGTCTTCACATATGTGTGTCTTGGTATTTTTGATACAGGAGACATTCCACTGCACGTTAATATACGGGAGACGTGTGATTCAGGACAGCCTGTCGTGATCTCGCAGCCTCAGAGTGATGCAGTAAGTTTGGTGCACCGCACTTAAAACAACAAAAAGCCCTCCTCCAAAATCAAATGGAGAGTACTTCTCGTTATTGCTGTTTGGAAAGAAATGTGTATCTGAATGTAATTTAGGGAAATAAAGTAAAAGAGGGTAGTATCATTAAGTAACTCAGGCCCTTCATTTTGGAATGCTGGTCATCCGTTCTGCTTCTGTGGGTTTGGTTTTTTTAATTAGTTTGAATCATTCAGAATAGCAAAGATTTGATCCAGGTTATGGCATGCCAAGAAGAGGAAGGTCAGTGTCAAGCCTCATGAGACCTTGCAGCTAATGTAGGTCCTCTAAAACTGTCAGTTGAGCCTTTGGTAGTTGAGCCTGGAAACTGTCAAAGGGTCCTATCCAAAGATATTTGGAACAAAACCTGTGTATTGTCAGTACCTGGGTTGTTTTCAGCAGGAAGTGGAGCAATTTACACACAACAGGGAATGGATTTTTCAGTGCAGTTATCATAATGTTTTATTGCCAAAGGAAAATATGAGTTGTTGAGGTGGTGGGAGTCAAAAATGCAAGTGTGTAAAGAAAAGCAGTTGCACATATAAAGCTTCATTAACAATGATAGAGTAAGATTTTCCTGGCTAGTATTTTCTTTCTCCTCTGCTGGAGTGTCTGCTGGGTTCTGTAGGGCAGGGTGTTGTCTGCCACATTGTGTTTGCACAGTATATGGCATGATGCAGCTTCACTCTTGACTGCTGCTTAAATGTTATTGTAAAAAAAAAAGTGATTAATGCTGATAATAGATGGTAGAATCAATTAGAGTTAAGGTAGAATGTACCTACAGCACATTCTAATTTCAGTAACCTTTCTAATACTAGAAAGGTATTAGATTGCTAATAATTGCTAAGTACATGCTGAAATATTTTTTTCCTTCCCACTCTTTTAAAAGAGAAAAAAAAAAGGGCGTGTGTGTGTGATTAACACTGTTAATCCAGTGTTATTAACATACTGATCGGGATTACGGAGGAACAGTGACAGTCTTAAAATTATAATACCCCATTTTGATTTGAAAGAGAAGCAGCAGCACTATGGCATGTTGATTTCTAATTTAATGCAATATTTTTGCTAGGCTTGGGCAAAGCCCATGCTGATCCTCTATGGAATAATGTTGTGATCTTGAGTCTAGATCCTTGCGAAAAGGAATCATTCTAATCAGTACGGTAGTTTCTATCTGGGAAGTTTGATCAGCAGTGGGAAGGTTTGAATAGATGCTTGGCTTAGGTCAAAGTTGACACAAAACAGCTGAGCAAACTAAGATGGAAGGCTCACAGCTCACTGTATCTGAAATCTATAATAACCAAGAGTCTGTAGCCTGCAGGACTATCGGTCTAAAAATTCAGACATGTAGGATAGCATTCTGAAAATTAATAAAGACAAGGAAGTCTGTTGTGTTGCCATCTGTTCCTCGTTGGACTATGTTCCTGGTAACGAAAGGAGGGGTTATAAGCACCATTTGTGGCAATTAAGTTAAATATGAAGAGGAATAAAGATTGACAAATATGTGTGACTCTGGGGAAAACTTGCAATATTCTTCTCTGCCCTTGCGTCTGTGAGATAATCATTCTCCTCAAAGAATGAGGTTTTTTTAGATGTCACTAATCTTTACAGAATGAAAAAGAATTCCCCTTTATCCGTGGTTTGCTTCTCATTTTAAAGACAGAGAAAATTATTGTTGTTCTCTTATATTTTAAACGAAAAATTAAATTCTTAGCACATAACTGAAGTGGGGAGAGGTCATGTAAGGTCCGTTTCTAATCTTTAATACATGACACCCATTGCCATGTTTCTCAAATAAACTAAAATTGTGGCTATTCATGCATGAACAATCGCAATTTTTCAGATAGAGAACAGTGTGTTCAGAGCTGCTGAAATTATCTCTGCTCTTGTCCCTTAAATTTACAGGGGTTTTTAAACGCAAAAATCTGTGCTGTTTTTGTTAGAACACACTTACAAATCAAATACAGAATCATGGAACTGAAATAATAGCTAGCATGTTCAAACAGTGGGGAATAAGGATAGTGATTGACTTCTCAGAAACCCAACAAGCTGTCACACCTTCTAAGCTCTGTCAAGACTAGAATAAATGGTTTTTCTAAAATATGTTAGCTAATACTTTTTTTTCTTACACACCTGCCATGGGGTTCAACTTGCCCTGCTGATATGTAAAAGTATTGCTCTCACTCTACACTAGAATTTTAAAATGTGTAAGCAAACTTGTCTAAATTTTTTATTTTAAAGCTTAAATGTAGTTGGTGAAAAGGGAAGTTTCCTGTTCACAACTGGCAAGGAAATTACTAAGAACTAAAACAACCCTTCCAGAAAAAAGAAAATTAATTGTAGAACTGTGCATGTGTGAGCCTAGATAGTTCATCCTCAGCAAAGGCACAGAATACATAAGACTCTGCTAAAGGATGTGAAGGTTTAATGGCCAGAGTTGTCTTCTGGTGAAGCTTGAGACAGTCCCCATGGAGAAATAAACAGTGCTGGTAAAATAATTTTGCTTTTGGTATAACTTTGTCTATGTTAATGTTTCTGTCAGCTTAGTTGTTTAAATTATGGCCTTTTTTGTAATAGTCTTCACTGACAAAACTTTGTTATGTGCTGTAGCAATGGAATATTGCTGTACTCGCATGTTAGCCTAAAGGGAAGGGGCTAGTCTAACAGAAAGAGCAGACACACCACAGAAGCTAATAATTTCTTAGTTTAATCAACAGTGAGGACTTACCAGACCCTTCAGGAGATAATTGAGAGTCTTGGGAGCATTCTCCTCCTCCATCAAGCTGTGGAGGTGGATTGGCTGACTAGGGTTTCATTTTTTTGCTCACCCAAACATATGGGAGAGTCTCTAGACAGCAAAAGCTTACAAGGCGAATCAGGAACACTGCTAAAATGGTAGAATAGGAAAAACAGTAGAGAAAAAGGTAGAACAGGGAAAACAAATGAGGAGTCACCAAAATCAGGTGGAATTGATCATGCTGAGGTGTAGGGGAATCTCCTAGGGATCATGAGAAGGAAGCAGCAGCAAAGCAAGTGTTTGAAAGAAGCATCCTGAAACTTGCGGATAAGAGGGCTAGAAACACAGCAAGAAATATAGAACATGATTAATTGCAGTGGAGTCATTCTTCCACCAAATGAGTTGTTTAAATGCCCAGTGAACTCTCCATCAACTCTGGGGGAAAAGGTAAGTAGAGGTTCCTAAGAGCTCTTCCATCTGTGAGCACAAAACCCAGAGTAGTTTGAGACAATTGGTGGTTATCTAATGAGGACTTCCTGCTAGAAACTTTTGGGTATATCACAGCCTTGATGGCACAAGGATTTGTTAATTCCTTGCTAGATCAGGCAGGCTAGCTGTGACCTTTAAGCACCAAACTCCCATCTGTGTCAAGATGAAAGAAGCAGCTCAAGCAAGTACAAAATACATTAGCTGTACCAGTGTGTCCGTTCACCTTCTAAAAGCTAGGGAGTCTTGTTGGGATAGACATTTCAGGGAGGAGACATGCTGGAGGCTGAGGCAAGCAGTAGGTGGTATCTCTGATCTTCTTGTCTTGAAAATGGGGTGATAAAAAAAAAAAAGAATTGGGGAGGAGAGATGATACACCTCTAAGGTTTAGCAGGGATAATGTATTCAAGGCAGCAGAGAAGTCATGAAAGAATGAAGTTTAGATTTCACCTTCTTCCCCTTCTTCATTATTAAAGAGATAGTGAGCCCTCATGGCAGAAAGTATAAAGAGGATGATTGCTTTTGGAAAAAAAAAAAAACAAATTCGAGGAAACACATAATGGTCAGTTAGTTCCTTAGTGTTTTCTTGCCACACATTGTTATGGAAAACATTTTGAAAGTATTAAGGAAAAATACTTGGAGTTTACCCTCTTGTTCCGTAAAAATCAAGTGGAGTATGTGGGGAAAGCAGGGGAAGATGAAAGGGAGCAAACCCAATGAATCATATATAGCTTAGGGTGTTGGATCCCCAGATCACACAGCCTTTTGCAGGTATGCACAAACTTACATGCAGTGGGGTGAGGAATTTATGTCTTTGGTAGGAGCAGAGCCAAACTTGTCCTGGAGCAAGGAAACCAGGACCTGTGGCTGGAAAAGATGCTTAATGTCATCCTGTCCAGCTTGTGATAAAGACCAGTGTATGATACAAGCCCCATGTACTTCTTGGGGAGTGTTCTGTTACTGTCTAGTTCACATTTAACAATGCAAAATGTATTCAGCCCTCTTGCAGATTTCATATACTCATATATATTGGTGAAGGACTTTGAGGCCAGTAAATTGCACACAGATCTATAAGGGGAGAGAAAAAGCCCAGTCAGGTGGAAAGCAGAGGCACAAGGCATCAGCAGTCTGATGTAACAGAGGAAAGTTAAGTCTGGTTAAAAATCCCTTTTCAATTAAATTAGAAATGTTACAGACCTTACTGTGGTATTATCCGAAGAGACAGGTGGAATTTATATTCAGAAGGACCTTTTGTACAAAACTATGAGAGGTGATGTGTGAGTAGGGTAAAAATGTACAACCTTTTAAAGCTTGCAAGAAATAGTTGGAGAAAAATTGAGGTAGTGGTAGCAAATAATGTTTGCTGTTGCTTAGCTGTCATCAATAATTCCATTTAAAGAGTGGTCTCTCCAGGGTGTGATATCTTTAAAAGAAAAGCAAACCCTCAAGAAGGCTGCGTGATATGATTTATAATATGCCTTATCATCAAGGCTTCCTTTGAATGATCACAGTAACATTTGATATGTGTAGGTTCGAATCCTTCATTCAGGGTGTAGATAATACAATGCATCATCAGACCCTCATTTATGCTTCACTCTGCTGATGAAAATGCTGAGTGGTAGGTTAGTCTGTTTGAATGATGCTACTCTATTGTATTTGAATTGCGCTGTTCTACTTAACCGTTTTCTGGGCAGGATGTCTTTTTTGATGTACGTAATGGCACCTGAGTGATGTACATGCATAATGGCACCTTGGGGCTAGCAGTGTTTCCCAGGTGAGGCTCCCTCAGAGGACCGCTTGGCTTTGCAACTGCTGATATATAGGATTAACAGGAAACTTCTCATGAGCACTGGGGATTTTTTTTTTTTGAGGGATTAGATTCAGGAAGCATCCAGTTTACTTACCCATCTCCTCCATTTCATGTTGTAATTTATGGATTGACTTTTATCGTTTCATTAAGTCCCCTTTCTGGGCTGAGACTTTATTGCAGCTTGGCAGGAGTTGCCAATGCATGCAAAGAAGAATCTTATGGTAGAACTGCCCAGAGGAGGACAGAGTAGGAAAGGCTCTGGGCCTCTTGCAGCAATCAAGAATTTCTCTGCGTGACGTGAAGCTTTTATCTGAAGTGGAAGCTCATTTAAAGCTGTGTTTATCGTCATGCTTTTAGTGCCTTCTGAGTTGACCACAGTAAAATACAGACATCGTAGGGTAGCTCCAGTCATGTACTGAAGGTTGGCGTTGTGTCAAAATAACAAGCAATTTCCATGGAAATTAAAGCTATTTAAAAATCTGACTGAACTGGAAAATGGACTGTGGTTGAGCAAAGAGAGTGCTAATAAGAACAAGAGCTATCACCTATCATTTTCATGCAGATGGTAGCTGAGTCTAGTATTTGTCCTTGTGACAGTCACTATTTGATTAGTTGCTTATGGTTGCTAGTTTCCTTTAGCAATGAATAAAGTGTAAGCCCCTAACAGCTCAGTTGAGCAGATTTAAATACCTTATCCTTCTTTACAGGTATAGTAGCATCCACAGCATTTGATATTCCAGATGGTTGGGACTTGCATAGATTCTCCCTTGGATTGCTGGGCTTGGATAAAGCATCTTAATAGTCTTGGAGTCTTTTAATCACAAATAGAAGCTAGAAACCATGTCAGTACTGGGATTTATACTCTGTGGTATACTTGGCCCACAGCCAAGTGGTGGGATCAGTATACTTTTTCTGAGTTGCTGAGAAGCTGTTTGTATGCAGTGGTTTGGGTGAAGGCAAATGTGGTATCAGCTCATACCTGTTTTGCCTTTGTTGATGGGTAAATTGTATTCTGTATTTGTGTGGTCATTGCACCAGACGCTGGAAGCCACTGCAGTGAGCTGTTTGCAGGCTAAGATCTGCACTTCAGTGAAAGGCAAACTAGCAGGTCGAGCCAAGCCAATCCAATCCATGAGAACAGGGCCAAGTCAGCTATGACCTGTACGGTCAGTTTGCAATAATCTTAGCAGTGATGCATACTTCCATCATGGGTAAGATTTTTAGGGAGAATGAAATGCCATAACTGAAGGGCTCACATTTCTCTAGGATTACTGTAGGGGTTAATTAGATGAGCTAATAAAAAGACTTGCAGTTTAAATCTACCCCATGTCTGTTACCCCATGACAGAGTAATGAATCAGGATGTTCTGATTATTTAGGCTAAGTAGGACTTTTCAGTCCTTTCCCTGATGAACTTCATTACAAGTTCTCCATTTCCTAGTCCATGATCTATGCTGTCATTAGTCACTTCATCATCTACCATGCTCTCTCAGTCCTAAGGACATTTGTGATTTAAAGAATGCTGCGCTCTTCTGGCAGTGTTTGTAGCAGCGTTTGAGAGGTGAGCAGTATCTCACGTGGCCATTATCCATCTCTTTTGGCTCTGAACGTCACCTTCCACCTCTACCTCTGGCCGCCCCAGTGCTGCTCTCAGACCCCATCTAGGCAACGTTCATAATGAACAAGCCTGGTCTGGTTTTAGGGCATTCTGTCTTCCTGTGCACTTTTCCTTCATCCTCTCGAAACAGGGGGAATGTTTGGCTTCTAGCTAACTGATATGTTACTGTTAAATATAAAGTTGTCCATCTGCAAAAAAATGCTTTCAGAAAGATTGTCTATAAACCATTCCCTTAAAGCTTCCAAACCGTAAAGGGAAATACTGATCTGTAAAGCACACTTTTATCCTATTAAAACGAAAATGGTTGTGAGTGATGAGTAAGAACTCATTCTTTACTTTTTCTCCTCTAGCTTTCCACCCAAAAAGGAACTAAAAAACCCTCTCTGTTTTCAGTTGCAACCCATTTTCTTTTGCTTAGTAATGGTGGAGTAAACAGCTGAATTGAGCTGTGCTTTCTGTCTCCAGATGCCACATTGAAAAGATGTGAGTAGGAGAAACTATTCAATACATGTAGGGCTGTTTTTACGTAATGAAAGGTGTATTGACAGTCACTGACATTCCATTTAGACCTTTCACATACGCTGACTGATAGACAGGTCCTCACTTATAGCTGAATGATCTGTTCAAAGATAGGAAACTAAGGCTCTAAACAGTTGATTTTGTCAAACACAGGTTACTGGTAGAGTTCTGTAAGGACGTGTATGTTCTGTTCAACAGTCTGGTCTGTTCAACATATAAAGTAGTGGTCTAGGAAAACAAAAAAATGGATGCTTAGCAGGTAAGACTGCTGATAATGCTAGGGCTAGGTAGTACTAGCATGCTGGTTACAAGGAGTTGCCCCAGGAACCTCCTGTTACAAAACGACAGATCAGCTACTTGGCAAATGAGAGTCAGTGTACGTAGTGAAATTGTTGCCCAGATACTCATTAACGGTGTTTTGAGGGGAAAAAAATCTAGTTTATTGGGATTTTGACATAGGGTAACACACAAGCAGTCAAGTCTTCCAAGCAGGATCTCTCATTGCTGTCTAGATGGTTATGGAAGTCTGTGTTCCGAGGACCCTTGCCAATGGTGTCTATGGCTGGATCAAATGAGATTCCCTGAACTGCTGTTTAGCTCAGTTTTAACAATGCAGCTAGTCCATGGTCCTATATGACTGCTACAGCATATGCATGATCTGTTGCTGCTGATTATCTTGATTTGTGTACAGAACATCTCCCATCTTAACTATGTACAAAACCACTGTCCTGTGTTACCATTTCTGCACCTACAGGAACAATTGCTATGGTGTATTTGTAATTCTGTGTACAATTTGGTCAATTCTGGAGCAGGAACAGCCTGCGCAATCTCTAGAAGGTGCCAGATTTTCTATGCAGGTTTTTAATTGACTCATTAAAACACATGAATTGATCTACACAAAGTGGGTGCTGCCTGTGGGACTCTTCAAGACAGTCCATAATTCCCACCTGGAGCACTCCTACACCAATTAGTCAAATATTTAACTGCAAAGGCAGCTTGACTTCAGTCAGTCACCTTATTCAAGTTGGTCCATTATCTCATCTAGGCAAGTGGCTAGCTGGGGAGCAGCTAAACCACCCAGGGAATTAATGGCTAGCATGGTGGGCGTTGCACACGGGCACAACTGTGCTACCCAACTGCACTGCAGTTATACTCGTAGGAGAAGTTTGGATTTCATGCTTGTGACATAAGTTCTGTAGTTCTTGTCACAAAGTCACGCATGTGGGAGAACACAATTCTAGCTTGGTGTCTGAATTCCTTACAAACTCAGAAAATTGTGACATTAGTTTTAAGGTGATGTGAGCACTAAGGCTGGGAGTGCCAGAAAAAAACCCCTACAAGCCAGAAGCGAATCCTAGAAGAGAGGAGACATGTTTGGGCTGCCTGGCCCTGCAAAAGGCTGGCACCTGGTTCAGACCAGTGGCAGTTTGTGCTAGTGGCCCAGGTGAGAGACAGACCTTCTCTTCCTGCCCCTCAAGCTCTGGCCTCAGGCGCTTGTCAGTTCCTTTGCTATTTTAAAGGTTCATCAGGATAAACAAGGTCTAACTCGAGGCTAGAGCCGTCCAAGAGTGCTGCAGGAGGCAGGAGAGATCAGTGTGGTAGGGAGGGAACACTGTGGTGATTTCTCCTAGTAAAACAGGGATGGTTGTCAATGTGGCTCCATATGCAGACTTACTTGAGAAGATGAAGTAGCAGCTTCAAACAAAAGTAGAAGCAAGCTGAATAGCAGGGGAGTTTTCTCTTGTACTAGACAAACACAGAATATGATGCACCAACTGGAAATTGAAGCATGACAAATTCAAATTGTAGATAAGGTGTACATTTTTAACAATGGAATTAACCTCTGGAACAACGTACAAGATATATAAATATACACATACACAAAGATACTCTTAGTTGAAAATTTTATATCATGATTGGGGACCTTTCTAAAAGGCGTGTTCCATTTGGACTACAAATTTTTGAGCTTGGTACAGGAATTATTTGGTTTCATTGTGTGGTTTTTTTTCTGTGTTGGATTTAGGCAGTGTTTTTATACTCTTGACATTACATTTATGAATACTTGATGTTAGACTGATCATGGTCCTAGCTGTGTCATGTTTTTGGAGATGTTAGAAGAAGTATGCTTATTTGGGTCACTCCCAATAGTCTTTACAGTTCTGTGCTCTTCTGCCCTCCAGTTGACGGTATCTGACCAGATGCCACAGGTTGGTGTGAGAGGCAGATTTTGCTGTATGGATTCAGTGTTGCAGAATTAGTTCTTCCCAATACCCACTTCAGTCTTTTGGAAAGATGGGGTTTTTTTGAAAATACTTTAATTTTTAATGTCTGTATAGGAAATTCTGTAGTGTAGTCTAGTCCGTAATGAATTAATTATTAAAAAAAAATATATATTTTTTAATGTCGTTGTTTTCTCTGATTCTCTATGTCAATCCTGTGCATGGTGCGTCTCAGTCTTCAGCGTGAGGAAAGTTTATAACCGATACTATCTTTGGGACTAAAGAGTCTCCTTCCTTCTCAACACTTCTCCTCCAAAAGAATATTGATTCTGTTTGCTGTTTAAGGCAGCTTGTTCAGTCAAGTTCTGTTCTCGGAATAATACCAAAGTTAAATTTTACATGCCTGCCCTCCCAATATTTTAAATAATGCTTGTGCTTATTTTATGTATTAATGCATCATTTTTCCTGAACACAAAACTGGCTAAATCGAACACATTTATTGTAACATTTTTCTTTTTCTTTGAAGGTGTGTGAAAGAACATATACCTAACGAGATGTGAAATACTCCTTTTTATAGAAAATGAAAGGTGCTAAATATATGTTTCTGTTTTTACAGGCTAAAGCCTATCTAAAGATAGCTATGGAAATAGTAAGACGACTGCCAGTACCTCCCACTTGAAGTGTTTATCACTGAAACTTACCAAAAAAGCAATCTTTTGGTGTGACCAATGCAGAAGAGTCCTGCTACCTGATTACATGGATGCCGTATTTTAGTTCTAAGAACTTTTTTAGGAGTTAATTTACCAGAGGTTAAATTATGATTGTGATATTTACTGGTTTTCAAATCATTGTTTGGCCATGTCCAAATGGTTTGAAGTATGCAAAAGATGACAGACAGTATTTAACTGCTGGATTGTAACATCATCAAGCAAGAAGAGATGAAGTACTTTTTTTTTTTTTTTTTTTTTTCCATGTGTCCTGTTTTTAAGTTCAAGAAAAACAGCTGACCCAGGCAAGCAGAATGATGAGAGGGATGCCAAGGCATAAGTCCTCCTTAAAAAATGACATTTGCCATACTCTAATTTCTGTCAATTTTGGTTCAACTTTTTACTTTAACTGCCAAGCTTACCTTAAGTTCTACAAAATTTTAAGAAGCAAATTCAGTTATGTAACAGCAATACTTTTGTGTGTTCATCTTAGAAGAAAATAAAAATATTCCACTTATACTCTGAAGAGTTCTTGTGATGGATCATGAGCAAATTCATCCACTATTGGATAATGTTTGATCATGAGGCGATTCACAGTTTAGTGGAGAATGGATTACACGACCCTGAGGCTTATTTCTTGACTGCTTTGCATTATAATGGACCCAGACAGAAGACTAGGTAACCAAGGTCTTCACTGAAACACACATGGTGTGCCTGAGCTCAGTTTGCCAGGGGATGCAAGTGATCAAGATAAATTAAATTTATGATTGTATATTCCTATTACAGTGGAGCAACTTGGAATTTGAATACAAAGATGTATTTCTGAAGTAAAGAGAAATTTGGTCTTCAAACTGCGTGGCCTTCTGGTTTGTTTTTTCATTGCCTTACACTTTTGCGATCTTTATTTTTGTGTTCTTGTGTGGAAGTGGAAAAATATGCCTTTAGGGAATGAGTTTCCATTTACAGTTAGATGTTTGAGTTGACATTTAGGCTTTTTCATTTACACAATCAAGTATGGGTATCTTAAACGTACATCTTAACCGTACTATATTGGGAATTTAACCATGCCAGAGACTTCTGCTGTTGACCTCTGTGGGACAAGATTTTCCCTGTAGTCCAAATACTTACTCATAATTTCAGATGTTATTGGCTTTTCTTATTGAAGTCATACAACATAAAAAGTTGGTATATATTTACATATTTATATCTTATATTTAAGGAATATGTACCGAGAATTTACATGGGAAAGCTAGACACAAATTATGGGTTGAATTTCAAGCTTAGGTGATTTTGTAAAGATGTAAATTATATAGTCCAAAACTATTGATTTTTTGCTTCAAGTCAATCTCCAAACCTCCTTGCCTGCACCGTCCCACATGAGACCTCATATCAGTGTTCAGCTTTTTCAGTAGCATATTATCCCAGGCCTGTAGAATTGACACAAATATTCACTTCATTTCAGTTGTCTAAGATATTTTACAAAAATGAGAGCTGGCTTAGTGTTCTGCCCTTTCTTATTGTATTGATAGTGTATGCGTTTTTTTAATTGAGTTTTATCTCTACACATATTATTTATTAAGTTCTGCTTTACATACTGTAATCATTGATATGTATGTCTATAAGTAATCCTGTGGTTATTTTGGCATAGTATAATCATAAATTTCAGTGGAAAAACTGGGATTTCTGACTTTTTTAGCAAAAGACTGTGATGCTTTCTGAATTTTGGTATTTATTATTTTCATTCTGTCAAAAAGAATGTGCCTGACAGTTCATGTTGAGACTGGGTGAACAATCAGTATACAGATATAAGGTTGGTTGTTTTCTGTTCCTTTTCTTTCTCATTATTTCTTGGGTTAGCTGACGGATGAAATTTGCTTTCAAATGTCCTTTTATTTTTACTCCTTTTTACCTATTGTTTTCCTTTTAATTAAGTACTGCGGTTTTGCTCTGTTGAATTTTTCACCTGTAGAACTATTTTTGAATGCCTTTATCAAGAAACTGGTTATAACGATTAAATATGGTTTCTAAATATGGTTAATACTTAATTAACATTTTTGCGGAAGGATTATCCAATGTAGTAGGTGACACCTGATTTATTGATTAAAAATTGTCAGTCATTTAAAATATATATGTATGTAATTGTACAGAGTAGGAAGGACTTTTCTGCATTTAAGGACAGCAATGGTCAAACCAAATTTAAAATGAGAAGGTATTTGCTTTACTTTCCTCATTCTTATGAGTGAAAAAGTATCTGCTTCCCAGTCCTTCTCCTGCAAAAGAAGTGAAGGGCACTGGCACAGTGTTATTGCTACTTAATGTTGTAGAAACACAGACTCATATTTTTTTTTATTCTACAGTACAGTGTTAAATACATATTTATGAATTCTAGTCAACATACTAGATTTGAAATTGTAGTTCATAAAATCCCTGATAAAAGTTATTGGACTGGGGGTGGTAGTGGTTGGATTAGTCAGAGGTTGAGCAGGAGACAGTGGCATTTAACCATAGTTTATAAATACAGATTATAGACTTGACACACAGGGTTGTTTGCTCTTTTCAGCTCCAGTATTTTACTTTCATCTCTGTGATATTTCCTAGTGTACTAGTATGTTTTTTCTAAAAACGCTAATCCTAACAATAGGACCTGGTTTTCCTGAGCTGTATGAGTAGATGCTCTTTGCTCAGGAGCAATGGAGACTTACTGCAAAATTACTGTGATCGTGGGTTACCAGCACAGAATTATTAGAGTTTGTAGCACTGTAAGCTGCAGATACATGCTGCAAAATCCTACAGAGGAAGAGAAGGAGGAAGGCTGGGAAGACGCGGGGTCAAGCAGGCAGTAGCAGGGACAGAGGCCAATGTCAGTCCCAGGTTGGTTAAGAGCAAGATTCCCAAGATCGCCTTGCATCTCTGTTAGAGTTACTTTGGCTTTCAGGATACGGCCCTTCGTATAGTGACCACAGTTCTTGTGTTTGCAAGTAGTTCCTGTTGTTTCTTGGATGAGGAGCGTATGGGCTGTGTCTTAACACAGGGCGTTTCCTGGCTTTCACAAGTTTCGGTTTTGATGAAAACGAAGCTGAAAGAGGGTATAGAATTATTTGTGGCAGTGAAGTATTTTGCTATAAAATTTTTATTGCTACGTTCAGGTCATTGTGAACTGTTCAGCCTTCAAGACTACGGTTTGTGCAATCCTTCAGATGTTAAATTTCTCACAACAGCAGCAAAATTTTTAATTATTTGTAGCAATGAGAGGAAAGTAGTTTGCAAATCAGTTTTTCTCTACCAATTCAATTTGAGTTTAGGCTACAACCCATGTTTAGTTGCTCTGATTGGTGATCATGGTGATGAAATAATGCAGAGAAAAAATGGCAGAAGCAGGTCATCTTCAGTATATTAACAACCCCCCCCATTGGGTCCAACATAGCACGTGAATCCCCCCAATAATATCTTTCCCCTAGTAAGAATATGGTTTCCACCTGGACCTACTCAAACTCCCTGTTGGGTTTTTCCCACTTGTGGTGAGGTTAGTGCCGATTAGAGCAGGCTTTGATCCGAGGCAGGTGCTGCATACTGGTTTGTTGGTAAACTTTGTTCAGGCTATTATTGGGCCCCCTAATATAAACCAAAGGCTGTAATCAAGGTGGGGAAAAAGGGAGCAAAGACAGGGTAAATCTCATGCCAGTAGGAATATCTCCAGGTTCCCAGAGACACTGCTATAATAATACTGGGCTTGCAGGTGCAAGAATATATATGGGAGAATAAAAGCAGGAGAACAAGAAAGGAAAACCCTTCTGTTGATTAGGTGAAAGATTAAAGAGCTGTGAGAGGCTCTGTGGGCTACAGAACTGATTTGCAGAGGCTGAGGCACCAAAGATGCTGTGTGACAGTATAAAGGGGATTTTGGTACTTACTCCGGCTGTGCAAAGCTTCTATCAGAGCATCCCCAACCCCGAGACTGGCACACGAGTTCTGTACCCGAGTACCCAAGTCGCAGGCTCCCGTCCTGCTCCCGTCCTTCCGGATATCATTGGTGGGGGTAGGATCTCCATGCTTACTTTTCCACGAGGTTTGCAATATTTGCCCAAGGTGCAAGAGACTTGTTCTACACCTAGCGTTGGCTGAGAAGATTCAAATCCATAGCTCCTAAACTTAGGAGAGGTCCTCAGCCCCTGGCTTCGTCTTTGCCAAGGACCGTCAAAGAGCATTCATCGTTTCTCCTGATAAAGCTGTATTGCTTGGGGAAGAAATAAGGAACATTGTGGTGGTCACAGCTAATTATTTTTTAGCCTAATGACTTGGGCTGGACTTTGATCCTTGCTCCCAGCTTTATTGATGATTTTTACCTAATGAGTCAGCGAATAAAATGATCAATTCTTAGGGTAATGTCTGGCATTGTAGCTGCTTGCAGACTTGAGAAAAGGCTGGGAGGTTCTGCGTTTGAATTTTGATACCCACGTATTATTTTAGTTTCTCATGGCCGCATCTGGGCCTATATTGCTGTCATCATTCCTACTTAACTGGAATGCTTCCTAGCAGAGATGGTTAGGTGGAAAGGCTCCTGCTTAAGGATGCTTGACAGTAAGATGGATCTAAATGGCTGATTTAATTTCAGAATTGATTTATAATGGCAGTTATAATGATGATTATATTTTATTTTGGCAGCATATCAGCCAAGGCACCAGCATGTCAGCCTCATATCACAAAAACACAGCAAAAGAAAAAATTCATTCTGAAAGTAGTTTTCAGACTAAATTTAAGACTTACTTTTTTTTTTTTGAGCATTCTTTTACATTATACAGATATTAAATCTGAAGAAAAGGTATATTCAAAGGTCTGTATTTTTCCATTATCTTCACATATTCAGGGAGGCTTTTTTTTTCCCCGGCAACAAGAGGACAGGCACAGCTTGTCATTCCTTGTGCTCCTATTCTCCTCAGTTTCTCCATGTGCATGAGTCTGGATCTGAAT
>JAVJGG010000032.1:7602835-7680693 GCA_035590195.1 Aviceda cuculoides | reverse complement strand
GCTAGTGGGGGGAAGAACATCTGTTGTCCTTCAACATCATTTTGAGGGCTTACAGATTTATTTGAAGTGTTTTCACTCACACCACTGGGATTTTCTAAAAGTTGTGTTATTTCCTGTGGTGCAGAGGTTTTGTCTTTTCTATGAGAGAAAGGCAGGAGACTCCCCACACTTGCCTCCCTTATGGATGCTTCCTGTTACTAAGCAAGGTCTGTTTTAAGAATACAAACTTCTGGTTACTTTTTCTGAAAAGCGTTAGCTTACTTGTAATGACTTTCTAATGGTACTTAGGAGTACTTTTTTACTTTCAGGGATTTTTTTTTTTTTTTTTTTTTTTTTTTCAAATTAAGCTTGAAGAAATACTATAATGTATTTTTAAAGCCCAGTTTTGCTGCATATCTGGGAGAAATGACCAGAGTGAGAAACTATCTTATTAAGCCAAGCCCATATTCTCTAGATTTAATTTTGGAGTGTTCCTCCAGTGTGTAAATGTTTCAGATATTTTTACATCTCATTAAGGGAAACTGTTAAAATGAGCATAAGTTCAGGAGCCTGAACACTTCCCTGCTCTGCAGTAAGCACAGTGAGGGTGGCGTGAGATCTGTCTGTAGGCTGGTCAGACAGGCCAGGATGAGTTTACATGTTGTTTTATCTGCTGAATCAGGAAGTTTCTACATGTCTCTCTTTAGAGGAGGAATTTCCATATAAACGGGCTTTTGTCTGTGATACCTTGAGGCCTCTAATTAATTACATTTCAGATGGAGTCGGGAGGGTTTGAGTTCACACTCCCCACTTCCTCCTGCAGGGTAATGGGACCCAATGGCTATTTTGGAGAGTTACGATTTAAAACAAGTGTTAAAAGGCTGGGAAAACGTGCCTTGTAAGCATCTAGGCTTTGAAAACGTAGTCTAATAAACCCACATTTATTCGTGAGTGCCAGCACTACTGGCATCTCTTTTGTAATGCTTTAATATCCTAAGCTTTTAGAAAGCCTGTGAATTTGTTGCTTGTTTGCACGTTTTTATAAATGCATGTTTTACAGATGCGTTTCTTACTAACACAGACACTGCTACTTCACTTTCAGCTTAATTCCTCTATAGTGTAAATAAAACTCTTTTTGTAAAGCAGTTTTCCCAGACTGTTGGTAATGCATCTAGAAAGTTATTCCTCTAGAGAAAGAAATGACAGGGCTGTTTGATGCTGAATGCCTTCTTCCCTGTTGGGTTAATATAGGAAATTGTAGCCACTGTCTCGGTGAATGTTGTTGGTTTTGTTACCCCGATGGGAAATATATCTTCACTAATACAAAATGAAACAGCTGATAAAATGCCTTTTAGTTATTAAGAGCTTATAGCTCATGAACATTGAAAACAGCACACGCTAGGGTAATTTATTTAAAATATTCCTATTTTTACACTTTTTAAGTATGTTTTTTAAGAAAGCAATAGCAATAAAGACATTTGGACAAACTCTCTGCTGTTGAAATGGATCGCTTTCCACTGGCTGAAAAGGTCTGCCATTCTGACAACAAATGTGACTCAGACAAGTATTACTCACCATCAGTGCCTGTGCACAGGATCCTGTATATGAATCTGCAGTAGCAGGTGACAGGAGAGAAGAGGGATGGTGTACCAGTATTTGCCTGAAATGACCTCATGCCAGGAAGCAATAGGAATTTGTTTGGCATAGCAAAAATACAAGCAGAATTACGTTTTTAGGGAAAGCAGATGGGTCAGGGCAAAGCAGGGAATGTCTTATTAGCTTGTAAATGTGACAGTCATATGAACGGAAATAGAACATTTATACTGACAGAAATAAAATTGGGAATGTATGTATCCCACTTCTGTGAGAAATGTACAGTTGGGGAATATGTCACCCGGCGTGCCTGGCACCCTGGGGATGTGTTGATCCTGATGGCTCAGAAAGGTGTCAGGAAAGAACCATCAGATCACTGCAGATTATCTGGAGTCCTCGTTTATGACACAATTTTTGCATGTTGGGGAAGCTATTGAAAAATACGTTTACAAGCGAATAGTTGAAAACAGTTGCCACAGAACATTACTTGAGAAACAGGACGTCTCAGTTCTTTGTCAGTCTGTTTTGTATCAGGTAACATGCCATCCCAGGGTGGTTGTTTATTAAACTTAGCATTTTAGCTGTCTTTATCACAGGAGCTGAAGTTGAGTACAGTAGCAAGATACATAATCACTGCAAGGTACTTTTCCTGACACTTGGGTGATACCAACAAGCAAGGAGTAATTTTGAATACCTTACTGAATTACTGTACCAGAGCTTAACATACAGTAACCTGAAGTTTCATCCTATTCCAGTAGTTTTTTTCTATACAAAGTGTTTCACATTGCCTTTTCCAACACTTTACTACTGTTGGTTGGTCAGATAAAGATAAAAAGATTTATGTACAGGGGCTCCTAGAGGGAATTTCATGCTTTGAAGTGAGATTATGTAACTTTCTTCAAAACAAAGTGGTGAATGATGGGGTTGTTCTTTATCTTCTGTTTAGTTTTCAGGAACTACAGTCACCATAAGATAAGATATCAGTTGGACATAATTTTGGATAGTCAAATTGGAACTCTTCTAACCAGGCACTAATCATATCTTGAAAATACAAATGCAGAATCATCATGAAGCTCTGTTTTTTTGTATATGAATGTCTGTATTTAACCATATCTGCATTGGCGTGGGAACAATAACTGGGGCAGATAAAATGCAAAGAACTTTTGAGAAGCACATGAGTTAATTGTCACTGTTAAGGATCATGAAAACATACCTGTTGAAGCCAGATTTCTGATGCAGCATGTGCATCAACTGACACTGGAGGAGCCAACAGCGTTCAAACAGTGCCATGGAAGTTGGCACCTCCTAGGTGAGCTCCAAACTCATGCTGTGATTTGCTATTGAGAAAAGTCACACCCTAAACCGTGTCAGCGTTGAACCTTTACACTGTATGTTCACACGTCCCAAACATGCGAAGTGACTCACCAAAATATTTATTCTTCACATTGCCATCTACTCTTCCCAGAAAAACAGGGATCTGTTTACTCTGCAATGTATCAATGCTGCTTATCAGACTGTACAATATCCCTGCAGGGGCTGGTACTGGTCAATATTTGTTGGTAGCTGGTGTTCTGTTTGTAGAAGGACAGTAGCTGTGTGTAATACTTGGGAACCACGTTCATACATTGCTGGACCTGGCAGTTTTTATGGTTGCTTTGATTTACTTTCTGTTTGAGTAATGCTGTGTTATTTGTAGGCATTGTGTAGCCCTGCAATTCTAAAGTGTTACCGTTCGCAAGATAAAATCCCGCACTGAGAATGACCCTCTAGCAATGACATCTTACCCTTGTACCTCCACTATTTGGGAAGAGTTCTGCATGGGTGCTGGGAGAGGGTGGCAGAGCCATCCTCTCTCCTCTTTGCCGTGGAGGACTTCTTTGGGCCTGTTGGGACACAGAGATAATTGAGGGTCAATAAAGTGGTATGAGGAAATAGCCTTCCATGTTATGTTTGAACATGAAACTAGTAAGGGAGGAAACTTGGAGGCAAGCTGGAACCTCTGTACTGTTTTTCTGGCCTTTTCACGAGGAAGACCCCTCTTCTGCAGCACTGTAAATTAGCAGTTTGAAGTCACATGGCTTTGATTAAACTGTATTTTTACTATTTGTATTATTGTAAACTTAAAAGGTATGTGGGCTTTCTGTGCACATTTCATCAGTACCTATGTTTTACTGCATCGCTTTGTAAAATAGAAAATTATTTTCCCCCTATATGTATAATGAAAATGCCCAATTGTGCTTTCATGCATTGCATGCAATACCTCTCCTGATTTCCACTGGGGCTCAACTGCAAAAACAGGAGAAGGAATACACGTGATTGGTTTCTGTTTAAGTAATTGTATGTTTTGAAAAAACCTTTGCTATTCTAATGTATGTTTGTCAAGCAGTACTTAAGAGCAAAATGTGAAGACGTTTATAATTGTTCTCCAAGTTCTTTTGAAAGTGTTTTATTCATAAACTTTAAAAAAACCTGTTTTCTTTTAAGAAGCAGCCATGTTTAATATGTTCAACTAAGAATCAAAACTCAAAAAACTGTTTATGATACAGTTTTATAGTTTCTGATGGGGCATATGAAATGCCTATTTTCTATAACCTCTGCTCTGTAGCTTAGTGCCACTAAGATATAAAATAATAAAGCTTGACATGCATGGAGAAGTGGTCAGCATAACATGCAAAGAGGATGATCTGTTGTTTTCATTTCAGCATAGAGAAGGTAAGAAGTTGTCTGCATCTCAAAGCCAAGCTCTAAGAGTAGTGATCTCTCTGCAAATTAGAAATATTATGACTTCTAATCCCTAGTTGTAAAAAAGAATTCATTTCCCTCCTGTGATGTGTTGTGGAGAACCAGATCGCTGTCTCTCTGTAGGAGGCCAGTTAACAGCTTGACAAGACAGGCAGCAGTGAAGTTTCCTAGCAATGAAAGCCTCACTCTTCAAGAGGATTATTGCATTTTGATTAAGATCAATTTATTTGCATTACTGTACACAAACAGTTTGATTCAACCCTTGAACTTGCAGAACGTTGACCTCCAGGATTTTGTCCCACGAGACATCTGAGACTTTAATTTGCCAGGTGGCCCAAAACTCATTGACTGACCTCCACTCTGAGGTGCACAGCTCTGCTTATGCGTGGGGGTGGCACACATTGCAGAAGTTGCACTGATTCATCGCCTCTCCCAGGAAACCTCTGCCTGGCTCACTTCAAGCCTTACTTCCCCTAAGGGAGTTTTGAGCATTCATGCTCTTTTAATGAGCTACGTTGGAAGATACTCTTGTGAAGCAGCGATTCCACAAGAGCAGAAATACTGTCAAAGCTAATTCATCCTGGAGCTCGTATTAACTGCTCGTTACCAGTGTTTGTCATTATGTTTTCTTCAGCTGTTGTTTTGGTGTAAGCAATGTCAAGTGATCTGACAACAGCAGAAAATCACACTGCTTTCAGAGGGTTAGATGCAGTCTAAGTGCATTTCTAGCAGTTAGCAATCATCTGCAGACTAGCATCTCTTTGTGGGGGACGCCCGTTCTGCAAACCCATCCAGATTTCAGCCCAACGGCGCTATTTGCTGTGGTACCCACGCTGTCCTTTCACTCGCGCGGTGCTACTGACTCGCCCGGCTCCACGCAGAGCAAGCGCGGCCTAGCGCTGCTCTGCCCTGGGCCCCCAGCAGCCCGCGGGCTCGTCGCAGCCTGGGCCAGCGTGATTCCGAAGATCCTGCTAAAGCGGCGCTCGTCTGGGCCCCAAAATGTTGTGCAGGTGTTGGTGTTTGTAATATGCACCCCGGACCAACCCCCGCCCTCGCGTTACGGGGGCTCAAAGCACTAATTCTCTCTGGAAAGGGGAAAACCACCCCCCTTAATTCACACTTCAATCCTCTCTAGGTTGTAAATCAAATCCAGGTGTTGCAGATCCCTTTTACACCCTGCCCAGCACTGCCTGCCTGCCTGCCCTGCCTCCCCTGCCTGTTCCTCGGGGTTGCTGAGAGATGTGTGTGTCAGGTGTGATCTGCTCGGGTCCCACACCGATGGAAGGGGAAGGCGGCGACCATTTTCAGCAAGGGGCGAAGCTCTGCATGCAAAGACGAGTACTGGGACTGCATGGAAATACGGAGATACACGTAAGTCTGCCTGCGTTTCCAGACTGACTTCAGGCGTTGCTTAAAGAAAGATGTCCCGTGGAAGTGTGGTTTTCACTAGGAGGCAAAGAAGAGGGAGAGCAGAAGTGTAGAGCTGTGGTTGTGTAGGGAAGCTCTCACACATGTAACTAACGCAGTAATTCTCCAATTCAGAAATTTGACCCGCATCCTCTCTTCCACAGAGAAAGCTCACATTTTTTTCTCACAGCGACTGTGAGAATCACCCTTCCTGCCATAACTTCCCCAAACAAGGGAATGTTTCCTTTCGTAACTTTAATCTCGCTATTCCGTCCGGGGATGAAATGACAGCCTTTACTAATCTAAGAGAAAGGAAGTGGCTTGGGGGCAGGTTTTTTACCCTTAAGGCTCATCGTACATTGCAAGCAGCTTACAAATCACAGATACGTTTAGCTGTCACATATTTAATGTCAGAGTAAAGTCACAGCACTAAACTCTTCAGCAGCTCCGCACAAACAATTTTGCAGTAGGATGACTACTGTTGCCTAGTCCTTGTGCTCCATCAAGGTTTTTTTCATAAAAAATTTTCCCCTCCAAAAGTCAGTGACTTTCTTTTCATTGACTTTCCTTTTGCCTTTCATTATTTAAAGTCCCCCCCCAAACCCAAACCTCCCCAGTTCCTACCTTTTTCTGCTTTCTTTAAATGACTAAGTTATTCAATGGAGAACATTGAGCTAGGTCTTAGGTATAAGTCCTAAATAGCAGGAGGCTTTGGAACTGGCAGCGACATTTGGGTGAAGGCTTTCAGAATGCACCAATCCAAGCAGTACAGTCATTTGAGGTAGGTTCCATTAATTTAGTTCTTCACCAGGAAACACCCTTTTTCTTTGGCTTTATCTTCATGACAGATACCAAGAACCTTATGTCCCTTGATAATTTCATGTTTAATGCTTACTCATACAATATCTTAAAAGAAGCTTTTTAAAAAAACATTTATTTATTAATCTAAAATATTTATACATTTTTCTTTACCTTTTCAAAACAGAATAAATAATATTAAGGCTTTGGTTTTCAAATTGGAATGAATTGCAGTTTATTTTCTAAAGATTTTTATTCTAAATTTTAGTATGTTGTGTATGGGGTCATTGTTAAAATTATTTCTGCAGTTCTTATTATGTGTGTGAATTTGAAAGGCTTTGACAAAAACAAATAGGTGTACAGTTGCTTCAGATCTTTTGCTAAATATGTAATGATAGGATATATACCACATAATTGCTTCTAAATCCAACTAATTGATTGTGACTATGTTTTTGTAATGTTCTCTTCTAGAAGCATACAATTTATATTTTAGGATATGCTGCAATTTACATTTATAACAACATTATTTTGACCCAGCTTATGCTAATATTGAGATTTCAGAAAATAAAAGGGAGTGATTCTCTGCCCCCATTTCAAAGCACAGTTGGTGTGGTTTGGTAAAGTACCACAGTATGTACTGAAGAAGAGCTTTGCCTTGCAACCTCTGGGTTTCTTTGTCTAGTTTTGTGATGGTTTGATCAGATGCCCCTGGAGTCTTCCCCCGAGATCTACAAAACAAATAGATTTGTCACAAATGTTAACAGCAGAGGCAAGGAAACTTGGTAGATGTGTCATATGAGAAATCCACTCTGTTATATTGCTGAAATAAAATACAAGGAGATGGCATAGATCACAGCTTGGATTAAGTAGCTGTCACCGGGAGGAAAATTGGGCTTTAGCCCAATTTTGTAATGTTAGAAAAATACACAGAAGGAATGGAATTATCTCAGTCTCTGATACAACTACCTTAAATACAGTTTGTACAAAGATATCGTTTTCATTTGCATCTTGAATACTTGATGCCTGCATACCTAGAAGGTATAATATTTCTACAGAAAGTACCCACGTACTCAAATTTGGCATACAAAAGAATCTCAGCTCCAGGGAACAAACAGGTCTGAACTAACTGAATGCCTGTGAAAAGATGTAAACCTGTCTCTAGGAAGGGATGCAAACACTCTACCAAAGCTATTTGGAAGCTTTTTCAGTCCAGATTCCTCTGTGCCTATAATTTCAGCACTCATACAACAGTAAGGCATTTGTGTAGCTACTTTTATGTAAGGACACGATACTTGGTACATTTATTTATGTGTTGTGCCTAATAATATTCCATCTAAAACCTGTATGCTTTCATATTTACTTTGCATATAGGCCTGACTGTAAACATCCATGCTAAACGCCTGCACTTAGGCATTGCTGGTGTCGCTGCCTGTGCCTGCGTGCCGCGGAAGTTCCTGAGTTCCTGCTGTCCCTCACGCTCCTCTGTGGTAACCCTGAGTTTGTTTTGGGGAACAAAATGTAGTTCCAAAAGAGCTGTAATAGAAGAGATACCTTCTTCAGCTCTTACGCTACAATAACCAAATGAAGGCCCTACCTCAACATATTTGAAGAATTCGATTTTCCTATTCCTTTAGATGAGAGCACTTTTCTTTCTCGTCACCACAGTAACTCTTTCTGTTATGCCAGAGATAGTAAAAGAAGAAAAAAGTTTGTGATTTAGTAGTGCTTTCACAGAACAATTAAAATACTTTTTCTATTAAAATGGTATTATTTATATTGATTCAGCTGCCTAGATGTAACTCATGTAAGGATGGAAATGCATTTTTATATAATAGGGGGCTGCCTAGCAATTGGTTTGGAAAATGGTGAGTGGGAAACACTTCTAAAGAGGAAAGGTCATCTTGAGCAGGTATGAACAAATACTGCCAGATATTCTTTAAGAACAATAGGTAACTATCCATCTCTTCTATTTCAAAATTGCTTGGCACGGCCTTATTCTAGTATTTTTCCCATGCAAACAAACATCTAAAAATGCTTCTGCTTATGCTCATTAGCATAAACACCTTCAACAACACATTGAAAGTGACTTCTACATCTGGTTGCCTTGTAATTTATTAATAAGCACATGCTGTTTAATAAATTATTATTTTTTGTAAAAAGCATTAAGAATTTATGTTTGAGATTATTTTTTTTTTCTTTTTAGAGAAGTGAGAAAATAGTCTGGGGTTTGATTTTTTTTTTTTTTTTTCTCTTTGTATCTGCTGTAGATACCTATATTTTCTTTCAAGATACCAGGTAGTGGACAAAAGGGGAAGCTGCAAAGGTCAAGGAAAACATCTTTTCAATGCAGTGAGATGGTGAAATGCCGAACAGGGAACACAACCCTGGAAGGTCACCGTTGACTGTGAATAATTTCAAGAAGCAAAACCAGTACTCAGTTTTGCTTTATGATTTTGCATTAGAATGATGGCCTTAGCCTCCAACAGTCCAGTCATCCAGATTTTTTCTGATGGCTGTTACTGATTTTTTTTCTTTTTCCATACTGAGATGTGGTTGGTTAGAGCTTACATTTTTACCGCTTGGATTTGTGTTTCAAGGTTACTTCCTTGTGGCTTGGGGCTTTGATGCGCTAGGTATAGCCTCTCTGTTTCCAATATGCTTTTATGCATGATATAGCTGCTTATACGCATGGCATACCTACTAAAGAAATTATAATTATCAAGCTGGCACAGTCTGCATATGGCCTGTCAGGGCATCTGGGCATTTGCTGAGTATTGATTTTTTAGCATAATGTGAATTAATGGAAAATTTCAAATCCTGAAGTCTCTTCTCTGACTTACTGCTTTAAACAGCATTGCAGAAGGAGCATTGTCAAAATAGGGATCTGAGTGAGTGATGAAGGAGCCGACTGTGTGAGTGCTTGGTGTATTTGCACAAGTTGGGACAATTAAAGCTAAGCAAGAAATGAGAAATGGCAGGGAAGTGCAAAACACTGTTTTATCTAACTTGAAACCAGATGACTTCAGACACCAAAAGGTTCCTCTCCTGTGGCAGCTTTCAAACAGCCCTCACAGACTTCAGCTGGCACCAGCTGATGCTATGAAGAGAGAATTCAGTCATCGCTGGCCTTTTCTGGCTTTACATCCAGGGGAGAAAGAGGTCAGAGTGGTTAAAATGAAGTCAGTATAAGGTCTCAAAAAAGTTAATACTTTAAAATATGCGTTTTATATTTCTTGATGTGACCTCCAGTTCTAGGCAAACAAAAATGAAGGTGAGAACAGAAAGTCAAGAGCTAAAATTGACTCTGAGTGATCTCAAGTTCAGTACTGCCAAAACTGAATTTGCAAACCATCAGGCTGCATAAAACTCATGATCTGCTTAGAGAGAACTAAAAAAGCAGACAGCCGATCAACCAACCAAAAAACCTTTTTACTTGCCTGCGGTTTTTGAGACTCTATTTGAGACTGTATTCACAGGTTTCTGCAGCTGTGGAGACTAGAACCTTACTATTTTGTGTTAATGGAAGTCAACATAATAAAATCCCAGAGCTGCAATATAAGGGGAAAAAAATTACGAGTATTTTAATGAAATTGTGAAAGTTGGCAAAACTGCAGGTTGTGGAGATACAGGGCAAAACCCCATTGCTGTTAAATTACCGCTTAGATACTGACACAAGGGAATAGCTTTCTGTAGCCCTATTTTAGTGCAGCTGCTGTGGCCATTGGATGAGTAAGGTTGTAAATAGGGCTAATCTGTGAAAGAGGAAATCCTGTGGCAGGAGACAGTGGCTGCAGTGTGGCAAACTATAAATACTAAGTGAATGAAGTTCTCAGACAGAATGACTCTTGGAAGGAGCTCACCTGTCTCCAGAATTAGATGGACCAGAGTGAAAAAATTTGGGACTTTGCTGGATGCAAACATCCTTGTCCCCACTGACATCAGGCAAACACAGAAAATTGCCCTCCTGGAATACCACCCCTTACCACAAGCTGTGTATTTACTTTTGCAGGAGGCCCACACCGGCACGGGTGCTGCAGGAGGACCAGGCAGGGGCAGGATGCTGGATGGGTGGTTGTTCCCAGCGCTGTGTCTTACTTCCTACCGACCCTCGAATGAAATGGTTAGTGAGGACTCTATGCAATAACCTAATTGCTCTGATTTCTGCTCTTTTGTACCAAGCGGATCACTACATATGACATTGAGACTGAAATAAGCTGCATCCCTGATGCATAAGACCCCAGGTCAGCTGGTTGGGAACCTTCTGGAAAAATAGTGTTTCATCAATAAGTGGTGACTGAATAAAACCAAATCTTCACATGTTAATTTCCATTTCTCTTCCTTCCCTCTCTCCAGCTCCTGTCCTCCCCTCCTTCCTACCTTCTTATCCCTTTTGTTCCTCCAGTTACCAGTGCTGCAATCTTCCTGTGCCTATAGCATCTCTTAGTCCAAGTTTTGCTTCTTGCTACATTGACATCAGGTGTTCAGAGACCTAGGAAGTAAAACCTACCCTGAGACCTAGGACTGACTTTATGTGGCTTACACACAACCTCTATGTCTACCTTTTTAGTCTATGTAATTAAACTTTTTTTGTTCTAATTGAAAATATCTACAAACAGGCTCTCTGCCTTTGTTTCCCCAGTCCTGGGCCCTGATTCTGCTGGGCTTGTAAATATTTTAAATTTAAAAAAATTAAATTTGATTATATATTATTAAATTCTGAGCTTTTACCTTCTCTTAGAATCCTTCATCTTGACAGTACTCCTACTGTCGCTCAGATTCAGGCATTGCCTCAAATATGCACAAGCAACTGGAGAGGTAAAGGGGTGACTGATCCATATGAATTTACTTTTTTGAGTTGTTGTTCAGGGTTTTTCTTCATACGTAATGCTTTGCTATTTGTACTTCCTGTCGCTTTCTTTTTCCTTGCTCTGATGAAAGACCGCCAGCACAAAGAGCTCCTCAGTAACAACAGCCTTTGTGTGCGGTGAAGGGCAAAGAGGTGAGAGATTCCCATCCAGGATAGAGAGACAGATGAAGAGAAGGCCACACAAGGAAGCATATTCACAACATGAGCATTAATAACTGGTGTCTACTAAACATGTAAAGGTTGGTGTTTCTGGCCAGGTAAAATGTCTTGATGGCAGTTGCCAAGTGAGTCAGTGTGTTTTCTGTATAAATTTAGAGGTATGGCCAAAAGTTGCCGCTTGTGGCTAGTGACAGTTCTTAGAGCTCACCACCAGCTTTCCGTACTGTTCATGCGTATGTCACGTGTCCCTTCCACACGGAGTGACTGACTGTTCGCACAGACTAGGAGAGACACCAGTTTTTCAAACGTCTAGCACGTTTCCATTTCCATTAGGCTTTGGTTCACCTAGTTTTGACCATACTTGTTACATGTCACCAATCCCTGGGTACTCCTCAGTCACGGTATCCCCAGAGTTTCTGGAGATTTTGTAACTATTTACTGAATTGTGAGATAATGGATATTTGCAATACTGATCAGATCAGTGAGTAAAAGCTGTTTGGGGAGCTCAGAGCACCACTTGCTCCATGCCTGTGAGGGCAGTACTGCTCCCCTCCTCAGCTCCCTCACAGGTTGCATCCAGGATAATAGGACTGCAGTGGTTTTGAACTGCTAAAAGCAGTGACCCAGAGCTGCATGGAGCGAGGAGAAAGAAGGCACTGCTGTTAACCACTTTGGGGCTCAACTGGGTGTTGTGACACTGGGTTGTTGTGCTCCCAATGGTGGTGGAAAGAGAAGCACTGATGGAGGGAATCATGTCTTCACTCCAATGTCCTTTAATGAACCATAATCCAGTTTGGAAGCTTATTTCTGTGTGCTAATAAAACGGAATTGCATTTCTGAAAAGTGTCAAGACCAGCACAGTATGCAGACTTTTATACAGACTTTTATAGTACAAAAAAAAGAGAACTTCATAGCCTCTTTTACTCTAGCAATCACTGCTGTTTATTAATAAGTCTTTGTTATCGCTACATTGAGGTAATACTGTGAGCTACTTGTCTGGACAATTAAGTAAAGCTAAGCAGCAAGCACGTTTGACTCGGCACCGACTAACCTAGATGCCAAGTCCATATGCTGATACGATCCTCTGCTCTTGGGGGACTGTGAGTTAGCAAGCTGCCCATTTAATGCTGAACATGTGGGAACGGCTGTGTGGTGTGAATATGCTGGCCCAGCAGACTTGTTTCAGTGCCAAAATGCTTCACAATTGGACATAATTTTTCAGTGTCACATGCCCTTGCAGGGAACTCTCCTGACACATACAGGTTTTTGTTTTCTTCTCTCTGAACCACCATTGGGTGCTCAGAGGTCCAGGAAGTAAAACCTGCCCTGAGACTTGGGAGTGCTTTACGTGGCTTGCCCACTGCCTCCCTTCCCTTCCAATGCCGAGGTAAAAATGGCCATGAAAGCATTTAGTTGCCCCCTTTTCCCCCCTTTCCCTTTAGCTTCACAATGGTCTCTGAATCTGTATGTCAGAGATTATACTAGGAGCTGTAGGACTGAAATAAAGTAAGCTGAAAAAGAAATGAAGAGAAACCCTAGCTCTTTAGGTAGGACGGATGGTATTCTTTGGCATGCGAACAGCGAGATGCTGTGAGTATGGTACCCTAACGCAAAATACAGCGCCCTACCCCTCTGACCCGTAATTCACGGTGGGGTGTAACCAAGGAGTTTCATTCAGCCTGATCAGGTACCAACCTGCACATACAGCTATCTCGAGCTGTAAGTGACAGCAGTGGTGTCTGTGGTGAGGTGGTGAGCACTGGACACAGCGGTGAGGCTGCCTCTGCTTGAGGCAGCGCTTTGTTGCAGTTGTGATAGACCAATGACCAACTTGACAAGCAGTGTGAAGTTTGCAGGTGGAGAGAGTGTATTTTAGGAGATCAGCTGGGAGAGCTGGAAAAAACAGATCAAGCCCTCAACCCCAAAAGTTTGCCTTTGGGTTGGAAACAGAAGCTTCAGTATAAACTTAACACAATGGTGTTCCAGTACTGCTGTAGAACTGAAGAAACCCAAAAACTTGTCCAGCCTTTCCAACTCTACCAGTTGGTCTAACAAAAGATGTTAGTCTACCTTTAAACTTTACAGGCATTGCATTATCCCTTCTAGGAGCTACACAGTTAAAAGTTGTGGGCCAACTTTACTGAAAGGAGTGGTACTGCCTAGCATCACTGGTTCAGCGGCACAATGGACTGGATCCAGTCTGTCACGTTCCTTTGAAGCCCCCCAGGTGGGAGGACAGAAGCAGCTGTATCTCCCATCAAGGTGTCTGAGAAGCTCAGCATACTAGAAAGACCAAATTAGTGTATTTTCCAGGCACTTACTTGGGCTCTCTTCCCTCTCGGCACAGCTCACTCTTCAGGCTGCAGTGGGCAGTTCAAGGGTGACAGCAGACTCCCCAGGCTCCTTGGTTATTGCTGGGTAAATCCAGCTCTAGATCTTTATAAAAAGCAAAGTGTGAACAAATATGAAATAATAAAGTGAAAGGTGAGAACAGGGCATTGGTTGTATCGAGTCATACCATTGGTCATCACTTTTTCTCTCTTTTGTCTATTCTATTTTTATGGACAGTATTATTAGCTCAATATATGTATATAGATGTTCCTATAGCGTTGCACTGACCCATAGCTTCCCTCACCGTTTCATGGGGCTCTGTCGCGGTGAAGGCTGCAGGAGCTTTCCTTCTCTTCAGTATTCATATCCATCTTTATTTTGTTCCTCGCTTGCTGAGGATGGAGCAGCACACACTGTTGGTGCTGTGCTCTGGTCAGGCAGAATGAAGTCTGTCCAAAAAGAAAAAAAAAGGAAGGAGCATTTCTTTCCTTCCTGGGGGGCTCAGCAACATTTTGAGGCTTGGGCTTCAGTAGGGCACTGAATGGTACTTGGTATTTTAAAACTAAGCAGAGTGCGTAGTCCTTTCACAGTCCATGGTATCATGGATGATTGCACATTGTGCTTTTAGCAGTTTATTAGTCTGACGTTTCACTTGCTTTCAAATTTTTGAATGGAGATTTCTGCATCCCCAACAGGCTAGTGAAGCCCCAGAAACAGGCTTAGTATTGCATGTGGTTGGAAACTTGTGGATAGACCTTTTTCTTTTGAAAAATGCTTTTTCATTGAAACTGAGTTGTGCAGGGGACTTTGATTTTGATTTTTTTTTTTCACTTGCTTTTTGCTGTAGATTATACTATTATCAGTTGGTACGAAATGAAATGCAGAACAAAAAAAAAAGATGAAAACAAGAATGAAATGTTTTGATTCACTGGATTTTTAGTGCTGTTTTGTGGGGAAATCCAATTTTTCAATCCACTCTGGAATGAAATATTTTTTGCAACATCAGCAGTTCATGCGAGAGACATTTTGAAATTTGACCAGCACTGTGTACTGATCTGCATTGCTCGTCCCCCTCTTTCCAGTTGGCTGTGCCGTGCAACTTTTGCTGTGGTCAGTGGTGTGACCTGTTAGGAATCATTAGAGACGTTGTCTGAGTATCAGCCTGGAGAAAAGAGTGTGGCAGCAGCGAGCAACTTCTGCTGAGGACAGGCAGAAAGGATGCCTGGCTAATGGAAGGAAAATGGAGGAGCCTCGCTGGCTGCAGTCCTGGTTTGGAAAGTCTGAGGGGAGAGTTTCAGTAAATTTATTTATTATTTGCATGGTAGTGTCCTCTGCAGAAAGGAGAGGAGACAAAGAGAGTCCCTAGGAAAAGCAAGCAGAAGAGGGGAAAAGAAAAAGAAGGGAAAGATGATGTTTTCACAACAAAACTGTAGCAAAATAACTGAAAACTTTGTAAGAGGAAGAAAAGGGGAAAAAAAAAATCTGAGCAAATGAAGGTGAAGGAGCAACAGGTGACTCAGTGCTGCCTTAAACAGGCTGACAGAAAAGACAGGATGGCTGTGATTGAGAGGCTACAGAAAGTGAAATTATAGAGAAAAGTGGGGGAAAAAAGGAAAGAGGAAAATCAAGTAAGAGCAAAACCAAAGAACATTGTGAGATTCCCTTCCTAGTAATTTTGTGGAAACGAACAGTGGTTCTGGGTATAAGATGCTATTTTCTGTGTATCGAGAGAACAGTAAGCGCCCTGACTTTTGGTACATTTTCCTGTCTACTTCATTGTCTTCAGAGGCATGGTATTGCCCTAAAGTCTGATAACAGGAACAGGCTGTGCCGTGAAATTCCATCAGTTTTAATTTATCTGGCCACCATGGATGTCACAGGGCAGGAGTATCATGCAATTACTCTTTAATTATATGATTAGTTAATAGGTTTTCCTATTAAAGACCATGTAACTACGTGGAGATTACCATGTAATTACCTTTAGTAGATCCAAAACTAATTAGCATATAACCTGTATTCTTGCCTTGTGGTTCAGAAGGCTATAATCTTGTAATGATATGGTACTCACTGTGTTGTTAGCCTGCCACTACACGCTAATTTCCATGTAGTTAAACACACAGTAGTTTTCATACAAGTAGTATTTGTGCCCTGTTACCAGTTGTCCTATAAACTTGTGCCTCTGTTGGCTTTGACAATGACTTAAACCAATTGCATTTTCAAATCGCCTTTGTGAAACGCTTTTGTTATACCCCTTGTGTGCTGCTATGCTGTAAACTCAGCTGGATGTGAACTGTAAAGACAGTCATGAGATAGGTGACTTGATTAGCTTCATTCATTTGCTTCATGGCACCGAATCTAGTGCAAAAGGTACGTGCCTATGTTACTGATGTTTACTGTTCATTTGTGGGAAGCAATGAGTTCTGGGTAGTAAATGCTGCAGGTAATGCACCGGTTCAATAATCATAATAAAATTATGTGTACTTTAAAGATAAGCATCCCTGTCCAAGTTTTAGTGGAGGTAAATTCTTTCTGTGTGTTGTTTCTCTTTAAAAATTCATCTGAAATATTGGTGAGCAAAGCTAGCTTGCTTAATAAAACAGAGGCTAGGTTATATCTTTTCCTAGATGCATAAAAATGTTTTAAAAATATTGGCTCTATGTTTTTGCATATATAAGAGCAAATTAACCGTGTTTGTTCTACAGTGTATTCTTTGCTATTCAGTTTCCAATGAAGAGCTGCATCACACCTCTCAGCTGGGATAGGACAGGAAAAATACAGTTGGGTTGATTTTTCTGGGTTGATTTTTTTTTTCTTTTTTTTTCTTTTCCCTTCATTTTACCCACTCCTGTTGCCTTCAGAGTGATTTTCCCTGGCAGAATAGAACTACGAATCATTTTTCCTTGCCCAAGAGTTGAGCAAACGTAAATTGTACATAGCAGTACTTGGTCTGTGTATGACACAAAATTTTCACATCCTATGGGCTATAAATCTGTGTCACTTTACACAGGAATGGTGTGAGCTACAACTGTTCCTCCTTCAGCTTTGAGACTTACCCAGTAATTTGCCATTAAAATGAATAGTGTTTTTCAGGGATTGCCTCTTAGCTACAATAATAATTTCTGCACTGATAATTTTTACTGTGCCTAGTATGTGATTTCAGAAGCTAATGCCAGTTATTAGGATGTCAGTATGTACCTTGTCAGTAGCTTTTTGCAGAGCTTTAGCTCTTCAGGCCATCAGTCTTCCTGACTGTGCCTATAAAGACTGTTTGGTCAATCAGGCAACGGCAACATTTTCATTGGATCATTTAAAATATTAAAAAGAGTAGGAAAATATTCAAATTAGTAATGCGGGGGGTTGTGCTTGCTATATTTATGCATTATTTGCAAGCAGGAGTTTGGACGTAACCACGATCAAGCAATGCCCCAAATCCCAGAGGTTATATGTATATCCGCCAGCAGGACTTCTATGACTCTTAACATAATGTGGCATGAAATCATTCTTGGACACAGCGTAAACAAGCTTCTCAAACTCCCATCATGGAGAAGTTTCAAATGTTACGTTTTTTTAATCAGGATCTCTCTCACCAGAGATCCCTGGACCCTTGCAGGGAGAAGAAGGGGATTGCCATGGCCTGGAGGAGCATGCCTAGGAGCCAGCCAGGGATTTTCTTGGCTGAAATACAGGCAAGAGTGGGCACGCTGGGAGCAGACTGCAGCGTCAGTGATGGCCTTAACCCACGAGGGTCTGCGCAGGTGTCCTCGGCGCCGTGCAGGCTGATGTCGGGCCGGTGCTCACGGATGGCCTGGAAGGAGCCTCCGGCTGCGACGGGTATGGCCACGTGCGGTTGGACCTGCAGGGAAGTGGTGTTCAGCCATGATCTCCATCTGCACACAGGCAACCGGCCAGAGCTTGAGGTATGTCCGTCTTGCAGCCTGTCGGTCTCTTGTTATACCCACGTACACACACGTGCTCCTAGGTGACAGGAGTTGAAGTTGTGATTAATTACAAATACAGTGATTTGCTGCCTGCACCTGCACCTGGCCTCCCGCCGTGCTGCTATATGTCCTGCCCCTCTTCGCCTCCTGGTCTAGCTCTTCTCCAGCTGAACTCGGACCCTCGCCTGGTTCATGTCTATCTTCCCAAAGCCCACCTACCCAACGTCTACCCTCCTGCAATGCTCCTGCAATGGTTTACAGTTTTCCTTGAACCCAGAGTAACCGCAAACGTGTAAATCCAGTCTAAAAAATTGCTCTGTTGTTCCCCTTGCTTTGCTCAGAGGTTCTGTTAAGCCCAAGGACAGGAGGACCTTGAAAACATTGGCATTTTTAGAGTGGTGGGCAGGCCGTGTTAGCAAGGTGGGCTGGTTGTGGTTTGGGTCTGTTTAATTCTCCTGTCATCCAAATGGCTTGTGCCCTGTTAGAATTCTGTCACCTGTTGGTGCAATAAATGCACTTCACGTTCACACGTTCGGGCAGCCCGTGAAGATATTCAGCAGGAGCAGACCCAGGCAGAGACCCACAAATCGCTGCAGATCTCACTACCCAGTCTCTGTGGCCTTCACTTTGACAGTGACATTCTGCTGGTTTTGAGCATGTAGTTTTTTCCCATCCAGTTCTGCACCCACCTTCGAATAGTTTCATCTAGACTGTATTTCCCTAGCCTGTTTGTGCTAGGGAATGTCGTGTGAGACAGTGTCAAAAGCCTTAATAAGTCAAGATATATGACATGCACTTATTCTTTTCTATATGCCATGTATGCTTCTTTGTCAGAGAAGGGAATTACAATAGTTTGACGTGACTTGTTCTTGGCAAATCCATTATTGGCTTTTACTCGTCTTTGCTCTCTCTCCTCTCTCCCTCTCTCCTTTTCTTCTAAGTTCTTTGGAGTAGTTAGTTCATTTGCCTAATATTTTTCCTGACTAATATAAAAGGGGGTTTGCTCCTGAAACCATCTCTGATTTTTTGTTTTATAAGTTACATCAGGTAGCTTAATAAAATGCATTACATCTCCCTGTTAAACATTTCTGGCATGTACCTCTACAGTATCTAAGTTACAAAACTCTGCTGCTGCTACAGTATTTACACAGACTGGTCTGAAATTTCCTAGCCCCTCCATTCACCTTTTTAAAATAAGAGCACGATGATATTGCTCTTTTTTCCCCCCTTTTCCCGGACCTCATAATTCGCTATCCATGAGCTCCGAGAGATAACTATTTCACCTACTTCAAGTATCCCATGATGAAATCAGCCTGGCCAGGTGAACTCAAAACATCTAGCTACTCTCTACTGTCTTTTCCCCTCTTGTAGGCAGAGCTAGTAACCCATGCGTTGTCGGTACTACTAGTGTTAGCAAACTGACTACAGCTAAATGAATTAGATGCTTTGACCTCTTACAGATCTTCTACTGACAGCTTTCTTCCTTTGTGAGCAGCAAACCGACTCTTTTCTTCATCTTCTTCTTACTAATAACCTATTTATAGAAATAAACTCTTGTTGCCATGGATGTTTCTTCCTAATTGTATCTCATTCAGTCCTTTTCTGATCTTGCCCCTGTCTTATTTTATATCTATTCTTCTGACCTAGCCTACACTTTTGAGTATGTTTCCTTCTTGTGTTGAGGGCAATGAAGAGCATATGATACAGACAGATGAGGAGATGAGCATGACCTTGCACTTAAGTATTCTGAATATTTAATAAATACATGAGATGCATAAATATAAAATCATGTAGGAATTCAGGCATGCAAGTGGACACAGGTTCGACAGAATTAGAGAAAATCTTCTTGAGCTATGTGTGATCTTTACAGTGAAGTGGTTGGTTTCTGCAGCAGTTAATGTCCAGCTTTGCTGCATGTGGTTACTTGGGATTGACAATGTAATTTATCATTTCAAAGTAGCTCTAGGAACTGAGATCAGGCAGCAACGCTGGCGAACAGAAAATTCTCTCACCTTACAGGAAAGCTGCAGGATAAACTTAGAGGCATCTTTTATCTTTCAGCTTGTTTGTATCAGTCTTCATTTTTCTCTGTTATTTTTCTCTATCTCATATTTCCACTTTTCTCTCCTCATCTATCTTGAGGTGTCAGAAAACTGTGGAAATCCATGTGGAAGCTGGGAAAGCCCAGCATGTCACAGGCAAAGGTAGCAAATGGCAGGGATTTAGCAGGTGCTCTTGGCTGTGGTGCCTGTTAGTGGGCTGAGAATGGGCCAGTACCTGTGAGGTTATTGTGGTGGAACTGGGATCACTGGTCAAACTGGGATTCTTATTAACAGAGGGCTGGCAGTTAGTGATGAGGGCTGCTGTGAGGTCCTCCTTGACATTTTGTGTGAAACCAGAAGCACAGCAGGACTGCATGTGATGCCTGAATCTGGGATGCCTATATTAATCTTAGGGAAACAAATGAGGAGGGGAGCTTTGGCAATTCAGTTCTGACCTTGCTGCTTCTGTTTATTTGAAATCTCTAAAGGTTACAAACCTGTGGACTCTTTACCACCCTTGCAAAAAAGATCAGAGTTCCTTTACCTGGGGATATACTTATGCTCTCATATCTACTTTGAAATAAATGATCTGTAGTGAAGCTGGTTTCATCTGGGGTGCCTGACTGAAATCTGGTGTCTGATGAGAAGGTGAGTGCAGCATTGTCCATCTTTGTTTCCCTTCTGGTCTGTGATGTACTAAGTAACTTCAGGCACATGTTGTGCAGCTTGTGCTGGCATTGAACCAGAAGAAGCTTTGTGTGTTAGCTAATGAGATCAATGCTGTTGGGGGCAGGCTCGGTGCTAACTGTCTGGTTTAGTTCATGATGTTTTGTGCTGTCTACTTTTGTTCTGTGTGCCAGTAATAGCTTTCCGCAGTACACAAAATCTGGCTGCCTGCAACCTTTTTTTTTTTTTTTTTAACATTAACTTCTCTCCTTCTTTGGAGAAATCCTTGTGATTTGAGTTAAGATGATACTGGTCCATCATGGGGTGATGAGTATAGACATGGTTGTCTAGAATTTTAAATGCAGGAGAGGGACAAATCTGTGGGATATACTAAGTGCAAAACTGGGAAGAGGTGCAGCCTGTTTCTGAGGTAGCAATGGGGATATTAAAAGGACAATGTCCTAAAAATGACAGAAGTTTAGTAACAGTGACAGCAAGAGCAAGTGGAGTTCACTTTTCAGCAGAATATGAAACCATCAGTGGCATTCAAAGTTTGATTTCTTTAGACTTCCTGTTCTCACAAGAGCTCTGGTACTTTTCCCTGTTCTGAATGGAGATGGTGAGAACATCCTGGAGGAGTGATAGCACTTGCATTTTACTCAGATCTTAACTAGAGCTGTGACGTGACCTATTGACCATGTACTGGTGATGAAGCTGAAGGACTATCCTGGGTCTCGGTTCTCCTTCCCTACCTACGAGTTGGAGCCATTTGCAGTGTCACTCTCGGACGGGTTCATGTGATGGCAGATACACTGAGGGCAGAATCTGTACTTTCATCTTTGATTAGTTCTGCTCCCGGATCTCAGACTTTCATATGGGACCAGATACCTTGCCTTACCTCCTTCTGGATGGGGTGCTATGATTTGGATAACATAGCAATGGTGGTTCTTGAATATTGTTTTTGAGTTGTCCCAATGAAAAAGGAAAAGTTGTTTAACACATATTTTAATTTAGTTTGGAATTGTTTATTCATCAATACCAACCTTTTTCTCTTTTCTTTCTTAAAATGTGGATTTTAAGAGTATATTTTTTCCATCCATCTCTCTGAATCTCAGTTGTGAGCAAAACACAATTATCTATCAGCAGCTGTGCATGAAGAACTTTGCTGAGGAGCCAGTCTGCCGTTTTCCAAATATTTTCTTGTTTTCTTTCTTTTGCAGTGACTCAGTAGACACAAAATCACCCTGAGCACTATGGTCTTGTTAAACTCAATGGTTATTTTGCCACACTTGGAATAACCAAGCATAGATTGTTTAGAACCTTCTGTTACCCATGTTTTTAAATAAGTCTTTCCAATAACTCATTTGAAATATTCACCCTGCAGATGTTAAAAATATAGGTGTCAAAATCATCATCTGCGTGTGCTACTCCCTCCAACCCTGTTATGGAATTATTACTAAATTATGTCATGCTTATTTGCAAAGTGACATAATTTAAGTGAATAAAAATCTCAGCTTTTGATAAACCTTTCAACTATAAATCTCTTACTTCTCAAATTACTGTAGAAATACCTTCTGGGAAAAAAAGAAGAGTCCTAACAAAGAAGAAAAAAAGGCCACATAAATCCCAAATATATAAGATAGTACTTGTACTTTTCAAACCAAAATTGACACAAGACTGTTATGAAATGTACTCTGACCAATGCATAGATATTCATGGACAGTGTAAGACTTTGGCAACAGAAAATGCACTATTTGTGTACTAGTCATGTTTTATATTCATACAGCATCAGAATTTACCTCAATCTGCTATCATACAAAGCTATTGCTGAAACACATAATCACTAGAACCATTATTACATTTTCACATATCTGCCACAATGTTTGAAGATGTACAGACATAATATAATGCGTTTTTCTAATCTGTAATGGGATGAACATATGTCTTACCAGTCTTTGTCACAGACATTTAACAGCCTAGATATCCCAAAATCATTACAGTGTCTCAAACAGATCCAGAGACAATTATTTCTCTCATTTGAGCAAAATAAATTTAAGTTTTCATTCAACTTGCTAGTTACATGAACCTAGTTAAGTACCATCATTTCTATCTCTAGGTTTTTTGTTTATAAATTTTCCAAGGGTCATGTCCTTAGGCTAAGCTCACAGTCATAAAGGCCAACTTAAAGTTCCTCAATAAATTTGAATTAATTTCTGAGTCTTTGCCATTTCTGTAATGTGCATTTGATAGAAACTAAGATAGTGCCCTACTGACCATATTAGAGCTTCAATTTCAGGACAGACTTGGACTGTTTCCACTTGTGACTCTGCTACATTATATAGCAAGACAGGACAAATGTGCTTTATATTGATGATATCCCTTACAGAATTGTATTAATGTGGTTCCAAGTATCATTAAATAGAAATCACATTTACATGAGAGCACAGACAAAGGGGAAAAAAGTGGCAAAGTAGCAGATCAAAGGAAATATTTTTTCACAAAGGTGCAACGTGATTTTGGGACTCTTAACCAAAATAATTTCCAAGTGCAGAGTTCAGCAAAAAATCAAGAATGGGATTAAACATACAAATGAATTTCAGGCATAAAACATTGCTTGAATACAATGATGAGCAACAGAGCATTATGCTTATCAGAGCGTTATATATAAAAGCAAGTATTTGTGCTTCTGTATTTGGACCAGAGTCTTAACAGCTTGGATGAAAATCATGTCCTTTTTCTTTACCTCTCAAAAAGCTGTGTGTTTAATCTAAGCTAATCTTCCAAACATTCTGTGTAGTGTCAGGGAGAAGGAGAGGCAAGGAGCTATTTCCTTGGCATTTTAAAGCTCTGTTTCAGCAATGAGCTCTCCGTTTATCTGCACCAGACCGGTACTTCATCAGGTCCAGAAAGCAGGAGCCCCGCTGCTCGTGCAGAGCTTGGGTAACTAAGGCCATCAGCAAGCGAGGAGAGCTGCATTCAGCACCGTGGGCCAGGGTAGGTACAGAATCAAACCACACGAAGCTCCTTCAGGACTGGGACATGAATATGATCTATGGTGATTACTTTTCTAATATCATCTGTGTCTAGACAGATGAGTATGTTCTTGTTAGCTGATGAGTTGTGTTAATGGCGTTGGTAGGAATGTGTCTTCAGACAACCATTTACTTCCTCTGAGAACTGCATTTATGATGTTCCACGAAGACTGTACACATTTCAATAGATGCTGAAAAGCCTCTGAATGTTTTTCATAGTCTCGATGTTTTATTTTAAATGGCATGTCATTTACAAGACTCCCAAAGACAGATAGCTTTCCCTGCTAGCTTGCAGTCACTCTGCAATTATATGGAACAGACGTTGAAATGATGATGGTGGCGTCTCCCTGCTGCATTTTGCTGCTGCTATGATCTAATGTATTTCAGCAACAAGCAATTCCCCCTGCATTTTGTATTCATCAGATGTCGACATTAACACACTGTCACTTCTATCAGCTATACTCAGTTTTTTTCAAACTTGAAAAATGGTTTTTAATCTAGAAAAAGTGCCACTATATCGCTGTAACTGTAAAGGTGGAAGTTACCCAATGCAAAGGTAGAATGATGCCTTGCCATTTAAAACCTTACTGTGAGTGTTAAGATATGTGTATCAGCCTTTACGGAGCTAAGTGTGCTGGGCCAAATTTGGCATGCTGTATGCTTAGCCTGTGGCGTTCTCTGTAAGCATCTGCTTTTGACAGAAACACCCACCTGGTGTGCATGCTGACATCTGTAGCTGTAGTCTTAGTTTAGTTTATTGATGATGGTTTAAAAACACCTGTTAAGGTTCTGTCCATCCTTCATCAGAATAAAAAAGGAATGAAAAAAAAATACACCGGATTTAGCTCACAGATAGCATCACACTAATGCTACTGAAAAATTCTCTGTGAGGTCCCAGCCTTTCCTAAATATGCTGCACCTCCCTGGAGGACATGTGCTCTTTTATTTCATGGCGATACCACTTATCCTGAGAGAAGTTCACAGTATGTTCTGTATCTTCTTTTTTTACCTCTGTGATATAAAAGTCTGTCAGGTTGGTTTTTATAATGGGACAAAGCATGGAGTTCTAGAAAACAAACGAAAGGCATTTGTTTGGTTTTCATCCCCATGGCTGTAAATCAAGAGATCAAAGAAATATTGAAAATGCATCATACTAAAATGGTGAGTAGAGAGAGTTTTCTAGGGGTGATTTGGATATTAATACATGTGAAAGAACCTGAAAAAATATGAACATTTTGCTCTATCTATCTATTTATTTCTCTCTGTATATCTGGTTTACAAACACTGATGGCTTCACATTGCAAAGAAAGTTCTTTTCACACTTCCTGCTGGTTGAAGATTTCATTTCTTGTACATTTCTAAAAATACATAGAAAGATAAAAAAATCTGCGTGCAGCAATTTACCACCATGCGGGGACTTCCTCTGCATATGCTCAGTGTTTTAAAACTGCATCAGCAATGGAAAACTGTGCATGCAGCATTTATTACTGACCTGCACTAACTCTTCGCTCACCGGGCAAAACTCACCACCGGAATCTATTCCCTCTGCTAATTTGTACTAAGGCAGCACCTTTGTGCACTGTACACAGCTGAAGAATCTTCAAGATCAAAGCCTCATGCCTGAGCACCATCTTGCTCCTGGCGTGTCATGCCAGGCCCTTTTCTCTGTGAGTGCTTTGATGCAGCAGCGGTAGTCAGGAAAAATAACAAACCATGAACAGAGAGAGGAAGGAGGCAATACAATGTGTTCTCCTGTCTCTAGGCTTCTGCATTAAAGCTAATACCTGTAAACCCCCTGGTGTGGGTAAGCTTCTCTTCATTACCATTGTTTTCCTTAGTTACTGTTTCCATCGGTCATGCCTGGAGACTTCATTCTCACACTCTTGGAAACAGACCAGTGAAAACTTAAAGGATTCAGGCTGGGAGCAAGAGCCTATTTCCAGCCATTCCCAGTGTAGGAAGAACGGCACACCCGTTGATTCACCCAGACTTGCACCTGGCCATCAGTAAATGGAAGTGTTCTGCATGATATTATGCAGTATCGCCAACCTAGGAGGTTTGCAAGAACCATGAAGGGACTGTGTTTCCCTTCTGTGGAGCTCTTCTTTGCTCAGGAGTGGCTGTTCTCAGTGACTGATACTCAGCTCTGAGTCTCCTAAGGGACCCTCATCTTACTCTGTTCTGCCAAAAGAGGCCGTGGCACAAGAGTGAGAGCGGGCATCACAGATGAGGCAACTCAGAAGAACCTCTAGGACTTGTGGAAAGATAGGTGTGGTTTCCAAAGAGAAAACCTTTGCGTGCACAGAGAAAAAAAACCCTTATGTGAATACCACAAAAATTCAGTAATGCCAAGAAACATGGGGGAAAAAACCAGCCACCTTTGAAGTCAATGAGAGGCAATACAGGAAAGTATGATGCAGAATATTTCTATTTCAGGCACAGCTTCTGGAGAGAGACAGACAAAAGCTTTCTCCTTTTTTCCTCCTAGTAGAATAGGACTGCTAACACCCTGGCTAACGGTTACACTGAAATACCAGGTTCCCACCGACACTATCTCTTCATGTCAAGAAGGTGGCAGTTCTGTGGAGGAAGTCATCTTGGTTTCCTCTCTGTAGAGTGGACAGAGCAGAATGATTGCAAAGAGAGGATGGCTTTTCACTAGAGTCAGGGGCTTGTCCTTCAGGTCACTTCTGGGAATCTATTTGTGCAGCTGCAGCCAAAGCACCTGAGAAGGTGCCGCAATACAGCAGAAGACACAGTTGCCCAGTTTCACAATGGTACTGCAGCTTCTGCTCCCGGGCCCAGCTGCGACCTGGGGTGTTGCAAGGTGTGTGTTGGCAGGCTTTCAGCTGCAGACACCCGAACCCCAGGTAACAGAACGGGAGTCTCATGTCTTTGGCCTGTCAAGCACATTTTTCTATCCAGCTTCTGCAGGTGAAGAGGCATTCACATAAACCCACAAGAATAATGGTTTGATATTAAGCAGATTTATGATCTCTTTCTGCCTTCAGCCTTTACCTAGGGGAAAGTCCTATTAAATTCAGTAGAAATTTGCATAAGCTGAGATTTTAGGAATTAATAAGAATGTGGATTAAAATTGCTTTTCTGTGTTTATTTGTGGCAGCACTCTTTATGTACTAGACAAGTTACAAAAGCTAAGAGATGATAGTGAGGAGTTCACTCTATGAAAACAACCACTGGATTGCATTTAGAGGGACATACAATAAGCTAAACAACTACTCCACTTAAAAGTTGTCTTCTGTACTTGCTTCTACTGGCCTGTCCGTATGGATCTGCCAATAGGTAACCAGTAGGCTGAGAGCCAACAGGAAATACTGAGATTTTCTTCCTCACTTGAATTGATGCTTTCTTTACCTTATTGTGAATTACTGTCAGTAGCTGATTTTACCGAGTTTGCTTAGGCTCACAGCTGTCTGACTGTAAATGCATGTTCTTCTTATTGTTTCCTTTGTATTTCTTATTTCTTTAGGTTCTTTGCTGTGATTACTTGAGCTACCTGCTCTTAATTACCTGTCTATGGGCAGATGTCATAAGGGTGCCTATGAGCAGATTTCACTTTTTCTAGGTTTTTGCATAATCCAGAAACCAGTATGTGACTGGAGGTGTTTCTCTAGCACAGTTGCTTAGTTCCATTTTACTACCATCTTTAATTTTATCAGTAAAAACTCTTCTGATTACTCCTCTCCTAGATTAGCAGAAAAATCCCCTTGTGAGCCACAGATCATGTTACTGGGCGTGGGCCATGCCAAGCTTCTACTTTTGCTTTCATTACATTAATAAGACTTTTCCGTTGTCATATCAACAGGAATAAGTGTTGATAACAGATAAATAGAGGATGGGTTAAATTCCACAAGTGACTTTAATGTTTGTACTTTTACAGTTGCTGGCTGTAGTAATTGCACTTAAACTCCCTATCTGCATTCCAGCTTCAATTATTAGCTGATGTCACCTGTGTTGTAAGGCAGAATTCACTAAAATAACATTAAATGGATCCAAGCACCCTGCAATTATTCTTCTCTCAACTGAAATTTCTCTCCACTTTGACATACCAGTTTTTCAAACACTGACCCAATAGCAGGATTTAGTACCTGCATCAGCATTTAGAAAACAAACACAAAACCCGAAGCAAACAAAACCCCATAATGTGTTGCCATTAGAAGATCTAAACCAGAAAGCTGCTACACACACTATATTCTCTATGAGCTGGCTGCATCATGTGATTTTTAAAGTATTATATTTGCAGTGTTACCCATTAGTAGGTCATTGGAAAAGGTTGGCATCCTTCAAGCAATCACACTAACCTAGATGGGTATATGCTTCTGACTAGAAACCATGGTAATGTATTGATTCAAGCCAACCGAATCAGTCCATTCCAAACTTCGGGAGACTTCTGAACAAAGATCTGTCTAACACCCACTCAATATGGATCATACTTAAAAGTCTTCATCCTGTGCCATGAAAATTCAGGGGAGTTTTCTCTACTGTCTTTCATGGAAACAGGCTCACACATGTTATCCTGCCCACAGTGAAGTCAGCATCAAACTTGGCAGACTCTACGTTCATTGCGAGAACATAATTGTCAACAATTTAGCATCTGAGAAAGCTGAACAGAGAAACACCATGTTCTCCATTGTTATAAATAATAAAAAGCAATAAACAAAATGATTTTTTTCTTAGATTATCAATAAAACAAAATATGTTAAAAACTTTTAATTCAAGAGAAACTCTGACAAATATACTTTCGCTAAAGATTAGAACTATGTAGTATAGTAGACCTTTTTTCAAGGTCCATACATTCATCCAATATATATTCTTATTATTGTTTTACCAACTTGAATCAGGTGTAACTTGTTGTAAAAATGTGAAAGGATTTATGAGATGAAAACAAGACTATTTTCCTACAGACAATGGTCATAGATGCCACTGAATAGGTAAGACTTGCATAGCTTTTCTTTTTAAACGTCATCCTTTCTATACGAATATTTACTTTCTGGTTTAAATTCTTTATATTTTAAAATAACAATGAACAGGTATTCAATGAAAGATTGGTATATAATAATGTAGTAGTCGCAGAGCCAAGAGAGACTTTTCTTAATCATCTTCAAAACCATCTCCTAAATAAAAGCTTGTCTTTCAGTGAAAGGCGAAGATAAGGAAGGTAAAGCCAAACCTCTAATCCAGATGATTGCCTCTCAGAACAATGCTTTACATGCCCATTTTTCTTTTTCCATTCTCTTTCTGTTTATAGCAGGCAAGGGAAAGAACAATGTGAAACATTGCAGCCTGTGACTAGTAAATATGTGCACATGGTCTGTGTCAAGTCATGTTTCAATTATAACAGGGACGCAACAGTCTTGGTGCCAAAGCGTTGAATGTAAACATCAGAGCACATTTATGTTAACTTGATTGATCTTAATTGACGAGCTGCATTAATAGTCCAAGCTTCTCTACCTCATTTGCATTAGATGCAATGGAGAGAGCAAAAAGGATGATAAGAAACACTTTTCCCTATAAGGGCATGAGCATGTCACCATATAACTCTGTAGGGTCACTGGGAACTCTGCCTTTCCAGAGAATTTTGGCCCTTTACTTCAGAAGTAGTAAAGTGATAAGCAGCAAATGCTATGTGCAGATCATGTCCATTTCCTTAATGAGTTGTTTCAGTCCCACTATCAGTCCTGGAATGTGTTAACTGCACAAGCTGTAATAGAAACAAGAGAAACTTCTTTTTTTAGTGGTGTGCACAGCTGCCAAACTTATTATCACATCACAGACATTCCCCACGAGTTGTGTATATCCTGCATGCTTGTGCTTTCTTATCACTGAACATTACAGCCTATATTGCACTACATACTGCTCAGCTGCTTTCCTTTCATGGAGGCTCATTTATCATGTGTTTTGGCTTGTGCAAAGATGAGGTTAACGGTCTTCCAGTTGCTGCCTGAGTCACTCCTACTTTTCATAACTTCTCAGTATAGTCAGCTGTATTTGTTCTTGATGAGTGTATTAATTATACTTAATCACCCTGTTTAGCTGGGAGAAGCACAGGATCCCCTGGCCATACATCTTTGATCACTGTTCTCCGTGAAAGCCAAACACCCATAAAAGGGTCCCCACTCCCTTTCTTCAACAATACTATCCCATTTCTTCTGTCCCACCCCTTCCCAAAGCTGTATATTCTTAAATGTTCCTGAATGTATTTGCTGTATGCATTTGGGCTTTGGTCACTCTGCTTCCTCGGGAATTGTCCTCTCTCTCTCAGCTTCACCTTCAGTCCTTCCCTTGTTTTCCTGATACACCTTAAGTAATTTACCTTACAGTTTATTAGACCCACAGCTACAAGCTGTGACAACACTGAAATACGAACATGGAGGATATATTCGTTCTGTGCACATTTCAAATCCAGGTAGGCAAAATGTAGAACATTGCTTGTTCCTCTTATATGTTGATGAGAAACAGTGAGCTGGGCCAACAGGGGTAAAACTTCTCTGGAAATGTTACTGAGACTTCGTCCTGAGGTTTTCCTTTTCCCAATGGATTTAAATACTGCACAGCAGTTATGTTGCCACCGAACATAATACTTTGCACCAAAGCTGAAGGAGAAGTATTCCAAGGCAGAATCCAAGTTTCTCCTTCCTGTGTACGTATGTTGTTTTATCTATTGATGCTTCTCTGAGAGAGCAGCCAGGGGATAAAATGAAGAGCGTCTTCCTTCAGTGGTGCAAAAAGCTTGTATTTCAGCAGTAGAGGTTCATCTCTTGGCATGCATTGCCTAGAGCTTTACTCTTCTGGCGCACTTTGTCTTGCTTTCTATTCTTACAATCTATCAGGCTCTTTTCTGGAACTAGTGCCTCAAGACCTTTCCCTTCTGGACACTGCTTCTACCCTCCCCCACATTAACTGCATGTCAAACTCCGCCAGCTCCTGTTTTAAGAATGAGATGTTCATGGGAGCCGACAAAAACATAATTTGCAGTGGCATTTCATTGATGTACCCAGCTTCCCAAGGGTCAGGGTAACAGCCTGCAACAATGTGGCCCGCAAAAAAAAAAAAGCCAGTAAGTTGCTTTTCAAAATCAGTAATGCACAAATAGCAAGTCATGCTCCTCCGCCTTGCTTCTGCTCTGTCTCTAAAACTTTGAGTTCCCGTCTGTCAGTATTTTCTCTGGGACATCTTGTGTCCCAGTGTAATCTTCCCTGCTATTTCCTTTGGGAACATTCACCAGAAGTCTCTTCAGCCATTAAGGCAACTCGAGGTGGACAAGATCTCTATTTTATTCACACTCCATGTTCTTTGAAGAAATCTCTGGATGTCTCTTTTCATAAGGGAAAACAGATGCAGCAAACAGCAGGTAGCTGTAAGCCTACTTCAGTCATGTACATGTTTTGCCTGGAGGACAGATAGTTAGCTCAATAAAGCCTGAGATGTTAAGTTCAATACAATTTGAATGCCTAAATCCATTAGGTATCTTTTAAAAACCTAACCTTCATTTGTGATATATTTTAACCTTTTAGGCTAATTAATCACCTGGACAAGGGCCTTTAAAAGACATTCATCTGGAAAACCTAAAGACGTTATTGTGTCCATAGGCCTGTGATTAGGGCTGTGGCATAGCGAGCCTTTTAACTCCCCCATCCATCCCCATCATCCTTTGAAACACACTGCCTGAGCAACACACGGTTAAAGAAACAATCCAAGCCCAGAGCTGTGCTTCTGTTTCAAAAACCTCGGCATATGGTAACGACTGCAGCTACATCATGGTTGTGTCCTTGATCTCTTAGCTACTGGTTCCTGGGCTTCAGCTGAGGAGCAGTTCGGGTTGACTGGGTTAGTCCTCCTGGCCCCTTTCAGTGCCAAGTCAGACAGATTAGGTTAAGCCATATTGGTAATGGTTTAACTTTGCAGTGAAGTATATTAAAGAGTTTTCATGCATTCATCTTCTGCTTCTCATCACATTGAAAGAGCAGAAATTTACTGTCTGGAGCAGCTGCGACATACTTCTTAAACTGCTACAGCTGTTTCTCAAGCTAACTGAGGAGCTTGGCACTGATGTTCCTGTACTTTTCCATTCATACGGTGTTTGAAGAGGAAGGTCAGACTCTCTTAATAAGCCTCTAGCCCTCTGAGGGCTGAAAGACTTCTTTGCCCGCTGGAGAAAAGACATCCTAGCCTAGGCTCATGGGTTTGCTGTGTGGCCAAATACCAGGTGTAGTGTGAGGCTTTGGTCTCAGTCCCAGGTCTCAGATACCAATGTGTGGTCCAGAGGTGCTTCTGGCTTAAGTCACTGGACATTAACTCTTCTTGCCCTATCACTATGGCAAAGACCAACCAGCTTCTTTGGTAAAACCAGGTCTGGGAAATGGGCACAGGCTGTGCAAGTATCAGGAAAATTATAGAGCTGGCCCCCAAAACAACTGCAGCCGACACCATACCTGATCAATTGCTGTTGTAACCTTGCAGAGGTCTGCTCATAAACCAATGCAGTGATCATGAGTGGGATTACATCACTAGGATCCAAGTTTTATGCCTAAGATCTGTACTCAGCACAGTTTGCACAGGAGATTTTGCTGCACTGGGATGCTGCCTGAGAACTCCACAGGAAAGCACGGGGGGTGACTGAGAAATAGGGCAGCATGATGACAGCCAGACAGGACATTGGTAATAATATTGGCACAACGGCCCTGTGTGCACTCCAGAGGAGTACTCTGAGGCTGCTACAGCCTTTCCACGTGAATGGTTGATTCTCTCCGTCACCCCTTCTATCCCAGGAGAGGCAAAACAATCCAGAGGAGACTGAATTACTGAGCATTTGTTGAAAATAAAAGAGGGAGGCTAATAATTACCTCAAGCTCAGCTTAGGAGTAAAAAAACAGTAATCAAATGAGCTGGGGACAGAACTGAGCCCTGTGCCTATAAAGGGACAATATGAAAAGAATAACAGGGGCTTTATACCATCATCATAATCAAGTTGAATGAGTGCACATTAGCCATCACACTGATGTTAATAAGAAGTGAAATCTTTTTTTCTGGATGTAGATTAACTAACAAGTGAATCCTATGCATTAGTAACAGTGGAACTACTTTGTTTAAGCCAAAGAAAATCAGAAACTGTAGCTCTACCGCCCTTCCTCATGAAGAAACTCAACTGCAAAGATTTTTCAGCCAGCATGGGGCAAGGCTGCATGCAGGGCAGATCACAGCATCATCCAGCCCTCTAGCAACATTCGCAGACTGACACAGTAGCCAGCTGCCCATCCAGCTCTCCCAAGGCTTGGCAAGACTTCCAGGGTCAATGCAATGCAAAAAAAACCCAGCAAGTTGTTCTGTGCAGTCGCTTGGGAAGTGCAGGTTACAGTAGCAGGGGATGGCAGAGCTCTGCAAGAGAAGCTACAAGTATTTCAGCCCACAGGGGTGTAAATCTCTCTGGAGTCAGTGGCTGCTCTAACTGCTTTGGGACAGCAGCCAGCTGGATATTGCATAGCTGCACTCCTGTCAGGGCCTGGGTGCTAGGCCTCTTTCCAAAGCCTGGCAATTAAACCAGGAAAACATTCAGTTGGGGGATAATTTAAAACTTTAACGGTAGTACCAACCAGAACAGGAAATTCCATCATTTAGCAAGATTGGTAATGGTTGTTTGCCCTACAACGAAGGGAGAAGCACGGAAAAAAATCTAACACTGGGAATAAATCTCTCCCCCCCGGTGAATCAAGATTCACCTTTGTAGATATTTTACTTAGTAATGTCAACCTAATCGTAAAGAAAGACCAACAGAGAAGGCTCTTCCCTGCTCCCCCACAGAAGTGGTTGCTCATCTACTGAGCACTTGTGGGGCCTCACTGAGCTCTCCTGCAGGATGCAGCTAGACAGCAGTTGAAGTATGACTGTCCTCTGCTAGTTACCTGAGCAAGGAGATGTACTGCTTAGAGCAACAGTGAAAGAGCGAGGATGTACTTGGAAAAGAATCTCTGTCACGACATGTCATCCTGCCGGGCTGTGCAGGCTGAAGTGAAAAGCTCCAAAGAGACTGTCCGTGGCTATTGTTCATCTCGGACAGGGTTTCAATGCAACGTTTCAGCACATCGGTAAACTTCAGGATGTCAGTGAATCTGTCCGTTAATTTTTGGTGGTTTCTGTTAGATCGCGAAGAAGCACGAAGTGATTGTAAAGTATCTGTATGTCTGTAGTCCAAGAAAGACCTGTTGAACTTTGCTTTGAATATTGCTTTGCTATGTATAAGCACTAGTATCCCCACTGGAGGAGAAACTGAAGCCCAGGTCTTCCCAGGATATGTCCTTCCTAAGGCTATTAGACTGTTCTTTTAAGCTCTGTGCCCTAATGAATATTTAAGTATTTTATCCAGACTATTTCATTTGATCTCCTTTAGCAGCAGGAAGTGGTGGTTCTAAATGGCCAGGGAAGGCATTGGAGAAGGAACGAAGTAGTGTAGCAATGTCAAAATGTAGCTAGAAACTACTCCTACTTTCTCAGAATAATTTTTTGTTCATATGCTTTTTGCTTCCTCCTCAGTCTACTCTTTGGGCAGAGCTTGATATGAAGAGTGTGTGGTGGAGGGAAGAGGGAAAAGCAAGGGAGAGCCCTTGCCCTTGCCCTGTCTGTTCCTCCTGAATTGCTGACTGCTCAGCTGGGCTCAGCTGGGCTGTGAAGTGCCAGAGGGCCTGCCGCGCTCTGAGTGGTTTTATGCTCTGTTTTGTGAGATGGGAGTGATGTGACATGGACACTGATGTCTGGAAGAGGATGTAATTGTGAATCTTTATGGCAGTCTAGAAAGTGGCAGCAAAGTCCAGAGCACTCAAGCTCCAGCCTTTGTGCTAGTTTCTTGCTGGAAAGCTCAGGTTGTTGCCTGTGACCGCTTGTCAACCGATGTCTGTGAACACCATTCTTAAGCATCTGTTTCTCTCCCTAAAACATGAAACTGTGGGCTTAGGACCAGGACTCACTAGGCAGCAGGATGCTTAAGATGTTGAACCTAATTCACCTTTAGGAATTAAACTCCTATTTGTTTCCTCTATACAGTATTGTTTGTAATTGGGCAAGTCCAGTTAACTCATGTCTCAGTCTCTATAGATAAATAATGCTTTTCGTTTGCTTAAATCCCTCTACAAGGGCTTGCCTGTTTAAGAACTCATCAATAAGGCTGGCAGGGTGACTGCTGTATGTTTCTAATCCTTTCACCGTTTGTTTACAAACAACAGTTGGGTGTCTATGCTGTGCAGGTTAGTCAACAAGAGGAGAAGATAACAAAAGGCAAATGAAAGAGGATTCAATTTTAACTGTTTGTTTTTCAGTTTCTAAGAAAATAAACAGAAATTCCCATTTTTCAGGAATTTACATCCCTTAGTATTTGTTACCAATTCCTTAGCATTCCTTTTTGAGAGACTTGCTCTGAGTAGCTGTCAGAGTCCATGTCAGAGAGATGGGGTGAGATGAAAGTATCTGTTCTGTACTTGGGGATATCTTGAGGGAAGAAAACTCACAAACTTAATTTAACATCACTAATGTGAATTTTGTTCTAAAAAACTCAATTTGTATGGGTGGTGTTCATTTGTACACTCTCATTCATGCACCTCAGTGAGCATGCATGCCTAGTTAAACGTAACCCCATTTTGCAAGGGAAATTGAAGCACGGATTTGAGCGCCTTCGGTTGTATGGCACACACCTCCAAATCTATACAAAGTCAGGACCCCCACCATCTAACACAGATATTGGACTACACTGTTCGGTATCAGTAGCATATACATTGTTGTTAAATTCAGTTCAATTAAAAAATCATCCATATATGAGCTCTTCTGTCATATCTCAGAGGTAACTATCAATTTATTATTAAAATTAGGTTAAATACACATGTACATAAAAATAATCTTACCCTGAAAGAAAATAATACTAGAAGACATTGATTTTTCACAGATGGTTTGATTTTGGTTGATACCAGTTTGGGGTACCAAGCTTTAATAGATATGAACATTGACTCTGTGGAAAGATGCCTCACCGTGTTTCAAAAGGTGCAGGTTTTAAAAAAACTCTGACAGTAGTAACTTGAAAATAACAGCCTATAATATTCTGTAGTGGGACTCTGTAAATGCAGTAAGTGTTGCTACATGCTTTTGGGTTATTTTTTTCTAGAATGCTGTAGTGTTTTTATAAGATTGTTTAGACAGATGTTCTTCCTCTTTTTTTATACGAAATATTTGCTCTTCTGAGGCTCAGAGATATTCCTTCTGATGTTGAACTGACATCTGGTCTTTCTGTGGCAGGATGTTTTCAGGTAGAATTGCTGTGGAAATACATGTGTTAGATAATTTAAGTACACAAAGTTTTAGAGTTGTGGAAAGCAACAAATTTATAAGCTCACGAATCCTGACCGGTAGTAAATGTACATCCTACTGAGTGTGTGAATTTAGGGACTTTTCAGATCAGATTTTTCTCTTAGCTGTTTCTGCTGCATCTTGAAAGTACAAGGACAAATTAATTTGATCATTAATATGACACTTAGTTCTTGAGAATCTGAACCATTATACAGTGATTTTTCTATGAGACTCAAATCACAGACAAATTGGGGAACTCCTGAGCCAGACAGAGCAGTGTTAGAGATTCTGAGATTTACAGTTGCCTAGTTGTGAGACTGCTTGCTCCATGGTTGGTCCGTCAGTTTGTAGGGATGGATTAGCATGGGAGAGGTCACAACAGTGCTTATCCTCACTGCCCTGTCCCACTAGGATGATGCAGTGGGATAACAGGATAGACTTTCATCAGTTCAGAGAACACTTTTGTATTCAAATCAGTCAGTATCAACAAACACTGAGCTGGTTATCTGAACTCGCCTCTTTCCAAAATGCAGAGTTGTCATACTTGTGTCCAGGATTTCCACAAAGAAAACATCTGAGTGCATGCATGTACCATAAATCCAACTTCTGGATATGTCAGGCTCCCCATGCATACATTCAGAGTCAACCTGATCATGTTTAGTTTTTATCTGCCCCAACCAGGATACTAGACTTCCAGAAAAATAGCCAAAGTCCTCCTCTTACCTCCAGACATGTCCAGAGTAACTCAGACACACAGCAGCCAGATGAAGAATTAGATTGTGGCTAACTCTGTGAAAGAAGCAATGTGGTTTCCTCGTGCTTTTTGAACCCCTTTACAAGGACTGCCTGCAGTCAGAGATGAGAAATAAAGCCATGTTTTTCTGTACAGACTGGTGCTGCTATCTTTCCACAGCAAACAGGGCTACTGTATCCCACACTCCAGCAAAAGAAGGAATCCACTTAACTGGTGTGGAAGGGCTTGCTCCTCCGTGGTCTCAGCCCCCTGCGTCCTGCAACCTTGTTCCAGCCAGGTCAGGTGTGAAGCTGCCCCAGTCCCCTTCAGATGGTTATTTGTATAAAGCATGAAGTCTGTTGCAACCATGCATCCCTCCCTTTGGCAGCTATGAGTTTCCGTTCAAGTTGTGTCATTTTAGGAGCAAGCAAAAGAGATGGGAGTGAAACTTAGCTGCCAGTAGAAAAGGAGAAAGGAAATACAGCTTTGAATTATCCGATGTGTTATGGCAAACGCTGTCAGAAAAATAAGGTGTGTGTCTGTCATAACCTAAGAATCTGTCTAGGTCTGGTGCAAGAACAGGATGTTTGATAAGCAGCTCTCTGTTTACAGTTTTGCTGTCCCAGCCAAATCAAAACTTTTACCTATGTGTGCTGCTGGGATTTCCTTCAACAGGATAGCTCCCTGCAGAATTCCTGTGCTTACTGGGTGTACTGGTGTTTGTAATTCTAAATTTGAATGTATAACTGGGTAGCAGGCTGTCTTCCTATTTCAAAACACTGAATGCTAATTAAATTGAAACTACTCACTAATGAGTTCTGTATTCACTGGACGGTTTTCACTGTGGTACCTCATTATTTCAAGTCATATAATTGTCCTCTAATAGGAATTCTCATACTGAATCTTATTTCCTTTATGTGAATTTCCATAGGTATGCCCTTTTAAGGCACTACTTCAGCTATGAGACATTTCAAATGAAACAGTGCTATTTAAAGCCAGTGTTTCTCAAGGACAGAAAATCCTTTTTTTGAATCATCCCTAGTCAATCAGATAAAAGCATCAAATTTGTCCTAATCTAATAGTGGCTCCAAAGAGTTAAATACATTCCTCTGGAGCAATGCCACTGAGACAAATTAGATATTCCAAGCAGAACCAGGTTCATTGTGTAGTTTGCGCATGTGAGACAGTATTATTCATGGAGGTTTTATCAAGAAAAGATACTGAACTTGTCAGATAATAGTATTTATTGGGCTAAATTGTGCAATTCTCATTCATGCTTGTGAACATTTGCACAAATAGACCCATTGACTTCCCAATGAAAGTGTTTCATTATGATCATTCCTATTACAGTGATCATTATGTGATTTGAAATAATAAAGCACCACAGCCTCATTGACTTCAGTGACACTGCTTGGTCCACCAACATGAGTAAGGGCTGTGCAATGTAGTTAAGAGGATCTCAATAACAAAACCTCTGTTACCAAGTTAAATATAACCTCCACCACAACCCTGACATGGAATGGTCACAAAACTGCATGGGTGCAAGCTCTCCCATCCCCGCGCGCGCACACACACACACACATCCCCCTCCGGTTTTTCTTTCAGAACAAAACCAGCTGTAACTAGAAGCTGAGTTTTACAAACTGAAAGGAGCTTGTAGCAAAAAGAACAAAAGTGCTAGTGTGCAGAAGCCACCCTGCAAAGAATGTTGGCAGGAGAGGAAGCCAGACCCTTCCACTGCTGTAACCTTAAACTATCATTTGTTGATGTTGATGTATTTCTAATAAGCAAAGAAATGAGAACACAAGAAAAGGGAGATGGAGAACTTGAGACCTTTTGGAGACTAGGCTTTTCACATTTTTGTGTAGCCTGGCAAGGCGGAAGGAACTCTTTATTGAGTGATAATAGCATACACTGCACAATTTACCCTTACGCTTATGTGAATGGGAAGTGCTATAATCTGCAAGCTTTTCATTTTACAGAAGTGAAACCAGTAAAGAAAAAATGCTTTGTTGTTCAAGTCCGAAGTGCAGACAGATATGGGATTGTGGCTCCAGTTTCAGGGAGAGCTGATGCTTCTCCACTGAGTGAGCTATTTAGCTATCAGATGAAGTGGTGTGATCTGGAGCACAGCAGTGCATTGCTTCAGTGTGAAAAAACACTATCAAGTTTGGTCTTTCCATGCACAGTAGGAAGGAGTCTCAGTTAAAAGAAAAGACCATTTTAGTAGCAGTACTGTTGCTTAGGAAGCTGCAGAGTCTGGTGTATGGATTAGTCTAGAGTCTCGAGCTGAAGGTTTACCTTTATTTGCGAAACAGAAATATCTCTTAGGCATCTTCTAGTGTGTGAAGAAAACAAAAGAGTGTCCATAAGCAGTCACTTTGTACCTGAGGATCTCTAAGCACCTCAGAAATATGCAGTGTCCTTACGCCCATTTGACAAACAAATTGTGACTGACAGAAGTTGTGGCAAAGCCATGACCAGCATCCACATTTGCTGGTTCATTCTCTCTTCCACCAGAATGTAACAGTAAAAGGAGTTTTCTACGTCAATTTTAGAGCAGCCTTAGACTTTGGCTGAGGTGGAAATCGCGGTTGCAGTGAAGTCAACAGAGCAATTTTGTGCCTCACTGCAATGTCCCAGTTAAGTAGTGGATATTGTAATAAAAATATTTCACAGCCATCAACCTGGTATGAATTATCAGCAGCTGTCAGTTTTTGTACTGAAAGATTAAGGCTAATGAAAGACATGGTATCTTTTTAAGTTATAATGCTATAAGGATGAAAAAATCAGTCTGTTCCAAGGGTTAAACCCAAGCTTTTTCTCTAAAGTTTCTATGGCAACTAGATGCAATCTATAGTGATATTGTAGTTAATGAAATGTTTCTTCCAGACCAACAGGGCAACATGTAACATTCAGTAATGAGGGATGTCTTTGGGGAAAGAACAGTGGCATCAAAGCTGCCTTCTAGCAAACTATACTGCATGCTAAAAGCCTGGGGTAAAGTGTGTCCTGAAGTCCAAATTCCGTTCTGTTTATTCACAGTGCTTCCTTCGTGTCTTCTCTGATGATGAGAAACGCTGGTAATAAGAACATTACTTGAGAAGGAAGAGAGTAAGGAAAGAAAATATATCTGATCAATTCCTTAACTGAAGCATAAAAAGAAAAAAAATCTCGTAAAAAAGATTTTTGTGTGTGTGTGTTTGAAAGAGGTTTGCTTTTCTTTGTAAATGGAATAGCTAAATGTTGACATTTGATTAACATACCTATATGTGCATGTGTGTGAATTGTGTGGCTACAGATTAAGTCTCTCTGTCGTCGCCTTGACTGCTTAGAAGCTGAAATCTACGTTAGCCTCAATCCACAACCCAAACCACACATTTTTCTGCCTAGATCCATCCCATCAGTTAAAAGATGTGAAACCTGTGCATGTGTATCTGAGAGATGGAGGCAGCAACTTGGACACAACACTCTGCACCTGAGTGGTGACACAAACTCCCCTGGTGCCCTCTGGCCCCTCATGGCAGGGGTTGACCATGCTGCCAAGACCCTCTGTGCCTGGGAAAGAGTTTCTTCCCTGTGCATGGGGGGAGAGCTCTTCTCCTGATGAGGAGGGAAGGTCAGGGCAGGGATTAGGAGCCGTCCGGTGGCCCTCTGCTCTGCATGAGAAGGCCTCTTCCCTCCTCTGCTCTGGGGCAAGGCTTTGCAGGCTGCTTAGTCGCTTGTTCAAAGCTGTAGCTTTGTCCTTGCAGGCCCTGCAAACTTGCAAGAAATGTCACAGATATGTAGGAAAGTATGACCACAGATACCTGATTTTGGGTGTCCAGGTTTCAGACTTTGGGTGTTGAATTTCTATAAATAGTTTTCCTACACACAGGCCTTGAAGAACTGTATTAATAAACAGTCTATCCAGACCTAATGGATACCTCCCAAACTGCCTCCCTTCAGTGCCACGTGAATGCAGGTGTCAGAGCATGAGAGAAGGTAGGAACATGCTCTCTCCCTAATCAAAAGAAAGAGAAGCTAAAAAACATACTCAAAAGACAGATGTTTAATTTCATGGCATGAAAATTAGTTGTTCCATATGAATGTGTTATGTTTATGTTGTACATGATATACCTACTATGCTGTAGTAATACTGTTGTTGTAGCTATGACAGCCTAAGGACATAAAGAAAACAAACAGGGCCTCCAACACAGAAATCCTTCAAGGCTTGGAAAATAGCTTAGATGCTAAAATGCTGGTCTGCTACTTCCAGTGCTGTAAATGGATCCAGTAAGGATGAGCATACTTTTTCTTTCCACTCACCTGGCCTTGCTGCAGACACGTGTGCAGAAAAAGAGAATAAAACAGGTTACATGCAACACAAATTCTTATCCCGGAAAGAGAAATGGGTGGCTTATTTCAGTGGGAGAGTTTCAGAAACACACTGAATAAGGACTTCAGAAGTTGGCCTTAGGGCTGTAAAGTGAGGAGCAGGCTTGTCCTCGGTGCTTGCATGCTTGCCCAGGGGCTGCGGGACACAGTGCCATGGTTTCTTAGCCCCAAGGTAGGTGCTTCATTAGGCCCTGGTTTTTTTTTTCCCAAAGCACTGCTGAACAGTGAGAAGGCTATATCCTTTTAGTTGGACCTGTCAAGGATCTCCAGCTTTGCAGGACTGACTCCATGTGGCATTAGATGCTTTTGTTTAGGCATCTACGTTTGAAGATTTTTAGCAAATCTAGTTTTAAATGTATAAACTGTGATACCCCCACGCACCCCCACTCCCCTGGCTGTAATCCTGCCTATGTACTATTAAAATACAGTGGAAAAGACTAAGCTCATGTCTAGTGGTGTGCTGGATAAAAAGCAGTGTTTCCTTAGGCAAAATTACTGAGATTTTTTTTTACGTTCTGGTTCTTGAAGTAGCATTTACAGCCACAGGAAATAAAGAACAAGGTACTTTAAAATGTCCTTGTAAACCTTATACAGCCACTTAAAATGAAGCAGGGTAGTAATTTATTTCCAAAAGGTTGAACTTTGTAAAAAATTTTGTTACTCAGTGAAGATTTCCCTTTCCTTAACCAGGTTACATTAAAATGCATAATGCTTGTTCTCTGAACGGCCTCGCGCCCTCTCTCTCTGCTCCTGTTGCCCTGGTGTTCTCCTTTCTCCACTCTTACCAAATACATTTGTGGTCAAAGCATTGATAGTTAAAGCAGTGTTAGGTCCAGAAACTTTATCTTCATGCACAGGGATGATATTTGCCATTGTTTTAGCAGCTGCATAAAAAAATGTCCTACAGAATAAAACAGAAGCACTCTGTTTCCAGCTTTCTCCTTATTTTGGAAACTGTTTGGATCACTAAAATAAAAACAAAACTGTGCAGGCAGTAATTTATATGCCTGAGAGAGGGATTTGTTGTTAAAAAATGCATTATGTTAGCAATAACAGTATTTGAGTTAGATGATATGCAGTTGGAAGAGTTGAACACTTCTAAAACCATATTTTTACAGCTTTCAGTCATGTCAGATACAACATCTTGCTACAGATCTTTTGCTATTATCTATTTGAGGTTCAGAATAGTATTTCAGTTTGAGATTTCACCTCTGTAAAAAACAAAACAATCAACACAGTCCATCAGGATTGCAATAAAATCTTGTGTCATCAAAATTCAATGTACGGTTCAGAGCAAATCAAAGCCAATCAGAGCATTTTAGTCGGACAGATAGTCATTTTGGTGTAAGGGTATTGCACGTGTCAGCATGGCAGCTGCTGTGCTATGAAAAGATCACTGTGCATAGACCTGAGGAATAAATAAAGCTGGCCTGGAACCATGTTAAGTTTGCTATGGCCACAGAAATTAGGTTCTTCTGCAAAAGTAAGTCAACTTTGAGTTGGGTATGCATTTTGCATTTGTATTGATTTCATGCAAGCTTCATTCGACAACTAGGCCATAAGTACACTTGCTTTTTGAGAACAGTCTCAGAATAATTAATGTATATGAGCGCTGAGCAGTTATCTGATGAACTGTGTATTGCAACAACAGAAAAAATTTTCTTTGAGATGGATTATGACTTTGCCTCTCAAAGTGTTAGGAAACTGAAGATATTGCATATGCGCATCCAGAACATCTCAAGCTATAGACAGAGGCTGCTGAGATCCTGTCCTCTCCTCCTGCCCTGTGCTGGCCCTGGTGCTCATGTGGCTGCACAGCAAGTTGTTTCAGAGAAGTGATGAAAACTCATCCTATGAGAAAAGTCATTACTTCTTGGTTAGATCAGCTTTCTGGATGAGCAAGGCTAGGAACATACAGCCAGGAACAAGGGGGAAAGGCTTAGGTGGACTTAAGTTGCCCTGGAGGCACTTTTTGAGGCTGCTTTTGCATCCCAATGGCAAAATTCCTGAGCGGGGGGTTGGAGGACCAAATCTTTTGGGTGCATATTCAGTGAAATTTGTTGCTTTCAAGAGGAAGGGTCCTGGAAAGCCATGGTATGAGGTGGCTTCTTCACCTTTGCACACTAGGTAGATCGAGGTAAGCAGATGTGCTTGCGTAGCTTTCGCTTGCCTTGCTCCCAGTCATTTGGCTGGTATAGAGCTACAAACAGTTCCCATGGTGAGAGGAATTAATTCCTTCTTGGATTTCTACACTATACAGATAGAAGGTAGAAAATAGAAAACTCCTTGCTGAATGTCTGCCCTTTCCTGTTCTTCACGAGTCATTTTTGTACCATACCTAAAGAAAGGGTGGTCTTACACTACAGAACCAGTACAAAACAGTACACACATGATCCCTGCCTCTTCTATATCATAGTAAAAGCGCTGCAGTTTGTGAAGTCCCATGTTGCCGTTAGAAGCGACCTGTCCTTGCTCTTTCATTATTGATACGTTTACTCACTGCACTGAGAGATTCTTCACTCACAGAGTTTTTCAGCACATGACTCTCATCATAGTGAATCAAACACCGTAATATTGCTAAAGCGCATAATTTATCAAACAGGCAGAGGACCGAATTCAGTTCCGGTGTAAATGGATATATAAAGATTACTGTACATGTGGCTTTTCTGGGTCACTCTGATTGTTTTCTGGCAGTATAAAGCTTCATGTGAGCTGGGCCGATTGTGGCTGGTGCTGCAGCTCTAGCAACGTGAGATATTAGTGTACGCTGTTTTACCACCATACCTACAAACTCAGTGTACAGAAGCTTTGATGAATATGATTGTATAAATCCTGAGATGCCTATGAAAGCACTGCAAGCACTACAATGGGGAAGGATTTTCCCCAAACTACTGGCAGTGAAATATATACAGGGAACTAGGTTTGGGTCCTGAACGTGTTCCCTAAGCCAGAAGAGCCTGTGTGAGTTTTACACAAAGAACGTGTTTCTCTTTTAGGAAGGACACTGCAGTCTTGGAGGCAGAGGTGTAGGGCAGTGAAAATCAAATACAATGATGCTTCTCACACAGAGGGAAGGTTGCCATGATAAAAGACCAGTTGAGTAAGGAGGCAAAGATGATTAAAAAGAACACATTGCACTCAGGGAGCAGGCCCCCTCTTCCTCTTTGTGTACTGCTCAGTCATTGTAGGTATGAAGGTCAAGGCTCTTCAGTATTCTAATGTCTGGAATCAGCACCATAGCTAACAGCTTGTTGTTTTACATTATAAATTCTTTGCTTCCCCAAATAAATAAAACTATCAGTATTAGTTTTTTCTTTTGTTTTTATCCGTCATACCCACTAAGTAAAAAAAGTAATAAAAGGATTTTAGGTAATGCTGCTTTTCATAATGCAAGGAATCAATTACATTATTATTACAAGGAAACTATAGGTGTGCTTTCTGTTGCTAAGTACTTCTCCTAGAAAGACCACAACATAATGGCCATCCTAAAACCTGGGGACGAAGGAGAAGCCTCATCTTGTCTTCCAGGATTGTTATTTTATATTAACTCTTTTCTTGTTGGACCAGAGTTGGTTTTTTTTGTCTAATCCTATTCCAGAGCGGGCATTGCACCAGGGCAGGCACAAATGGGCAAGTCATGAAGTCAATTAACCACACATATACTGGATATGCCAGTTGTCAGATAAAATACCTCTAGCTGGTACATGTGCTCTGACAGGCCTGATTCTCAGAAAACAAGGCTGGTGGTGCACCAGGTCGCGAGCTGGCCTGTACTGTCATGCACCAAACCAAAAACCACATGTGAGAACCTAGAGGCCTTGTACAGCACTGAACGAACACAGAGCTGGCTGAAACGCTGGGGAGTGAAGTGACGTGGCAGGAGAAAGTATGCTGTTACGGCTATCATCTCCAACATATGCTTGTAGTTTGTCTCATTCTCTGCCCCAGGTAAAGCACCTGGAGCGGTACAAAGGGGTTGCCAGGCTCTGGCGGGGCGCAGGTTCCCCGCATGGGCGGCAGGGTTAGGGCTCGTGTACCCCTGCCCTGCCCAGCCGTCAGCAGGGCTGTTGCCTGCCAAGCAGCAGAGACCCTGGGCAGCTGGCTGGAGAAACCTGGCTGCAAATGAGGCACCCTTCCCTGAGCACGCCGAAAGCCATCGCAGCCTCAGGGCAGCAGATGTGCGCCCCGGTGCAGTGCACTGCCTGCTAGCGTAGCAGGAGGGACCGCTGCCTCCAGTAACCATGGCATCCTTCGCTCTGCTCCAGGACTGGAACCAATTACTGTGGCCATCCTGTCATTTCATTGCATGAAACTGTACTAGTCAGTGTGCACAGACACAAACTTTTTTTCTTGACTATTCTTCTACCACCGGTAATGTCACTAGGTGACCTAATTCCTTCATTCACACACATTTATTTTTAGTGAATGTCAGATAAAATAAGAGCATCGTTGTGCAGGAAAGAACGAATCAAGTGTATGAACTTCTTTTCTAGAGGTGAACAGTCTGGGGGGAAGTTAATGTCAATTTTTAATTACAACATCACAATAATATTTGACTCCCACTAAAATTTTTCCATTTCAAATGCAGGGGAAGAACTACGGTCTACTCTTAAATGCATTAAATAAATAAATACAAACGGATATGAAACTACATTTGAAATGTGTAATTTAAGTGTAAAATAGCTTAAAATGCAGCTGTTATTCACCCATAGAGGAGAGAGACGTTAATTAGTATAATTTGGCAGTTAATTGTCATAAATGTTATTGAAAGATTCTAATCATAATCATGTATATCTAAGCAAATACCTGGAGACTATTTAGCATTCATAAACTTCTTTATGCTAATATATTTATGTATTCTAATAGAATATGTATATATTATGTGTGCATATCAATATATATCTCTATCTCTATACACACACCACATATGTGCTATGTCCCTTAACGGAGAGTCATCTATTGTAGGTTTGCATCTATTGCAGGTTGTTCTATGACTAGAAGTCTCCTTTTCTTTTCCCTTCATACGTACCAGGTGTGGTAGACATTGGCCTCATTGAAAATGAAAGCTAAAACTTCCAGCCTGATGTCCAAATTTGTCATTTAAAAATAAAATTCCATTCAGTCATTTTAACCGTAAACCAAAAGTTACATGTTTGTGTGTGTATGTACACATACATATTTATGATTACAGTATTCATAATGGTAGTATGGTAAGGCTGAACACCTTTTTGAATGCTGGAGAAAAGACTTCAGCAATTTGAAAAGTGCAAGCAGTCCTCAAATATTCCCTGTATGCAAACTTTTTGCTGGTAGAATTTAATCAGTGTAAACGTTTTTATTTTGAACAGAACAGAAAGAAAATGAGTCACTAATAATAGGTAATGAAGTAGAAAGATAAATTACTTGAAATCAAATAATGTATCAGATTAGCTAGTGATTAAAATAGATTTTTTTTTTCCTACCAGGAATCTAACCATTAGTTCCAGGCAACAGTATTCACTGTGTCAGCTCCAGGTTTCTTATAAATTCATGTCTGTGGTGATCATCATCTAATCAGTGAGGTACTGAAAAGATTTTCTAGATGTTAAAGGCTAGGCTTTGATTTACGCAGAGAACAACCTCTGCACTCCAGTTTAATGGTGTGGCTGGGACCCAGGATCTGTGAACCTCAGTCCAGGCAGAGCTTTCACTGTCCAAGTGACAGCTCCTGATTCCCTTCATTGTATTTACTATGAATTTTCCAGTGAAACTACACACGGGAGTTGTCAGAGAGGGCAGATTAGCTGCATCGAGGGTGAAGTAGATGCAATGTAAATGGTGAGATCAATTTACAGATACCTTTCATTTTTTTGGGGGGAATGATATTCTGTGCATTGGATTAGCAGTAGAAAAATATTCTAGCTTACCTAATAGACCTTTTAGGGGTATTATGAAGAATTTCCTGTGCAACACTTAGCATTGCTCATGAGGAAAACAAAGTCACGTCTGAAAGAAAGCCATGGGTAAAAACGGTCTGAAGAGCACTCCTTTCCTAATGCCTGGTTGGACTCAATTAACTACAGCACCTTCTGCTTTGTGTCACTTGCCATCTGCTAGTCCTCGATTAGTCCATCCCCTGGGAACCGATCTGCACAGCTCTGCCCTGGCTGGGGCACGCTTTTTCCCGTGGTTGGTCCTCCAGACTCCCGTGAAAGTGCTCGATGCTGGAAGCGTTGCCCAGCCCAGCTCTTAGTGGCTCTCCGGAGGGAGCAAGCGGACGGACGGTGTTTGAAGTGGTTGGCAGGAGCTATTCTCTCAGTGGAGGCAGCACCTGTGCCAGGCACCCTTGGGGTGTGGTGGAGCAGAGAGGGTGGGTATCCTCGCACTGGTGCGCCCGACGGGAGCTGGGGCAGAAGCGCGTACTCTAGTACACTTCACCCCTTGGCCACTCCTGAGGGCTTTTATGCCAGCGCTATATGTTAGAGCAGGTCCTTTGCTGCTTTATTGCCAGGGTCTTATCAGCCTAAATCATGGATGTTATCTTAATAGCTTCATCTGCTGCTCAGCTGAGTGGAATTTGGACACGGAGAAGAATTGAATCCCTTTGCTTTATGAGAGAATATTATCTTAAAGCACTGCTAGAAACATTGTGTAGAAATATTCCTTTGGAAAACCTCTCAGCGCCTGCCCAGTCTCAAGAAGTGCCTTTGCAGGTAAAGAGATGGATATGTTGTCATTTGAGGAGTGCTGTTCTGCCAGAATTTAGTTGGCTTAGTTCTTCAGATGTTGCCTTTCAAAACCAAACTAACACTGCAGCAGCCTACCAGAGAGTCCTCATGCTGGAATCATTTCTTAAGCAATAATTTGCAGATAAAATAACCAAGCAAAGTTTAAAGCCATATGCCTGAATTCTAGGAAGAGGGCTGAAGTTTTTCTGCTCTTTGGAATAGCAGTATAGCTTATTATTGCCTGTAGTCCATATGATTAGGATAACATGAACGCGCTCATAGGAAGTAACTGAGGAAGTGACCATTTATGCTGTTGCTGCCCAAAAGTCTAGAGCATATGGTTATTTATTTATCCACTGCAACAATTGCTTTGTAAACACACAGTACATTCTTGGAGAGAAACAAGCCAGTATCTCTCAGCAGGGAAGAGGGAGCCGGCTTGTGCGTCCCACCCGGCGAACGTGGCCAGCCATTGTTTGGGGCTGCACTCTCTGTTATCACACGGGGGATCGCAGCCCATGCTAAACACGGCCCAGAAAACCACATTCCTGTGTCAAATGTCATCATCCTCAGAGTCCAGATGAGAAACTTGAACCGAAGCAGGTGAAGTCATCAACAAAGAAGTGTCCCATTTTCGTGCTGATGGCCATGTTAAATAAAAAGTGTGAGAAATTAAGCAGAGAAAATGATACTAAAGTAAAGTTGTTATTAAAAGGGTACAAATTCCATTAAGCATCAACAGCACTGAGTTCAGTAAATAGAAAGGTCATCCTTCCGTCACTGCCTCACTCCCAACTGCAGCATGACTCACAAGAATAAACAATTGAATAGGTTTTGTTAGATGCCTGCATGCAGATTTGTCTGGGTTTTTTACTACTTGAAATTTCTTTCAGTTAGTTGTTTGTACTACAAACAACAAAATAAATTCTTTAAAAATGCACTTGTAAAAGCAATAGTTTTTGGCATATGTTTAACAATCAAGTGTCCTGATTTCTGAAAGATTTCAGCCACAGATCATTTTATTACATGTCCCTGCTTTGACAGAACTGTAGAAATTGAAGGCAGGAAAGGAAAGGGAGAAGCGAGAGGAAAAGCCATCATGGATTTGTGCATGGAGCTAGAGGTCGAAAGTGCGTACACAGCAGGTGTGCATGTGCTCTGGAGATAACCATAGCAGCAGTAACAGTTGTCATAGTCTGAAGTGAAGAGGAATAAAAGGAGAGCTGGACACCACTGAAACTTCACTTAAACCATCAGATTTGGGCTGCCTCTCTCTGCAGGGCAGGCTTCTTTCCAAATGTTTTGTGCCCTTTAGGGCAGGCAGAAAAATCTATTCCTTGTGACCTTTTCAACAAAAAAGTGTAAGTAAAGTTTGCAGTATAATATTTGTATGCAGGGATTAGCTCTTGGTTTCTTTGCTTGGTACCTCAGGGTATATTTTTAAAGCACTACACAGAATTTCAGTCTCATTCGTCAACTTCTGTTGACTTTAAACCTCATGAGTCACTTTGACAATATATCCCAGAGGCTTTCTATCTTACATTGGCTTTTATTTCAATTTCCTTGCTTTTTGGGGGTTATTTCTGAATTTAGGGTTAGCTCACTTGGGAAGTTGGCCTTCAGGAGAATTTTCTTAGCTTAGAGATGGTCTGCTTTCAGCTTTTCACAGTATTATTTTCTTTTCTGGTTTTCTTTGTGGAAAAAAGACATTTTTGTTAGTATCTGCAATTTCTTTTGCTTATTTGGTTTATGCATGCCAGCAATGGCTGCATTACCTCAACGTCACTATGCATGGCCCCCTTGTGAATGCTATTGTAACTTATGTGTAACTGTGAAAGTATGTACTCAGTAAGACCCATAGTACTATAATGGCTAAGCACTATAAATAAGACCTAGCAAAGCATTTATGAACTATTTTCTTTGGAGAATGGCTATTTTCTTCTCTCTTAAGAAGAAATTCCCAGCCAATTTTCCATATCAAATCTTTCAGTGAATCACATGGTGTGATAAAGCTTTATGAAAGTGATACACTGCTCCATAGCAGGTGGATGCACATCGAATCCTCTGCCTTGTAATCTGTTAAGGTGCCCAGACTGGTGCATTGGTCTTTATTTGTGGCTCTCACGTAGAAGTTATGTCAAACGGAGAAATTCACAAGGGTGAGAGAGACTTTTTTTCCATCCCTAGAAGGGATTTCTCCCGATTCACTTCATTACTCCTCCAAAATGCTACATAGATAAATAGCATTAAGAAGGGGAGCTCAATGAGAGATAGGACTGTGTTCTGCTAGATATGGATGGCAGCTAGAGTTACCCTTAGTTCCTCTCATTGACTGGTAGTACCAGCTGGGCTAAAAGGCATGACAGAGAGCCAGCTTCCTTGGTGCCAGAAAAATCTTGGTCAGTGTTAGCCACCTTTGCCAGGCTGTGCCATAATGTACATCTGGGTATAGCATCAAACAAGTTGTTGACAGAAGAGTAAGTATTTCCCCTGAAGCGCTTGGCAGAAAATAAACAGCTGGAGCAACTCTCAGTAAATTCTTATTTCCTCAGTAGCATTCTGGTAACAATGGGAAGAGGAAGGAAAAGCCAAACAAACAGTGCATCTGTTACAAGTGACACAATAGTCTAATTTCTCTTCTTGTGACTTTATGTGGTCACATACAAGTATGCAAATGGCGATAAATACTACCGTTACTAAAGGCAACTGATTTCCATCTGGGTATTCAGGTAGCAAGATGGTGAAAATTCAGGCTGAGCATTGTTTTCAAAAACATTTTCTACTTCGCCATGAAATATCATCTGGCTTTCCATTTTCCTAGTGTCTATCTCATCTAACTGACAAAAAGTTGCTCCAGGATTGGTAAGCATATCGAAAACATGAAACAATATCAATGAAATTCTTATTGCAATTGAGCAGAGAAATTATACTCTCAGCCTTTGCTAAGTGCTTGTAAAGGTCTGGTCTATAACTATGGCATACATGATATTGCTGCACATCATTATCAACAGTATTATTTTCATTAAAAAACATTTTCTCTAGCATCACTAACCATTTCTCATTTGATTTTTGAATCAAATGCTTTACTGAACTCTAATTAGTGTAGATGTACTGCATTACCTTTGGCTAGAGAGTTGGTTATCTTGGAAAAGGAAGATAAGATTTTGTTAGTATTTAACTATATTAAGTAAGCTTGTGCTATATTCCATTCCATTTTCGTTGTGCCTTCAGATCTGATTGTTTTCCCCTTCAAAACTCTTTCTAAAGCTTTGCATTTTGTTTGGATCAGTGTAATGGGCCTGTAGTGGCCCTGACCACTGTTCTTTCTCCTTCCCTGATGCTTCACATGTAGCTAATACATACGTGATTTTCTGGTTACTTGGTACTATTCCATTTGATAAATTTATTGCTAACACTTGGCATCAGACCTGGAATTTTCTGTGGCCCTCCTTCTGAAATTCAGTCAAGACTAGGCCTTCACACATGGAGATTTGCTTCCAAGTCAAGGCAAGTTCCACACCCTTTTTCCAACCTGTCCCTGCTTAATTTTAGGAGCACAGCTATATGTTCTTTAATAACTACCTCATCCTTCTTCTATAATGAGCCTAATTTTATCTTTCCCTGCCTTTCAGTTTTATGACTAAAGGGCATTGTTTTCATTTCCTTTGACTATTGAATATATTGACTTTGTTCTTATACCTCCTGACCAATAAGATGTTTGTTTCTTGGTTGACTGGTGGTTTTTTGTCATTTCCTTATCTTCAGTAATGTTATTGAGACTTTTCCTGCAATCTTCTGCCTTAGTGTATCAGTTCCAGATAGGATTGGCACCTTTGACTTAATGACATTCCCGCCTTCCTGAAGAAAGAGGTTACTGAGCTTTTTTGCCTGGCTGACTTCACTAGTCCCCTCACTTCCTTAAAGTTTGTCCTTTTAAGTTTGGAGCTTTCACTATTATGTGTACTGCAACACTCACAGTAATAATGGAGCAGTGTAAACATCCATGACGACTTTGAATTAGGTTACTCATGCACTGCTCTAACTGTAGCAGTTAGGTTTGCTCAAGCTAACTGACTTTATTTCTTAGGTAGGTTTTGCAGCCTGCCCTGAGCTCCAGGCTACTTTACTTCACCTCCTGCTAGTGCCCAAGTTTATTACAGAGTGCTGAGTTGCAGCCCATGCTTTCTGTTTGTTCTTCCATTCCATTTAAATGGCATCAGCTTCAGATCATTCAATTCAAGGTTATTTCCTATGACCAAGTTCTTTTATAAATGTCCTCATTACTTACAAAACCAAGCTTAAAATAGAATTCTGTCCAGTTGTTTTAACAATTATTTGATGAAAATATCTGTTGGTTATCGTACCAGGGAATAGCTGGCCTCTGAATTGTTAGTGGCATTTCTCTCAATCCTTTTGCTTGGAAAGCTAATGTCACTTACAATTTGTCTCCTTCCAAAGTCACAAGTTTCTCTTTATGTACGCAGAATCTCCTCTAAATAGTTCTTGGTCAGAGGGAGAGAGGTTTTGACTAGACCTCATTTTGTCACTTGTTCCTAGGCAATAGTGTCTGTTTTGGCTGCTGCTTTTTCTACCATCTGAATAGTTGGCTGCGTTTGCTCTTAAATATCTTAATTTCTCCTGTGATGGAAAAGTTACATCACTCATTCCTGATCCTAAGGAAAACAATAGATCGCCATTTCTTTGGTGGACTTTCTGCTCCAGTTTCATACCCTACCATTCTCTCTTTGTATAGCATCAACCCTGACCCTAATGACCTAATTTCCTTTTGTATCCTTCTAACTGGTAACAAGAGTCTTTGCCACACTTCTCTATATATCTGGCAGAGAGGCTAGCTGTTGCAGTGCCTGCTGGTAGTTGAGGAGCAATTGATATTGACTTGTAGATGAGAGGCACTTCAGGGATGTGCTCTTGGGTATTGCTAGGTTGAAGGGTAACAAAGAAAGTCAGGGAGAGTTCTCTCAAGGTCACAGAATAAACCCCATCCTTGTTCCTATGCAGTCTTTACCCACTGACATCCCTTCAGTGAAAATCAGACGAGAACCGGGTTTCTTAAGGAAGTCATGCTTTGTTTACGGAATTTTGTTTGCTATTTATTTATTTATTTATTTATTTAGTATTCCCAAAATTTTTGCTGGAAGGGTGGAAAATTGGTGCCTGAAAGCAAAACTGGAGAAAATTCAAAGCACAAATTTAGAAGTTTTCCTTGCATATTCATGTAGAATAAATATTCCACATTTTGTCACTGTTTTCAGGATACTTTCTGCCTGAATTCACAGGTATACTGTGGGTAAGTTTTAGAAAATGTAGTAGATCACCAGCCACTCTATTTAAATAAATGTCATAATATTAAAAGAAAACTGACAATATTAACTGTACAACACAAGGATTTGTGTTCATATTAATGTTACTTAAGTATCTGTGAGAATGGTAGTAATTTTTATCACTCTTTCTGAAACAAGTCAGTAAAAAAATGCGCAGGACAAATAAAATCCACCAGGTTTAGAAGCTTTCTAAGTAGGGTCCGTTAAGGGTGAGGGAAGTGTTTTTGTGCACCTTTCGCACTCATGATGTACTTTAACTTGAATGTTAGGCCTCAATTACTTCACCTAAACTACAGTTCAACCTTCACCCTAATGCATTTTCATTTAAAAATGAAGTTTTGACTACAGATATCGATAGAAAAAAAATCATCCATTCAGAAAACCTAAACCTTCATAAACCTGTTTAATTTTGAGCAGTGTTCTTCAAAGTTAATACGAGCTATTTACATGCAGGTTGGGCATTACCTATGTATCTCTGGTTTTGATTACTTTTTCCCTCTGTGCATGTGTAGGGAAAGGCAAAGGAGGAGAGAGGGAGAAAGAAGGAGAGACAGAAAGTTGAGAAACCTCTGCTTTGATTGCTGATAAGTTCTCTGCAGAAGTCCCTGGTGTTCAAGGAGGCTATAGAGAAGTTTAACCACCACCATCAAAATATTTCAATAGTTTATAATCTCAAAGTGAGAGCCCCTTTCAAATCTATTGCCTCTTTCTAATACAAAATGTGCAGCTGGCTCTTCAGCATGCTTTGCCTGATATATTATGTTAATCAGTTCCCTTATTTTTGCTAGGCAGCACCCACTCCTTCAAAAACCCTACCTAATTGAGTGCACTATTTTGGGGTGTTTTGTCTTGCAGCTGGGAAGCCAGACTTTTTGCCAGTAATTTGTAGTCTCTGCTTATGAATGAAACAACTTTGTAGCTTCCTCAAGCTGGGTTTTTGGAAGCTATTTGTCAAAGCATTTTTCATAGTTCAAGGCAGAAGTCTCCACTGCGGAAGTAATGAAAAACATTTGGTAACTAGTGGAATTTGTTGATACTAGTTTTTCTGTTTTTAATCACAGAGGTGGTCTCCTGCTGGGAGTTTCCCCCTTTATATAAATCTTCTGTAGAGAAGACATTTCATGTCTCTCTCTAGTAAGACGTTTTGGATTCTCTAGATTCTTTCTGAAAAGTCTGTCTTTCTTCTCCTGTGACTTGCTTCTTTTCCTTGTTTCTTTTCTTTTCCTGTGAAAACTATACATATTCAATAATATTTTTAAAAGTTTAAATTATTCTCTTTTGGTTTTTTTGTCTCCTTCAAGGCTTTAATTTTCTTGGAATTTTACAATCTGTGTCTTATTAAGGTTTAGTTCTTAGCTTTCCCTGCCCTTTTGCCTTTATAAGAACAGTCTTCTGGTAACTAGTGTTTCATAGCGCTGGAAAGATTGCAAAAATATTGACATGCTCTTTCCTCCCTCTGAAAAACTGCCCGAGACAGATTTTTCTCAAGCCTATTCCATTTCCAATCTAGTCAAGCCACTAGGCTGCATCAGTAACTCTTCCTCAGTTAAGATTGTTTAAAGCAAGTACTCTATTTTCCTATTAAGGTATCTCCCTATTTCCCTCTAGAGAAGCTCTGCTACTAGAGATTGCAGGGCTGGCTGCACAGCATTATGAAATATCAATTTTTCCCTCACCAGCCGTGAATGAGCCTGATCATGGCCTTCAATTTGATTATGAGCGCAGGAATGAACATTGGCTGAGGGTGGAGGAAATGTCTAAAGCACGGCTTTTTCTGTTCACAGGCACTGGTGGTAGAGGGTAGTATAGTCTTTCTCTCTAAGGAACGACCATTTCAAGTCTTTTGTTGGTGCTTTCTGTTGCTTCGGCAGATGCCCAGGACTGATGGGCGCAGGGTGGGCAGGCGTGCTCCTGCTTGAGGAACGGGGCCAGGGCAGCCGGGGGATCACCTCCACTGCAGGAGGAGTCACAGGTGAGAGCTTTGCCACAGAGGACTGAGGACGGGAAGCAGGATGCTAATGCCAGAGCCAACACAATGGCCAAGTATAGCAGGACAGGATTTGGTGCAAATTGAATGCTTAGGAGTTCAGTAGGCCGAAGGCTGGAGGAGGAGAGCTCATAGCAACTGCTGAAAATCTAGAGGTGGTAGAGTTCTAACCAGATGCAGTAAAAGTCTAATTATTTTGTCTTCCTTTTCTCCTCATGTCTTCCATGTATCTCATCAAAACTTGAAATTTTCAAGGGAAATATTGACCTCTTCCCACTTTGAGAGCATGGTGCTTGCTAGAGTGCTGGGGCCACAGAAGACAGGCAGTTACCTACTGGGTTGCCTTCTGTTTGGATCTTTGCTTACCTCCTACCAATAAATAATGGTCTAAGAAGTTACACTTGTGGTATTTACAGCCTTTTCTGTGGAAACGAAAGGCATTTTTTCTATGAAAAGTGCTAGTGAACGTAGAGCATTCCCAAAGGTTCTTGACTTTGGTAAAGAGACCCTTTACCCAGGAGACAGTCTAATCTTTTAAACTTCCTTCCCATGAGCCCATTTTTTAGATAATCCATCTTTGCCTGCTAGCATACTACTCTTGATAATGAGCCTGTCGTCACATCAGGTTAAAATGTATCACTACAATTAATTACTTTAAAATATATTGTTCGGAGGATAATGAGAACTAAGCCCTATTTTAAAGCTGATCAGACAGTGCAAGACAAGAATCTAATTCTTTTCATGAAAATCGACAGACTTTTACTTCAAAACCAACTACACTTCATTAAAACCATGATAAAAGCCTGCAAAGTAGAGCTGAAATACTGCAGCTGTGAGTTCTCCAAAGTAAGAGAAGAATTCTTATATTGTTTCAGTATGTCACAATGTGTATGTAATGGATTAACTCTATTTCCAGACACATTTGGACCTGAAGTATTGATTTTCTTCCTTCCTGTTCATAAAACTAAAGGAATTTGGAGCCAGACCCAACAAAGGACTTTTAGGCACCTTAGGTGGAACTAAGGTGGAATTTAGATGCCTATATCCAAAATTTTAGTGCTGAAAACTTCTGCTTCAACTGCCAGCTGATCTTGAAGATACCAGAATTCTTTCATTTGATCTAAAGCTTTCCAGGCATTTTTTGCACAAGCTCCAAACTGTCTCAGTTCTGTGCTCGTATCTAATCAAAATCACAAACTGGAGAGTAGATGCTTTTCTTCTCAGGGGCTTGAGGCTGTAGGTATTTCTAGAATGCATTTAATATTGCTGAGCCCTCTAAAAATAAATTTGTGATAGCCACCACCTTCTTTTAAGGCACAAGAAGAAGCATATGTCATTTGTTCTACAGTAGCCTAGGGCACTAAGGTACCCTAAGAGATCCAGGTTTGGTCCCTTCCCTTTCACCACTTGAGGAAATTGAATAGCGTTCTTGATGCATGGCGTATTCTGAATGGTGAAAAAGGGAGAACTGAAGAGGAGCAGAGAAGTGATTAAAGTTTCACTGAGCTAAGGAGGAAGAACATAGGAGGTGGTAGAACTCTGTGCCTAGGAAGCTAAGGTCAACCTCATAGATGGTAGGGAGGTAAATTCTGCTTCCACATTTCTTTTTCAATGTTTAATGTAAAACACTCTTTTGTATTATCCAGTAATTTTTTTATCAAATAATCTGATTCAAGGCAAATCGATTTTTAGTATTATGGTGTTATTGTATTATGATGTTATGTTCCAATAGAATGGTGGTTTGTGGGTTTTTTTCTTTTTTTAAAATTAACTTAATGGTAAAAGACGCAATAAAAAAATACAAACCAATACCAGAAGGGTAAAACAAGCACAGAATTATGTGGTGTATTTATCATGTGCTTGTAGCTTGCAGCTTGCAGCAGTTTGCCAGTTAAACTCTTTAGGAAAAGTAATAAATAGTAACAGAAATACGATTATCTCATCTATATGTCATGGAAACACTCTGCAACTGAGGTGACAGCTGAAACCCACCATTCCTTTCTACAAATAAGCAGTTCAAAAACATTAAAATTCGAAGGATATAATTTTTATGAGTAAACTTAGAGTAAGGTTTCTTGCTGTTTAAAACATAAATGTTAAAATTTCTTAGCTAGTAGTAATTTCCCATACATGAGAGCAATCATCCTAAGGGATGGCTTCAGCAACGTGGCAGTGCATGTGGTTAGAAGCTGTTGGTGGACATATTGTGGAAAGACATGGGTTACTAATAGTTCCATATGTAATTATGGAGATATTCCTATCAACTCATACAGTGAAACCAACTCGTCAGACACGGAGGTCATTACAAGGGATAGCATTACATCTGGGAAGCAAGATGATGTTATATAGCTTTTGTTCATCAGAAATGCAGACAGTGTGGTGATGATGAGGACTTGTCTGCTGGATGCCAAAACAAACCGCTGAGAGACATCTATGGGACAGAATTGCAGTGCCACAGGAAAACACTTGGAAACATTTGTAGGGTCTTCTGTGAAAACAACAAGATGCATAAAAAATTTAGATTTAGAAAAGGGGTTGAGAGCAAACAAAAAAAGTTTACTCGTAACACTTTATGGACGTGTAGTGTTCCCATATCTTGACTATTGCATTAAGTTTGATGATTTCATCTCTAAGTGTATATAGAAGAATTAGGAAAGAAGAACAGAACAGGACAATTAACAAAATCAAATGTTTTGCATAACTTCTGCATGAAGCTAGAGTAGGACAACTTTAGAGGGATGATAGATATCCATAATATCATGAATGATATGGAAAAAGAAAATGGGAAATAATTAATGAATATGTCTCAAAGCATAAAGGGGAACCTGATTAAATCAGGTTTTAAAACAAACCAGAAGAGGTTGTGCAATTGTGCAAGTTCAGATGTGGAACCGAAGATGTTGTCTAATCCAAAAAAGGGTTGGAATAATCTATGAAAAATAAGGAATCTTCTAAACATGATCATGTAGATCCAACATCCAATTTAGGAAGTACTTCTGTTCTGTGGCCTAGAGAAGGTTCATACAATGTGCTTTTGCTCTGACTCAGTATGGATTTCTGCGGTAAAGAGAAGACTGGCAACATGAAAACTGTAGTTGCTGGAAGAACCATATTAACAACTTTCATGAACACAAAACATTGCACAAAATGGCTTAGAGAATAGTGTGAAAATTAAAATAGAGGCCCTCTACAATCTTTCTCCCCAGCCCAATCAAAATTTGTGAAAGCTTTCTAAGTCTTAAACTTGAAAAAATGCAGAACTGCCCATTTCCAGAGATGTTATCTGTAGCTGGTTTAAAGTTACTTATGATTGCAAAGTCTGCTACAATGCTTTAGGAGTGCTGTGAGACAGCAAATTAAGTAGCTGTGATCCTTTTGTAGAAAAAGTTCTGGGGAGAGGAGCTTCCTTATTGGCCCACAGTGAGAATTTTCATAACATCTTTTCTACCCAATCTTAAAGCCAGAAGGGTTTGGTTTTGGGTTTTTTTGTACAGTATTGAGAAGAAACGTTGATTTAGAGAAATAAATTACTTCCTTAAAATACATTTTTTTAATACTGCAAAACAAAAGAACCATTAGAAATATCACTCCTGATGCTAGAATATGTCTCTTTCCCCTGAATACAAGCATTTTCATAAAGGTCTAATCAGGATTAGGCTACCCTCTGAGGCTGTGAATTTAGTGATTGGTTTGTGAAAGAATATTAAAAATCACTGAAAATGTTACTCAATTCATTGCCTGATCTGCCAGTAGGCAGCATCTGAACAAAAGCGTTATTTCCCTTTGTGAATCATGGGTACTATTGATTGTCTTTCCAGTAAATTTGTAAAGCTATAGAAAGAATAATATAACTTGGCCCTGTAAGTCATATTCTCAGTGAATGAGCTTTTAGAAGTGGAAGTTTTGGTGATTTAAATTTACAGCAACTCAGTCTGAATTTCAGTAAGATGCTTGTCGAAACTGAACTGTGACAGAGTCTAGATGTCTTAGCCAGTGCTCTAGGAGTCATGGGATGTACAACTATTATTATGGTTACCACTAATAAGGAATAGAGCTCCTCTACCTCTCTTTCAGCAGATCCTTCCTTGAGGCTGAAAACGTGCAACTTCCCTACCTTGAAACAAGTGAGAGTTTGGATGATTAGAGTCGAGTAAGAATAAATAAATAAATATGTATATTAACTTTGTATCTGTTTGTATGGGTAAGAAGTTTTCTCTTATTTCATAAGAGCTCAGTGCTGCAAGATGCTGATTGTTCTTGATGTACATTTAAGGAGGATGCTTAGCATTTTCTATCAGTTGGTTGGCATATTTGAAGCCTTTATGATCTTTTGAGCTTTTGGTAATCCCAAGGTGGTGTATGCTTAAAAATGTCAATGCACAAAACTTACCTGTCTTTCACAAAATTTTAGTTAGCATAAAGGAATTCTTGGAAAATATGCTGCATCACTGACCTGGAAAGCAACATCTGTTTAGGTTCCACTGCATCCACTAGTACCTTACCTGTTGACTTCAGTGAAATGGGAAATTATTTCAGATGAAACCCAAGTTGTATCACTATAAAATTCACCTTAATTACTCTGCCTTAACTTTGGAATTTCTTATTTGGAATGACCATTGCACAAGTCCATCACCTTGCTCAGTTCGGGTTTTTCAGCTTACTTACATCTATGTATATAATAACATAATGTAGAAAATCAATGTAACTCAGGTTAGTGAAGCTGTATCACTGCTCTGTCAATGACAGGGAAAAGCACAATTGTGTATTTGGTAACTGTAAGAAAGTGGATGGACTAACATACCTGATAGGACACGGCCAATATTTTGGGTTGACCCGATCCTCTCTCTCTCTTCAGCTACAGACACTGTCTTAAGAATTGAGAGGCATGATAACAATGTGCTTTTAAAAATATTCATGTTGAATTATTCATTGAATTTTAATAGTGAATAATCGTATGCAACAAGTGTTTTTCGTCTGGCTTGTTGAATTGCAGTGTAACTAGCCTCTGGTTATTGGCCTCAGGGAAAGAAGCAGTAGAACAAATCAGCCTTATTTTAAAATAATTACTGCAATCCTACAGTGCCTATCAGTTGTTATTTTCCTGTTTTATGTCAATGTACAGTACATGTACAAATAGGACTCTGAAACTGGGAGAAAATATGCAAAGTATTAAATAAAATTTGAGAAAATAACTTGTGGATTTAGTAAATATGATTCCCGTAGAAGCGAAGGGCCCATTCCATACATTGTATTAAAATCCTTTTGAGCAGAATGATGGTGAATTGCTAGCATGACAATAAAAGGAATAAGGATTATTATAATTTTGCTCCAAATAATTGCTATGATATAAGGATGTATTTGGGGCCTCATTTTGTGGCTTTTACATCAGCATTTAAACAAGATTAATTTAATTTAAGCAGAGTTAAGTAAAATTTCAATAGGAATTGAAAGTATGTTTCACCACTCTGATTCTTTTACATTTCTAAAATACAATGTCAGTTAATAAGACATTAGTGCTATACCTAAGTGATAACTGCTTACCTATTTAATTCGACCGATGCAGCACAACCTTCTGATGGATTGTGGATATTATCAAAGGGGAAATCCAGCTCATCCCCCCCCCTCCCAAACTTGTGCACTTATAACACTGCACAAAGTCTGCACATCAAGGGAGAGCTTGCAAAAGAATCTCTCTGAATTTGGGCCTCTCTAAAATCTACAGAAAACTCATATACTGGACGGCCTAGTTTGGAAGAGGGCCTAATGATCAAAGACATGCATGTGCATGTCCACCTCTCCAGCTGATGGTTTCTGTTAGATCCCTTCTCCTACACACCACTGAGACTCCAACTCTGAATAATCTCTGTCTGAGGCCTGGTCAGGAAGATGCTGCTTGCTATAACAGCGGCTGATACTACCACTATTCCTGCAGCACATGTAGATGCACTTGGTAGGTGGAGTCTTTGGTGCCCAGATATGATCCTCCTGAAGGTCAGTCACCTACACCTAACGGCAACCATCTGTGACCACCTTTGAACAATGTAGTGCAGCCCTATGCATCGGTTTAGGTCAGGGAGTTAAGAGGCACGGTCTTGTCAGAGGTGATAAATTACTCAGAGATTGCTTAGGACACACACTGCTGAAAAGTTGCTGTCGTCCTCGTATTTTTTTCAGGCTCTCCCAGGCTAACATACTACAGGACCACGAGCCGTGGACTTCTGATCAGCTGCAGTGCACTGCGGCAAGATGTTGCTCAAGCATGCGGCTTTCCTTGAGCCGGTGCCTTGCGAGGTAGAGTTGTTCCCTGTAGCGGACTCAGAATCTGAAAAATTTATTCCACTGTCCTCAAATCTACTCAGTGGAATGTAAAGACAAATAAAGAAACAGTTAAAGATTAAATTTGAAGTTATTAAACTTAGGTAAAAGTGTAGACTGTTAAGAGGACTTTCCCAACCATAAAAACAATATAAATGTTTCTGTTACGGTTTATTCTTGTAAACCCAGAGCTGATAATTTTTTAATAACCTGTATCTCTGCAGTGTTAGGAACCCAAGGCCAATTTACTTGTGCTTCTGCATGAGGCTGGGGAGATTTTGTTTCTACTTTAACAATTAAAGATGCTCTCACAGCAGAGACATGGACATAAATTGTTTATAATTTTCACATTGTCCCCTCACAGAAAATGATCTTCAGAGCACATAGTGCTATCCAAAAATTGAAAGAAGAGATAAAAGCATATTTTCAGAATTGGAGAGTAATACAAATAAGTACTTATCATAGCTCTTTTCACAATCTGCAGCATTTTCAGTAGTGTTTCATAAAGTAAAGACTGGATGATACACCAGCACATAGGCAAATGATAACTAATGTAACTTATTTATTCTACGTGTTTTTAATTCCTGTATTTTGCTATTTTGGTACAGCCTGCATGTTAACTTTTTTAAAGAATAGAAGTATTCCAGTTAGCTTTTTACACACAGGACATTAAAATAAGAAAAAATGTAGTCCTTGCATTTAGTCAGAAATAATAAAAACCATGCATTTAAAATGTTAATGAAAGCTGTTGAGCAATTAAATTTAATAATTTTGTACATTTATTCTTCAAATTAATCACTAGTCTTGTATTAGTGAAATACATAGATAATGAAAAGTAGAAAATAGACTTCACAGTTCAATTAAAGATAAAACAGAAGACACTCTAAAGGTTTTCCTTTCTGTTCTATTTCTATTCTGTGTCTCTCCCTCTCAGTTTCAGAGAGAGGCAGGAAGTCAAGGAGTTTCTGCCATAATAAAACAGCACTTCCAACATGTGCCTTCCCATTTCTCCCTTTTAGGTCCACGCAAACATTTACTTCCCGTTCCTTCAGCCAGCAGGGAGACATATCGTGGGCCTGATTCTCGATCTGGAGGAACTCTCCATGCCCATCAGTGAAGTTATTGTGAACTTACTTTGAACTAACTGAACCGTCACTAAAATCAGAATCCAACTCTACATCTCTGAGAGGAGATGGACCAGCTGAACAAGAGTAGGCATGCAAGAAAGTCCTAACACCCTGCCCTTTTCTTCCTATTTTCCTCCTTTGGCATCTTCACAATTCCTCCTGAAAGCTGGAGCCACAGGACGTGGGAATCCTGCGTTTACTCCAAACTGAGGTTTCAACAGAGGAAAACAACTATTTTGCAACGAATTTAAGAGATGAGCAGCTTAGATCTTGATAACTTATTTCTTGTGAATTGTATTAATAAAGGCACCCATTTTTCCCCTATCCAGTCAGATCTGGAGCAAGGTTATTTAAGAATTACAGAAGAGATTTGAATTATTTTAATATTATTTTCTCTTGAACCAGACAGAAAATATGAAATGTTTCTTACCATTTAAGTCTTTTTTCTTATGTGTCTTATTGTTCTAATGGTGAATGACTGAAAGTTGCTTAGATGAAACATTAGCCTAAGTGAAATTAGTTATGGTGAGTCTTCCAGCTGTAGCTCAAGATTTGTTAGATGTAGTCTGCATTTTCATTATACAGTTTAAAATACCTACATCAATTCCAGGATTCCTTAATCTAAGAATGCATATGTGTACAGACTAACATATCTTCTTTGGAAAGATGGTCCTCAATTTACAGGGCTTTACCTCTGTTAGAAACAATACAATTGAGATCCTTTTGGAAATGTGGACCCTAGTGGGATACTTAAAAATGCTCAACAGGTGTAGATACTTAAAAGTTCAGTAGCAGGTGCCTATATGCATCTTTAGTTACATAAACTTTTTTTTAAACACCTAAGAGCTGGAAATTCAGCTCTGAGTCCATTTTCAAAAAGAAATTTAAGCTCCTAAAGTAATTTGTATGTCCTCATAAGTTTTACTCTGTAGCCATTTTTCATGGTTTTGATGTATTGCATCTGTCAGTTACTAATTAGTTTAATGAACATATTGATACAGAAATTCTAAAGTCAAAATGTAAGCCCTGTGATATTGTGCCACAAACACTGGTTCTTATCTCATCTGTGTGTGGTTTTTATTCTCCTTTTTTACAAGGTGCCTCTGTAGAAGGAACAAGCACACAAAATATACAGTTATTCTGCCATTATCTAATTGTGACCGGAACCTTCTAATTGTTCTAACAATACTAATTAACCATCAGGATCCAAAAGGTATGTGCACACACTCTTCTACTTGGATTTTTAGCTTTTATTTTATTTTATTTTATTTTATTTTATTTTTTCTTTTGGGTTCTTGAAGCAGCCAGTGACAGGGTACATCAATTGTCTGCTTCACTAGAGAGGAAGATGCTTGGGAGTGTGTCTGTCAGTATTGTTGCCTGCTGTAATTAACGGCATGCTAAGAGCTGTAAGCAACCTGGGAAGCTTGATTGCATCATGCATCAAGGAAAGGACAGCTCAAGAATTTGTGAGTCTTTTTAAATTAAAAAAACCACCATGGCAAACCAAAGAAATAACTTTAGATATAGTCCTGGGTTCTGTGTGTTTGATCAAAAATCCTAGGTTAACAAAGTAAGTAATGAAGGTGATTTGACAAGAGGTGTCATTATAAGAGATAAATTAAATAAAATAAATCAAGTGAATCACTGATAAAATTAATTTACACATATTTAAACTGTAATTTGATTTGATCATGCTCAGTGTTTCTGGTTCATTATGATTATAGGGTCTGATTTCCCAGCTCTTTACTCCTGATTTATGCTAAAGAATGAGGTATACTGTTGGTTTCAGGGTTTCTGTTTTAACTTAATGCTAAATTAACCTTAAATTATGGGTTGGATCTCATTACATTTCTGATTCCCCAAATTAAAAGTGTGTCTGTGAAGCAGAGAGTGGGGTAAAGAAAGAGAGTGCAAGGGAAAGAGAAAGCAAGAGCGCGATGTACTGCCCAGATGTCTCTAGTAGGAACTGTCTCTAATGCTGGGAAGCAATACATGACACTGCTGTCCCTACTTCTTTTTTTATTTGTGAATGTTTGCCAGAGAGTATTATCACGCTGTTTCTCATCAGAGCTGGAGTTCTAGTTTATCAAAGTGTCAGCATAAGGACTAACACTAAGGCAAATTTGCTGCAGTATGGGTAGACTGTGAACCCCAGTCTGACAGCAAACTCACTAGAATCAAACCTATCTCTGTAGCTAAAAGGATTTGTAAAAATTATTGGGACAAATTCTACAGGTACTTAAGCCCTAAATACTTTACTCTGGTGACTACTATTATAGTTTTCCAAAGCATCTGCATATCCAGCACTGTTATTTTACCGGGAAGCAGGCATACAAGCATTTTGAAAAATCATAGTGATTTTTTTTTCTTGAGTTACTTCATGCCTGACACTACAAAGCATATGTGATTTCTCAGTTGCGGGGGCTTCACAGGGCAGGAGGTGCCACACATCTCAGGAGTCTCCAAATCTCTTCCTTAGAGCCTATGCTCATAGTGACAAGGAGAGCTCCATCTGAATTTATGATAGTCCCCCCTGTACTGTTTTTCAATTGTTCTAATCATCGAGGAATTAATCACAAATATTGGAGTTTTTTTAATTATGATGCATATACCAAATATGAGCATGCATAGCCATCTTTTTAGAAATTTAACTCATTTAACAATAATTGAAAGAAATGCAGAACATTGTGCTATTTTGCCCCGTTCCCCTTGACAGCAACTCTGCACCTATAAACTTCAGGTATTCCTCACCCTAAATCTTAATTATATTTGAGCTTTAAAAAACTCTCAGACTATTTGCAATCTTTTATATGTTTAGTGTATTCATGAAGACAGAAACGCAAAGTTCACGGCTCAAACAGAGTAGGGGGCAAAAGGGAGGCAGTAGGATCAGGGGCTGAAAATACCAAGGAACTGACATTCATCATTACATCAACGGCAGCACATAGCTGTACGGACACTCGCAGCGAACTGTTTGGCAGCCTAACCCCAAACAAGCACAACAGAAGGCTGTCACAGAAAGAGTCTGCAATTCTTTTTTACAGACTCCAACTCTCGTTTGACAGTTCTGAATCACAGTATAATTCCCACTTACATCACCTGGCCTTGCAGAATAAAGCTGAACAGTTTGGTATTGTAATTCCTAAAAGCACCATTAATGCAAGTCATCTCACGGACTTCTCCTGGGACCAAATCTTCCCCAAAGTCATGAACCCCTGCTGTATGCTCTGGTGACTAACTAAAACTTTAGCTGTGACTATAAATTGACCATTTATGTCAGCAGTTTTAACTATACGCATTTCTTCCTCAAGACATGCGTTTGCTTAGTGGAAGTAGAATAAATATTTCATAGGATGGTAGTAGCAAAACTGAATGACAAACACCTCTGCCGATCTTGGGCTTGCTGCCTGGGCATCACAGTGAAAGACACGCTGGAAACTCGTGAATGGATGACTAGTCGCTGTTCTCTGTGAAGCACTATGTTGGTACTCAAGTCCTGGGCCTGAACTGCTTATGCAGATCAAACACTGTCCAAGGGAAGCCTGTGGGAGTTTTGCCCAGGTAAAAGTTGATGGAATGGTCTCAAAGAGCAGTCATCTCCAAGGGGACCTCATGGGTTAAGGTCACTGCTGACTTTCTATGGGAGAGGGATGAAGGATCCTCTGTCGGGAGTGCTTTCCTGCGTCTGGTGACTCAGACTCTGGTATTGTTGACAACCGTCGTGGGCAGCCATTGTGATGAAAAATTACAAGCACATCTTTGAAGGGTGCAATTTTTGTGATCTAAAGATTTTTTTGTTTAGAAATAAAAGGCAAACCACACATGTTTAAGAGAGTTCCTTTTTCCTGCCGCTGAAGGGATGTAAACATGAATTTCAGTAATTTTTTTGTTTGTTTTTCTATGGCTCTGGAGCCCATATAAAATCTCTATTGTTAATTATTTTTCTTTTGTTTTAGAAGTATCTTAAAACATTCAGTGTTCACTGACTATTTTCTCCAGAACAAAGACGTTCTGAAGGAGAACATCAAATGCTAAAACACTGCATGATCCAAAATTGTTAGTTTTAAAGGAAAAGCATTTCCTCCTTTTTGAAAGTTTCTGAATTATTATGAGCTCCTTTCCACATCAGCACTTTGCTACTAGAAGAACTATTCTGAATAACCAAAAATTAGAAAAAGAAAAAAGCTAATTATAGAACAAAACTCCCTGAAGAAAAAAAAAAGATGATGCAAAAAACCAACTAAAATACTGTCTTCTACCAAGTCTGTTTTTAAAAGTGAACTTTACTTTCTTTTCTAGGGCTGTGACCAGACTTTTATTGCTAAACTGAGGTTTTTCATCGAAGATTTGAATGACACAGTAGTAAACATTACACCCAAAAGTGTATATTGGAGGTTGAATGCTTGCCTGCGTAATCAAGGCCCCAAGACTGTAGCATCTTGCACTATGGGCACTATCTGTAGGTGAGGCTGTGTTGAAAGATGCTGTACTCATACATGCCATCTATTGCTATTTGTTGTAATTCCTTTTTAAGATGATTCACAGGACTTAGAATGAGGCAAAAATATGGTTTGTGTAAGTGTATGTCGCTATGCAAATTCACAGGTTCGCTCTTTAGGTTGCAATGGACTGTGAAAACTTCAGCTTAGTTGGAAAACGGTGTTTACGAGCTTATTTATTAGGGTTTGTCTGTGAAAGGCAGGTATACTTGAGCTTTGTCTAAGGTTGAGAATTTGGCTCTAAATATACTTCATTTATCTAATAAAAACCTCTGTTGAATAATTCTGACTGATTTTATGGCTGTGTGAATACGTTTCTGTTATTTTTCAACTTACCAGTTTCTCTAAAACTCTGCTATTTCATTCCTGGTTGTTTTGAACTTACATGATTTCATTGGGGGAGGGGGGGTGCGAGATTTTGTAGAACTGTGCTTTGAAAATGTGCTGTAAATCTGTCGTGCAGTTCACCTAATTGCCCCCTTCAGTGCAGGGCGCAGCTTCGCGGTACACACATTCGGTTTACCTGCTGTCAGATGCTAAAAATGACAGTCCTGTTTTCTTTGTCTCTGTCCCATATATTTCCACTACCTCCCCTACATAAAACCTAGGCTGAAAAGTGACTTACTTCAGTTCACTGGTGTGACAGCATTTTTGTTGTTACTTGGCATCATCTTTTTGTTTTGATCTTGCTTTGGATGAGTCAGATTTCTGCTCAAGCTGGTCCAACTCACCCTACAGCCACCGAGTTAGTAGGCTGAATGTAAGCAAAGTGAGGGGCAGACCACACAGATGATGTATGACACAAAATAGCAGTCTCAATGACTGTTCTTTACTCTTGATATTCGCTATGTCTGGGCCAAAGTCCACTGCTCCGTGCCGCTGCAGCCAGCTGCGTCTGCATTACCTGTAGCAGCAGGTTTTGAGCTGCACTAGTTTTGATCTCCGAATTCTCCCCACCTGTGCCTGAGTCATCCCTCTCCACAAGCCAGCGTAGGGGCGATGAGGGAGTTTTGGCTTGGGCCTGCGTGATGCTATTGTCATACTAACCGGAATACCAGAATTTACAGCCAGAATTTTTGTGAGGCCAGATTGTAAGGTTGTAGCATCCCACTTCCACGGGGCTGGCCAACACAGGCGGCAGAGCTCGGCGCTCTCGGCATGGCTGCGGTGGCTCACCCTCAGCACCAAAGGAGTGAGCATCCTCACCACCTGGCATCCAAGCTCCTGGCATCTCTTCCATCTGCAATGGAGGTGCTAAGAGAAACAAACTGGACTAGTTTGTATTTTCTTTCTCTGAAAGAAAATGTGTAATATAGGACTGAAGAAATACATACATTCTTTCACAGACCTTTATTTTAACTGAGGAATTTAATCCTATGTAAATATATTGCATTTAAGTAAAATAATGCAAATATATATATTCATGTAATTAGATGACAGTTATCTGCCTGAGGGACCTTTTAATGATTTTGTTGTTAGACTTTTTCCCTAGAATGAAGAAAAATTAATGTGAATAGAATCATGTGAAGTCTCTGGGATACGTATTCTATGTATCTTCTGCACGTAATTTTACATATATTTTGGAATGTAGATACAGTGACAGCCTACTTTATATGGGGGGCATTAGAATCTAATAAAAAATATGATAACAAAAAGTGTTGATGTGAATAATAGAAGCTTTATGTTTATGCCATAGAGAGAATAAGAATTTGCATTAAGTTAGATAACTGGAAATATGCATAATTTTTACCATCACTAGAAAATACTTGGTGGAAGTCAGTGAGAGTAGTTGGTTACCATTGTCATTTGTCTGAATATTACCAAAAGAGACAGTTGACTAGAAAAAAAATACAGCAAATATTTTTTAAAAAGTGAAAATCACCGTGCAGTTTCTTCTTTATCATTCATAGCATGGGATGCATATTAGTCATCATAAATGCTGTACTGGGGGAGTAGATGCTTTAAAAGCTTTCTTCCTCTTCTGGAAACGTCTTGGATGAAGAGGGTAGAAGGAAATCCCTAGAGAATAATAAACTATCATGTTTATAAGAACATCCTCTTGACTAATTGGAAGGATACAAAAAAATTCCCAGGGGAAATGATCTAGAGCTCTATGACTTTTACAGTCAATACTAAAAGCAAAACTTTTTTTTATAATGGCAGAGAAATCCATTTGAATTGAAAATACTCTGTATCAAACTTCCTAATCTGACCATAGATTCAAAACCAACCAGTGACAGGGAAGAAAATTATAAAATTAAGCATGTGGTAGAGAAAAAAATTCCTATACTGATAGTGTGGCTATAAGTTCAAAGCTGCTTTACTACTTAAATTTGTGAGTTTATTTCACTGGGAAAAGAATCAAATACTGTACTTGACAAACAAAATGACTGCCTTAGGAGAAAGAAGATGAATGCCTCATATCTACAATGCCCTGTCCAAAGGGTTGGTCTCTCCTCTGCATTTCATTTTCATGCCACCTTCTACTACAACAAAAATACTACAAATGGAATCACAGCAATGTCACTAAGGAGGAGTCTGCAAGCAGAAGCTGAGGGGGTTTCTCTCTTTAGAATAGAAAATATGGGAAAACTCATGAGCCTTTCAGGGAGGGGATAGCGAACAAGAGAGGAGCAGGTCAGTGAATCCAGCATTTTACTTTTCTGGAGGCTTCATGCACCGACCATTGCCCATCTTTCATTTAGTTTCTGATCTCTTGCTTCTTCTGTCTCCCCTCTCTCTCTGTCAAATTTCTTTCTCTCCAATGGAGCCAGCTTCAAGGAAAATTTCAAGATCATCAAGAATTTACTGTGTCCATTGCCAGCTATTTAGGGCTATACTACAAAAAGTACTACTTAGATTTTTTAATAAAAAAATTACTTGATTATAGCAATATCTGCAGAAAAAAACCCCTGTAATTGTTACTAACTGGAATGTGATATAGCTGAGCTGTATCAGTTTGTTTGAATGTCCAGAAAATTATTCATATCCTTTTTTTTAAAATGATGTACTGCAGTTTTGGTGAAAATTAATAATGCTGAACTTGAAAAAGATACAATTTTGTCCCATATTTTTCTTAATTTCAAAGCCATCTTTGTAAGACAAGTTACAAGTTTGTTTTCAGTATCTTTACAGTGAAAATCTTACACATGTGTTATGCACTCACAAGCCTGAAAAGCAAAATTCAGTTTATAAATTCAGTACGCTGTACCTGTCTGCTAGTAAATAAATATAAAAGAATATTCAATTCAGCAATATATTAGACATACCACATATCCTTTGTACTCTTCCCAGGGAGAATATATACAATATGAAAGATTTATAGGGATTGGTTTCAAATAACATCATGCTTTTCTTGGTGTTATGTTTTTTTGATAGCTTGTGTATATAACATCAGCATAGCCTAGAAGTTTGTTTTCATCTGGAGCTCTGGTACAGCTCTGCCTATCATATAAACAAGGAATTAGCATGGCTCTCTTCACAGTACACTTATTCTGAAGGTCTCTAGCTCCGGCTGTGATTGAACAGCATTCTGCTGTAAGTTCCTGTATTATTTCACTTCGTCCTAACATTTCATTCCCTTTGTCAGTTCTTTCTGGCAAATACAGATGATTCGCATGGTGAGGAAGGAGAGGCGAAAAGCAGAATAAGCTGTCCTTTCTCAGTGTCAGGCCTGCTCACTTCCCACTTCCCAGCTCAGGGCCAGAACCCAAAGCATGGCTTCAACGGGTGTCAGCAGGCATGTGGCGAGACGGACAAGTCTGACCTGGAGCGTGTGCTCAGACTTATTTTTTACAACGATGGTGTGCTACATTTTTAGCAGCAACATTTTTTCATCTGTCCTGCCAAACCGGAGCACTGTGGATTTTGCTTGGGAGACCTAAACCAGCCGCAGTCTTCGGTGCCGAGGTGTGCTGGGGCGCTCGCCGGGCTCCCCTTCCTAAGGCGGGCTGTGCAGGTAGAGGTGCTGCACATCACACACAGCTGCATCCCAGCGCTTCCTACAAACAGGGCAACGTAACAGTGGGTGCAGCTCACTTGCAAGTCTGCCAAGTCTTGGTAGCTCCTTAAATCCCACCATACCCTCACACCCTGCACACATTCACCACCCTCAGGCACACACTGCAAAAAGCCATTCGGTCCCACCTTCTTGGCACCGCAGAAGGAGCAAAACACCAAGGAGCAACCTGAGCTCAGAAGAGATTCAGACACTCATCAGTGCAGAGATGAGGTTTCATCTCTGCTCTGGCAAGGAGGCTGCCCGACAGGACTGTATTCTGAGCGCGGCAGAGCTGCCCTAGGCTGGCTGTTCACAAAGCAATGAAGAGTTACGCTTTAAGTTCAAAGGAGTATCCACATCTGTGACACCAACTTTTGCAGGAAGGCAAGTCTCCAGAATCCAGGAGACCCACCTGTAGCTGCTTTCTATTCCTTTCCCCTTCATAAGGAGCTGAAACCAGGACATGTGGTCCAGCTAAACATCTGGAGAGGAGCTGAGTTGTGGTGAGTGTGTTTAATGTTTTGGGAGTGGGGAACAAGGGTTGTGTAGGTGATGGTAGACTGCTCTGCTTAGATTTGGGTCATCTGATAATGATGGGCAAGTTCTAGCCAGACAAAGACAAAGGCAAAGGTAGGACATAGCACTGTCAAGGAGAAAGGGGGCCTTTCAGAAACAATTCACCCCTTCCCTATTCATCTGCTCTCCCTTCTTCCTGGACAAAGGGGAATTCTGGACTGCTCGTGGATGGAGCCATTCTCTCTGCTGGGAAGAAGTGGTGGTAGGTGAGGCAGGTTCGCTGGCAACTCCACCTGGCAGCAAGCTGTGCCACGGCCAGGTTACTGCTGTGGCTGACTGCAGTGGTAGAAGGCGTTTCTTTCCAGAGGGGCATAGACCTTCCCAGGCACCCGCAGGTGACTTGCGCACCCAACTCTCCTTCCCCCTTCTATGCCAGCCTGGATTAGCTGCCATGGCAGCATGTTCAAGTTGTTCCACGCAACTGCTGAATGCAAACACACCATTCAGATTGGTAAACAATTACCTGGCAGGACTCTGTTATGACTACATGGCATGATCTGGTCGTGATCAGGCGCTCCCCACCCCAGCTAGACATCCTCTCAGGCACCTCCCCCTTCTTCTGCCCTTGGCTTGAGTCATGGGCTTGTTGAGGCACAAGTTAGCATCCTTCCCCCCGGGGATTTTCTATGCATGGTTCTGGTCACATTCGGGTTGCTTTACCTCCTCATTGCTAGCTCACTAGTAAAACAGGGCATGGCTCTGCATGACATCAAATAACCCTAGGAAGGAGAAAGGTGCCTCCTGGCCTCCCACTGGGACAGCAGGACAGGTTGGCGCCTGCTGCTTTCTTCCTGTGGAAGTGATCTCAGGTGAAAGGCCAACAGCAGGGTTATGTGCCAGGTTTGGATAAGGGCCACATCTCACCCACTTGTCTCCTAGCTGCCCATGCTGCCAGGTCCTTGGTGAAGCACTCCATTAGTACGGCTCACAAATGTGTAGCCTCTGAGAATAAGGAAGTTTGGGAAAGGGGTGTTGTTGGTAACTCCCTGTGTGGACCCTGACAGACTAGTTAGGGCCATATGATCCATAGCCCAAGGACTGTACCGTCTGCAGGGCAGACAGGTAACTCGACATCAGAAATGTCTCTCTCTGCTGTCAGGAAGGGAGTGCCACCACGCGTGCGCTGAAAAAGAGCAGAATACCTGGACAGGAGAAGGTCAGCTTGGTCAGTATAATTGGTCATGGCACCTGAACCACTTCAGAGTGAGAAAACATGGAAGCACCCTTTGCAGGCGTCCTCTATGGGCTTGTTAACTTGGCTGTAGGTGTACATTTAAAGCGGCAAAATGTGAAAGTAGGTTCCTTGATTTTTCTGCAGAGAGGAATGTTTAACGCTAAATTCGCGTTGTGTACACGTATGCTTCGTCCTTGTCCAGGCACTGCAATAGCTAGCAAAGACTCTGGCCATGGCAGGCCTGGAGTGCTGTGTGGTTGGTGCTATCTTCTCTTGTCCCTGCCTGGCACTCTACAAAAGTGAGACTGCTTTTGACCATACTTGAAGCCTGGTCTAAAATCAGAGGCAGGCCTGCTCTTCTCTGGTGGGTGGGTACGGGTCAGGTGAGGCATGTTAGATCCCCCCCAGTTTGCCTAGCCATGGCAAAGGCGATGGAGGGTGGCCCTAAAGCGGGCTGGCTGCCCCTCAGCTTCAGGATGGAGCCTGAAGGACAGCAAAAAATGAGATCTAGATTGCTTAGAGCACGCTGGGGTGATCGCAGGAGATAGCCGAGAGTTTATTGAACTTTCCATAGTACAAAAGCATCTGGTTGTAGATTGCAGACCTGTGGGATAGCTCATGGGGCTCCTCGCAAAGCATGGGACGGATATCCTGATGGGCTTTGCCAAGGCCAGGGCGCCAGACTGGGTCTGGCAAATGACATATGCATCTGTGTGCTGTTAACAGAGCTAGAATGGGCACAGCCAGAGTAATCAGTTTAATTAAATGCTTTGTATCTATAATTTGTCTGATTTTAGAGCATATTAAATTGAAATTAAACTTCCAATATATTATTACAGGAACATATTCAGTTTCCTTTATGTCCCATTATAGCTGTGATAAATATATTCAAAAGTATACATTACACTGCCACAATAATGAACAGAGCTAAACGAATATAAATATCTGCAGTAAAATGCAATGAAGTCCTGTGGTGCAATGGCAATGTTAGTCATTTTTGCATGAATAAATGAAGGTAGAGTGTGAAATTCCATAACTCTGTTATGAACCAAAGTCTCCAGCTGGCATGGAGCATCAAGTCTTTGCAGGACTAGTCTGTCGTAAATATTTATTGCTACTAATTTAACGCTTAGTCACAAAATGAACCTTTTTACTCTTCTAGGTGATTCCTTATCTCCACTGTGTTCCATTTTCATTTTTTTCTGGAAGTGAAAGCTTGAGATTTGATTCTGACAGGGTCGATTTTAGATGTAAAAATCAACAGAGAAGCACTTGCTCTAGTCTCTTACAAGTGATTCAGCACTTGTGGCTGATTGCTGAGGATCCTTTGATGCTGAATTTTATTGGCCAGATTCATTGATTTTTTAAGACCAGACAACAGTATAAGTTGGTCTGAGCTCCTCCATAGCACAGATCATAACTTTAACTGAATTAGAGCATATTTTAAAGAACAATAAAATCTTGTTTGCACAGAAAACTCCACATGCTTTGGTAAGCTACTCTAAAGATTAAATATTGTTATATTTAAATATTTGCACCTTGTTTCTCTTCCCAGTTATCTCATATGATCATTTTCATCCATTGTATCTCTTAAGCTGGGCAAGCAGTGGAGTTTTTCTTTCAATAGATACAGGATAATAATCCATCCAGAACCCCATGAATGAGCCAGTAAGGCTGCATAAAATGTGGGTGGAAGCTCATGTTGGGAAAATATAGATTGGCTTTTATTTTCAAAGAGACAAAAAATGTAAGAATATTTTGGGTTGATTCATAATACCTTTTCTATAAAGCAAATTAATTTATTTCTTCAAATGGTTAAATAAACTCTTTTAAGCTTTTTTCTTTTAAAATATTTTTCAATTTCTCATTAGAAGTGCTACAGAAAAGGCTTAAACCTTCATTTAAAAAATGCCTTAATGAAAAAATTAAAGCAATTCTGAAAGACATTTAGCAAATGTTGAAATGAAATATTCTTATATCTTAGAAATTCTCCACATTCCTATTGATCTTCTTTCTTTCTTTTCAGATACATTTGCCACCTTGTACTGAAATTTGTAATTTTCTTGGTTCTTCTGAAATACTACTTCACATCAAATGAATTGATTACTGAAATAAAAAAGTCAGCAACCTATAATCATTATCTTCTTGACTACTAGACTAAGGAGTCCTTTGCTATTCAAATCTTTAGCATTGCAAATACATAGATAGCATAAATAAGTCAGCTCTTATTCTGTTTCAGATGTACACTGGAGAAGTAAAAAGTACAGTGTAAGACAGGCTTTCCAAACTTCAGCCCAAGCTTGCAACTCTTTTTTAAAGTCTTTCTGATTTAAAATGCAAATTCTGAAAGGGTATGTAGATTTTCTAGTACTTTCATTACCAAACATGAGTTCAGAAGTACTAGCAATGTTGTTATACTGATTGATATTCATAAAATTGGAGAATCATGTAGTTTGGAGGGGATCTCCAGACCTTGTCTGGAACAATGTCCTGCTCAAATCAGGGATAGCTAGAGCGGATAACTGAGGGTAATCCCCTGTCTGTACAAAGATTACCTTAAACCATTGCACTGGAACTTGTACTTAGATGTTATCTGCCATGAACCTTGATCCTTTTTCTGAGTCACCTCTTGCCAGGTGAGCAAGTACCAACTAAAAAAAGAATGGTTTACATCTGTTGACCTTCTGGATGCAATCTCCACATCTTCCTGAGAGATCCTTAGTGCATGTTAAAATGGCATAAAGTAACTCCAATGCATTTCTAAATTTGCTATTAAGGGTACCTTTGGCATGAAGGAATCCTGAGATGCCCCAAAGGCAACTTCATGTCCCTCCTTGCTGTCCCTGCCACAGGGACTTGCAAGATTAGTTTGGGGAAGAGTAAAGATGATGAAAAGTAGAGTAAAGATGATGAAAGAGATGGAAGAGTAAGCCAGGAGCGTCATTCACTCCACGATTGGTGACCGGTTGCAAGATCTGTAGTTTTTCTGCTTTTATGAAAGAATTCTAGCTTGTGTTGGGGCTTGCTTTGAAGTCAGGTATCTTCTGGAAGAAAGGGAAGCCATTGGTTGCTGCCTTCCAGAGGGTGCCTGGAACAAGGCCAGGGAGTCTCCTTAGCCTAGTCATTCATACATCTTCAGATCCCCTTTAATCCAGGCTTAGTAGATTGAAGAATTTGGCCTTGCAAATACTGCTGTGACAGTAGGTCATGGACAGAGCCCCGCTGCCAGGCTACTGGGGCTGCAAGAAAAAATAGTTTGAACTTAAAAATACACAGTTGCCTGCATTCCAGGTGAAGTTCTCTCAAAAGCACCTACTGAGCATTTTGTACTGCTGGCAGGTTTTAAGAGTTCTTGGTAAAAACCATAAGCAGGAGCAAAAAAGGACACATTTCTACATCATGGCTGAAAAGTCCTCACACAAAAGGAATATGAACATTCTTCTAGGAATCTGGAGACAGTAGAAAATGTTTCTTACTATTTACCTTGCTGATTATCGGGAGGAGATAGTAAGTTCCTGGGCTAACCACTTTTTTGACATATAAAAGCACATTGTCCTACTTAGAGTTCAAATAAGGTTTTAGTTAAGTGTTTGCTCTTTTCTGTTAGTGTACTTCTGTGCTGCTGTCTTCAGCAGGTTATGCTTGAGCCAGGTTTTTTTTTTTCTTTTTTAAGACATTCACTATTTCTATTTTTGAAAATAAAGTTGTGAAAACTATGTCAATGTCAAATACTGGGTAAAAACTGCTAGAGGTGACAGTATCAGAATGTGGTTTTACAGGCTTGTATAATTTTTGAAAGTGATTAAAAAACAAGAATAGAAATTCCTTTTCTGATACGTTAATTCTTTAAAAAAGTAGGTTTCCTTTGTTCAGCATAGATCCTTGAAGGTCTTAAGCAATCCCACTAGAAACCTGATTTTATTAGCATTTTAAAAGAAATACTTGTGGAAAAATTCTTTAAAATTTGTTTGGAGAACTTTGGAACATAGCTTTACTTTACTCATCCACAGTATCGTCTGATCTTTTAAGATGAGAATTTTGCCAGAATTGGCTAAATGTTATGATAGCAATGGTCTCATGCAGTCAGTTGCAAGCTGCTGGCTGCTGGTACTGTTAAAATACTTAACATGTAGCATTAAGTCATTACTCTTCTGTGATATATGGATCTATCTAGGAATTTAATAGTCCTGGTCCTAAACCCTGTATTTGACAAGCAGAGGCTTTTGGTGTATGTTATGACCAATGAAACCACTGTTTTCATTTTCAGGAAAATGGAGGTTTAATTTACAGCAAAAGCAGGTTCCTTCGCATTACATCACTTTGTGCTGACTTTCCCTAGTGCCCTTTCTGCACTGTCTGCTGACTCTGCCAACATATTAAAGGGCAAGAGCGGCAAGCAGTCACAGGACTGTCAAGGTATGTGGAGGGACTGAGGAAATCTTTAGGGTCAAGTAGTTCTTCGGGATTGTATTTCTGCTACCTGGTCCATCAATTTATTTTCAAAATGTACCTCATAAAAAACCTTACTATTTTCAAAGTATATTGAAAGTGACATCAGTTCATTTAAAAATCTTAATTGTGGGGAGAAGGAAGAGATTTTGAACAGCTGAACTACTTCACTTTAAAATCCCTGTGATTATAATGTCTGTGATAGGAAATATTCCTATAAATGAACACTTTGCCCTATCTCAGAGTAATTTTCAGTGTTTCTTGTGCCACATATCAGAATGGCTTACTCATCAGAATTACACACCATTTTCAGTGCTGAGGAAATGACAGTGAGTTTTTGCAGTACTTGCCAGGCAGGCTGTGTCTAGATCTGGGTTTAGCCCTTTTAAAGCCAGGCCTGGACCTAATTCTTCAGCTTCAGGAAGTATGTACTGGAGGACTTTAATTAGAAAATGGGGAAGAGAGTTAAAGAGCTTATGTTTCAAAGAAATAAAGTGAAAATTGAGCATCCATATCAAGGTAGCACTCTGTAGTACAAACAGTCAAGGAATCTGAATGAGAGGAAATGGAGTGAAAATGCTCAATTAGATTACAGCATAAAAATAAACAGAGAGTTTGAACTGAATCAAACTACTGACATTTATATTAAAATGTAAAAGGCTATACGCCC
>JAVJGG010000032.1:7591439-7602735 GCA_035590195.1 Aviceda cuculoides | reverse complement strand
CAGGGACATCTTCAACTAGATCAGGTTGCTCAGAGCCCCGTCCAACCTGACCTTGAATGTTTCCAGGGATGGGGCATATACCACCTCTATGGGTAACCTGTTCCTGTGTTTCGCCACCCTCACTGTAAAAAACTTCTTATATCTAGTGTAAATTCACGCTCTTTTAGTTTAAAACCATTACCCCTTGTCCTATTGCAACAGGTGCTACTAACAAGTCTGTCCTCAGGTTTTTTTTGTAGATTATTTGCAAATTATTTTAAAGGAAATTCATTACTAGCTTTTCTTTGTTCAGATTGTTTGGTCAGGTTTGTTAAAGAAATTCACAACACAACCTATATTTTACAGCTACCAAATTGAAATTAAATCAGATAAGGTAGGCATCTTCCTTTTTAGAAAACAGAACCAGAAAGTACAACTTCTTGTATTTTAGGGGTCCCTATGCATTGTTTACTATAGACTTAATGTACAAATGGAAACTATAATCATTCTGCTACATATGGCATATCTCAGTAAAGCCACTTTGTCTACCTATCTAGTCATTAAGTGCCTAACTGGAACTTAAGTGCATGCCAGAAAAATAAAAGCATGGAAAAATAGTGATGGATGTTATTTCTTTTAATGTCATTTCCTCTTACCCATTACAGAGGGAGAAGCTGTGACCCTGTAATCACGGAAATGTATGCTTAACTTTACAAACTTCACATGTCAAACTTGGCTCAAAAGAATTACCAACATGTAGAAAGTTAACACATACAGGGATGTTCAGACCTGTTATCTTAAAGAAAAACAATGATAGCAAGAGTACTAGTCTGCATTTTTCTGATGGTTTCTAGGCTTTTTACAGATCTGAAATTAATGAAGCCTAACAATAACCTGAAAGATGATATTGCAATTTGTTTGTGGATCTGTGCTGAAAATCTGAGGTGTAAAAATTAAGGATTAGTTACAGTAAAAAGCAAAAGCACCTATAAATTACATGCCACAACTTGTAAATTTAAGGCATCTGGTGCTAAGAATGGGATCCAAAACCAGGCTAGATGCTGGTCTTCCTATCTGTCCTACGTTAGACAATCGCTAGAAAAAAGTAAAAAACTGAAATAGTTCACAGCACTGGAACCGGAGTCCAGGATTCCTTACTCCTAAGAGAATGCACTGGGCAATACAACACAGATGGTCCAATGGTTGGTGGATAGGGTTTTTTTGGATATGTTTGTATCCTGTTTCATAAATGTATTGGTATTTTTTAAATCCGGGCCTAAGCAATTTGTTGATACCACATAGCAATTTAGTGGCAAAACTAATATATGCTTCCGCACTGTGACCAGCAACTATAACTCCTGCAGAGTGCTCTCGAAAGAAATTTTAGAAGCCTGAGGCAGATGTCAGCAATTCAGGTGACACACAAAGGTGTGGCAAATGCCAAGGAACTCTGGTTACCTGTCCTGAGGGAGAAAGGTTTTTTTGACAGCTAACAGAAGAGTTGATTTTTGTCATTGTTTGGCCACCACGGGTTGCATATCCCAGTGTAAGGTGGGGAAAACATGTAAGTATCTGGGCAAGAGTTGTTCCTATATCTGTATTCTTGACATAGGTTTGGCTCAGCTCTGCTGGGGATTATTTGCCACTCGCTGCTTGCATCTTATTACGTTAATGAATCATATACATGCATGATGGGAGAAATTTGGATCCTAGTGGAGTTACTGGCAAACATCCCACTGACTAAACAGGAGACTTAGTTGAACCCTGTGAAGGCTAAGGACTTGGAGTGGGGTGGGGGGTGTTTCTCAGCAAAAATGACCTGCGCTGCAGCTGGCAAGCCTCTGGAACAAGGAAACCATTAGCTATCCCATCAACTCTTTGAGTACTCCAGGTAATGTATTTAACTGGAAACAGAAATGAACCGTTACTTTTATTTTTCAGATAAAGCTAAAATGACACTTTTAGAAAAGTGAAAATAAATGTGGGTTTTTTTAAAGCAAAGAGCAAAATCAACTAGTCAGCTTTCTGAATGCAATCTGTATGATAAATGTGTCTCGAAATACAGACGTTTCTATAAATTATTAATTCCTTCACTTCTGGACTGTATTAAATTACATTTAGCAGTTTTGAATTTCCTTCCATATATTTTTATGAGTAAATAATATTTATTAATTTTTTTGATGATGGAAACCACTTCCTGTGTAATTTTATTCTTTTTGTTAAAAAATCTGACTTGTTTGCCAGGCACAATAGAAGTCCCAGTTGCTTGCTAGGGGCAGAGATGACTTTTGTGAGCAGGAATCTGAGGAATGTGCTTATTTTTTATTATAGCTATAGTGTCCAAAATTTCAGACACAAGAATGTTGAAGAGTGATTGATTTTTTAAAAAATTTTTTTGCTTTTTTAACAAGAGAGCGTCATTGTAGCTTCTCTAATTAAAATTATTTACATAGGTGAATCTATATGAAACTTATGAATACAGCTCAAATGCTTGATTTACCTCAAAATACCCAGAAAGACTGAAATTTTCTGGTTTACTAAAAATAAAAATTCCCCTAATTGCAAAAGTAATTTGGTGCCATATTAGTTGTTTGATGTAATAAGCTTTATAGTTTACGAATACATCTAGCACTTAACAAGATTATTTTCTGTTTTCTTTTCAGTCTTATTAAAATGAAACTTTGTAAAAAAGGATTAGATTATAAGATAACAAAATGGTAATAATGATAGCTACTGTTTAATAAACACCATATTTTCTCCTATTCATGTGTTCAAAGATAGAGAGGAGTGCCACACCTCTTTCATGTGCACAACAGATTCACTGTCAGAAGAGGAAGAAGTTGGCAGGCTCATGAATAATGCTCAAGGAGGAGAGCAGCTGTTTAGTAACAAAACCTTCTTAGCAGAGCCTTTCAGCCAGTTGCCACACCATTTGACATGGTACTTGTGAGAGCGTGCACGCATGCGTATGTAACTGGAAAGGCAGGAATGTAGGAAAAAAGATCACAGTGGAAGCACTGATTGTCATATTAACTAGGTAAACATGTCATTTTTATAAGAGGAAAGTATTTTAAGATTTTAAATATGAAAGAACCACCTGAAAGGAACCTCTCCTCTGGCTCTTTTTAAACTTCTTTTGTCAGCACAGCATATCTACGCAAGGTCCTCTGCCATTACTTGTTTCTGCAACACCCAGTCAGATAAATTGTGGTTTTGGGACGGTCAATGGAAGTTTTGCCATTCATACCAAACAGATCAAAATTTTACCCTATGACTTTTCTTAGCTGTAGCAATATAAAAAAAATAAATAAAAATCATGCAATTGGAAAAGACAGTGTAAAAATTACTGAGGAATAACAATGGGAACTAAGAAAATAATCAAGAAAAAAACACACCTGAAAAAATTGGCAAAGAATGACTTTCAGACACCAAATGAGAAAAACGTCTATCTTGTTCTTTATTGGGACGGTTCCCATAAATGTATATGCATGTAAGTTTTTCCTACTCAGTAGAATAGTTCTCTTGACTACAGTCTGTAAAGTCTGTATATAGAGAATGGGAAGAACAGGCCTTTTATCCTGAATTCATACCACCAGGCAAAAGGAGAGAATTCATATCAGTTCAAGGCAATTAGTATCTATTATGAAAACATGGCTGTTCCGCATTCTTCGCACAGGCTAAAGAGCCACATACATTTTTGGTGAAAAAATAGAACACATGCAGGAACAATAGGTTTCTAGAGGTTATACTCCAGAGTTGTATTTGCTGTTGTTGAGGACTCCAAAACACATTCTCCACATCAAGGATTTAAAGATGCCAAGGTTTTGCTTTTTTTTCTTCCAAATTTGGGCTGTTATACTTCATGGCAGAAATTACCTTTAAAAAAGAGAGGTGTACAACATAATGTCAAAAATCCTATTACATTAATAAATTTAGATTTGCATTTAAATGTGTTCATGCAAATCCATTAACTCATTTTACAATGACAACAAAAGATCTTTTTCCTGTTTATTGTAGGTTCATAATAACTTGGGCTTTTATTTGGCAACACCTTTTAAGACATGTTTGCTCAACTGACTATTTTCATGCATATGTGTTTTAATGTGTGATTTAGATGTAAAGTATTTAGCATAGGTATATAGAACCCATTTCAGAGTCACAGCTCAGAATACAAGTTTTAGGCGTAAATGTTCTTAACATTTTGTTAACTTACTATGAACTCAAACAGCCTGAATTCTCCTAATGTAGTCTCATCTTACTACATACTGGATTCATATCACTGGGCAAAAGAACAGAGCTGCGTATCTATTGAAGGCAGTTAGCACCTATTAGGAAAATAATGGCTGTTCTGTGTTCTTCACACTGAAAAAAAGAGCCACATACACTTGTGGTGAAAAAAACAGAACACATGCACAAAAAGTAAATTTCCAGATAAGGTATTTCATAGCTGTGATTGTTTGCCTTTGCCCAGGATTCTGATACATATACAAAACAAAAGCCTGTTCAGCCTCTCCAACATTTTAAGACAAGATCTGGCAATCCTTACCAGCATACTTCTTTCCTAGCTCTCCATTTACATCTGGGGAGGGAGGACACAGGGAGGTACAGCCCTATAATTGTAATTTGGCTTGAAAGCATTGCAACCTACAATGAACTTCTTCGTAGTTGGTGAACACTCTTTATTTCTATTAGATTTGCTATTCAAGACAATGTCTTAACAAGTAAAATATCTTTACAAGGATAATTTCAACATCCGAAGTCAATATAATCAATCGTGTGATCACTTTCTAATTGTAATCTGTTAGTAAAATGAACATCACCCCTGCTCCTTCCGACAGAATTTGTTGCCCTTAAATCTCCTCAGATGTTTGCAATTTGGAGGCAACTGCTCTTCTTGTGATGTTAAAACACTGCAGCCTCTGACAACTCTTTATTGGAGAAGGAAAAGTGCTTGCCCTATAAGGAAGACTGCTTTGAAACACAATGCTTAGTACTGTTTCTTTAGAAACTTAATATTTTAGCATATATTTCTTGTAACATCTAAACTGTTAGTATCCGATACTACAACAACTTGGTTATTGAAATCACCTTGATATGTTTGGAATTTGACCAGTAATATTGTAGTCAAATGAAGTGATGTATTATTCATGCTTAGTTAGGTCAGCTAAACACATTTCAGCCTTACCATGTTTGCAATCATCTTGACTAGTGTCATAATATTTTCCATCACCTCTCCGGAGGCACATTTAGCACCTTTTTTTCCCCCTTTTAGAAAAAGAAATTCTCAATTATAGCTGTAAAGCAAACAGCCTACTGAAATCCACCCATTTCCTAAAGCTCTATTATCCCTGAGGCATCTGAAACAAAAACCTATCGATACTAATTACTTAGCAGAAAACAATCAAGAAAACCTTCTTACTCCCAACTCTCTCCTCTCCCCTTACTCCTACAACCAATATGCCTCTAAACAGAAAAGCCTCGGTTGTCTGAAAGCACGCAGGGAGACGTGGTGATAGCAAAGCGAGCCTCCTTTATGACCTTGTCCCCAGGAGTCTTTTCTGGTATCTTCTCCTCACAGCCCTCTTCTTGTTCACCTGTGATAAGTGTAATCTCTTCTCAGCAGCTCCCAATGCTTCACTCACTGATTTCAACAAGCAAGCAGGCAACAGAAGTGTTGTTCATAAAAATCTATCCTCCTCCCCCTCCATCAGACTGACGCCTGTACTGAAACGAGGCACCATCAGTAAGTCCACAGGAACCGGTATCCAAGCCTGCGCGGGTTACAGCAGTAGCCTCTGTGGGCTGGAGAGGATGCTGCCGGCACGCCTGTTGCAAGCCTCCAGCAAAGGGCGCAGGGTGCTGCGGGTGGCCCAGCGCTCTGCCGAAGCCACGGCTTCTGGGAGGCTGGGCTAGAGCAGCCAGCGGTGGGAGCAGGAGTCCAGACTGGCTCATCATAAGTAAAATAACAAACTGAAACTATCAGCTATTTCCTTCTCTATGTTGAGCTAGGCAATAGCTCTCTCCTCAGTGTTTAGGTTTCATTAGTATATATGTAAGTGCTAAACTTATCCTGAAAGGATTTTTTTCTTTCTTTTCTAAACTAAAATACGTAAGGTGTCTGGCTAATTTTCTTTTCCAGTTAATTTTTAGAAGCAGAGCTGGATTCCATGTCTTTGCACACTGTCTCTCTCCCACGCTCTGTTGGATCTTTCTGCACTCCTCTGGGATTTTCCCAGTCTCTAGGAGTCATGGGCTCCATATTGGCTGAGTGGGACATAGTGTGGCTTAGAAAATGGCAGGGAGTCATGGCACAAAGAGCTGATTATGTGAATCTGGTAGCTGTCGCTCCGGTATTGGAGCGTGATATGGATCTTTTGATCCAACTTAAATCATGGGACAACTTCTTTTGTATGGGAGATTTCAGTTTACTGCTCTTTCATGAGAGGAATTTTTTGTGCCTTGCTCAGGAGTAAAGGGGGACAGGAAAAAGAACTTTCTTTTATAGCATGCTCTGCTCAAAGTCTCCTTCAAAACTGCTTTTGTTTTTACCCCTATCAAGTGAATATTTTTCTGGTAGTACATAGAAATATGGTTATGTAGCACCATGCTGGTCCACAGGAGTGATCAGGATGACAAGAAAGTGATGTGTTGGCATCCATAAGAAGACAAAAAAACCTGTTAAGTAGTAGTAGAGATATTGACCATGCTCAGTTCCCTTGCCTGTGGTTTGCCTACACGCTGCCTACTATTAGGTAATATCATCTAAAATAATGGATTTTGTGGGGAGAAAAAAAAATAAACAAACTCCCCACCTCATTTTCTTAGAGATGTGGAAAGAATGATGGTTCTATCACTCACACTTAACCAAACCATAGTGAAGCCATGAATGAGAAAAGAAAAAAAATAACTTGTGAGTATACATAATAATATTCTTGACAGGGAAATCCTTAAATGAAATTATGATTTTAGGAAATGGTGTTGTGTATAGCCAACTTGTGTAAAGCATTGCATTGGCATATTAAAATATTTATTTACATTTCAGTTTTCAATAGATAGGATAGCATTCTGCTGCACAAAAAGTCAATAAAAATTTAAGGGGAAAAAATCTTCCATAATTTATTGCAAAAATAATTGACTTCTAGAAACCCAGACAGTGATCTATGGCTAATTGATTGTTTATTAATAGCTTTTTGTATTTATGTGAAGAATCCTTAAGAGAAAGAGTATTGCAGGGAAAAAATGCTTGATTTTGCATAAGCCAGGTTCAGTGCAATCACTGATCATGCTCCTGACATTCCTTTTGAAATGGTAGATCATACAAATTAATAAAAAATGGTGATCAATGTAGTATTAAATTTAAAAATGAATAAAAGATTAGTTTAAAAAAACCACAACCCCCAAACCCGAACCCCCAAACAAGAACAAGCGTGGGCATTAGAAGAAAGATAAAGAAAGGTAAGATAAAAAAAGATAAATATTCTACCTGCTATTTGTTTTGTCAGGTGTACTGATGATCAGGAAACCAATAATGCTGGCGAGCCTTCCCCTTAACACCATCGAATTATGCAGTGATGCGGGTCTCTTAGTAAGTGAATGCATTTATCTAAATGATTCCTATTAGAAACTGAACAGGTTTTCCTCAATAATTTGAGATGACGGTGTAAGCACGCTTCTGTTTTGCCCTCTCTTCCTGTATACAAATGTTTTTACACACAGCACAATAAATTAACATGAGCAGAAATAGTAGAACAATTTCAAAGCGTGGGAAGATTTTCTCCCAGAGAAGGTGCTGTAACATTGATTCTTAAACTTTATGCAAAACAGTGCCTTTTTCCTCAAAGCGAGACAGACCTGGCAGTTCTGCTGTTTAATGAGGGATGTTGGGGAAGAGGTCTGAAAAGCACCTTGAGGTAGAATAATATGTGGATTTCATGTTCTACAACCAACAACAGTACATTGATTTTTGGTTCAGCACACTGGTAAGATAGCTTGCTTTGCACTTCCAAGCAGTATAAAGAAAGCAATGATGGAAGAGTGAAGGCAATTAAGAAAATGCTGTACCCATGAGAAGTGTGTGCACTGCTGATCTGATTTGTGGTTTGAAATCCCCCAATTCCAGAAGCATGGGGAAAGTGAGATACAAACTTTTCTCTTGTTTGGCCCTGCTTAATGAGACAGAAAGAGGCTGGGAAATGGTGGATTGTTGATGCTGCTGTTGTTTTCCATTCCTAAGGCCCTGCTGTCCAAAAGGAAAGACAAGCAAACTAACCATTCTTTGCTCGCCTTGCATACACTTCCAGGTACCTAGAAGATGCTTACTTTGTGTTTATAATCAGCCCTTGCAGTATGAAGGTGTTTCTAAGGGGAAATCTGCTACAGAAAAAAGGCTGAAATAACAGTAGTTGTTATAAATAACAAATGCTGCACATCATTATAATGACTTTCTTCTGAGTTTCTCAAGGTTTACTAAAACATTTCTCTGAAATGTCTTTCTGCATAATTAACAAAACACTAACCTAGCTAAATTATTAATCGTGTTTCATTATTATACTTTATTTTTACGCCTTCTCTAAGTTATAATGCTCCCTGTATTCTTCTCAGTCATGGAAAAGATTTTTTGAAAGATTTCTTCTGACAAATATTCACAAATATTTCTGAACTATTTAAATAAAATTTTATATTAAAAAATACTCTGATCAAGTTGTTTTCATTTATCCTATTGCTTCATTAGTGACATGAAATCTTTAAGTAGCCCTATAGCTCTAATTATTATGCTCTTATAATGGCATAAAACTACCTGTATATCTACTGTTTTCTCATGGATTTGCAAATTTCTCACCACTTTCCCTTTGAAACTTTATAAACCTTGCCCGTCTTCTTAATATGCATCTGAAATGGGCTATCTATACCCAATAGTTAACATTAAACTGCAAAGCTGATAAATTTCAGAGTCTAGGAAAAACACTGTGTCATAAATCTGCTTATAACCCTGCTTGCTGGTTCATTGGCCATAATTCTTGACTTTTTGTAGCTTCATCCAAAATCAAAGGGTTTAATAAGCTCTGCAAAATCATAGCAAGCTGCCTACTGTAGCCTGCCAGAACTTTGCATACTTCCTGGAAGGCAAAAAGCAAATGGAGTTTCTGCACGTCAGTTTTTTCTAACTGCAGTGATCTGAAGTGAGGAAATCTATATGAAAATCAATTTCTGACTTTACAGTTTTCCTCTATTACATTAATTTTTGGGGTAATATTTAGGGTCAGAGGAATAAGAATTAGATGATGTAATTCTGCCTGGAAATCTGTTCCTTTTGTTCACCGAGGACTGCTTTGGGGATCTACTGGAGACTAACATCATAGGAAGCTACTCATGCCTGTTGCCTTTTGTCCGGTCGCTGTGCATCATTGTGAAGAGAGTACCTCCACCCTCCCTGTTACTAATGGTGTTGCCATCTGCTTCTAACTGAAGCACTCCTTCGCTGTCCTTGGGTGCTCCAGGTTTGAGCTTGCTGGGAAAGGCTTCCTGCTATTCCCAAGCTCATGTCCTGCTTCATTGAACTTCTTTTTTCACATCTATACTTACATAAGCCTACTCACTTTGCTGAGGGTTTTTTTGACTCAGATCAGGATCAAAGTAAGTGATACAATCAATTCCTACATGAGCGGTCTTCTACGTTAAAGGTCTTCTACATGACGGAACTTTACGAAAATTCATTAATATTAACTGATTAAGGTAATTAATATCTATGCAGAGTTTCAGAAGGATACAGATCTCCTTTAAATTTCTATTTTATTAAGCTAAGACATCTCAGAAGATTTTTCTTCATATGTATATAAGGTTTTTGATTCTGGTAAGGTGGAAAGGGGCTTTAATACCCCAAGGTATGTATTTTGAACAAAAAAATCCCAAGAAAATAAAAATCAGGCAATACAAATTAAAATTAAGTTCTGATTTTAGGCTTGTTTAGCTTGCCTTTCTTTCTTTCTTTCTTTTTTTTTTTTTTTTTTTTTTTAGAACTAGGATTTGACCACAAAAAACTCTTTAGCAGTTGCTGTGATTACAGTGCAAAATAATTTTATATCTCTTCAGTGTGGACCTACCTAAGATGAGTATTTCTAGAAATACTCTCCTGTAAGACAGCATCCACACAAGGCTGTTTGCTCAAATTTAACACAAAAAGGTTTAGCTAGTTAGAATTTTCTCAAAAATTCAAGTTTACAGGCAATGCGCCTTTAGAAAGGATCCGAATTTTTAAACCTTTTAACTTCCTAATTTTCAGATGTAAAACACAATATGTAAAATTGCACAGAACAAACCATACTGTTATGAAATATTATGGTTACAAGTAACACGCTCAAAACTTGGACTGTGCCACGCATAGGGTTGCTAGTAAGATATTAATTTGTCCCTTTGTATGTATACATAGTAATGAATGATCCATAGAACACGTGTTTCTGCGTACGCAGAAATAAGGTGTACGTGCATGATGCCCACGGATGCCCTGTCCCCTGCAGTGGATAGAACAGATGAGCGCCTACTTACTAGTTTTTTTGCTGTGTCCCATGCCTCACCTCCCACTGCCTGTGGAAACCCAGCTCCAAAGGCAGAAGCAGAAATACCTGCGCTGGCCACTTTGCCACACCGTCACTGCACGAGTGCTTCACTGGCCTTAATTACAACCCAGGCGGCCTCGGAGAGAGGGAGAGGGATTTCACCTCCTGCTAGCCACCTGCAAAACAGTGGCATGTGGGGTTAACGCTGAAAATCGTGCATTACATTTGGTTGCTTAATCTGACTCCTGAATTGTCAAGGCGGCCGGTTATCGTCCGCGACGCAATGTCCTACGGCTCCCTTGCAGGCAGACGTTACGTCTGTGGGCCGCAGAGGGGGCTCTGCTGCCCGTCCTCACTTATTTAATGATTAAAAAACGAAAGAAGGACTGTGTTACACTGGCTAAACCCGGGAAACATTGTGAAAAGCTACAGGCAGCCTGGCAGGAGCTAAGAGGGCTGACCAACGCAGCATTTTGGCACCTTTTAATTCCATCTCGGCCAACCGCCATTCTCCTCCCTTGGAGGCATCGCTGCTGGGTGAGAGCACAGGCTGGGGTCCAGCTCTTTCTCTCCCTCTCCCCGGCCCCTCGCTCAGGAACAAGCCCCGCCGTGGCCTACTCTCCGTGTGGACGGCCACACCTCGGAGCCGCTCTCACGTAGGGAGCGCGGTGGTGCCCCGGCCTGCCTCCCTGTCCGAGGCGGGACTAGAACTCGCGACCCCCCCCCTCCTCGCGCTACCGTGCGGCCACCGGGGCACAAGCCAG
>JAVJGG010000032.1:7546431-7582806 GCA_035590195.1 Aviceda cuculoides | reverse complement strand
TATAAAGTACCTTTAAATTGGTGGCATATTGAAAAGAAAAATCTTCCATTTGGGGAGCAATTTAATAATTATGTATTAAATGTGAAACTATTATAATGTCAGGTTTTTATGAGGTTTATTACTTAATTAACATAGATTTCATTCTGTGACTTTGCTTTGTACAATCAATGCGAAGTAGAAACTATAAAAAATGAAAAGAAAACCACACTGGTTTTAAGTATCCTTGGTGATACAACTCCCACTATGGTGAAAATCTTCCATGTCAGAAGTTTTGTGAGAGACTAATGTGTTTTGTTTTCCCTCTGTCAGTGTCCCATTTCACTTTACTCTTTGTACTTACTAACTTAAAAATATATTGATTTGACAAAACATTTATTGCTGGGGGAGGAAGAACTTTTGCTATGTGAGGGTGTAGAGTATCTGAAAGTATTATTGTTTCTTATAAACTAGTTGCAAATTGACAGTGTCTTCCTGATTAAATGAAATAATCCCGTGGATGAAGATTTTTGTGTTCTAGTTTAGTCGACGTCAAATCTGTATTTGCTGTGGCAAACAGAAAACGTTTTATAGTAGAAGTGCTGACTAAACTTCTCATTCTAATAGTTTGAATGATGCTACTATGATAAGCTTTGCTTTAGAAAGAAAACACTGGGTTTATTTGTAATAATATAAACACTGCTTGTGAAGGATTTACTTTTGCTAAGTATTTTTATTCCCAGTGCCGTTTTCTGTTAGCTCTAAATTCTGTGTTTTAAGAGTATAAAAAACATAGTGGAAACAGTAAAAAGCAAAATTAAAAATACAAATTCTCTTTCTGAATGTGTCTTTGAGTGAACTGATTTAAACAAAAAAAGAAAGATCATTACTAAAACATGGCATAAAAGTTTCAGCTCTTGCTATATAAAAACTCTCAAGTATAAAAATTAGACCGAGTTTACTTTGCTCTTCATTTTGTAATTAAATTGATACTTCGTTATAGAAAAGATACTTTCCTTGTGTATGATTTCTGTAACTGAAAGCTCTTTTTACATATGGGTATTTTATATTTTGGTCAATTAATTTCATTACAAATATTGTTACATAAATACTGTGCTTACAATCAGAACATCAGTTTTCTATTTCTAGGTGTTAGTAAGTTGGAAAGCCCTGTTGGCCAGGCATTGATTATATATGAGATATTAAAAGTTTCAATATTTTTATCTTCTATTACAACTTTTAATGATACAAATACTTTTTACTGCTGCATGTCTTCAAACTCAGATATGTTTTAGCAGTTGTGAATTAGTTTTACAAGTATTAAAGCAGATTTTGAGAGCTTTTTGGATGACAGATCCTACACCTTTTTTTTTAAAAAAAACTAAAGGAAGGTACTACAGTACCATGCTCAACAAGTTGTTGCTAAGAATGACAAAATGCATAACAAAGCTGAGCTATTGAAACTAAAATTTCAGTATTGATGCTTGTTATAATTTTTCCTTTCTGTTAGGGCTATTTACGGGTTCTTTTACACACATTTATGTTGTTATTTTGTACTCCGCAAATGTAAACCCAAATATGTTAAGTACATTAGTCTGTACCTTTCATTTATACTGCCATGTGATAGCTGTGTTTTTACCAAGAAAAAGAAAAGCATTTTTATCAAAATATTTTCACAAAATTATAGAACATTGTAGATTGGAAGGGACCTCTGGAGGACATCTTGTCCAGCCTCCCTGCTCAAGCAGGGCCATGTAGAGAAGGTTGCCCAGGACCATGTCCAGGCGACTTTTGAATATCTCCAGTGAGGGAGCCTTTACAACCTCTCTGGACAACCCGTGCCAGTGCTTAGTCACCCTCACAATAAAAAATTTTTTCCTGATGTTCATATGGTACCTCCTGTGCTTCGATCTGTGCCCATTGCCTCTTGTCCGGTCACTGGGCACCACTGAAAAGAGTCTGGTTCTGATTTCTTTGCACCTTTCCTCCAAATATTTGTACACATTGATGAGATTCCCCACCCCACCCCCCCCGATCCTTTGTTATTTTTTTCTCCAGGCTCACCAGTCCTAGCTCTGCCAGCCTTGCCTTATCTGAGAGATACTTTAGTCCCTTATTCAGCTTAGTGACCCTTTGCTGGACTCTCTCCAGTAGCTCTGTATCTCTCTTGTACTGTAGAACTGGACACGGTGCATTGGGTGTGGCCCCACCAGTGCTGTGTAGAGGTTCATGGTAGGTTCACCTACCATGACCTGTTGGCAATACTTTGTCTGATGCCAGCCTTGTTTGCCCCAAGTGCACGTTGCTGGCTCATGTTCAGCTTGTTGTCCACTGACATTCCCCAGGTCCTTTTCTGTAAAGCTGCTTTCCAGTCAATTGGTTCCTAGCATATACTGGTACTTGGGGTTGTTCCTTCCTGGATGCAGGACTTTGCAGTGCACAAGGTTCCCGTCAGCCCATGTCTTCAGCCTATTGAGGTCTCCCTGAATGGCAGCACAATGCTCTGGTGTATCAGCCAGTCTTCCCAATTTTGTCATCAGCAAACTTGCTGAGGGTACACTCTGCCCCATCATCCAAGTCATTAAGGAAGATGTTGAACAGTATTGGACCCAGTATTGGCCCCTGGAGTACACTGCTGGTTACTGGCCCCCAACTAGATTTCACGCCACTGATCACAATGTGCTGGGCTCAGTCATTAATTTTTTTTTAAATGTTTTCCTCATAATGCAATTGTTTCTAAAACAGTAACTATCTTTCCATTTGCAGTATGTAAGCAAGCAAAGTTTTCTCATGAATAACTGAGAGTTAGTGGTAATTGTTATACTTGATGACAGCTTCAATAAGGCCACTGGAACCTTGTTATAATTCTGTGGAAGTTTGAGTGTAGATACAGTAGTTTTTGTTTACAGTTACTAAAAGTTTTTGCTTTTTTCCTAGAGATGGTATGATACTACATTGTAATCTTAAAATCTCTGACATAAGTCTTATTTTTCTGTACTTAGTATCTGTATGACAATATTTGTATTTTTCTGTAGAATTCAGGTTAGAAACTTCTTAAAAGCAGCTTGCTGTTAGTATACAAATAGAGTAGTTTACTTCTGCAGACAGGCAGCAGCTGAGCCACATTGCTAACTTCCTGGTTTTACAGCTGTTTATTTTGAAAGTTTCTTTACTGAAACCTAAAACCAAACCTACAAATACACACAAAAGTAGTGTTATTCACGCAAGCAAGCATACTATCTAGTGCAAGTATGAGTGTGAATAGAAGTATGTGTATGTGAATATTAGGTTGGGTTTAGAGTTTTTGTGTTGTATTTATTGTAGTGGAAAATGCTGAAAATGCTTTCTAGTGCCTAGTACCTAGTACCCATAAGCTATGAAGGAAAACAGTAATATGGGGCTTTGGGTGTAGTTTTGGTTGTTTGTTTTGTTTGTTTGTTTGTTTTAGAAGTATGCTGATCACCTATCAAAATAGGTGATGAACTATTATTAAACTGTGCCTAAAACCTGTTTATTTTAAAATTTGTAGTATAAATAGCATTTACATGAATGAATTATGAGTTTAAGATCTCATTTAAAGTAGTTGTAAAATTTTCATATACATCGGAAACTATTTCAGGTGAGCAAGCAAAAGTGTTTTTTAAAATCTCTTTTCTCTCATGAATGTTAGAAAGAAATACCTGCAATCTTTAAATTTTTTTTCCTCTGTTTTCTTTAGGAAGATGATCCTCCTCGTCCTGGTTATCTGAGGTTCTCTCAATGACAAGCTGAAGCAGGAACAACTGAAAGCTATTTCTGGAACCCTGGATGTACAACTTTAATTTGTAGGAACCTTTCCAGAATGAAAACCACATACAGTTACGTTGATAATTGCAAAAGGATGAGAGGAAAGTTATGATGGCAAAAAATAAAGAGCCACGTCCCCCATCTTATGCTGTTAGTGTTGTTGGACTGTCTGGAACTGAAAAGGATAAAGGTAATTGTGGAGTTGGAAAGTCGTGTTTGTGCAATAGATTTGTTCGTTCAAAAGCAGATGAATATTATCCTGAGCATACCTCTGTGCTTAGCACAATTGACTTTGGAGGAAGAGTTGTTAACAATGATCACTTTTTGTACTGGGGTGACGTAACACAAAGTGGTGAGGATGGAATTGAGTGCAGAATTCATGTAATCGAACAGACTGAGTTCATTGATGATCAGACTTTCTTGCCTCATCGGAGTACGAATTTGCAACCATATATAAAACGTGCAGCTGCCTCCAAACTGCAGTCAGCAGAAAAACTAATGTACATTTGCACAGATCAGCTAGGCTTGGAGCAAGACTTTGAGCAAAAACAAATGCCTGAAGGGAAATTAAGCATAGATGGGTTTTTATTGTGCATTGACGTAAGCCAAGGATGCAATAGGAAGTTTGATGATCAACTTAAATTTGTGAATAATCTCTATATCCAGCTCTCAAAATCTAAAAAACCCATAATAATAGCAGCAACGAAATGTGATGAATGTGTGGATCATTATCTGCGAGAGGTTCAGGCCTTTGCTTCAAATAAAAAGAACCTTGTGGTAGTGGAAACATCGGCAAGATTCAATGTCAATGTTGAAACATGTTTTACTGCACTGGTACAAATGATGGATAAAACTCGTGGTAAACCTAAAATAATCCCCTATCTGGATGCCTATAAAACTCAAAGACAGCTAGTTGTTACAGCAACAGATAAGTTTGAAAAACTTGTCCAAACTGTGAGAGACTATCATGCAACTTGGAAAACTGTTAGTAATAAACTGAAAAACCACCCTGATTATGAAGAGTACATAAATTTGGAAGGAACAAAAAAGGCCAAAAATACATTTTCAAAACACATAGAGCAGCTTAAACAGGAGCATATTAGAAAAAGAAAAGAAGAATACATTAATGCATTGCCAAGAGCTCTTAATACTCTTCTGTCAAATCTTGATGAGATTGAACACTTGAGCTGGTCAGAAGCCTTGAAGTTAATGGAGAAAAGGCCTGACTTCCAGTCCTGTTTCGTAGTGCTTGAAAAAACACCCTGGGATGAAACTGACCATATAGATAAAGTGAATGACAGGAGGATTCCATTTGACCTTCTCTCTACGCTAGAGGCAGAAAAAGTTTATCAAAACCATGTGCAGCATCTTATATCTGAAAAAAGGAGGGTTGAAATGAAGGAGAAATTCAAAAAAACTCTTGAGAAAATCCAGTTCATTTCACCCGGACAGCCATGGGAAGAAGTTATATGTTTTGTGGTGGAGGACGAAGCATTCAAATACATCACTGATGCAGATAGTAAGGAAGTGTATGGTAGGCATCAGAGGGAGATCGTTGAAAAAGCCAAAGAGGAGTTTCAGGAAATGCTGTTTGAACATTCAGAGCTGTTTTATGACTTGGATCTTAATGCAACACCGAGTTCAGATAAAATGAGTGAAATTCATGCAGTTCTGAGTGAAGAACCTAGATACAAAGCTTTACAGAAACTTGCACCTGATAGAGAATCTCTTCTGCTTAAACACATAGGATTTGTTTATCACCCAACAAAAGAAACTTGTCTCAGTGGCCAAAATTGCATGGACATTAAAGTAGAGCAGTTACTTGCCAACAGTCTTCTGCAACTAGACCATGGCCGCTCAAATTTATACCACGATAGTGCCAACATTGATAAAGTCAATCTTTTCATTTTGGGCAAAGATGGCCTTGCACAAGAATTGGCAAATGAAATTCGGACACAGTCCACTGACGATGAATATGCATTAGATGGAAAAATATATGAGCTAGATCTTAGGCCAGTTGATGCAAAATCCCCGTACCTGTTGACTCAGTTGTGGACCTCAGCCTTCAAACCACACGGTTGTTTCTGTGTGTTTAACTCTATTGAATCATTGAATTTTATTGGGGAGTGCATTGCAAAAATAAGGGCTGAAGCATCTCAGATAAGGAGAGACAAGTATATGGCTAATCTTCCATTTACGTTAATACTGGCTAACCAGAGGGACAGTGTTAGCAAGAACCTACCTATTCTGAGACATCAGGGACAGCAATTGGCCAACAAATTACAGTGTCCTTTTGTAGATGTGCCTGCTGGTACATATCCACGCAAATTTAATGAGACCCAAATAAAACAAGCTCTGAGGGGAGTATTGGAAGCAGTTAAACACAATTTCGATGTTGTAAGTCCGGTTCCCACCATTAAAGATCTGTCAGAAGCTGACTTAAGAATTGTCATGTGTGCCATGTGTGGTGATCCATTTAGTGTGGATCTTATTCTTTCGCCCTTCCTTGACTCTCACTCCTGTAGTGCTGCTCAGGCTGGCCAAAATAATTCTTTGATGCTTGATAAAATAATAGGTGAAAAGAGGCGTCGAATACAGATAACTATATTATCATATCATTCTTCAATTGGTGTAAGAAAAGATGAACTTGTTCATGGATATATACTGGTCTATTCTGCAAAGCGGAAAGCATCAATGGGAATGCTTCGGGCATTTCTTTCTGAAGTTCAGGATACGATTCCTGTCCAGTTAGTGGCTGTTACTGATAGCCAGGCGGACTTCTTTGAGAATGAAGCAATCAAGGAACTCATGACTGAAGGAGAACACATAGCAACAGAGATTACTGCTAAGTTCACAGCTTTATATTCGTTATCTCAATATCATCGTCAAACTGAGGTTTTCACATTGTTCTTCAGTGATGTATTAGAGAAGAAAAACATGATTGAAAGTTCTTATATGTCAGACAGCACAAGAGAAACAATGCATACAAGTGAAGATGTTTTTCCAAGATCTCCCAGAGGAAGTTCCCTTGACTATAATTATCCAGATTCAGAGGATGATACTGAAGGACCACCACCTTACAGTCCAATTGGTGATGATGTAAGGTTGCTCCCAGCACCTAGCGACCGTTCAAAGTACCGATTGGATCTGGAAGGAAATGAATATCCTATTCACAGTACACCACTCAATTGTCATGACCATGAACGCAACCATAAAGTGCCTCCTCCAATAAAACCGAAACCGCTTGTTCCAAGAACAAATGTGAAAAAACTGGATCCTAACCTCCTGAAAACAATTGAGGCAGGTATTGGCAAAAACCCCAGGAAACAACCTTCTCGAGTGCCTGTGGCACCACCAGAAGATATAGACCAATCTGACAACTATGCTGAACCTATTGACACTATTTTCAAACATAAAGGCTTTGCAGATGATATCTACGCAGTTCCAGATGATAGTCAGAATCGTATTATTAAAGTTCGAAACTCAGTTGTTATAAATACCCAAGGTGAGGAAGAAAATGGGTTTTCTGATAGAATATCCAAAAGTCATGGGGAAAGAAGGCCTTCAAAATACAAATATAAGTCTAAGACTCTGTTCAGCAAAGCTAAGTCTTACTATAGGAGAACACATTCGGATGCAAGTGATGATGAGGCTTTCACCACCTCTAAAACTAAAAGAAAAGGAAGACATCGTGGAAGTGAAGAAGATCCACTTCTTTCACCTGTTGAAACATGGAAGGGTGGCATAGATAACCCTGCTATTACATCGGATCAAGAATTGGATGATAAAAAAATGAAAAAGAAAACCCAGAAAGTAAAAGAAGATAAGAAGGTAAGTAAATTGATTTAAATTTTATTTAAAACTTCTGGTGCATTGTAAGAAGGGAAGAGTCAAAATATGCAACAGTTGCACCCTATTTTGAAACAAGTGCTTTAAAATTTTGATGTAGCATTGTTTGATTTTTGTCCAAGTTTCTACTTAACTTGCTCAGAACTAGCAAACCTCATGGAATGAAATGGTTTGTCTACCTAATCAGCAGTTCAAAAAGTTTCAGCTCTCTTCGCCTTTGTATGTACATGTGCAGTCTCCCTTCCATATGAGTAAGTGAAAGCAGAATTAGGTCCAGAGACCTTTTTTTTTAATTGTAACTTTTGTTTTTTTAAAGCTGCTTTGTGAGTTCTTGGGTAGAACTGGTTCTTTCAGTTCTTGCAGTTCTGGCTGTTGGAATGAAGTTTAGGGATGGTGAATAACAGAGGTGGTTTCTTTTTAATTCTCAATTGTCTACTTGGAACTCTAAAACAAGAGCACGAAAAGGAAACTTTGTATAGTGGTTTTACTGACTGTTGCATTTTCATAGTGTGGGCAAGCAAGTAATCAAGTTGAAAGCTGTGCTACCTGTACAATTCTCTATTCAAACAAAATAAAGGGAACAAAATGCCTGCCCAGTGTGGGTTTCTAAATAATAATGTGACATTCTACTTGAAAAAGTCTATGTTTTATTTTGATCTTTATGCTTGATAGTTACTTTTTTTTTTACTTACTGTTTTAAAAATTATTATATCAGGATATTGTTGTGGTGTAGGTTCTGGATGTATACTCTTTATAGTTTAGATTTTAATTTTAAGCTAGCAATTGTCATCTTGCATATAGTTTTTTTAAACATTATATCAGGAGTGTTCCTGGTCAGTTAGATATTTTCTTTCTTGTCTCAAAATAAGTCAACCTTTTTCATATTGTGTTTTGTAGCATGTTAAAAATGTCCCTTTTACCTTAAATTTGACAGTAGTTGAATGGCATTTAGAAATAAGTTTTGTTCAAGTACAGCATAGTTAAATTTTACCTAATGGATTAAATTCTGAATTGCGCGTCCTAGTATGCAGCTGTGATTTGAATTACACATGACTGATTTAAAGGGCACTAAATTTGCTTAAGGCTTACTCATAAGCATAGATAATCATGTCTTGTGGGTATAAAATCATATGGTTAAAAATACTTTGAAGTTATTCCTTTTGGGAAACTTAAATGTTTTTTAAAGCAATAATTTATATACTTTTGATTGAAATAATCTTGCTACATAGAAATTGAAATGTAGTATTCATAATCCTACTGTCTCGGCTGCATTGAGTTGACAGAAAGTTACTCTGAATTGGATATTTATGTTTAAACTATGTAGTTCTAGTATAGCCAGGTCTTCTTTTCTTGGCATTGTGTCAGAAAACCCCTTGATATCTTTAAGAAAGCCACCACTTCTGGCTTTGGCCTGTTGAGAGACAGCCTGAGTTGGAAGTTTCAGGCTGTTCTAAATTTTTGTAGTGGTTAAGACTCTTGAAGAGTACAAGAGTTGTTTCAAGTTTTCTTTAATGTATCTCTTGGTTTTGTTGGGTATTTTTGTTTGGGTTTTGGTTTGGTTTGGGGTTTTTTGGTGGTTTTTTTGTTGTTGTTGGGTTTTGTGGGGGTTTTTTGTTGTTTTTTTTTTACTTGAAACTTGTGGTCCAGAGCTGATACTTGCAAATTAGTGAGACAAAACTTTTAATAGTAGAAGTACAAATTGTTGCATCGATGGAGAAAGCAAATTTAGCTTAATAGCTAAAATGTTTGCAAGCATTCAAAATATTGAAGAATGTTGAGTGCTTAGTGCTTTTGATAAGTAGTGACTTCTATGCATGTTGACTTGCATTATGTTGAAGTGAGTGAGACTGCTTCCAGTTCATGTGATGAATCATTCTAGTTTGTAATATACTCCTTTGGTGTTTTCTTAACTGTTGATTTTTTTGCAAGAGATGCAGTTTTATTAGTTTTGAAACTTACTGACCGTGTTTTCCTGTGTTGTTTCAGATGAGCAGCTAGCAGTCTTTAATTACAAAACCTCAGAAATTATTCAAATTATATTTTCCTTGTTGAATGTTATTTAGTCCATGTGAGGGATGTTAGTGCAGCACTATTTACAGATTACTTGCTGGGTTTTTTGAGAATTTCGACCCCTTGAATGTGAAAGGCATAAATAATACTTTTGTACTCCTTTCTGAATATTTGTTAAAGCTCTTACCGATACTTTTTCTAAACTGTTCAGCTGTATGTAAAGGGAACATAAGAAACATGTGTAACTATTCTTGCTATAATTATAGTGATTCTGGAATATAGAACTCTTACAAACAAAATTAATTTGTTTGGAAAAAAACTCAACCTTTGAAGTCTGAAGTCCTCATTGTCTCTGTCGAAGGTTACAACTTGATTTTTTTAAAAAATTTGATTATTACTATTTTTTTAAAATCAGTTTTGTAGTATGCTGTTGCTTTTTAAAGCCCAAATAGGATGTAACATTCTTGATACTCCTTTCACCTTTGTTGTTTTGAGGGGTTTGAGATGTGGTGTTTCTGGGTGGGTTTTGTGTATGGTATTGCAGAAAGCTCCGATGCAGTCATTTGTGGGTTTTGCACTTCAGTTTTCAATTACACAAAGCGGATCTCATCTAGAGACAGAATTTGCCTATGCAGATTTTTACATTTAGAATTTGTCAAAAGATAATGTTGGGGGAGTTGGTTCACATTTTTTTGGGGGGGGGAGGGGGAGGGGAGGTGGCTTTTTCCCCCCCATTTATGACAATTACTTTAAAGTTAAACACAATTAAAGTTCCTTAAAGTGGTATTTACTTACCTCTTGGAGGTTCTGGAAAATGTTTTAAAGGCAGGCCCAGAATAAGAGAATGTTTAAAGATACCATGTTTCAAGAAAGAGACATGACCTTGCTGAAGGATGCTCATTCTGTCCTGATACTTTCAGACCACAGTCTCCCAACTTACAAGATAAAATCATATAAAGGTACAGGCAACTAGAACAGATATAGGGATGCAGGGGATGGGTGAGAATGATTGTAGGATTCAGGTAAAAAAATTGAAAGGAAGAAGGTAAGAAGGAGGAAGGGAGTTTTGGCAAAAAGTAGAATAGGAAAAACAGCAGTTCCTTTTTACAACCCTGAAATTAACAGCTGTAGTTTGGCTGGTCTGCTAACACATATGTACCAAATGTTTTTTAAAATCTACTGTGAACACAAGTTATTAAAGGCAGAAGTAAATATTCAGAATTCTGCTGCTACTTGTTGCTATTCGGAAGCATAAATTAATATGTTTTACTGTGGAAAATCTGTGGTGAGCAGGTAACGTGACTTGCATGGTCCCCTAATACCACTTACTACCAAAGGAAATTAAACAATTTAAAACCGAGACCAGTTAAGTAAGTGTGCTTTGGTCTGAATTATTTGCCCATTGTTGTTGTCCATAACACCGTGTTTGTGTTCTCAGATCTTTTCTGTGTATACTGGTAGTCAAAACTGGAAGAACCATCCTTGAGATCTGTTTTCAATTATCACAGAAATAATTCCTCCAAAAACTTTTTATCCCCTCATTCTCACTATTCTGTAAAACTCCTCCAGAACTTCTATTTCCTCTGTATTGGTGAGGAATATTCGTGCAATTTCCAGTTTTCACTGAAATGTTTTTTCCTATTGTGATATGTCGCCTCCAAACAGATGTAGAGAATATGGCTGCTTTTTGACCTGAGTTTTAGAAGATTAAAAAAGGTTTTGTAATTCCCTCTGAACTTACGTTTTTGAATGAGGATGACTGAAACTGTCTATAGTATTGCAATCATAGCACTGCATCATATAATCTTAATGTTTGTTGATCTGTACTAGAAATTACTACCTGACACAATTGTGTGATTGCACCCAACTTTTTCTTAGTTGCAGTTATTGTCACTTTAGGAACCTTTGGCCTATTCTTGTCCTTGGTAACTTCCAGCTAATGGCTTCCTACTGTATAGTACAGGTGGTTTATAGTACATGCACATTATAGTGCTTACACACATGTATAATGCATACACATAGTATAGTACGTGCTATACGCACATTCCAGTGCATGATTCTTCCATTAGTCTGTGACTGTCCTTTTTGTTGAATATCATCCTGTTTCTGTTACTCCAATTGTCACAGTAGTTTCCTATATGCCACCATCAAATGCCTTACTAAAGCCCAGATTGGTAAAACCAGCTGACTGTTGTAGTTTCTGTGCCTCTAGAAAAAAATACATGTTTTCAATGGAGAAGGTTGAATCAGTCTAGCACAGTCTAACTTGCGATACACCCATCTGTATCCTGTTTTATGTTATTACCATGTTTCTAAATGTTCTGAAAAACTTATTGTATGGCCTTGCATGTGCTGTTAACAAGCTGACTGTTAAACTTTTTCTGGTAGGGAGGTATATGAAGAAAAGTGGACAGGAGAAAAAAGAACGCAGACAGGCTTCAGAGTCATAGGACTTTTTAGCCAAGTTGGTGTGGAGTTGTGTGTGCACCCTGTGCTTGAAAGCTTTCAAGTGCGTGTTGTGTACCAATATTTGTTTAAGCTATGATGTGCTTCCCTCCCCCTCTCCCCCTGCCATGGAACTTTATCTGTAAAAGTTTCTCTTGTGAAAGAGCACCTAGTCCTTTCTGCTATTATTATGCAAAGTATCTCTTAGGTTTAAAGGCATTTTCCAGAGTGAATTCTCCCTTGTATCAACATGCTTTCTATGTTGATTTGTTTCGTTACCAGTGTTCACAAACTGGAGGAACAAGCACAGAGTACAGTGTTCATATGCAACTTTGCTTCAGCTGAGATGTGTGTTCATTCATCTCGATGTCTGTTTCAAAAATTGCAAGTGGGAACTACAAGTAGATGCTTATCTCAGAATCTTCAACATTGTAATACTAAGGTCTAGTATTGAACATTATTGTGTGTTTGTACACACCAGTCTCTTCAAAAGCAGCAGCCTTGCAGGCCATATAATAAATTAATTTTATCTTTAGTTTAACTTGATGAGTTTGGAGATAGGAAGCAACAGAGAGAAAATACAGAAAATTTCAGGACATGAAAGGATAGTGAACATTCCTAGAGGATAAGTATATTGCTGGAGGAAGCCTTCTTAGATCTCAGACAGGAGGAACCTCTTCATGTGTGTGCAATAATCCTAAAGCTGCAACTGTCATGCAGTTTATGCATTGATATAAGGCCCAAACCACAGTGCTTCTTGGCTTTTCATTGTTCTCACCATGCTTTTCTTATGTGTAAGCAAGCTTGATAGAAATATTTTTTAAATTATTTATCAATTATTATTGATTTATCTATTATTATTATTACTACCACTACTTTAAATAATTACAAGTTCTTTTTTACCCTTGTCTTAATTTAGTAATTCCTAGTACAGCAGGAAGCCTGCCTGATCTGGAAGCCTGTAGCTTTTCCATATAGTTACAATTCATAATCCTATTATTTATCTTCGCTATGGAATTGATAAGTATTAAAAATTTACCCATCTTATTTAGAGCTCTGATCTCTGTGAACACTTTGAGATATGTTGAGTGTCTTAATTTAGGCTGTATTCCGCCTCCCCCCAAAGTATTGTTATTTTAGTTTTTATCCCCCCAGCATACATCAGGAAATATCCTGAATAAATTTCTGCAAAGGGAAAGGCAGAGCCAGAGCCTCATCTTGAAATAAATTCTGCAGGCTTTCTGCCTTGTTACGGAAGAATTATTTTGTTGATACATTTGTAAAAGTAGGAATGAGATTAGTATGAGTATCTTTCATTTTTTTATATGTAATATATTATTTGAAGTACTTCTGAAAACAAATCCTAATTACAGAGATCTTGTAAACAATATACTAAGTTAACTGACCAGTGATAATTCTTTGATGTGCCATTGTTAAAAGTTATGAAGTCTGAAAAATTTTCATTATTTTTGTTCTTTGACCAATAGTCAATAGTTTTATTATTCAAGGTCCGATTTTTTTTTTTCTCCCTGACTGAAGTTTCTATCTGCGTTAAATTAAATCTGAAAAACAGTGCTTTAAAACACTATGCCTTGTAACCTTGTTTGCAAACAACATTTGTTGCTTCCAAAGAAGATTGTGAATTACGTTCTTTCCGTTTTCCTTTATACCAAGATGATTGTAAGATGCCTTTAACTTAATCTGATAACTTGTCTCAGTATTTCGGCAAGAAAAATCCACTAGCACCTAGATGAATTCTTGCATATCTTACTCTGACTTGTTTTAGAACATGGTGTAAGTAGTACAGGTTTGACATCTATTTTTCTATGCTTAAACTTGTTTGGCCTCATAATTTCAAAACTATATGAAATCTTATGTTGAAACTATTACTGAAATAGTGTCAGGAACTGTATAGCCCATGTGCGTTGATCTCAGTTTTAATAAGACTATGGTAAACATGTGAGAAATGGGAGATCAACTTACATTTTTATTCAGCTGTTCTTGTGTAAATTCAATGGTTGATTTAGCAAAGTACCTTCTAATTCAGAATGGAATGTGCAGTGAATTTTTTTTTTTCTCCTGAGGAGTATAGGAAATATCAAAATCTGTATTTTGAGGTTTCATCTGTTCAAGTTTAACACTCTTAAAATGTATATTTGGAGCCATATGCCTTCTTGAGCCTCTAGTTTAAAACTTACTGGAACAAGCTGGAACTCTAAAAATGGCAGAAGGCATGAGGGGAAGAAAGAGAGAGCATGTTAGGGGCCATCATCCGCATTATTCATATGTCGTATAGTTTCTGAAGAGCTAGCCATGAATTGGAGATTACAAATACTTTATTAAGCCTATAAAATGAATGCTGTTCATGGTGCGTGGTTTTATGAAGTATTTTAATAGTCCTGAAAATATTGACTTTGCCCTCTGTGACCCTAGGGCTGACTGCAAATGAAGCAGGCAGAAAATTTCCTTTGTATTAAAAGCAGTAGTGAAGCGTGTGGGAGGTAGAGAAGGAGCTGAATTTCCCCTTTGATAAATAAACTATCATGGTAGTTCTGGTGGGATGGAGGCGAGAGACTAAAAGAAGAAGGGGAGTCCCTCTTGAACAGAGAGGACTTGCTAGAGTGAGTAGCCCATCCATAAAGGGGTTTGATAGGTAGGTTTGAGCAGTTTTTTAGTTTTCTAAGTTAATTTAAAAAGATTGTATTTAAATGCCTTGTACTCTCAAGACACACAGCTGGCTGAAGTCTCAGCCTAGTTTCTCTCTAGAAGATGAGTGCTGCTTAGCTGTGGGTCGTTGGTACCTATAGTCAAGAAGGTTAATCTTGAGTATACTTTAAATCTACAGTTTCATAGCTTTATGCTTTTTATAATAATATTTCTAGTTTCGAAATGAAGAATTGGATACTGTACTGTGCAAGAAAACATGTTTTCATGATTACCTTGTCTTTTATTAAGTGGACTTCAGCTAATCTTTTGTAACACTCACTTCAGTGATTAAGCTACTGTAATTAAAGCAATATTCCAGGTAAATGCTTTTGGTTATCAGCAATGCAAGGCAAATTTGGGATTCTCAGAGTTAAAATGCTTACCTGCCAAAATATATACAGATCAGCTGGAGGTTTGGCATTAACCTCTGCTAGGGTATGAAGAGACCTTGTGTTTGTCAAGAAGCAAGTGGTGAAACTCATGCTGGAAAGCTCAACATTAGTGCAGCAATCAGTTATAAAATCCCCCAGATTTATATGAAAACTAAGGATTTCAGCTTTATGGTGTTGGACTTGTGTTTTAATTACTAACATGAAACAATGAGCTAAGAGGTATGTGAAACAGTGAGCTTTTTGCTAGGATTAATTTTGTGCTGGCTCTTGTCTTCTCTAACTTGGTACCTATTAGTCCTTTTTTATTATGATGTAGAAGCAGCATACAAAATTGTCTTTGTGCCTGGATTAGTGCTCGCTGTATGCTGCATTAGATGACTGCTGTATCGTGGGGAGCAGGTGTATTGGCTAGAACTATTGAACTAAAAATACCTGTGGCAAAGTCATAATTGCTCCACCAAAATCTGAATTTAGAAATTATTCACCTTTTTCAGGTACTGTTTAACTAAATGAATAATTTAATGTTTAGCAGTGTTTTTGTTTAAATATTGTTTCATTAGAGAACTTTTTAAAAAGTTAATTTTACACAGAAAAATTTATCATAGTCACTATCTTGACTCGTAGATTTAAGTTACATGTTATGACTGACGGATCAGAAAAGCTGCTGTTTTCTCAAAGTGGGGAACAGGGATTAAAAAAAAGCTTTCACTAAAGCTTATTTTTGTTAAAAATAAGACCTGTATTTTTTTCCTGAAGTCAGTTGATCTTTTGACAAAGATCAGGTCTTTTGCACAGTAACATGCCTTTTTGTTCAGAACAAGTTCTCCGCCTAAGAAGTCTATACATGCAACTTGAGGAAAGTATGGATGTCTCAAATCAGGAAATAACATGGTATTTTTTTAATACCTTATAATTTTATTGTTAATTTGCGGAAGTATTTTTTTTTTTAGTGAAGATCATGTAGATAGTGTTATTTGCAGGAAGATTTGATTTGTACTGTCATTGGAGAGTTAATGCACTCACATGCCCAAAAGAAAGGGAAATCACAAGAGAGATTTTAATAAATATTGGACAGGAGAGACATGATACATAATGGGAATTAGCTGATAAAATTATTATTGTAATTTTGTCTGCCTTGTGAAATCCTAATTTCATGTTTACAGAATAGCCCTGTGATGATCATCTCTTCTACTCTAATTTTAGATCAGTTTGAAAAGGACTTCAGGGATTTTTTAATTTTCTTTTTTACTTTATTCTTCTTTAAATTCTTTAGACAAATTCTGACTTTCCAAATTGGAGATTAAACTTTATCTAAGAAACCTTTCTGCTTTTTTGAGTGTATAACGTCATACTTGATATCTCAGTCCCTTACAACCATTCTTCTAAGCACAGGACAGTTATTAGAAAAAAGCATCCTTTATTCCAGTTTTGCAGATGTGTTAGATATTTCATTCTACGTCCAGGTATTCTACACAGATAGTAATATTCATTAGTATTATAATTGTCATAAATTCTGTAAAACCCCAGTTTATTATTCCATTAACAAGATTGCTTTTCACTCACACCAAAAAAATCTGTTTATGTTTAATTATCTTATGCTAATATTATGTCTTAATCAAAGAGACACACACACAGTCTTTTTCTGTCTGCTGTGTCTGAAATACACAGTCTGAGTGTTGCTCTGTTTATTCTAAGATGGTGGGGATGTGCACAGAACACCTTGAGAAAAAAAAATCAATTTGGTTTTGCTTTTTTCATTGCGTTAATGTATGTATCTCTAAAACGATCTTTCATTCAACATTCGACAAAGATCTTTCTTTCACAGAGTTTTACATGTTCTTTAGCTTCAGCTTGGCCCTTTCAGCTGCTGCTCATCTGAACTGGATGTTGCCCTATATAAATATGATTTTGCCACTAAAGAGAAAACAGCCAATGAACTAGGTTGAGTGCTGGGGGTTTCAAAGCAGGGGACTGTGACAGTGAGAAGGAAGGAAGGAAGAAAAAGCTGTTTCTAATCTGAAGGCACATACTTGTGGAACCATCGATATCGTATCCAAGATGAATAAAAGTTGTGCAAAGAGTTGACAGTTGAAAGGAATGCTTTCAGATAGTGTCTGCTTTAGTCATGAAAGTTTATCCTAAAGTTTTATCCTAAGCTTTTTATTAAGTTTTCAGTTAATGTAAAACTTGGGGAGAAATGAATTGCTGGAGAGCAGTTTCTTTCTAATGTTTCAAAGAACTTTCTAGTAAATGTTCTTTCCTTCTAAATTATAAATGCCAAACCTACTATAAAAATCACAAATTTGAAAGATAAGCCTATTTTTTTTGTAGCCTTCTGTTATGGTCTATCATGGGTACTCTGATGCTGATTTCAAGAAGTGCAAGCTGTCTTACAAAGAGACATTCCACGTAAAAAATCTTACTTGTTTAATTAGGTCATCGAAAGGCTTTGGTTACCAGATTTTTTTTTATCAAGTGTTGGAGAAGTTCCACAAGTGCTGTAGGGTGATGGCTGGAGAAATGTTCTTTAGTCTGTAGTTTCCACTTTTCCCCATAGAGTTCAACTTCAGCTCATTAGTTCTCAGTGGACAAGTCAGTCATGTGTATGCACCTTGCTGATTTGAAGTTCTTGGTAGTATGTAAGGACTTATTAAGTAAACTTGATGTTAGAAAATTAGAAGTTAAACCCCCCCCCCCTTTTTTTTTTTTTTTTTTACACAAATATATTGAAATTCAAGACTTTTATAGATGTAAAATAAAGAAATGAGACATGTTTTGTCTTAGCTGAGGTGTAGTATTAGAAATTATAAAATTCTAGAAACCTTGTTATTAAATTTAAATCTGGCTGTTGCACTTTTTGTTTTTCTTTTATTTTGTACTATTAGAGGTTGACTGAAGAGCTTTTATATGAAAATGTAACTGCTTTTAACTAACTTCTTATTCTGTATAAACTTAAAGATAAAATGCTAGATTTTAATGGTGATGTTCATTCAGTTGCCAAGCTACAGGCAATTGATTGACCACTTTATATGGCCATCTCTGAGTATTTTCACTAACATCGAGATGAAACATGGTATCTGATACAATATAATTTTTGTAATCATCCAAAGGTGATTTATCAGTTGAACTGATAAAAGTCCCTCTCAGTGTGGAGAGGGGAGGGAAAATCAAAACATGCAAGAAAACTCCATATGAAACTCATTGTCTTATTAGATTTGACTGGGTGCAAACATCCTTTTGGCTAAAAACCTGTGCCTGTAACAAAGCAATCATGCTTAATAGGAGTACCTGCAACTCTAACTTTGAACTGATTGGTATACATTCTGGATCATCGTGTTTCTAGCATAGTTGCAATATGAAGATTATTTGCTATCTTTAATGAGATGCATACAGAAGACATTCAATTTTTTTTGGTGATATGACACTTCACAATCTTATCGTAAAAATTTCTGTAGATATGTGGTTCAATCGTGATTCATGTAGATTTGTTTGTGAGTGGTGCTGAAAGTTAGTATGTAAAGGCTTGTCATAACACTCTAAAGTAGTGTGTTTATTTTTGTTCCTATAGTATTTCAATTACTGGTTCATTGGGTCATCCTGTTCCTAATACGATACAAAAATGACCAAACCTATTAGAAGTTATTTGAGTGCTTTGTATCTAATGTATGCTATTTTGAAAGTACATTTTTTTTTTTCAGTTTGCCATAGACGAACTTTAATGTCTGATAGATGTGTGATCAGTTTGGTTTTACTGAATGGTTGCAATATGAGTTAGTTAAAATATTACTTAAATATTACTTAAATAACTCTGTTTTGTTGTAGCCGAAAAAGAAAACTAAGACATTCAATCCTCCAATCCGTAGAAACTGGGAAAGTAATTACTTTGGGATGCCCCTACAGGATCTGGTTACACCCGAGAAACCGATACCTCTGTTTGTTGAAAAATGTGTGCAATTCATTGAAGATACAGGTAAGATAGGAGAACTATTGGAGGAAAGACTTTCCCACTTTGCGTAATGAGTAAAGCCTCTTATTTTCTGTTTTAAAGTACTTTTAGAATATTATCCTAGAAATAAATAATTATGGGAAAATCACATTCTAAAGGTAGAATGTGTTCTCTAAATTGTATGCTTGATATGTGATTTTTTTTGTCTTTATTTACACAAATACTTAATTTCTTTTTGACAAACATTTGAAGTTTTAACATTTGTTTCCTGTAATTTAAAAAACTTATATCACTTTCTAATGCCAAATGACTTTTAACCCAATGGCTTTTCAGTCTTACATGTCTCATGGTTGTCATTGTATTTGCTTCATATATTAAAAAGCTCTGAAATCCACTTTTTCCAATTGCGGAAGACAGGTAGCTGGTAAGGCTTAATTAGCTTGCTTGCTTTATTTTGCTGGTAAATCTAGTTTTGCATTTTAACTTGTTACAGAGATGGAAACATTTCTGAATACTGTGTAATTCTACATGAAAAATATTAAGCAATATGTTTAACTTGTGGATTTCCAGTTTAACGTAAATTATTAACATATATGTGTTTGCACTAGGGTGAAATTTCACAGTATGGTTTTCTCTCTCTCCTTTTTCATTGCCTTCCTGGTTGTGTGTTTGTCCATGCTTTCAGCCTACTTGCTGTGTGACCATGAGGCGAGTAGGATGATCTTGCTGGCCCAGCAGAAGACTACATTTAGGAGTGGGGGGTTGTTTTGAGGTTTGGGAGTGACCTGTGGTTGGGTTTTGTTTGTTTTTTAATTTTTTGTTTTTTAAAGATGGTGAGCACCAGTTTTTGCTTAGTGTGTAGATCTTGCTTGCTCTGAAGTTGCATAAATCCTATATTGCTATATTTGAAGCAAATGAGAGTGTGAAACTGACTGGAGCTGAAACATGAGCAGGACTGTCTTTTCATTGGGTGTCTGCAGTTCCATATTGTTTAGCACAAAGTAAAACAGCACCTTTTTTCAACATTTTCTTAGTTCTGTAGTACAATTTTGGCTGTAAGATGACAGTAACAGTTTTAGCAAGAGTAAAACTGAAGGGTTTTCTTTCTTAAACTAAAATTCAGTTTTACTGCCATCTGTAAGAGTAGTGTTTCCAGAAGAACTACTACAGGTGGTAAGCCTAATAACTGTTTTTGAAGACTTATATACTGCATTATTGCAATCAAAAAAATTAGGTGAAACCTCAGGCACTTATCTTTTGGGAGTTAGAGATATTAGTATAAATCCATCTTTAACCGTTACCTCCTATTGATTCCTTGCCTAAAGGTAAGAGCTGTATTTTTTTCCCTCTTGCCTTTGCTTTCCCCAGCTCACCCAGGAAAAAATGGGGAAGGAGGAAGAAGGGCAAGGAGTAATAGAGTGGTATAGACAGTTTAATATATATTTTGTGTTTTTATGTTATATGTTGCTTATTGTATGTAGCAAAAAAACCCAACCCCAAACCAAACATACATAATATTATGGGTGAGTCACTGTCTGAATTTGTGTTCTTTAAAAATGGCTACATACAGCTACTATGTACAGCTATATAAAACAAACATTCATCAGTAATGAAGACCAAATGACTTTTTGAAGAGTTTGTAGAAACTAGAAGTCATATCTTAAATTTGAGCATGTTTAACTTTGTAAGAATATTTTCAAATAACAAAATTACAAATCCGAATCTAAAGAAAATTGTATTTGCTTAAAAATAACTTTGATATCCATTGACTTTGTGGTAGTATTTCTCCCAAAGGATTTTCACCAGCTTGTGGGGTAAGAGAGCGCTATAATAGTGTGGGAACATGATTCATTGTCTTTTTTTCCCCTCGTAATCATCAAATAATGCAAGCACCCAGAAGATTTAGCACTTTTATTCTCTTCTAATGACCTGTCTTTTGAAGAATAAGATGTTTAGTTAAGCTGCTGATGTGCTCAAAATGTGAGGGGCTCCTCAAAAGTGGTGACTCAAGAGGTACTGCTTTTCCTGTAGCTGGTTGAGTATATGTTAGTTCGTCCTGGGATGCTGCTGTGCAGCTACTGAAAGCTGGAGAATTTTAATTCTGGCCATATGTGTAAGCTGGACAAACATTGTGCCATCTGCATGCTTTGTTTGTGGTTGTGAAGACGGTTAGTTCTCCTGCTGTTTCTGTTAAGCACTTTGTAAAGATGGAACAAAACCTCTACTTTTGATCTATATTACAATTTTCTTTCTCCTACTGTGGATTCTGTGTAAGTAGCTTTGGTTGTGCTTTTCAACTTTCATACTTGGCTTTAGGAGTTTTATTTTTGGTGTGTATTATTTCTATATTGGGTTAATATTCTGTAGGTATTTGAGTTGCAAGCAGTGTTCTGATAGAATATGTTCATTGCCTTTGAGAGAGGAGGATGTTCTCTTGCATTGCCTTCAACCTATACTAAGATAGACTCACATCACTGACTTCAGGACTGTCTGAAAGAAAATTCCGCACATACAGTTTTGGAGATGATCAGTCTGCGGGAGGCAAGTCAGGATCTATTGGCTTCAGGCTAGAGTACCAGAATGGTACCATTCCCATTTGATAAAGCTGTTGTGTCAGCTTCTTGGCCCTGGGGAGTCACCCAATATTTCAGCTGTCTCTTAGCAAGTCAGCCTACAATCAGTACTAACTGAACTGAATACCAGTGTTTATTATCATTGTCTTTTTAATCAAGAAGTGCAGTCCTTTCCAACACTTCTTGAATGAAGCTAATCAGTATATTTCTCTTAAAGAGGACATACTTTTTAAGCTTTTCCTTTTAAGGTACTTTCATGGAGTTCAGCTCCTTCCCTTTGTATTACCACCTGTAATTTGCATTGTGGCTGAATTGCAGTTTTTTTGTGAAGATATGATTAATCTCAAATTGAAGGGCTAATCTTAATTTTTAATGTTTTTTTCTGCCTCATGAAATGATAGCAGATGGTGCTTTGTACCCACTCATCTAAATTGTGACTGAGGCTAGAAAGTGCCCAGTGTGAAAAACAGTTTTCTCTGCTTTATTTTGGGTGCTTAGATGAGAAGATAATATCAGAAAGTGTCTTAGAAAATTCTTTATCCACTGTAAACCTTAAAGAATTGACCCCACGCAGATAATACCATCAGATTTTTGTTTTACCGTACTGTTCTGTAATATCCTTATGGAGGGGGGAAAAAAAAAAAAAAAGTGTGCTGTAGAAGAGGGACAATTTGGAAAAAATTAAAGTAAATCCAGGAGCTGAAAAGTTCGAGGCTTTTATAAATGAACAGATATTTCTTTCGGAGGAACCATATGGGTCCTGTCAGGGTAAAGGGAGATCTGGTAGAGATAAGGGATCCTAACTCAGGGCCTACAGATCTAGGTATTTTTTGTGTGTTCCTGTTCAGTTTGATATTTTCCAGCAAGAAGTTTTATTCTGAACTGGATTAGCTTTATGGAGTCAACTAATTTCTGTGTTTGAAAGATAATCTAGGGCTTGAACCCCTTTGGAATCTTTTTGATAGTATTGGAAGTAGAAGCTGAGTGAGCGAAGTGGTTAATACTTGAGCAGATGTAAACCTAATAAGCAGCAAGTATGTATCAGAATCTTCATTTCAGCAGCAGTGTGTACTGCTGCTGATACTAATAGTACAAAGCAGTAATAGCGCACAATATTTTGTCTTATTGGAACCTATTGATTAAAAAAAATAATTGTACAATACCATGTAAGATTATCTTAAATTTAATAACACTGTCACTTCTGGATAGGGAGTGAGGAAAGCTTGGCTAAATATTGTAAACAAACTTTGTTTGTGTGTTTACACATTGTCCCTGATTATAGGAAAACCTTTTCTCTATTCAAGCCTTTCATTTTTGAATTCATTGTAATGATAGCAGCATGAGTAATCTTTTGGTTAGTTGTCAGAGCTCTTTCTTGTTGGTTCATTGAACAAGATGATCAAAAGAATTTTTATCTTTCAGGTAGGTAACTTGATAATAGTGAATTATCAAGTTTTCCACTAACTGTCTTGGTATAAACATGTAATGTTTTCCTGAAAACTTATTTTCTGGTAAAGATACTGTGATCTTATCTGAAACCTTCTACAGACTGTATAAACACTTTCCTATCATTAGTGACACAGCACAGTGTGTAAGCTGCTGATGTTTGTATGCTTTTACTTCTGTCGCATTCTTTGCAGATCAGTTTGTAACTTGTTCTTGAGAGCAGCTACTTAAATTGACTTTTTGACATCGGTAATTACTTTCAGTTATGGGCTTCCAAAAGACAATTTTGATGATACAGTTGTTCTGGTGTATTTTGTTGCTTTCTCCTGATGGACTGAATAGAAGGTCATTTTGTTACATCACTTGAAATGAACTCTTTAAGTGTGCTGGTCTTCTGCAAACTAGATTTATGGAAATGTATTTAGCAGGGAAACTAGAGTTTAGTTTTGATTTTTAAGAAAATTGTAGTGGCTGGTTTTGTATAGAAGTAATGGTGCTATGGTAAGATGTGCTAGAAAAAAAATAAACTGCCAATTTAAAAAAAATAATTCTATCCATTACTTTTTTTAGCACAATTCATTTTTTTCTAAATATAGGCAGCAGAATTGAGATAATTTTTGAAGCTTAACTGTTAACTATTAATAGCATGAATTCCATGTTTCTCTAAGAATTATGTAGAGTAAGGAAGATATTCCGATACTCTGATAGTTTTGTTTGAGAGAAAGGAACACAGTTTTCTGAATGCTAATTTAATGTTTAACTTCAACAAAATGTTGGTATGATTTGATTTTTATATTGCAATACCATGTAAAAATATCTACTGAATATTTTAAGTGTAAAAATTTTACATGTTTGTGGCAGGTTTGTAGCTCAAGTGTTTTGTTAGTGATGTTTTTATGCTGTTTTACATGCCACCAATTTCAAGTGCTGTTTGTGTGCTATTCAACACTTACTGTTGGTGATTATTTTTAACTTTCCCAAACTTATAATAATTTGGGCAAAAATTACTCATGCTAAAGGATAGTTTTAAATTGGTGTGTAGGTTTTACTTTTTGTATGCATTGTTATGCATTGGTGAAAAGTTTGGTATAAATTACATTTCATTCTGTTTACCATAGAAGGAGGCATCAAGTTAATATTATGAATACTAGCACAGTTTTGCCATTTAATAAATATAGTTCATGACTATATTCAACTCTAATAATAATAGCAGTATTTTAGTTTTTTTTTTCCTTTGGGTTTTCAAATATTTTTTAAAAAATCTTTGTAGACTATTGATACCCACGTGCTTCATTGACAATATTAGAAATTTTAGATTCCGTACTTCATAGAAAACTGATAGCATTAATATAGTGTTAATTCTACGTGAAACAACTGAGGGAAGAGAAGCTTATTAGAATAATATGTATTTTAATAATTTAGTTACTCAATTTATGTGAGACAAGGAATAGAATAAAGAAGGAAGAATTAATTTGACAGAGCCACATCCCGTTTAATGTCTCACGTGGTCTCTGTGGAGAGCAATTAAAAGTTGTGTACTTGGTATATGTACAATAATTACTGCTTTTGGTATTTATACCTTTTTCTAATGCTGTTCAATTTATGATTTTGGAAGTAATTCGAGTAAAAATATTGCTTTCTGTGTATTTCCCTCTCACCTAAGTTATACCCAGGTCTTTCACACTGAATCTGCCACAAGGCCAGATTTTTACATTGAAAACATAGATAATGCAAAGTTTGTCTCCAGAGAATGAGGATTGGGGAGAAATAGGCAAAGAAACTGTCAGCAGTACCTGTTGAGGTAAAAAGGCTGGTAAATCATTGAAATATATTGTGGTTTAGGCCGAGCCGGCAGCAAAGCAGCACATGGCTGCTCGCTCACTCCTCCGCTGCCCAGTGAAAGGCTCCTGGGTTGAGACAAGGGCAGGGAGGGATCTCTCACCAGCTGTGGTCATGGGCAAAAGAGACTTGGCTTGGGGGAAAAAAACAAAATCAATTTAATTTGCTAATAACCAAAATCAAATCAAACAAGATAATGAGGAGTAAAACTAAATCTTAAAACACTTTCCCCCTACCCCTTCCTCCTTCCCCCTTCCTGGGCTCAACTCCACTCCTGATTTTTCTACCTCCTCCCCTCCCCAAGTGGCACAGGGGGACGGAGAATGGGGGTTGCAGTCAGTTTATCACACATTTATGCTGCTCCTTCCTTCTCGGGGTGTGGGGGGGACGACACTCCTCACTTTTTCCCTGCGCCAGCATGGCGTCCCTCCCACGGGAAACAGTTCTCCATGAACTCCTCCAAGATGAGTCCTTCCCACAGGCTGCAGTTCTTCACGAACTGCTCCAGCATGGGTCCTTTCTGTGGGCTGCAGTCCTTCAGAAACAGTCTGCTCCAGTGTGGGTTTTCCCATGGAGTCACAGCCTTCTTCAGGGGCATCCACCCGCTCCAGCATGGGGTCCTCCATGGGCTGCAGGTGGGCATCTGCTCCCCTGCTCACTTCCATGGGCTGCAAGGGGGGGGCAGCCTGCCGTCTCACCACAGGCTGCAGGGGTATCCCCTCCTCTGGCGCACCTCCTTCCCCTCCTTCTTCACTGACCTTGGTGTCTGCATAGGGGTTTCTCTCACATTCCATTCCTCTCTCTGCTGCAGGTTTTCCCTCCTTTAATATTATCCCAGAGGTCCTACTGCCATTGCTGATGGCCTTGGCCAGAGACAGGTCCGACTTGGAGCCAGGGTAGCTTCTAGCAGCTTCTCATAGGAGCCATCTCTGCAGCCCTTCCCCTGCTACCAAAACCCCACCACACAAACCCAATACCCAATTCATAGAGGCAGCAAAATCCAGAAATTCAAGATAGATTATCTCCCATTTTTTTCAAAGGGCTTGGGAGAGCTAGAGGCTTTTAGGAGTCTGTTCTGTTGAACAAGAGACAACAGGATGGGACAAGAGTGGCCACTCCCTTGGCCCCATGTGTGAGAACTGGCATTCGGAGCGTAGTTCCGTAAGAAAAAGTGTAACAGCCAGTAAGATCCTCTCCTGCTGTATGCTTCTGCCACTTTTCATTTTGGGTGCTTGTCAGACATCTCTGAATCAGTGGAGTTCACTGTCTTGGAAAGCTACATCAGCAAAAATGGACAAGGTCCTGCTGTTTAGTATTACAACTGGTAATTTAAGGGTCAAATATGTGTCAAAGTTCAAGGCAGGGAGCAGGACTATGCAGCTTAGGAGCAAGGGAAGGACAGAAACAGTGATTGATGAGGCAGGGAGTTAGACCATCTTTTTCAGTCATAATGATCAGCTAAGTTGACTCAACTGCTCATGAATCTATATGTTTAGCAAAATAATGCATAGGCTATGATTCTGGATTCTTGATTCTGGGTACAGTAACAATAAATATCCCTACAATACATTTTGTACCCTCATCAAGTTTGTGAATGATCCTAGAGTGGGTGGTGTGGTTAACATATTCAAGGCTAGGGATTTTGTTCAGGGGAATGTAGGCAAGCTGGAGGAATGGGACAACAGGAACCTGATGGAATTTAGGCAAGGACAAATGCCAAGTCCTGACTAGGTTTGCAAGGACTAAACCTCTGCAGTGGTACGCACTAAGGACTCGACTGGCTGGATAGCAGTGCTGCTGAAAAGGATCTGGGGGTCATGGTGGAGAATAGGCTAAGCATGAGTCAGTAGTGCATCCTGCTAATGATGCCTTCTGTATTGGACTGTCCCAACAGAAGGGCAGGCACTACAGCAACAGAAGCGATTATTCATTTTCACTCTGCACTTGTTTGACCTTATCTGAAATACTACAAGAAAAGTGTTGACAAACTTGCTTGAGTCTAGCAGAAGAGGGTCAGTGGCTGGAGCTCCTGACCTGTGGGTTCGTTCAGCTTGAAGAGGGGAAGGCTGAAGAGATACCCAAAAATGGCTTCCCATACCTATGAGGAGGTTACTGAGAAGGTGCAGCCAGGCTTAAGTACTGAAGTACACGGCAGGAGGATTAGAGACTATGATTATTAAAATATGAGGTTCCAACCAGAAAGAAAGGAAAAACTCTTGCTCTGAGTATTATTTAAGCCCTGGTTCAGGTTGCCCAAAGAGACTGTGGGTGCTCTGTCCTTGGAGATAGTCAAGATCAAATTTAGGTAAGCAACCTAATCTGAATTCAGTGTTGACCCTTGTTTGAGCAGGAGGTTAGACTAGGTGACTTCCTGAGGATCCCTTCTGTCATCACTTCAAAATAGAATAGGTTTCAGTAGTTAGGAGACTGTACGCCAGTTCGTGTTTTGCAACTTTGGAATTAATCAACAGAGAGTAAACCCTGTCCAAACTCAAGAGGAGGGGAAAACAGGCATCAATTGTTTCTCCTAATGGAGGACTGACTACCAGACGGATGGAGGAGGAGCACATGCATTAATTTATTAGTGTGTGAGAATCACTGAAGACTGTAAACAAATATATTTTGAAATATTCATAAACACATGTTGTGCACTTGAGCTGTATTGCTAATTAAGGTATCTCTTCAAAGGAAATATCACGGGAAATATGTAAAGAATTCCTAAACAATGCAGATAGGACCAAGATGTCAATATCTTCTGCAGAGTACTTATGGTACTTCTGCTGCTCCTCTTATTCCCCTAGCTTTCTCCAGGCCCAAAGTGACGAAACAGCTAATATGCCTGGAAAATTAGAGTATCTTCAGATGTCACCCGTTTTTAATGAAGTAAAGAATGCACCTACCTTTTCCTAGGCATGTTTGTCATGTCATATTAATTGAAGTCTTTTATTCTTTTTCTGAAATGAACAGGCCATGAAATATGTGATGGAGTGACACTTCATAAAATGATTGAGAGCTTGTTTAATAATTGGTTAATGTAAATTATAGAAATGTTAATTCAGCATTGGATGAGAGCTTCCTATTTTTTGAGTCTTTCTAAAAGTACTGCTTATTTTCTTAGACTGCTTACTTTTCACTGAACATTTCAATATTCTATAAATTATTTTATTACAAGAAACAGTAAGACACTTATTTTTGGTTCTGGTTTTCAGTGTGTGAATTGCATGTCATGGATCTTTAAATGCCAGTGTTGATACACACAGATAAGAGCATACTAAATGTAGAATTTTATATGTATTTTATGTAAGTAAACATAGTGCTAGACTCTTACTTGAAAAGAGTCTGGATTCTTTGCTCTGTAATTACCTACATTCTAGGTGTAGATAGGAATTACCATTCTGGGTCAATAAGGTGGTAGTTCCTTTAGTCTTGTGTAGTCTGGATACCATAGGGGTTGAGAAGAGGTACACCAGGTCAGTATCTGGATTAAAATTATAGAATGATACAGAACACAAAATTTACAAAGGTAAGTGTGGGAATGATAGTCTCGGGTATTGCAGTGGAGAATGATTCCTGAAAAGTTTGGTTGGTCACTTTAGGGGAAGGAATTAAACTGGGGAGAGACTTGCTGTGACTAGGTGGCATGTATTCAGAAATGTAGACAGAACAGTGATAGTGGAACCTGGCTGCAGATGTCAAGTTGGCAGGTACTGTGTAACTTTTCAGTAGGCTAAATATTAGTATAGCTGTTCATACTCAAGAAAAGGCTTTAAAGTCATCATAGAGTGCTGTCTGAAATTTTCAAGTCTCAGTACTTGCTATCCAGCAAGCAAAAAAAATTAAAATAATTATGAGAGTGAGTGATATGGGGAAAAATCATGCTATTATGTAATTCCATGGTAGTACGTGCTGTTTGAATACTGGTTACAATTTGGGTCAGTCTGTCTTAGAATAGAAAAGAGTTGGAAAAGATACTGCCTATGACAATAATAGTAACTCTCAGATAAAGAGGGACTGAATTGATAAGCTTGGAAAATTTCTGAGGAAGGGAAATGATACAAATTTTTAAAAATGGTGCTGAAGAGTAGAGAAGTTACTGCTTCTTGTTTATAAAAAAAAAAAAAAAAGATTTCATGAAAACTTCAGGTACTGAGAATAAGCCCAGTGTGCTTTCATGATGTACATTCCTGAATTACAAAACTGTATTTGGTCTGGGTTGTTGTAAAGACCTGTCTTGTAAAGACAAGTAAATGACTTAAAGGGGTTTGGATGAATTAGTGGGGGATAAATCCCCAAGTGGCTATTACAACACCTCATACAAGCCTATGTAAACCACCATCTGCAGGAAGCTGGGAGGATGTACCACAGAAAAATTGCTGTGGTTTGTTTTTTTTTTTTTTCTTTTCTCCTGCTCTTCCTACCTCTCTCCTCAAGCATACTACTTAACTGCTGTGGAAACTGGATATTGTACCAGGTAGACTTTGATCTGCCCTTGTGCTGAAGTTGGTATGTCCTATGGCGGAACCAAGAGTTGTGAAATATGTTGGTACCTAAGAATGGAAGTGTCCTACAAACTAAGTCTGCATACAAGTGCAGATACACCTTGCTCATTTTCTTTGAAATGCTTTGAATTCCATGTGAAGTTCCAGTTAGATGGTATGGAACCCTGATCACAACAAGCAGCACAAAAGAAGGTGCAAGGAGAGAATTTCTTAGGCACTAGGAGGTACTTTGAGAAAGGAATAGTCTAGACAAAGGAGGTGAGCTCTGTCTTGAGGTAAATATAGGGTATTGTGATGTGAAATAAGGAGGATCTAATTCTTTAAACCTAAAGATGTAGTAAAACTAGCAGGACAGAGAAGCAAATAAATCGGATGATTCTGATACATAATACTAAAACAGCCATTGTGTCCAGTAAGGATATCTTGAAAATTACAGCTGGACCAGAGGGGAAGCAGGATAAGAACATAGATAAGAATTCTGAAAAAATCAACAGGCTTGCTGATGAAGGAACTGAATTTTTAAAAAGCTGTCAAGAAAAAATAAATGTTGCGTTCTCTCTCTCTCAGTATGGATATACATTATAGATATGCAAGATGTTTAAAAGCTAAAACTAGTGAACTAGAGTGTCTTATACTTGATGCAATGCTTGTTACATCAAGATCTTCAGAGACCAGGTTGGATAATAAAAAGCAACAGAGAGAATTGAAGCATTACTTAAAAATTATACTTTCAGACTTCTAGCTGTGTGTATGCACATAAACAGATTAAACTTGTCTCCTTGTGTGCCTTTGAGAAACAGTATAATGACAGTTGACCAACCGTTTCATGAAGTGTTACTTTCTAGAATATACAAGCAAGAAAAATTACTTTTGCTTGAGGAATTTAAAAGACAAATTTAGTTAGTTTAATCCAGAATTGCAGCACTTGGCTATTTTTGGAAGATGCCTAAATTCAGTAGGCATCTCCTTTGTTTAACCTGAAAATTTTCTGAAGTATTGTAAGTTGTCTTTCTATGTTTCTCAGAGCTGTACTGGTCTGAAATAGGAAAAAATTGACATCATGAAACGGCGGGCGGGGAGGGGAAGCCCAGGTACTGCATTAGAGCATCTCTGTCTCCAGAGCAGCCCAGTTCAAGTATTCGAGGTTTAAACACTCCTACTAAACAGTGGCTGGATCAGACTTCTCGGAAAATGCTATTGCAGCACATTCAATTCTTTTTGTGCAGAAAGAAATTGAATAGTAGTTGGATAAAACACAGAATACCCTGGGGCTGTAGGGTCTCCGACTGAGAATTCTCCCATACTAAACAAAGAGAATCTCGGTCCTGGCTTGTTCTTATCTACCAGTGATTTTTTGTATTTATTTACAACTTCTGGAAGAGGAATGCAAAGTGTTTCTGTCTGTGCTAGTGTGTAGCACATTTGGGGCATTCTTTTGAAGACAGGATTGAAACCCCTTCCAGCTGTGGAAACCATTGAATCATTGAAACCACTTTTTGCCCTGTGCCACCAAATTATACCTCCTGGTGCTTTTCGAGGACATCGGCAAATGAGGCTCAGTTTTTTTGAAAGGACTGTTTAGGTGTATATTTACAAGAGAAAACTCTTGGCTATGGATTTGGAAAGCTAAAGGGTAGGTATAGCAGTTTATTGAAGAAAAGCTTACTAAAATAGCCTTGATGCAGCCAGTAAAGATACAGGTGAATTGTCAAGGCATTAAGAAGAAAGAATTGAGTTAGAAGAGTTGATATCAAATTAATTGGTATAAATTTCCCAGCACTATGAAGCAGTTAAGTGCTTTCTGTACTTTGAGAATTGTAACAGAATTCCTAGTGTTTCTTGGTAACTTAAAAGGCACACTCAGTGATTGAGGTGTCACAGAGGAGTTATGTATTGATCTGATAATCTAAAATGCATTCAATTACTAGGATGTGATGGTAAAAAGCGAAAAGATTTCATAAAGCTCTAAAACTTGTGAATTTTTAAATAGAACCATGTACTGTTACAGAGATCTAGCATATAGATAATTTTGCACCCATAAAGGTGACTTGGAGAATTATGGGACTATAAATTGCTTGTATTTCTTAATGTGTTCTAAATTAACAAAGAAAAAGATCTTGGGTAATGGTGTGATTAGTAGTATGGACGCTTTCATTCAGTGAGTAGCTGTGGGCAAAAAAGATAGCAATGTGATAGGAAGCATAATCACTGGAGTGGAGTGTGTATGTGTGCGTCTGCATAATAAAGGTGTATTTTTTAATGCTGTTAACCTAGAATGGCTGCCGTAATTATGATGACTCCATAACACATAGTAAAACAAAGTAATAATAAGAAGCCTGGAGAAATTCTGCTTCCTCACACCCTTCTCTTTTTCTCCTCTTTCCCCGCTCCTTAAAGTAAGACTTGTAAATGATGTGATAATTTACCTTAGAAAAGAAGTGAGGATAAATGGATGCAAAGTTTATAAAATACAAATGGTAAAAGGGAAAGTATGTTAGAAGATTAAGTACTTGTCTCGTACGGGAGTGTGCCACACCATGAAATTAAAAAATCAGGAATCAATTAAAAATGTTTGATTTTTCTGCAGAGTATTTTATTAGTGTGTTATTGCTTGCCATAGTAAGTTGTTAATACCAAATTGTGAAGGCAGTTTTTAAAAACATAAATTCTGTGGGTACCAAACCCCAGAATTAAGATTTTGATGATTAAAAAAAAGATGCAAATAACAACAGTTTAGTACAGATCAGGAAGAGAATCATTCTGGGTAAATTATTCCATGAATGCCTGCAGTCAGGTTCTTGTTATCCTACAATGTGGTTTCCTCTGACTCATCTTAAATGGAATAGTGGACTCAATATACAATTGGTATTTTGTGTTTTGGTAGTCCTATATCACTATAATGGTTAACATGTTACTTTTTAGGCACTTAAGATTGGTATTCCTACTTCTGGTTTCTGAATTAGTAATTATGCCTGGCTCTGTTTTGCTCTATATTATATAAACTTGGTTTTGAATATTTTTTTTTTCTCCTCCCCTTCTAAGGATTATGTACTGAAGGCCTGTACCGTGTTAGTGGGAATAAAACAGATCAAGACAACATTCAGAAGCAGTTTGATCAAGGTAATGACAGATTTTGTTATTTAAAGCCAAAACAGAACTTGAATTCTCCATGGATTTATCATAGTGCAATATAAAAGGGTTGCACTTTCAAACTGGCTTCCATAGCACAGACTACTCAAAACTCTGGTAGGTTTGTTGGTATAGTCCAGGTTATTACCAGTGAAGCTGTGTATAAACCAAAGATTGGATAGAATCTTGTTGCAGCTAGCTTTCAGAGATGTTAAAATATTTTCTAGGAGGTATTCTGGTGTTTAAATGCAGTCCTAGCTGCTCCTTGCATTAATAGTTCATCAGTCCTAGGCATTAAGGCATTCGCTTTCCCCTCTTATCTCCCCAAATGTAGTACTTCTTGATACTTATTTTATTGAAAGCTTTCTTGAATGATACGGATTAATGATTAAATCTTGATAATAAATTTCTAATACATCCTTTCTCATGCTAGAATATATGTATATATATGATTATAGTGGAATATGATTATAGCTAGAATAGTGGAATATGATTAGTAGATTACGCTGTTCACCTTGATGTCTTGAAAGAGAAGGTCAGCATTATTTTTTTTCTTTTCCTTCTGTTTTCTCACTTAATTTATGATCTCAGTTGATACTTCAAAATGAAAACACTTCTTAAAAGTTCTTGGATATTAATCATGAAGTTGAGCCTGTGAAAAATAGTGAAATTCCTCCTCGATGATAAGGAAAATAAATGTACTAGTTTTTCATGCCTCATTATGCTGTTTCAGATAATCTGAGTGTAATGCTAGATTTTCTTCAGTCACCTTGTTAAAGGATGTTCCAGAGTTTCAGGTGGAGTAGACTTTTGAAAAGTAAACTTAGCATTTTCAAAATTTCAGTTTTTAAATACTTTAAGTTCTGCAGCTTATGGTGCTTCCACTTCTAGCCTTGGTTTAAAAATTATATAGCATGGTTTTATTATTATAAATTTCAATTTTAAAAAAAGTCTCTAGTTATAAAGCTTCTGTTATTTGGGAATCTAGCAGTAGATTATATGGCCATATGGGGTCACTGGTATGTTTTGTTGTCCTTTTTTAAAAGGCTTCATGTGGTCAGATGAATTCTGCAAATTGACATGCCCTGTACCAGTTTTTAACAAAATTTTGGGAAATAGAATTTAAAACTTAATATTGGGCAAAACTGATTAATCAGAAGCCAGTCAATGGCAAATAGAAAAGCATTTAAGTCTGCATGGAGAATTGGACAACTTTATTTTTCTGATCTTCTACCGTTTTCTTATACTGTCATATTTTCTTTTATTTGATTTCATGTGCGTCAAAGTGATGGCAGCTTATCCATAGGTTCACCCTTTTGTGCTTTTTTAACGAATGTTTAGCAGCATTTTCATTTTCAGTGTTTTGAATAAATGCTTGTTTTCTTTAAATACTATGAGGAATGATAACTGTAGGTTTTATTTACACTGCTGTTTAATTTTGTTTTACAGATCATAGTATCAGTCTAGAGTCTATGGGAGTAACAGTAAATGCAGTGGCTGGGGCTCTTAAAGCTTTTTTTGCAGATCTGCCAGATCCGTTAATTCCTTACTCATTGCATCAAGAGTTGTTAGAAACATCAAGTAAGTAATAAACAATCTTGTCTTGATCTAATTATGTTATATTGATTGCCCTTATTGCAAGTTTTAAGTCATTATAAGTTGACGTACATTTTTTTATATTCTTTAAAATTAACAGAACTATATGATGAAATAAATGTAATACTTTTTTTTCTAAATAAGTTGTGGCTTATTATTTCTCCTTTTCCTAGAAAACTTAATTGGAGAAATCTACTTTTTTTTTTCCGTTCTGTATTAGTGCTGCATATGATGAAAGCTCTTGGAAATGTATTGCGGTTGTTAATGGGGGGGGAAGAAAACCCTTGAATTCATAAACTCTTACATTCAGAGTAGGCTTTAGAAATCAGACACATCTATGGAATATTATGGTAATTCTCTTTTAGATTTTTTTCAAGTTCTTTTTGAACTCCTTATAAGATGAAATGCTTAATTTTGTTTGCCTTACAAACATTTTACAGACACTTCAAAGTGAAATGACTAAATTCTTCCTTTCTTTTAAAGAGTATCTCTCTTGTATTGGCAGCAAGCTGTTTCAGAAAAAGACTGCTATGCATTTTTGCAGGATACAACTGTGACATACAGTATTCTTAATGCTTTTTTGTTCAAAACATGAAAATACTAGTGTAAACCCAAGACTTGGGCCTGGACTTGATTCATATATAGTCCATTAGAAATTCTGTGGGTTTGGATGATATCTGTAGATACCCATTTGTGGTATTTCTGCTGTACTTTTGAGGCAAATTCTTTGTTTAATATAATTAGTTAATGTTTTTTGTTTGTTGTTTTTTTTTTTTTTTTTTTTTTCTTAAAAGTATATCAGTTAAATTTCAGTCAAAACATGCAATAGCTTAGAACATAAGTGGACTTACTGTTTTAAAGTACCATTAATACTGCTTTAAATTTCTCTTTGGGGTATATTGGAGCATTATTTCTAAGGTACTAGGGTACATCAAATTTCTTTTTAGCCATGCAGTCAAGTAATAGAGGTGAGCTTGTATTCCTCTTCATGATAAGAATCATCATGGAATAGAAGTATATTCTGCAGAATGTATGGTTCTACAATACTTTAGTGGTATTTTCCACAAGTGTTTTAGCAGCAGCATTAGTTGTTTGTTGTTTTTTTTTAAAGTTGTTTTATTCCATAGTCCTTTCTTACATCTTGCTTCTTTCTTCTTGAAGCATAAATAATGTCCCCTGAGCCTGTGAAAATACCTGTTTTCCTTTAAACAGTAAATTTAAAATAGCTGCACCAGGCACACTCATAATTTTTTTTATTATTTGAGTAACTGATAAGCTTAAAATATTCTAAGTTCATGTGAATGTCTTCCTTTGCCCAATTTGTTTTGAAACTTCAGTCTGAATAAATCTTACAGATATATCTAAGTCATAACACTTTGCAAGCAGAGGAAAATCTAGCAAGAAATGACCCTATCGCATTGTTAGTTATTCTACAAGCCAATAATGAGCTAATCAAGTGATTCTTTGCTGTTAAACATACATAAATAATTCTGCTTAAATACAGAAAAATATTTTTGTGTTTAGATAGTTACCTCTATAATAAAAAGTTATTCTATGCAATAGTATATGCAGATAGGAATTTTATCAAATATTTTCTCACTTGATATTTCTCTGTGGGTGTCTTATCTGTACCATTATGCTGGAAAAAGACTTAGCAACACTTTATTCAGTATGTCTTTCTAGATGTGTCAGAAAATGTCACTTATTTCTATAGAAATCACGGATAAGACAGAACGGCTACACGAGTTAAAAGAAATTGTGAAGAAATTCCACCCAGTGAACTATGATGTCTTCAAATATGTAATAACGCATCTAAACAGGTTTAGTATTTTTCTACTAAAATTTTGTTTAAATTGTAACAATTGCAAAAAAGATGGTGTTAGTAATAATGAATTGACTACGAGGATTGAAAATTTCATGCTGCATTGCTCGTGTTAATATAAATGTGGAAAATGAAACTAGGAGTTAGAGGTTGATTAGAAAAGGTTTGTATATTCTGTTCTCAAATTTTATTGATGTATGAATATCTGGCATCATCGCTACTGTGAAGTTATAAGAATGATTGGTGTACACAACAAAAAAGCTTGAAAGAATAAATATGCAGTGCAGTAAACAGATCTTTTTTCTTTCTTTCCCTTTCTGTCGCTTTCTTTCTTCTGTGCTGTCCTGGGGGCGGCGGGGGG
>JAVJGG010000032.1:7528383-7540122 GCA_035590195.1 Aviceda cuculoides | reverse complement strand
CCGCTTATTTTACTTTTACTTTGGTACCAATTTTGCTGTAAAAGAATGCTGCTTAATTTAAACAAATCTTTTGGTTAAATATTTTGTTAGTGGTAAAAAATTCAGAAGGTTACAAATCATAGCAAAGGGGAGACCATAGATAAACACTACCTGTGAGACTTTTCATAGCAGCTTTTTTTCTTTCATGCTCAAAATATACCTTTTTAGGTCTGCAAAGAAGAAAACAGTTTTGGCTCATTCAGCTGCTAGTATGTTTTGTGTAGTTTAAAAAAAAAAAAGCTTTATGATGGTCACTGTTGTAATCTTCACTTATAGCAAGATTTAAGATCGTCTTGTATGTATTATAGTAAATAGATGATTTTGAGAATTAAGGCTTTTAAGAGTTTGATTTGCTCCATTTTCCCAAAATAAAAATTGCCTTTCCCACTTATGTCCTAGGTATTGTACTTCTAATTACGACTTGGATTATCATTCTAGATTACTATGATACCATAAACTTGGCTGCTGTTTGAAGTACATGTATATTATAAATTATCTTGATATTGTGTTATATTCTTGCAATTAATTATCTTTTCTAAGAAAACAAACAAAAAAGAAAAGTCAACCCTATTCCTATTGCAAAGCACACAGGAATTAACAGTACAATAAAGTCTGTCCTGTAAATTGTAGTATTCTTAACTTGTTCTACTTTACCTTTTGTCTATATAGCTTTTATTTATAGTTGTCAGTCTAATCTTGGCATGTTTAGCAAAAAAAATGAAACTTCAAGAGTTTTATAAACTATTTCTAGGTTGCTAAAGAATTTATTTTTCTACTGTATATGGTATAGACAAAGCTTCACCTGTACAGGAAACAAGTCTATTTCTAATAGAAGTAAGCTTAAAAATAAATGCCAGTCATATCCCTATTTAAAAGTTCTATCTATAAAATATCTCCAGTCTTTGTAATGTGAATTACATTTTAAACTTTCTACAAATTCCAAGTTGTTTGCCATAATATTTAACTAATCTTTGAATACTAGTTTTTAGAGTAATTTACATTCCTTTTCATGACCAACTTTCGTGTTGAACTTGTGTTCAGAAGTGTTTGCAGTATCATTTATTTCTTGTGTATGCTGTTATGGCTAAATCATGTCATGATTTTTAAAAATCTTAACACTTATATTTGGCCAAATATGAAAGTGTTATTACATTTACTGGATGAAACATAAAAAGAGAAATAATAAGAAAGCATGGCATGTGGCACTTGATTGTCACATCGAAGAGTCCCTGCATACTGTTTGCATTATAGAAGTGTTATATGCGGGAATGTGGATATGTGTGTATGTGTAATATATACACTTTGATATTTTTTATGCGTTTGTGTGTTTGGGTACACAAGCACATATGCACAGACTTGCATGCACATACACCCACATAGTAAAGTTTTAAAAAGATACTAGGAAATTATACCATCATTATTAAAGATTTATAATAGAGCTTTCTCTATTATTATTTTTATTAGTGCTACAATATGAGGAAGCATGTCATTATATACGAATTCCTCATACTTTGGCTTATGTAGTCCCTTCTAGTTTTAATGAAAATCCAAACAATAATAACTATATTTTTTAATGTGAGCATTTTTACAGTAATATCTATCTTGATGAAGATACAAATGTATATTATTTTTGGTTGAGCATCTCAGTGACACTTTATGGAGTAGTTTGTCTTTTTTCTGTAATTTTGGTATAGACATACTGCAGTGTATTGTCTTTCAATGTTTTAGCAATTTTAAAATCCCAGGCCTGAGTTACAAAAGTGCCATTTTAAGTAATGCTTAACAGGTTATTTCAAAATTCCTTACCCTCCATGATCTTGTGGAATTTTAACATATATAGTGTAAATAGATCACAGATGTCAACTTAAGTGAAAAGACAATTTTTTGTTGTTGTATGTTTTCTCCATTATTTGAATCCTGGTTGCTAGGAAATTATAGATATGTTTAATTTTAGTTGCTGGAGTTTAGCTTCCAATATTTATGATAAATATAGAAAAACTATCAATTGGAGATTTAAAAAAATTGGCCTTAGCTTACGTGCTTATTTCAGTTTTTTTCAGTAATTGTGATGCTTTGTCAACTGAAAAAGTTACACATATATAAAAAATTTTGAAGTCAAAATTTTGTTCTTTGTTTATAATGTAATCTTTTGTTTCTGCATCAGCAGAATACTGCAGTGAATTAAGTATCAGTGAAGCTTATTCTGTATAAAAGATGCAACGAATAAAATACTAAGATGCTTACTGTGTAGAATGTTCAGTTTAGTTGCCTACTAAATTTTTAAAGGCAAAAGCACCCTATCTTTCACATACACAGAGATGAAATTTAGCAGTAAATCTCACTAAACTGAGTGCACCAAGTGTGCGAGGCATTCTTGGGGAGGGGGGGAGGGTGTCTCTTCTTGCATTGAATGCGTCTTTTAAACTGCTGAATTTTGGAAGTGATTCTGACAATGGTGAAGACTTGTCTGTAGGTAATGGACCCCCCCAAGATGGACATGTGCATACACTAGGGAGCAGACCTCAAAAGTGACAGGGTGCAAGGTGTTCTGTTTCGCTGTGCAGTGCATGTGAAATTCTGTGGCTCATGTGACCTCTTACATTTTTCACCTGATTGAGCTGCTCATCAGGAAAGGCTGTGATTATGGAAAGCAGCTTTTCAGTTTTCTACCATGCTAAAGAATGGGTCTCTTAATTTTATTTTTTTTTTTTTTCCCTACAGAAACCTGAAGTAAAAACTGGGGTTTGAGGTCAGCTTTAAATTTTCAGAGTTGTACATTATTGGTCATAACACTTCTAACTAAATGGGATAAATCCAACTTTGATAATAGTACTGCTTTTAATTCTTGTGCATGTGACATCTATGCTTAGTTTGTTTCTTCAGAGCATCTTAAGTCATATGGACAAAGCAGAAATAACTGCAAAAACTTCTGACAGCCTTCAAGTCTGAACACTGTTCAGGTTTTATTATATATCTTAACACTTTCAGGCACTGGAGCATTTTAATCTCAAATAAGACACATCTTACCTATAACTTAGTGTGCAAACCTCAGTTTTTCTAGATTGCTGTATCAAAAAAATCCCTGCTGAATCTGAAGCATAACACAGTGTTCAGGCTCTACAGCAGACCGCAAGTTTCTGATGAATAGCTGTCCTAGAGAACCAAAGTGTAACATTAGTGTTCACTTGTGTCAAAGCCGATCCTTCAACTAATTCATAGTTTCCAAGGAATCAGAAGAGATTAATTTAATCTGTCATCATGGCTAGTGAAAGCGAACACTTCCTTCCTTTTCTTATTGACAATTTCTTTCCCAAGTGTGTAGATGGTGCATGTTACGGCTGTTGCCCATATGTTTCTCGTCTTCCTTATAAAATACAATGGATGTGTGTTTAGACCTGGTATTTTTGTTGCTGAATTGAGTGTCATTGATGCCTAGCCAACATTCTGGTGCTTTTATATTACAGAATAGGGTTTAATATACCTGATTACATTAATAAAAAATTGTTACTATTTTTTATTTCATGTGATTTAGAAAATACAGAGAATTAAATAATTTCACTGAATGCCTGCAGTGCAGTAATTGTGGATTTTCAGTCTTAGAGTGTGATAATGAAAGGCCATTGTTACTTCTATTTACAAGCTGTCTGAGTTAAGAAAAGATGGGAAGGGAATCTCGTGGTGGTACTTCTAGCCACGACTGCATGTCAGTGCTTCAGGGGTAGATACGCTGACTTGAAGAGTACCTCCGGCTGCTTATGTGACTGACTGATTTTTGTAGTGTAGCTGTAGGTTGTATTTTCCCTGGAGTTACGGTATCACAATCTATCTGTTCTTACAGACTTTTCTGCTTCAGAACTGAAGAAGGGCAGGGAAGGCAAAGTAACCGTTCTCATCCCTTCCTGCCATTCTGTCAGCTTTGCCACTGATGAGAATTGTCAGGGGCTCCTAAATTGCTCTTGCAGTGTTTTACTGAATTAAAAGTAGGAAATGTACAGTGTGGTAAGTTATGACTTGAAGTTCTTTGGTTAACTGACACTGAGTGCGATGAATTGGTGAAGCATCTGGAAAAAAACAAGTTGCGCTACTAAATTACAGGTGGTGTGGTCTCCCCTTGAAGGTTCCACCCTCGGTACTTGGCAGTGCAACCTGAGTTTCTGCAGTGACTGCCCTTACTTGGTCATACGACCCTATGCAAGTTGGGAATGAAGAAGAGATCAAGAAACCTACCTCAAAAAAATCATGTACTTTGAACAGCTGCCTGTTAAAAGACTTAGATGAAATTATTAAACATAGAATGTAGAAAAAAAATATACGGAGAATGAAATGTCCATGATTCATTATTGAAATATGTATGTATAGAAACATACTTTTTTAACTTAGCAAAGAAATGGGTGTTGATACAGTGGTTCTGACATAGTAACAGGTGGCCAGCCTGCTACAGGTAAATATTGCTAACAATTCAGGTGTCAGGTTTTGAAAACTGAATGTAAACTTATGTATCTCATTTGATACCCTATCTGTGAGTTGTCTAGCTCTAATGGTTTAATTCTGTTATCCTGTGTTCACACAAATAAGCCTGATTTTATGTCCTTTATTTAATTGTATTTGAGTTGAAAAGTTTCTTTATCTCTTCACAGATGACTGCTTTCTTTATTCTTTCTTCTCTTAGTATTTCTTTTCTTATTTAATTAGTCTTAAAGTCAAAACTTACAATTTATAACATGATCATAATACTTGTCTCCTGTAAAACATACTGGGTCCCACATAAAGTTTATAAAAGTCTGTCAATACTCTTTTGTCCCCTTTTGTCTGCACTTGTCTGTGTGCACTTATTTGCTATTTTGGGTATGCAGGGCCTAGGGCAATGTGGCACTTGTCCATGTCCGGAGATTCTGGTCGCTAGGAGATAGATATTGGGGTGATCCTCTTCTGTATTTTAACCTGCTTTTAATGAAGGAGTGCTGGAAAGAGCAGCCAGGAGACCATTTAAAAATGGTGAGGGATAGTTATTACGAGTTCTCAGTACGTCAGTGAGGTGAAGATGCTCGTCTCAACTGGGCTTCATTTCTGTGCTAGAGGTTTGTGTGTAGGGAGCTTTTCAAGCCTTCCACTGATAGTGTAAAGGGAGGAGGAGATGGAAAAGCTCTTCCCTATACCCTTCTCTCCAACTTCAAGGGCCAGCGTTGTTCTTGCAGAGTTTGGGGCGCCAAGTCCTCCATGTTCGATGTGGAATTTCAGCCCCACAGAAAGAAGGTCATCGATAAGCATGTGGTCTTCAACCAAAATTGGTATAGCTGAACAGTGGGAACATACATACCAACCTTAAATTGTTCCTCAGCATCCCTGTTCCTGAAGCATGCTGCCCTGAGAATCGTTTGTTGTTGTTTTTTTAATACAAAATAGTTTTGAGTGGTATTGCTACCGTGATGTGCAGTTCTAAGTCATCTTTACATCTCATCATAGCTGGCCATATTTATTTACCAGGATACAAAACTTCTCTGACCTGAAATACTTCTGGGGAAGTAGAAATCAAGCTCGATTCTCCTTGGACTTGCACATGGTGCTATCAAATATTATTTTGTTTTCTCTCTTCTTTTCAAAGAAGGTAGTGTCTAAGAAAAAAGGAAGGGCTGAACTGTTACCTCTCAGAGGTGTGTTTTTGTAGCATGATAGTGTCACCGTGAAGTAAATGCCCAGCTCATTCAATGAAGACATGGAAGTAGTGTATGGAGACGTGAATCCTGCTGGAATCATTTGGAAGACTATTCATGGCAGAGTAAGTAAACTGTGGAACAAATTATCCTCTCAATCATGGCTATAGTTCCTCTTTGAAGGAAATTTGATACTTTTTTTCTCATTTTTCTCCAGAAGGGAGGTGAACTGTTGTGCATGTAAGGTGATTGTCAAAGCTGAGCACTGACCCAATGGGGAAACGAGCAAACAATTTGACACCAGAAACACCCTAAAAGACTCTGCAGACATCTATGCCCAATCCTACTAGTCCAAAGTATTGGGCAGAGCTGCATGCTTCTCTTTTTCTCCAAGACCGTGTGCTTCTCGTAAAGCTGAGGGTCAGAGTCTCATAGCTCCCTTTGGATCTTGACCACTGCCCCACATCCAGTATTCCACTTAAAACATTGGCCATAATAAATGTGGTTTTAAGCTACTGGTCTGTAAATAGGTTGAGTCCGATTTCCTGAAATCTTACCTCCCCACCCCCCTCTTCCCCCGCTGCTGCTTTATTTTTTCTTTATTTTTTTCTCTCCCCCTTCACCTGCCCTGGAAATAGCAGAGCTGCTCAGCTAGAGTTCCCTCAATATGAAGAAGGGATTCTGCTGCAGGGCATTCTCATTTGGGAGTACTTAGCTTTAGATCTCGCCTCTCTTCCTTTGCACTGTAAGAATGTATATTTGTTAACCTCTGGGCTTGCTACAAAACCTATTTTTTTCCATCTCCCTAAAGTTGCCGAGAACAAGTGGGCTGAAGCAGATGTCTACAGGCAGTTATTTATCTTTGTGCCTTAATTTATGGGGCAGGTGCCCAGAGCCCTAGGATGGCAAAATTTCTTCTGAAATGTAAAGGCAAAAATAGCTTACAACTTCTATGAGTCTCCTTCCTTCAGATGTACTAGTTACGTTCTGATATACTGTAGTAAAAAGTGTGTTCTGAACTCATTTCAGTGATAAATGTATATTCTGAATTGTCTGGCAAAAAAAAAAAAAGTAAGCAATTGCCTTTTTGCAGCTAAGTGTTGCATATGCAGCTGAAGTGAAGGACTACTAGAAAGCGTAGTAAATATGAGCAAATAAGATGTGCGACTAGTTTAGCTCATCAGTAGGAAGCTAAGAAAGACTGGGAATTTTAAGAGCTTAAAATTTTGCAAAGAAAGGAAATATTTATGGTGGCTATTTTTTCCTTTCTAGTGTTTTCAGTGGCTTCTCTCTGCATTTTTATTACATGAGGACATGTTCCAACCCACTCCATTCCCAGTGTGGCAATGCTCTTAACAGCCATCTAGTTGTATGCTTGAGGAGACGGCTGAGGAGATGCTGAAGACCAGTTTGCACCAGCCTTTTCCCTTTCAGCGTAAGAACCAAGAGCTTTAAAAGAAATGGCTGCTTGCAGGAAGTCTTTTCTGGTTTCGTGTAGCGTAAGAGAATTTCCCACCCTGACAAAGTTCTCAGGAATATATGTGGTTGGCAAAACCCACAAACTCGACAGTTTCTTTGATTTTGGAGGGTTGGTTGTTTTTTGTTTTTTTGTTTTTTTTTTTTTTTGTTTATAAAAAGGAGGGCAAACCTCCCCCCCCCCATATGCATTTTTATTGTTGAATTGGAAACAACATTTTTGGGGGGGTGGGGGTGGAAATTACTATTCAAAGAAAGTGTTAGAATTATATGAGTAACCCTCTGGAAATACCAGTGAGGTATTCAGATGGAAGATAATAACCTTTTATTGTTAGTTTTCCTAGTGGCATCACAATTTTCTGATTAGCAACCAGATTCTTTCTTATAGCTTTGTATGAGTATATTTTATTTGCAGGTATATTAATGCCCTTTATAAACTACTACAGTTGCATTCAGTAGTTTAAAAAAAGTCTTGTGTGGAGGTATCTGCTTACAGGAAGTCCTGGACTATTCTTTATTCTGATGGTGAGTAAAAGGAATCCAGATTTCTTACTGCGAGTATAAAAAGGACACAGCTAGCATTCTTCCTTATTAAAGAACAACTAGGGTGACCTTTTTTTTTGCCTGAACTGCCAGAAGTCTGTTTTCAGCTGCAACAGGCACTACTGCAACTGCAGCATCTGGAACACCCATGTACAAAGGGAAGAGAGCCTGTTCTGTGCATGTAACTTTCCAAAGAGAGAAGCAATAGGTAAAGCAGGTAAAAGCATGTCTTGATTTTTCCGTACTGGAAATTCAACTACAAGAATGACTGCCATAGCCTGTTTTATAGTCTTGTCCCATAATCTGTCTGAGTATAAATGCCAGATTTGTGTTTGCTACCCTGTCTCAAAAATACTTAGCAGACCTGTGTTCCTACGTTCATTGTATTCTCATTTCTGACTTGTACCTAGTTTGTTTTAAAAGAGAAGTTGTCTACACATGTACAAAACCATATTAATGGCAGTATTAGCAATCAATTCAGAAGGTTTAGTGAGTGTTGTCAGAAACCAGTCTTTGGTTAGACTTTATATGAAAAAGTTAGACCAAGTCCTGTGTTATTGTTAAAATGCTTCTCTCCTTCACCTTAAAAGTGAAGCAGAAGCTAACTTGAGATGTAAATGTTGCACTGCCTGCTTTGGTGAAGGTTCAGTTAGCAAGGGAGGAATTACAGTTTTCATTTACCTGTGAAATCCCCAGCAGGCAGCTTCTACTTGATCAGTGGGAGCCTCACATATGTGCACATATGCAGGGAGAGTTATGAAAATGGCTCTCCGACACTGTTGTTTTCTGTACTTGTTAATCTATTATTTCTGTTCACCAACTGTCTCAGATTCAGCTATGTATAGCACAACATGTTGAGTTTTACACTTTGTGTTGGAAACTAAAACTCAAATTTGCTGTAAGTGCATGAATTTTTAGTCTATGCTTCCTGAAAAGCATCTGTGCTTTATCTATATCTTTGGTATTCAGGAAGCAGAGGAGAAATTAAAGGTGAGTGATTTTACCTCTATGAATTTCAGAAAAATCTGGGAGTTTCTGCATTGGGAATTGGCCCCTGTTCTGCATCTGTGGAAGAGATCCAGCTGCACTGTTCCTACAGGTGTGCTGAGGGTAGCTAGTCCCTTGCGTATTGTTTCTAGGCAGGGCAGAGGCTCAAAGGTTGGCCTTTCATGTGCATTTTTATCCTTGAAAAACCTGTGGTACATGGCTGTGTACTGCCCTCTTTAAATACTGCAGAGGGAAAGATCTCTCCCTCTGATTTTGAAAATAATTTAGAAAACTGTCCTTTTGTTTCACATCAGCGATGTGTATATTTGCCCTTCTCAAGAGGCTTAAAGGAACACACTTCTGTTCCTGAACTGTAAACTTTCCCTCATCCTTCTGATTTTCATTGATTTTGGAGATAAAAAATTGTGTAAACAAATTTTCAGAATAACTGAATGGCAAAACAGGAAAAAAAGTTCAAATACATGCATGAGATCTTCATGTGCATATACTCACTGAGCAGAAAGTAATTAAGTCCTTTTCCTTTTTGACTCTGAAAAACAGTTGTTTAAAAGATGCGTATAAAAATGCATGGGTACGAGTATAGTAGTCTTCTCAAATCTAGGGATCTGATCTCACCCTTTGGTTTGTTGCAAGAACTGCAGATAATATTTTTAGTAAGCTTACTGCTAAAAATTCTTTGGCCATCCCTACTTCCCCAAATGAAACAAGTATCAGAGAGCAAGGAATGACCTTGCCTGACTCACATCACCCACTGTTACGCTGTAGGTTGCCTTGCCCATTTGTTGTAGCCGCCTGTTGTCTCTTGCCTTGTACTTAAATCACAAGGTTTTGGAAGAAGAAACTTTTCATGCTATGGGGTGTTTGGCACCTTCTTGGTGGTGCCTCTAGGAGCCACACCTGTACAATAAAAAAAGTAAACTGGCCACTACACGTACAATAGCTGGGATTATGCTGATTTTTGTAAATCATATTGGTGAAGTTTCATTGGATACAATACCAATAGCATTGTAATAACTTTGTGTATATTTTTTGGAAAGAATAAGCATACAATAGGAACCGTATTTAGAATTGAAAGGTCTTGTAGCGATTCTGTCTTCAGTCATTACCCCCCCCCGGTGTTTTTTTTTTTTTTTTTTTTTTTTTTTTTTCTGAAAGTGCTTTCACTTTTTTCCTTATGTGACAACCTACTTTCTTTCTGTTTTCCGTTGTTAGGTGGTAGACCTCTATGGCCATATAGTGTTTTCTGCTAACAAGATTCTGGAAATTGTGGAGACTGCACAGATTGTTTCAGAAGTGTATGGTCTGGGGAGGGCAGGGGTAAGTTCTGTAAAACTGAGAATAATAAAAAAAGGTCATAAAATAGGGAATCAAATATGGAAATGGATAAGAACTAGAGTTAAGGCAAAGGTCTTCAAAGGGAGAAGAACTTAGTTTTTAAAGAAGGTGAAGATCCACTTCAAGATGCAAAAGCAAGCTACTGCAAATGGACAGGAGCGGCTGCACGTGTTAACATAAGGGTTCTAGCTCAAGGTATGCAAGTGGATTTGTTTGACTCCTCTGTATTTAAATTGTTGTGCTGGTTTAATCAATACATATGCTCGTAAGGTTTTAAAATTTACACAGGTATTGAGATACAACAACTCTTGACCCACAAGAAATATTATAAAGCGAAGTACTATCTTTAATATACAAATGTAGGTCTTAATCATTCTTGTATCTCTGATGGAAATTCATCTATACTTGTCTTCTAAACCTGTGAAATAGATTCCACAGCTTTCTCCATGTCTTATTTCAGCGATTCAGTAACCTTATAGGAAGAAAGATTCTCCTGATAGCCAAGCTAAATCTTCTTTACTGCAAGATAAACTGACTTCTTGTTCTGTTGCAAGCGGATGTGGTGTATGTTTATCACTGCCACCTTTATGGTGATCTTTAGATGCTGGAAGACTGCTGTGTCTCATTGCTCTCTCATTGCTTTCCATGACTGTCTGTTTGTTGTCCAAGTAGCACATGCCTTTAAGTTTTTCTACACTTCGTGTTTATAAACTTTGTAGTATTTTTGTTGCCTTTCTTTTAAGTATATTCATGGTCCAAACTGGGCACAGTCCTGACCATTCTACTAAAACAAATTACACCAGTGTAATATCTCTTGTGTCTTGTAAATAACGTGTAAGGCTAATTAACCCCTAAGCCAATGTACTGTAAGCCCTGAATTTTATTACCAGTGCGTACTTTTAAAATAGTACCGTTCAAACAGGGGGACTGGTTTTAGCTGAAGCTCATGAGACGCAAGTTCTTCTATTGCACTGGTCAGTGCATGTTTCTGTCCAGTCGAGGAACTGAAATGGTGTGAACTGTTGGGTTCCAGGCACCTCCTCAGTATGCGCGCAAGTGACAGGGAGAAGATATGGGATGAGGCATTCTGCAGTTCTGCCTTTCAAAGAAGTCAAGAGGCAGGTGGTTTTATTATTAGTTGCTCCTGAGATACTAGCTGTTAACTCGTGCTTCAGCTCTGTGATCCAATGCCGTCGTTGAGAAGGATGTTAGAGAAAACACAGAAGTCACAGTGAGCCTTGGATAAAAGCAAAGGCGGCCTTTCAAAATGGTTACTGAATTTAGTGTCAAGGAATAGAAGATGTGTCTCTTAAAGCACGTATACTTAATGCAGATGTGCTGTTTTCCTCAATTATCATGGCTGGCTTGCTTTGAAAAATATTAAAATTGCTTCATTCAGTGAGGACTCTAGAATTAATGTTTGTTCTTTAGTGGATGCTTCTAACATTCAAGAGAGAAATATAGTTACACGACGTAAGTTAGATGTCTTCACTTCTAAATTACATTGATGTATCCAAAATGTTAAAATACTTGCCATTTCTCAGAGTACCTAATTAACATTTTATAACTTCTTACTATAAAATTGCAAGAAATAAGGATTTTCTTGCAGCGTTTTTAGCTTTGTCTGCAAAGATATATGTGATGTTTTATAAACAATGCAAATATCTTTGGCAATGAATCCCATAAT